>OZ024735.1:30973145-31604925 GCA_964016875.1 Fallopia convolvulus | reverse complement strand
TAGGATACCTAAATAGGGCCAAGAAAATGAAAAACAAAAAGTAAAGTTTTGATTTGGTGAATTTTCAAAAAAAAATCTTGATATCCTTCACTACGTCTTCCTTCTGTAGAAACTAAGGAAGTTCTATACTAACGCCTGTTTCCTTTTCCTTCCTCAGAAAAACCATGGATAGCCCAAACAACCACTATGGAAACGATGTCGACGAAGCCAACTTCGGGATGTAAGCCTCGAACCCTTACTTTCCCCATCCTGACGCTGAGTATGAAGAATACCAACCCGGAGTTGACATGGAGGTTGATCAGATCGGGGAGCCGTGGGAGGAGTCGGAGGAAGATCCCGAGGAGGACCCCAACCTCCCTATCGGGCTCTCAGATGACGAGGCCGCTCCGGCTGCACTGCCCCCATCACCAGCATACGAGCCCGAGGACTACCCCTCGGAGGACGAGGAAATGGCCCCGGGTTATGAACCCGAAGACTACGCTGATGAGGAGGATGAAGAGTTGGAGCCCGAGCACCAACTAGAGGGTATCGTCCCCGAACTCAACTTCGAGGACGGGGAAGAGGATGAGTTTGATGAGGAGGAGTTAGAGCTACTATGGCAAGCACAGGCAGAATGGGACGCCATGAATGAGGCGTCGGAAGAAGAAGACGAGGATGGGGTGGTGATTGACCCAAAATCACCCCCACCGCCATCGCCCCCAGCGAGCCCCGAGTTGGAGTACGTTCCCCCAGCTCCTATGCCCCCTATGATCGAGGTTCCGAGGGTCATGCCGAGAGTGGAGGTCGACTCACCTCCAAGAGTGCCCGAGCCTGTGGGGCCCATGCCCCCAATGATGGACTTCTGGTGCCATGAAGACGACATGCTACTTCGGGAACTCCAGATTGGGTCCAGCAGTGGCAACTACTCAGCGGAGAGATTTTGTGGGCCGCTCTCACTCCGCGAGTAGGCAATGCTAGCCCCCAGGGATGTGCAGGTGGAGGGCTTTGTCACATGGATGGAGGGAGAGTCCTCCAATCGCCGAGCTTGACCACCCTTGGTCAACGCCCCGCCACCGCCAGGCGCCGCACCCTCCAGAAGTCGTAGGGTGAACGTGGACCTACTTCAGAACCACAGAGAGGAGTGGGTTCGAGAGAGAGAGAGATGGATCAAGCACAGAGGTTGCAGTACAGGATTTGCATCGCAGAGTCCCAAGCCGCGAGAACCGTCGTAGCCGCAGAATCGAGCAAGCTAACCTCCTTCTTATCAATGACACGGGGGTCATTGATGACACCCTTTTCGAGGACGGGTTCCTCGACACTTACACCGACCTCATCTAGATCTTTAGTTTTGTACTCTTTCATTTTCAGAAGTGAGCCTAGACCACTTCTTTCGACTTCATTTTGTACTTAGGAAGTCGACTCGGATTAGCTTTCTTTCCTGTATTAAGAACGGCTTAAGTTATGAAAGCCCTTGTACTCTCCTTATGAAACTAGTAATGAAGTTACTCTTTCGCGATTATTAGCACTTGCGTATTCAATCTTACATATATTATTGTCTTGACGATTAAAAACAAACCCAAAACCTTCAGATGGTCAACACAAGAGCCACCAATCGTAGCTCTACTGTGCCTCGAGAAGGCAATGATGATAGAGAGTCCGAAGCTCGAAGAGAGACACGTGTAAACCCGCCTCCGGCACCAGCTGCTCCAATTATGTTCAACGCAAAAACTGTAGGTGCACTGCGCACTCTCGTACAACAGCTAATACGAGAGGAAGTTCCTGCTACGGTCCCTAAACCCGTGGACCCCGAAGCACCTGAAGAAGTGCAAGAAGAAGTTAGTCAAACAGCAGAGGTGGTTCCCGTGAAGCAAAATCTGGTCAGCTTCACTGAAGGAATCAAGGCTTTCAACGCCATGAAGCCTGATTCGTATGACGGAACCGGGGATCCGTCAGGAGTGCAGTACTGGTTTTCTCACATGGAGCGGCTCTTACGCAACATACCATGCTCAGAAGCGGACAAGGTGCACATGGCTGCACTAAAATTAAAAGATGAAGCAGGCGAGTGGTGGGAAAGTTCCAGTCTATCCAGCCGCCCCGATTTAAGCTGGGCCATGTTCAAGAACAAGATGATGCGCCGATTCTTCACGGAATCAATGCGAGATGAAAAGCTGGATGAGTTCCACTCCCCAAAGCTGCATGGGTTGAACGTGCTGGAAAGGGCTAAGAAATTTAATCACCTGCTACAGTATGCTGATGAAGAGATCACCACAGAAAAGCAGAAGATCAAACACTTTCACCGCTGGATGAGCGACCACATCAAGCCTTGGATGGCAAACCGCTCCTTCACAACCTTGGAGGAGTATGTGGATCATGCACATAAAATGGAATCAACTCTGAAGGTTCCTGAGCGCAAGAAGTTCGGTGGAGGGAAGCCTCACCACTCCAGTCACAGTGGATTTAAGAGGCCATCATCGCCGCAAGGTTCTCAGTGGTCAAAGAAAAGCAAGCACAAGGTTTCGTCGGTTGGTAAAAAACCAAGCTTTAGGGCGGAATCCACAAAGACCACAATCGTTTGCCACAACTGTGCCGAACCTGGGCACATAAACCAAAATTGTCCCAAAACACCAAGAAGATGTTACAACTGCAACAAAGATGGACACCTCCGACAATTTTGCAGGCAACCAGCGAATCCAGCAGGTCAGACCCGCTCGAACACGGTGCCCCAGCGACCTCAGGCATCAAACAAGCCAGCAGGAACCGCTTCAGTTCAGTCCACAGCTAACCAGAAAGGCAAAGGGCCTATGAACTCGCAGGGACAAGGGCAGAGACTGTATGAGATGCGCACCACTGACAAGCCCGAAGAACCCATTTGCCAAGGTACTCTCCATATCCGTTCTAAAGACGTGTTTATACTCTTTGATTCCGGTACTTCACATTCCTTCATATCCGAAAAGTGCATAGAACTTCTAAGATTAGACCATCTCGAAGAATGTGAACCGTTCATAGTGAACCTTCCGAATGGAGAAAAGATAGTAGGAGCAAGACAACTGAGTAGTTTTCCCTTATGCATTCAAGGAGGAAATTTTTCTTCCAACTTGATATGCATCCCGATGGATCCTTACGACATCATTCTCGGAAGAGATTGGTTGTCTCAGCATGGAGCAATAATCGATTTCTACTCCCGGACAGTAACCATCAACTCTGGAGGAAAACATGTTTGCAAATTCAAGGGAAAGCGAGAAGAAGAAAATGGAAAGGTGATCAACGCCATGAAGGCTGGGAAATTACTCCGACAAGGCTGTGTTGGGTATCTTTGCTACCTCGAGCCAACGGGGAAAAGGGTTGGGGATATCCAAGAAATCCCTGTAGCCCGAGAATTTCCCGACGTTTTCCCAGAAGAGCTCCCAAGATTACCTCCCCGACGAGAAGTCGAGTTTTCGATAAGCCTCGAGCCGGGTACCGCCCCAATCTCTAAAGCGCCCTACAGAATGGCTCCGCTAGAGATGAAAGAACTCAAGAGTCAGCTCGAAGAACTGCTTGAGAAGGGTTACATCCGACCGAGTGCTTCGCCCTGGGGAGCACCCGTGCTATTTGTGAAGAAGAAGGACGGAACCTTCCGTTTGTGCATCGATTACAGAGAATTGAACAAGGTCACCATCAAGAACAAGTATCCTCTTCCAAGGATAGATGACCTCTTAGACCAACTCCGAGGTGCAAAAGTTTTCTCCAAAATCGACTTGAGATCAGGTTATCATCAACTTCGGATCCGTGAAGAGGACATTCCGAAGACCGCATTCCGCACTCGCTATGGCCACTACGAGTTTGTAGTGATGCCATTCGGCTTGACTAACGCACCTGCGGTGTTCATGGATTTAATGCACCGATGCTTCCATGAATACCTCGACAAGTTTGTCATCGTCTTCATTGACGAGATCTTAATCCACTCCGGAAATCGAGCGGAGCATGAAGAACACCTTCGAACAATGCTACAAATCTTAAGGCACAACCAACTTTACGCCAAATTATCCAAGTGTGATCTATGGCTTAAAGAAGTGGCTTTTCTAGGCCATGTTATCAATCAAGACGGAGTAATGGTGGACCCAAAGAAGATTGAAGCAGTCTCAGAATGGAAGCAACCAAAGAATGGGAAAGAAATTCGCAGCTTCCTAGGACTTGCAGGGTACTACCGAAGATTCGTCGAGGGATTCTCAAAGATCGCCCTGCCAATGACGAAGCTACTCCGGAAAACCCACAAGAAGTTTGTGTGGGACGAAAAGTGTGAAGAAAGCTTCCAAGAATTCAAGAAGCGTCTAACAAGCGCACCAGTTCTGACGCTGCTTGACGGACACAACGGCTATGTGGTCTACAGTGATGCCTCAAAGCAAAGCTTGGGATGCGTGCTTATGCAGAATGGGAAGGTGATCGCCTACGCATCTCGTCAGCTCAAAGTCTATGAAGTGAATTACCCAACCCACGACCTCGAACTAGCAGCGGTGGTGTTTGCCTTAAAGATCTGGCGACACTACCTGTACGGGGTCAAATGTCAGATCTACACAGACCACAAAAGCTTGAAGTATGTGTTCACCCAGAAGGAACTAAACATGAGACAAAGAAGATGGCTGGAACTACTGAAGGACTACGACATCGAGCTGCTCTACCATCCGGGCAAAGCTAATGTCGTAGCAGACGCTCTCAGTCGTAAGACACAACAAGAGGGCTTGATCGCAATGCTAACAGCCCAGCCAAAGCTGCAAAAAGAACTGATCAGAGAAGGCATCGAGGTCTGGTTCGAAAGACAACAGGGTTGTCTCAACACTTTGGAAATCCAATCCGATTTGTTGACGGGGATTAAAGAGAAGCAGACCGAGGACATCATGCTGATCAGGATAAGCGGCGAGGTACAAGAAGGCAAGGCACCAGGGTTCGTTATCCAAGATGACGGTTCCCTATGGTTTCAAAACCGAATTTGCGTGCCAGCAGTGGACGAGCTCCGAAAGATCATTTTAAAGGAAGCCCACTCATCTGCCTACTCAGTACACCCAGGAGCAAGTAAAATGTACAAGGATGTACGCAGAAATTTCTGGTGGCCAAATCTGAAACAAGATGTCGCAGAGTTCGTATCTAAGTGCTTGGTCTGCCAGAAAGTAAAGATCGAACATCGAAGACCAGGAGGAAAGTTGCAATCCCTTTCCGTGCCAGAATGGAAATGGGAAGATATCGCAATGGATTTTGTGACCGGTCTGCCCAAGACCCAAAAGCAGAAGGATTCTATCTGGGTCATCGTGGATCGACTCACCAAGAGCGCCCACTTCATCCCCATTCAAAAGAAGTGGAAAGCTCCAAAGCTAGCAACAGTTTTCGTCAAGGAAATAGTCCGCCTCCATGGGACCCCAAAAACGATCATCTCTGATCGAGACGGTCGCTTCATGGCCTCTTTCTGGCAAGGACTACACAGGGCCATGGGCACAAAACTGAAATTCAGCACAGCTTTTCATCCTCAAACTGATGGTCAATCAGAAAGGACCATCCAAACTCTTGAGGACATGCTTCGGGCGTGTGTGCTCGATCGCACAACAAGCTGGGATGACAGCTTGCACCTCATAGAATTCACCAACAACAATAGCTGGCATTCCTCCATCAAGATGGCTCCCTTCGAAGCCCTATATGGCCGGAAATGTCGTTCCCCGCTTTGTTGGGACGATAACGCCGACAAGATTCTCTTAGGTCCTGACCTAATAGAGCAAACTGCCTCCGAAGTAGCCCTTATCCATCAGAGAATGTTGACCGCCCAGAGTCGACAGAAGTCATATGCAGATCTCAAAAGGAGAGACATTGAGTTTGCGGAAGGAGATAAGGTGTTTCTCAAAGTGTCTCCTTCAAAGGGCGTTTTCCGCTTCGGGAAGCGAGGCAAGCTCAACCCTCGCTATGTAGGACCCTTCGAAATCCTTGAGAGAGTTGGCAATCTGGCCTATCGAGTTGCTTTACCACCCTCTGCTCACCCTGTACACAATGTGTTCCATGTGTCACTCTTAAGGAAGTATGTGCCCGACGAATCCCACGTGATCAACTTTGACGATGTCGAAATCCAGTCGGATGGCACTTACGAAGAGAGATCAATCAAGATTGTAGAGCACCGAGTCAAGCAATTACGCAACAAAGAAGTACCTTTAGTCCGTGTACTTAGGTCCAAAGATGGCAACGAAGGTACAACGTGGGAAACCTGGGAAACCGAGCAAGACATACAGAGGCGTTTTCCAGAGTTAATGTCTTCGTGAACACCACTAGCGTAATCCTTTTAAGGGGGTACTAGACCCCATAGCATTCTCACAAGTCGTGAGTTGTAATTGCTTTTGTCTCTACATCGTGGTACCGCCCTATTTTCTCTAAGTTTCGGGGACGAAACTTGTTTAAGGGGGTACTATTGTAATATCCGCGATATTCCAAGTTCTTTTTATAATATTTATTATTAATTATTTTATTTCTCTAATTTCTAGAAAACCAAATTAACTTCTATTATTTTTCTTTTGAAAGAGTTTATCAAGAAAATTAAAATAGACAAAAATGCAATAAAATAATTCAAGGGGTATAAAGTAATAAGTGAGGTAAATTAATAAAAAGAGCATTAGATAAAAATAAGAAACTTATTTATTTCATAAAATAGATTATACAAAAGGCCTAGGAAATTAGTTTACAAGCCTTGCAAAAAGAATGCAAGAGCCGGGATTTGAACCCGAGATCTCTTGCACTCCAACCTCACACGCCCCTCACCAAATCCCGCTAGACCATTACAATTTCTTGTTCACTTAGCCCAACCTTTTCCTCTTATATCAAATAAACTCCTCCTCCTCCAAAAGAAAACATCAGACATTGTCTGATTGATTGTACGTTGAATGAAATTTGGCCATTGCATGCCATTCTCACCTCCCTCTTGCTTGTTGACCATCACTTATGACCTCACTTCTCATCACCATGGAAGAAGCACACTCTTGACCAATGCATGAACATCTCTTCCTCCTCCATTGGACATCCACCATAGCCATGGATTGAGAGCTCCACAAACTTGTCTATAAATACCCTCCCTCAAGCATTCACTCAAGCCTTTGCTCTCTCTTCTACTCCTTCTAGCAATTGCTCTCTAAATCATCAAAAAAATCAGCACCTTGCACATAGAAATACTCCATTCAATGTCCACAAAAACACCATTCAATCTCTTCCTTCTCTTCTCCTTGGACCGCCGAACCACCCCTCCTGCCCGACCGGACCACCGACGACGACGACGACCGCCTGGTGCCCCCGCCTGCCCCCGCCGGAGATTCCTGGCCGCGCCGCCCCAAGTCCGTCGGCCTCCCTTGCCCTCTTCTCCTACATTCTGTAATACAGAATACCAAAGTATAAAAATTCTATCTTAAATCCTATTTATTTAAATTATGCTTTTATAAATTTATAAAGTTTTTATATGTTATTAGAAATTATTTTAGGAAAATAAAGAATAAAATTATGTTAGTAAGATCTTGTTAGTTAAAAGCTAGAAACAAACTAGTTTACCTTGGTAACTTAAGATATAAACAAATAGATAGATTTTTATGGATTTTATTACATGCATGCCTCTTTCATAATATAAATAGTGGACTTTATAAAATAATTATAGCATACAAGATAATAATTATTATTGTCATCTTTGATCAAATAGGAATTTTAAAAGTTATTATGCATGCCTTAAACTAAAAGATAAAATCATACTATATGATCTTAGAAATAAAAAGGTTTAGTAAATAAAACCATTACCATTTTTATATGAAGTTAACAAATTCCTTAAGTTAATAAAAGTTGTTGCATGGCCTAATCTATAAAAGATATAGGATTTATAAAATTGTGTGAATAAATAAAATTACGAAAAATAAATATTTATTCAATAAAAATATGAACTTTAGCATATTTTTATATATGAGAGTTATTACAAAATATCATCTATTATTAGGATATGATAAATAAGATATTATTAGCATATGAGTTATTATTAGTATATTATAAGAACAAGTATAAAATTTTTATAATCACTAGGTGTAGAGATATTTGCTTAAGATATGAGTTCTAGGATAAAAATATCAAGTAAGATAATACAAATATTCTAGGAGATTATTATGGCATAAGGATGACTTGCATGAAAGAAATCTTCTAATTATAAAGAAGATATTATTTTTATAAACTATAATATTATAATAACAAATTATAAATGTAAAATAAGATTAATCTAAATATAGACAAGTTACCTTATAAGGAAATTTAGAAACTTCTAATTATAGAAACTTCCTTATAAAGGAGTATATACATGACAATTTTATTTAAAAAGAGATTATGTAGGTAAATACTTTCTATTAAGAAAATATTATTAATAAAGTATTTTAGATAAGGTAGTCAAAATTATAAGTTCCATCCTAGAATAAATGGGTAATTTAAAAGTAATACTTTATTGTCATGAATAGTTAAAAAGGATAATTTTTAATAATTATTTTACTAATTATTTTACTAAAGATTTTACGGAATAGTAAGGATATTACAAATCCCAAAATAATAATAAAGGAATATTATTATTTTAAGGAAAATAACTTTCTAAATTATTATTATAATAATTTAGAATCTCTTTCTCTCTTATAAAATATTATAAGAGATAATCCAAATCTTAGAAAGAAAATCATGATTTTGAGCCTTTTCGTAAATTTCCGTATCAATAGGTCGGAATCCTCGCCCGTAGTAGGGAATCGCATAAGTTTTGTCAAGGCTCGTTTGCTAGAACTCGTTACGCTAAGGCAAGTGGAATTTCCCCTTGTAACCTTTACATTCCATTTCGTGAAAATCCTTGATTGTTGGGAACCATTTGTATGCTTAAATAAAAATGAATCTAGGAAATATTGATTGCTAGAAATAACGACAATTGTTAGCGTAGTATGTTTTACATTCCTTTGTTAGGATTATATATGCTAGTATGTTGTGATCTTGATTGAATACAATCTCGTTCAGAGATTTATCATGATTAAACTAGGAAGGGGTGCGGGTTAGCCGACACCTCTAGATAACATTAATAAGTCGTACGTCCATACGACTTTCGGAATCATGATCTCCATCCGCTCCGATTATAAGGAGGGATTGTGCGACACTCTAGCTAAGTGTCGGAGAATTGATGGTTCTCCTTCGGGTGGCTCGGAATATCCGTGTCCCACCACTCTCTATTAAAAATCATTAATAAAGTCGAATATTTTCGTCACTATATAAGATAAGTGCGAATGCACACTTAAGACACCAAAACCGGACCGGTCTCAAATGATCGATCCGGCTCTCAGTCCGCTCAGGGCACGAGAGGTTTTCACTTGTATGATTTAATGAACGTTCCCAACATTCTTTCGAAATCCAAAAAGAAGTCTACAATCTAGTAGTTCTTCTATTGCATCATCGAGTTATCTTTGTCCAAAGATATACTCTCCTTCGGATCTCAAAGTTCCACATCAACAAGTTTCATTATATAACCCATCGTAAACACAACCTTAATACCTCTTTCAATAATATTTGAAAATTCCCAAAATACCCTCGGGAAGTTCCCTTCCCGCTGGCTTAGTCTCTTAGACTAATTCTTCTTTTCCGCATTTTTGCCTGGCATTCTATCGCCCCTCGCGAATTATGTCAGAATCTAGGAACCCCAGCAAGGCGTGAAGTGAAGTGAAGACGAAGGAAGAACAAGGATTTCAAGATGTATCTTTCCATCATTTTGTTTTGGTTTTATTACGTTTCAAGGACAATCAGGTTACGCATTTTAATTCTGGACAACTTTATGTTTGAACCAATGTAAGATGTTTTGTAAGAACTAAGTCTCCCTCAGGAGCACCTTTCCTAATTATGTAATATGTTTTATTCCGCATTTTAATTGTTCTATATCATTCTAAAAGCCTTGGGTGACTTTGGACGGTAAAGTCTGAGGTCACTGGCGGTAATACCCAATGTTGTAAAATAGGGGTGTTACACTACCTATATAGATCATGGTTCAAATCTTGACAACTATTTTTTTTTTGCTCGATAACACACTCTTAGTTTTTTAATCGTTAATATAGTATGTCGTATGTACCATATACATTATCAATTACACTATTACATAATAAGGTAGATCATTTTATTCACATTTAGTTTTAAGGCTTAATTATAATTGGTATATACTATTATATATTATATATCATCCTTTCTTGGCAATTGTTATTTTGTTGCATATATTTTATTTAATTGAAATACTTTTACTATTTTAATCTTTAGTATATTATATTTTAGACACCATTATGTATAGTCAATTACAATATTACACGTACTATTATATAATTAAATAAATTGTTTTAGATTCACCTTAATTTTTATTTTTTAAATTTACAACATTAAAATGATATGTACTAGGTAAATGCATTAAATTTATGAAAAACATATCAATCATATTATGTTGATTTTATTATATGTCAATATGAAATTTTGGCTCAATGGTTGAAGCTTTGACAATTATATTGGAGGTTTAAGGTTCAGTCTTCAAATAATCACTTTGGATAACTTTTTTACCACAATCAAAAGACCCCATACAAAATACTAAATTCAATTTAGATTTGATATTAAAAGTATTTGAATGATATATAAGAATTTTATTATGCTGATAGTTGCACATAAGTGTATGAAAAATGATATATGATTTTAATAATTAATTAATTATACATCAATCCATTTGATTAATTTAGTTATAAGGTGACTCATATTTTTTTTCAAATAGTTAAAACGTTTTGCTATAACTAATTTATAAATTTTTTATAGTTTTTATTAAACATAGGAGCTAGGTTGTATTGAAAAAACACAAAGCAATGTAAATTAATGTGTTAACTAATATATGATTTTGTTAAGTATACACCAATCTATTTGATTACATATTATTATAAGATGATCCAAATTCTTTCAAATAATCAAAATGACTTTGCTATATTTTTTAATTCAATACAATGTTATTAAATACAAGAGTGCATTAAAAAATTTAGATGAATCTCTTTTTATTTAGCCTACACTTTCTAAAGGATCAAATTCAATTTTAGATGGGTGGATATTAAGAGAATGTCAAATTATACAATAAGGCTATATATAATAGACTAAATCATTCATAAAAAAAAACTAAACAGATTTATTATACCTCTATCGTGAATCTTAATGGTAAAATTTTGAAAGCATTACTAGACTAATACAAATCACTAAAGCTATAATCTTACAACATGTGAAGTTATATATCATCAAAACCAAATAAATATTTTTTTTGATGTCTTGAAATATTTAAAATCCTTTTATTTAAAGTTGGAGAATTTGCGCAATAATTGTCTATCTTAATAAAACATCAACATTTGATATTACACATTAAATTATGAACATTTGATATTAGATACAAAACACAACATCCAACACAACTGTTGGCATTATAGCTAACCAAACATAATATAGAATTTAATTTCTACCCTTTTCTTTCTCACTATATACGTCTTATTTTTATATGAACGCATCACAATTTCATCCACTATGAAGCGAAAAATAGAAGACAACCCTCAGATTGCAAAAAACATTAATCGAAACTCGAATTGAGATGGGGGAGAGTAAATGTGAAAATGTAAGACATGAAGGTTTTTGGTGGATGGCAATTAGGTTTGCAAAAAACAATTTTTTTTAAAGTTCAAATTTCGATTATTTTTATTAAATTAAGTATTTTTTATTGTGATTTGTATTATTTTTATAAATGTTTACAAACATATATTTATTTTAAATATTAAAATATACATTTTGCCCCGTCCAACGGACGAGCTTGATTTGGCTAGTACATATATAATTTTGTGTACATGAGCACACTTAATGCACTTGATTATGATTCACTACCCATTTTATTAAAAAAAATCCATCTATATATTTAATATTAAAAAATAATTTTGACCACATTTAATACACTTAATCACATACAAATTCCTTTTTTGAAATATTAAAATAATAAATGAGTTTTGAGTCTCATTTCAACTAATTGCTATATTGAGTTCTTAAATAAAATTTTAGTTAAAATCTATAATATATATACATATAACATTTAAAATTTATGTACAAGGTGCATTTTCTATGCATATTTAATTTATGAAAATCATCTCATTTTTTATAATTTCAATTATATTAGATGATAAAATAATCTCCTTAACTCAATGGTTAAAGCCATGAAATTGTATTAAAAGGTCTAAGGTTTATGGACTCAATTAATCATTTTTGAAAATATTTTTAATAACCCAGTGAACTCATGCTAAAATCTATAAAAAAAAATTCTATCAAATGCAATAAGGAAAAAATATTTTTCCAAATTAAATTTTCTATAATAGTTTTTGCTTATTACCCTAAAACAATTCCATGATAGTGGACACTGGACACCATATAATTGAACATTATGTTTTAAAATGCAAATTTAAAAAATATTTCATTCAAAATATATAACACGTTTTTTCGGTCTAAAAATCTAATAATTATTATAAGTATTTTAATATATAATATGGATGTACACTTATACATTGAGATTCTACTATGATGTTTATCCTCATATGTATACTTATTACCTAGATTTACTACGTGTAATTAAACCCATATTTATGTGTATATTTGACTCATTATATATTCCATGTATTAACATATATATTTGGCCAAAACTAAACTTTTCAAACTTTTCTAATATAGATTTTATTTACAACTCTTCGAAAATTTCATGATAGTGGATATTATATAATTCAACATATATTATATTTTAAATTATAAATTTAACATATATTATTTAAATATTTCCATCAAAATATCTAACAATTTTTTTTTGTCAAAAAACCTAACAATTAGTATAAATATTTTAATATATAATATGAATGTACACATAGAGATTCTCATAAGATTCTTATCATATGTATATTTATTATCCACATTTACTATACATCTAATTACACTCATATTTATGTCTATTTTTGACTCATTGTATTCCATGTACACATAGAAATTCTCCTAGGATGCTTATTCTCATATGTGCACTTATTATCCACATTTACTACATCTAATTACAACCATATTTATGTGTATATTTGACTCATTATATTCCATGTAATAGCTTATATATATGTCTTATAATTGGTGAAAAGGAAGAGTAAAAGAGATTCATTTATATTCACATTCTCTCATCTATTGTTTCTATAATTCAAATCAAGATTAGTTTATAACACTTTATCAACATGAATTGTTGTAGATTGAAATATTGTTTTTTTTTTGGTGTTATTGTGTTACCAATTTTCTTGCTTCTTCTCAAATTTGAATTGAGAAAAATAAATGGTCATAATATTCACTTATGAAATTTGTATTCTTATCTTATAGAAATGAGGGAGGAGCTATTCACGATCATCAATTGGTTAGGTTAGGTGAGTTGAACATTATTGATTTTCATTTGTAATTTTACAAGGTACGAAGTAAATTTTGTTTCTTTAAATTTATCTCTTCCTTATTTTGTGTTATTTTAGTTTTATATATGTTGATTTTCATTCACCTCATGTGTATTTGGTGCAATGATAGATTTTCTTGTACACTTTCACATATAATTTTTTAATTATTTTTCTCAAACATATGAATGAATAAATAATTTTCCTCCTTTCATGTTATAGATTATTTTTCACATATATTATTTTTCACCTCATGTGTATTTGGTGCAATGATAGATTTTCTTTTACACTTTCACATATAATTTTTTATATTATTTTTCTCAAACATATGAATGAATAAATAATTTTCCTCCTTTCATGTTATAGATTATTATTTCTAAATTCATAGGTAGTAATATGCTCACATCTCTAATTGTTGTAAAAAGATACTTATCGCCAATAATGTTGAGTCGAAGAAATTGACAATAATAATTTATTTGATAAAAAGGGATGAATTACATTTTTATAAATTTTTCTTCAAATCATTTATTAGATAGTCTCACCAAATGATGTATTTACATGCACGTGAATGAAATATATAATTATTTTAAAATCATATGTCCTTAACTTCTATTTGTATACCAAAAAATATAACATATTGAATTTATAAACTTATGATGTTTTCTCTCATTTAAATCTATGTATATATATATATATCATAATATTATATGTTTTATAATAGTTTCAAGTCAACTTAAAAAATCCAAAAATCGAAATATTATATACATTGAGATTTGAGGTGGAAAGTTAAATGGAATAAATTAAATTTAAAAATATTTTGTAAGAATTTCATTAATTTAATTTTAATCTCGATAATTTTCAAAATAAAAATAATATATTTAAAATTAATGCAATTTTACAGGTCGACAAATAGAAAATATGCCCCGTGCGTACGCACGGGTATGTCTACCTAATTATTTATATTTCTATATTATACTAAATTAATATCAACATATATAAATTCCCAAAATAAAAAATCCTATGTGGCAAAATCCTAGGTGGCTTAACGTGGGAACGACACGTATGAAAATCCTAGGTGGCGCCAACGTGGTGACCTTATTCCTTGAGTCTTTTATATATATACATAGATTTGTACGGGTATGCAAGCAACCTATTCTTTCTCCATTATCATCATTTAGGGATGAGTTTTCATTTGAAAATCTTTGAAGGAGTTAGTGGGTTATTCGACAATAAATTAGAGTGTATTTCAAGTTCAGATGGAGATGGTTTAACATTATTCTGCAAAAAATAAATATAATGAGTTAGGAATTAGATGGTTTCTTGATTCTTCTACAATTTAGAAATTTTTATTAAAAATATTGTGAAATGGTTCTAATTAATAAATCCAAATATTATGAAACTAATAGTTTTATGATTATTCTATAATGGAGAACTTTCTATTATTAATATTTAAAGTGAAATTGAATAATAGTATAAAATCAGATGAAAAAATATTCAAATCCAAAATTTATGAAAATAAACATAAATAATTTATTTAATTTAATATATAAATAATATATATGGGTTCACAATCAAATTTCAACCAATAAAATATAGCTCAATTAAATGCTAAAAAATTAGATTTTGTAAAAAGATCGGTGATGTGGTTTAATGTGAGCTTGACACATGTTGTTTTATATATTTTAATATGCTTTAATATATAGTACTGATACATTTATCTTAAAATTAAAATATTTTAATATGGATTGATCTTAAAAAAGTTACATATATTAAGAAAGATATAATTAAGTAGTATTTATATATATATCTCTCTTAAAAATTCAATGCCTTTTCTAAATATATATATAAATATTTTTTATAGATCGTAAGATTAGAATTAATCATAAAAAAATGAAGTACATCAAGAAAGATATAATTAAGTGGTAATTATTTTATATAGATTGATCTTAAAAGTCAATACCTTGTCTAAATATATATTTTTTATAGATCATAAGATTAAAAAAGTAAGTAAAATATGGCAAACCTAACTAATAAGTAAAGTCGTACAAATATAATTAAATATTAATTGAAAATTGTAAAGTGCTAGAATTAAGTAGTATTTGAAATTTTAGATGGGCAAATCAATAAATGAAAATATTGAGTTGTTTAGGTGGCATAGTTAAGGTGTTGACAAATATGATAGAGAGATTCGACTTTAGTTATAGTATATTGATAATTAATTATATTATATATTTTTAAGGATTGTAAATACTAAATATACTTCCCATTGAAAAAATAACAATACATATTAAAGATGGAAAAAAGTAGTAGATTATTGTATATTAATAACAATAGTATATTATTATATTATATATTTTTAAAGATTGTAAATACTAAAAAGAAGGAAGAGTAAAGAAGTAAATTGAAAAATTAAGATGCTTATGTGGCATAGTTAGATGGGTGACAAATAGGATAGAGAGATTCGAGTTTAGTAATAGTATATAGATTTGTTTTTAATGTTAAACGGTGTGTTTTATCTTTCTTCCCCAACTCTATGCTTCCGTCGCTTGCCTGCAATTCACCGATCGATCGATTGCGTTCCCCCATATCTCGTCCATCTCCATTCCCTCACCTCGCGCAGCTTGGCCCGTTCCGCCCGCCCCACTCCCACTACTTCCTCACTACTCTCCGGCGAGATAGGGGGCCGCCGCCCAGTGGCGGAGGAAGAGGGGTGTAATGGAGGAGCCAATAATGTTCGGGAGGGGGCGGGGGTGGATTATCCTCTACCTTTGGATCACCTCGCCTGCTTGTCGCCACTCGAAAAAGTAAAAATCTATATATCATATCAATCAATCCCACGAAAACACCTTCACTATAAAATGAAGACAAATTTTTTAACAACAATCGATGTTTTGCGAAAATAAACATGAATCAAATTTTAGTATAAGTAAATCGATTCAACTTGAACAAAGAGCTATATAATGTTCCGCTTCATTTCCTTGAAAACCAAATGTTTAAACGAGAAAATGAAAAAATTTCAATAATGAAAAAAAATAAGAAGCAATGCACTAGTAGTAGTTCAGTAGTAACTACTTCAGTGAATTTTTTATGAGAATCAGATGAAATGTTATTGAAAAGTATAGTACGTATATGGGTTTGTACTATAATATAAACTTAAATAATCTAGATTTATAAGTAATCTTGTTAAAAGTGATTGTATTATTGTAAGTCAGAGGGGCTGGAAAAAAAACTAAATTCAATCTCAATTTTCCCTATTTAATTTATTTTTCTAATTAAAAAGTTTATTTTTTAAACACTAAAAAAGCCCAAGACAATATGTTTTACAAAAGGCCCAAATTTATTAACATAAACAAGCCCAACTACAATAAAAATTTTAAGAACCCTTTCTTCTCCAGATTACACAATCGGCTTGCAGACATATTCCGACACCGACGACCGCTGCATTCTTCGAATCTACGAGATGCATCTTCTGGCTTTCTGGTAGCCCCGCAAACCCTCCGCCCATGCCCAACGTCCATGTTTCTTCTGCTTCGCCCCCGCCAGTTGCCCCAACCGTGGGGCAACTCTCTGCATATTCTCGCTCACCGGACCGCCGGTGGGGGCAATCGCCCCCACCCGCCCCCTCCCTCCGCCACTGGAGGGGTGCGAGTGGGGGCTACAACCCCAACTCAATTTTTTATTTTTATTTGAAAAATATATATAAAAAATATTAGGTTATTTGATAAAAATTAGTTTTATTTGATTAAAAAGAACTAGGTTAATTCATAATTTTTATAAAAATACAAAATAAGTGTTCTCAAATACAACTTTTTTTACAGAAAAATACAAATTTTCTACACCATTCTAAAAATCCTCGTTTAGTTCCATCTAGGTCCTGCCTATGTGCTGAAAAGTCCTATCCCGCCTAGTTTTTCAGCCCGTTTAGAAGACCACCTTGTTCATCTAGGCACCTGTTTAGGTCGCCTAAGCGGTCCCTCTTCACCTAGGGACTACTTAGTGCTTTTTAGAACACTATATGTGTAAAAAAATTATACAGAATAATATAAAAAAATTCTGTATTTTTTAATTTTTTTTTGATATAGCTAAGAATTTGACTTAGAAAAATTTAGCCACCACTGAAATAAATTCCTGGCTACGCCCCTGCCGCCGCCAACCCATGCCCCTAGTTTTCGTTCTCAATGCGAGATTTTATAAAACTAATTATACCCGTAGTGTCATGCACGACTATGGTTCGACATTATGTAGATATTAAATAAAAATATAATATAAAATTTAATATAAGTAATTTATTGTCTATACAATGCACAATTTACTTTTTCGAATCAAATAAAATAAATTAAATATAAGTTATTAAGTTTAATGTTGAGAATAGAGGTGTCAAACGGGTCGATCAGGTCGGGTTCGGGTTCAGTCGAGTTCAGCTCGTAACAGGTCACTAGTCAAATCGGGTCGGGTCATTGCGGGTTGTCGGGCGGGTCGGGTCGACCTAACAAGTCAAGAAAATTGATTTTTTTTAAAAAAATTTAAAATATTTTTTATTTAAAAAATAATATTTAAAAAAAATCTTTTATTTTTATATATTTTAATAATAAAATATATTATAATTTTCAAAATATATTATATATTCTTAAAATATAACAAATTGGGTCAACCCAACGAGTTTTTCGGGTTTGAACCCAACGGGTTTCGGGTCTATCGGGTTCGGTATATTTTGGATTTAGGGTTCAAATTTTCGGGTCTTGACCCTAAATTTTTCGGGCGGTTCGGGTCGGTTTTTCGGGTCGGGTCAGCTTTTGACAGCTCTAATTGAGAATAAAAAAATTATTAAGGTAAAAGAATATACATTTCTCCTTTTCATTGATGATATTTAAAATATATTTAATTTATAAAAAAAGATAACATATGAATAAAAAATTTATATATTAGAATATAGAAAATATATGATTTAAATAAATTAATAATTAAATTAATTAATAAGATATAATAAAATATTAATGATAAAGATAAAAAATAATTTATTTATTGATAATAATTAAAAATAATTTATTTTGTTTTAAGGTGGGACCAAAGTCATTTTTTGGCTCGATAAAGTAAATATTAGATAAAATTAAATTTTATTTTTTCTATTTCTTTATATGTATCTTAATTTGGAGATCATTAAGTATTTCAATATATTAATTAAATATTATATTACCTATTTTTATTATTTTTATACAATCTAAGTATTTATCATTAATATTTTTATTATAAAAGAAAAAGTATCTATAAATAAATTCGTGAAAACATATCATGTTAAAAGATAAAATATATTTATACTTATTTTAAAATATTTTAAATTTGTTATCTTTAATTTTAAATATTTGTATAAGGGGAGTGGAGGTTATCTTTAATTAGAGAGTACTAGTTGTCTCTGTCGTGCCATGCACGACTATGACTCGATATTTTTTAGATATAATATAAAAAAGATATTAATAAATAAAAATATAATATAAAATTTAATGTAAGTAATTTTGTTGTCCATAATATGTATAAAAATTATTTTGTTTTTAAAATCAAATAAAACAAATTAAATTTAGATTATTAACTTTAAAAGTGAGAATAAACATAGATTATTAAGATAAAATAATCTACATTGCTCATTTTCCTTGACAATATTTCATAAATAGGTTTAATTTAAAAGAAAGATAAAATATGAAGAAAATAAAGCAAAAAAGATATATTTTGAAAATATGGAAGAGATGAGATTTTGAAAAATAATAATTAATTTAATAATAATATATGTAATTGAGAATATTTATCTTTTAATATAAGTGAGAGAGAGAAACAACTAAAATGTTAAAAAGATTAAGCATATATATTTTATTGGATTACAAGGAAAAAATTCAACCATTAATTAAATTCTTTTAGTTAAGATATTATCTCCTACCAAAATTAAGATATTATCTAAATTTGGAAAATAAATAAAAAAATTTCATGTGGAATATGAAGTGGAAAGAATAATCTATAACTATATATTAAAGCTGTCCCTTTTCGAGCCACCAGAAAGATTCTGGTCCCACCTCATATTTATAAAATTAATTTTTATTCCTAATATTTTAACTTTTTCCTTTTAAAATTTTCTTTAACTATTTAAATTTATCTTTAACATCAAAAAAATATCTATTTAGTATAATAATATCTTTTGAAAACTTCCTTATACAATTATTTAAAATTAAAGATAATAAATTTAAAATATCTTTAAATAAGTATAAATATCTTTTATCTCTTAGCATGATGTCTTTTCACGAATTTATTTATAGATATATTTTTGTTTTGTAATAAAAAATTAATGATAAATACTTATAATGTTTAAAAATAATTAAAATAGGTAATATCTATAACTATATATTAAAGATGTACCTTTTCGAGCCACCTGAATGATTTTACCCCACCTCATATTTAAAAAATTAATTTTTATTTTTAATATTATAACTTCTTTCTATTAATTTTTTTTAACTATTTAAATTTATCTCAAACATCAAACAAATATCTATTTAGTAATTATAAATATTTATCATTAGTTTTTGATAAAAGAAAATCACTATTATATAAATTCATTAAAGATATATGCTAAAGTATTTACATTTATTTTAAGGTATTTTAAATATTTTATCTTTAATTTTATAGACATTATAAATAAGATATTAATAAACAAATAAAAATATAATCTAAACTTCAATATAAGTAATTTATTGCTCATAGAATGTATATATTTTTTAATAAAATACTATATTCTTCATATTTTATTAATTTACTAAAAATAGATAATAAAGTATTTAATAGATATATTGAAATATTTGATAAACACTAAATTTACGTACATGAAAATTAATAAAAATATGAAGAATATAATATTTGATTACAACATTATATTCATTCTATGAGAAATAAATTACTTATATTGGAGTTTATATTATATTTTATTTGTTTATTAATATCTTATTTATAATGTCTATAAAATATCGAATCGTAGTCGTACATGGTACGACGGGTAAAACTAGTTATATATTAAAGCTATCCCTTTTCAAGCCACCAAAACGATTCTGACCCCACCTCATATTTATAAATTTAATTTTATTTCTAATATTTTAACTTTTTCCTATTATATTCTTCTTTAATTATTTAAATCTATCTTTAACATGAAACAAATATCTATTTAGTGTAACAATATCTTTTGAAAACTTCTTTATACAAATATTTAAAATTAAAGATAACAAATTTAAAATACCTTAAAATAAATATAAATACTTTAGCATATATCTTTGAGGAATTTATATAATAGTGATTTTCTTTTATAAGAAACTAATGATAAATATTTATAATTTTTAAAATTACTAAAAATAGATAATAAAGTATTTAATAGATATATTGAAATATTTGATAAACACTAAATTTACGTACATAAAAAGTAATAAAATATGAAGAACATAATATTTGATTAAAAGTTATATACATTCTATGAGCAATAAATTACTTATATTGAAGTTTATATTATATTTTTATTTGTTTATTAATATCTTATTTATAATGTCTATAAAATATCGAATCGTAGTCGTACATGGTACGACGAGTAAAACTAGTTAATATAAAATTTTTATGGAGCAAGGATTAAATGACATGTGACAAAATCCTATATGAATTAATAATAAAATAACATGTGGAAAAGCTGACGTGGCGCAACGTGGAGGCTCCAAATCTTATTGTTTTTACATAAATAGAAGATATGTATGCATGTACGTACGTATAATAAAATAATAAGAAATTAGCCTATAATGTTTTGTGGACTGTTTGGTAACTTTAAAGTTATGAAAAATTATAATGCGAGAAGAGGCGTTTATATAGTAAGTATACTTAGTTTTAGTTTCCGTTCTCTTTACGAGATTTTATAAAGTTATTATTGTTGTATTATTTATTTATATTTATTAAATTTTGATTAAAATTGATATAAGTAAAAATATTTTTAAAAAAAGGTACATATTTTATCTACAAAAAAATATTATTTTCAAAAATAATTATTAAAAATTGATATAGGTAAGGATATTTTTAAAAACAATTATACATATCTGAAAGCGGGTAAAAAAGTATAGCTACCATATTATTATTTTCTCTATCGCCATAAAGGTATTTTTTAATTATTGCGTATTTATTATCTTTTATTTATGCTAAATAATGAGAGATTTTATCTTTCATTAAAAGATAGAATTAAACAAGAGAGGAGGTTATAATATTTCTCGTTTGGGCTTTAAGGCAGTTGGTTAGCCCTAGGAAAATATAATTTTTGGCCCTAATAGATAGAAATTCGTCCCTCTGACTCTCCTTCTTCCATTATAACTAGACGTCTTCGCCGTGTAGAGAAAGCATATTGATTGATAGACTGAAACTCGCTCAGGCTATTAAGAACACCTATTGAGAGCTTGAACATGCTAATATTTTCTTAGCTCGACTGTTCAAAGGGATTCATATTCGTTGGATCTTTCGCTTTCTTGTTATTCCTCGACCCTCATTCGACAACTGCTCTTTTGACTTAGGCATCGAAGGTGGATTAGGGGGTACCAGCCCCTTGTGTCAATTGTTTTGCAGGTCACAGGTTGAGAGAATTAGTTAGGAATAGAAGAGGAAAGAGGCATACAATTAGTGCATTGAAGGCGGAATTTTTGTGTACTAACTAACAATATATTATCTAAAAACACGTACTATCCTATCCAAAAATAAAACTAATATATTGATTGTTTTGTTTAATATATATACAACTAATTAAACACAATCCAATTAAATTTCAACCAATTAGATTGATTTAA
Organism: Fallopia convolvulus; assembly: GCA_964016875.1. Lineage (NCBI taxonomy): Eukaryota > Viridiplantae > Streptophyta > Magnoliopsida > Caryophyllales > Polygonaceae > Fallopia > Fallopia convolvulus. The sequence goes on along the minus strand of OZ024735.1, from coordinate 31,582,613 downwards.
AAAAGATGAATTATGTGGTTCAATGTGAGATCTTTTTATATATTATTTTAACCTCCACTTTAGTATATAGTAATAATATAAATTCGGTTTGTCCTCTTAGAAAAATAAACCCTCTAGATTAATTTTTATTAAAGAAAGGAAAAAATAAAGATCAGATTTTTCAATATCCTGACGATTAACCCTCTTGATTGTAGGATTTATCTAGAAGGGAAAAAATTAACCCTCTAGATTAATTTTTCCCCATTCCAATCACCAATACTGTCCTTGTAGGATTTAAGCTCGTCTCTAATTTTCAGCAACTCCTTCCAGTTCCAAGTGTCACTGTCCTTGGGGATAGAAGCCCAAATGCTGCCGTTTGTCACAAGGTTATCCCGAACCCAGTCCACCCATATGTTCTTCACTCCAATGTCGATCTCAAAAAGGTGCTTGGCGATCTGGGCCTTGTTCCAAGCAAGGATTTCTTTAAAGTCCAAACACCCTCTCTTCCCTTGGCTTTGCAACATCTTTCCAAGCAACAAGATTTCTTTTACAGTTGGAGGTACCACTCCAAAGAAAACTCCTCATTAGTTTTTGGACAGACTTTAAAACTTCCTTGGGAAGGATGAAAATTTTCGCCCAGAAATTGCATATTCCGCTAATAACTAACCTGATCAACTAGCATCTTCCAGCATAGGAGAGCATTCTGGATGTCCAAGATTGAATCTTTGCGGTGATCTTTTCAATGAGCATTTTGTATTCATTCTTTTGCAACTTTCGAGAGTGGAGGGGCAAACCAAGATATGTTACGGGAAGTTGACCAATATCGACCCCAAGATAGCAGCAACTATAACAGACTCGTTTTGGTTCATCCCAACGCAAAAAATCTTTGATTTTTGTTGGTTGCAAATCAAGCCAGAAGTTGAGGAGAATTATTGGATAATTTCAACAAGGCAATTGATAGATGAGGACCTTCCTTTGCTGATGCTTCTTCATCGGGACCAAGTCGTCCACAAAGAGCAACCCGAGCGGCATCATCTAGGGCTCCAACCGAAGCGCCTTCCTCGTCTCGATCCCGAGCTCCGCCTAGAGCTCTCTCATCAGGAAACGATATCACACCGACGTCTTTTGGTATTCAGTTCAGTGACATGAAGCATCTAGACCGGTTTAATGACTTGAAGAAGCGGGAAATCCAACCTCCGAGATATATTGATTGGCCTTTGATGGAGGACTTGGGTTTGGCTACTGAATTGAGGAAATTTGAGTTTAATAACAATTTGCTAGGGTTGTTGAGTATGAGATTGCCGATATTAGCATGGCTTAGTGTTGGAGTTCTTGAGCACATTGGAGGCTCATATCTTGTAAGGGCGGTTAGTTAATGAGGGAAGATGCATGTTTCAGCTAGGAGGAGTTCAAAGGTGTATGACTCTGAATGATATGAACAAACTTTTCAGATTTACCAGGCATCATGAGAATGCTGATAGATGGGAGTCTAGGGCCGATTGGATGAATGATGAATAGTGGTTCCGACTTTCTGGAAGCAATGTGTATTTGGCATCTAGAACGAAGGCTTCAGGGATTTCTCATCCGGTGATTCGGATTGTTCAGAGGTTCTTTGCCCACTCTATCACAAGCAGAGGAGAGGGTGAGAACAACTACCCTAAGAAGGACATTTTCCTACTTCAGGGTATTTTGGAGGGGCAAAAGATTGATATGGGTGCGACCATGATGCATAATATGGCTCGCATGGTTAGGAGGAACAATGGAAAGATCATTGTGGGTGGTGTCATCACTCGACTTGCCCAGCACTTTGGAATTGATTTGGAGAAATGTGCGGGTCGGATTGATGCTCTTCCGATGAACTTGCCTTTGTTGAACAAGATGAAAGTGTTATATGTGAAAAACAACCAGTTCTATTGGGTGCTTAGTAACAGTTCTTTTGCTATGAGGTTACCTAATCCAGACCGAGTGAAATTGAAGACTGGTTTGGAAAATGCTAGCACTTGGCTCATTCACCCGCAGGATGGTGATGTACCGGTTCAAGAGGTTATTGGTGGGACTAAGCGAAGAAGGCAATCAAGGAGGCAGGTTGAGGAAGCTAGCGCTTGTATGGATGTAGATGATGAGGAAGAGGAAGATGAGGAGTTTGAAGCTGCTCCTGTGGATATTGCAGCTGTTGATGAGGATGAGGATGATGAAGAGGAAGGTGATGATGAGCACACTGAGGTGCCGCCAGTTCAGGAGTATGAGCAGCAAGGCCAAGGGAACTACATGACTACCCACCAATATAACCATTTGGTGGAGTTGATGGGAGGCTTATCTACTCAGGTGAGTGGTTTGTCCACTCGTATGGATGGCTTGGCGGCTGATTTCAACCACTTCAGGGGTTACACGACGAGCCGATTTGACTATATTGATGAGCAGACTCACTTTCTTCATCAGAGGATGGACACATACACTCCATAGCAGGGCTATCAGCCTTTTGCTTATCATCCATATCCAGGTTATCCAGCTCCTGAGTATCCGTATCCGGGATACCCACCACCACCACCACCGCCATCTGAAGAGTAGATTCTAGAGTTTGTCAAGCTCTTGTGATGAGGTCAGTTTTCTTTTCTCTTATGTTTTCTTTTACTTTGGGACAAAGTAATGTTTCAGCATGGGGGAAGGGCATTATTTATTTTGTCATGAGTGCTTGGTTATAGTTAGATCATGTAGTTGCATTTGCATTTGCATGTTTATATTTTTGCTTAGTTGCATTTGCATGTTTATATTTTTGCTTGCATTGATTAAAATTTTTGAAAAAAAAAATCTGAAAATTTTGAAAAAATACAAAAATTTTGCATTTAGGTTCTTATTTCCCCATTGTTTGTTTCCTCTTGTGTTTCTATGCTAAGTATAAGTCCTAACCCATGATTTGCATGATATGCTGAAGTTGATATGATATAAGCATGATCATTGATTAATTACCTTGATTATAGGATGGAGCATGTATTTAGCTTGAGTATTTGATTCATTCTGAAGTTCTAGACAACAATTAGCCTTGTGAGATATTTTTGGCCTTTCATGATATGTTTGTTCTCTACATTTCTTGAGTGTATCACCATGATTAACTAGCTCTAGAACTTGCATTATGACTCTTTGTCAAGACTTCTTTATATGATTGAATACATGACATTAAAATGATTGAGGCAATGTTTCTTATAAGCCTAGTATTTCCCTTCCTACCTTACAAAATCCATGTTTTTGATACCCCATTTCTTTTGAGCTTTAAGCCTGATTTTATTAGCTCCACAAAATGATTCCTAGCCTAATAAGCTTGACCCATAATCCGGGATTTAGGACTTTAGGTTATGTTTTGTTTTGTGTGGGTTATATATGAGTATGGGGGAGTTAGAAGAAAAGGAGGAAATAAAACTCTTTTGTGTAAAGTGAAAAAATGAAGATGAAATTATGTTGCAAAGAAAAAAAAAAGTTAAGTGCAATTGTTAGTAGTCTTCATAAAGCAAAGAAAGAGTTGAAGAAGAGGCAAAGGAAAAAAAAAAGAGAAGAAACAAAGAGTTTGAAAGTGTTAATGGAGTTGGTAAAAGAAGTTGGGAAGTGTTGTAAGAAGAAAAGTGTGTTGAATTTTTGGGTTAGGATTAGTTCTTTATCCCGGATTTAGCACCACATGCCAAATATGATCCCTTCCAAATTTCTCTTTACCTTGGCCCCATTACAACCTTTAAAAAGACCTCTTGATTTTTGTTATGTGTTTGATTCCCAGCGGTGGAGATTTAGTACGCTGATGCAAGCTTATGGTAGTCTAGTTTTCATGGTTGATTTTTGAGTGAAACACGTCCTTAAACACTAGAGAGTTTGAGTGCAAACATATTTACCTCGGTGAGGTCTAGAATGGATGAATGGTCTTTACTTTTTGCTTGTTATAATGCATGCTGAGAAGTCTTGGTCGGGTTTTGACTATATGTAAAATGCTTGTTTGATTTGAGATGGATGTATGATTGCATTTATGTGGTGTGTTTTGGATTTATGTCTTGCTTGAGGACAAGCAAGGTTCAAGCATGGGGGAATTTGATAGAGCATATAGGTATAGGACTTAGAGCATGTTTTTATTCCCGTTTTATGCATTTTTAGCTAGGATTTCGTTCTAAGTTTTAGTTTAGGTTTTATTTTCATTTAGTTCGGAATCTACGCGTCTTTGTGCATAATTGTAGGTCGGATGGTGGAAGACGGTGGATGAAAGGCTTAGGACCGGACCTCGGAACGTTTAGGGAGCGTTGAAGTGAAGACTCGAGGCAAGAATTACAAGATAGGAAGGAAGAGCCAAATCGCGGATTGAAGACATTGCCACCGCTGGAGGGTTCGAGATTCTACGGCGGAAGCGCGGCCAAACCTGGCATAGCGCGACCACGCTACGGGTGATCATGACCGCGCTTCGGCGCGTGTCAACGACGCTGACTTGGGCTTCCGCGAGATCTTTTGGGCCAACTTTAATTAATGTTTTTGGATATTTTTAGAGATAATATAAATACTTTCCTTAGGGTTTTAGTTGGATTCTATGCTATCTATTGTTCTAGTTTTATGCTATTGAAGAATTTGGAGATTTGTGGGAGACAAAACCCTAGATTTGCAATTGAAGAGAAATTTGACTTTTGTAAGTTTTATTTTTCTTTAATGTCGATTTCTAGCTAATTTTCTCATGTCCAACTAGTTAGTTGAAGTTGTATGCATGATCGTTTGTGAGATTTGAATTATTTCTATTTGCCTTGACTAGATTGAATCTCTCCGTGCTTGATTGATTAAATTCGCTTAGGTTGAATTGGAACTAGAATAATTAAATATACGGTGGAATTTGATTATTCATGGATGAATCCTTTGATTAAACTTATAGACGGTGGAATAAGGTTAATCAAAGGCGGAGAATTTAATTACAAGACGTCATGAATAGACGGTGGAATTCATGAATTATTGTTTCTATTGAATGCTTTGAATTTAATTGCATGATCAACTTGACATAGAAGGTTTTCTAGGTCAATTGATTAAAAGGTTGTTACAGACGGTGTATATTAACAACCACTTTAAGTTTGAATTCATAAATTCACAATAGATTAGTCAAGGGAAATTGAAATAAAAATAATCAAGGATCAAAACTCATGTATGCAATGGATACGAAACTAGTTGGACACTTTTCTCCATATTTGAATCTTAAATCACTTTACTTGCTTTGCTTTAATTAGTTTTAATTACTTAGATTTTTAGTTTACAATCATAAAATCTACCCCTTAACTTAGTAACATTATTTAAATTCGAATAATCCGAGTCTCTGTGGGTTCGACCCTTGCTTCCACTCTACTAAGGTTAGGAAGTTAGGAACAATTCTTTGACAGTGCTTTTAAAGCGACATAAAAGTGCTCGTCACACGCATGGGCGCGTAAACCGATGGAAGATTGGCACAACGCTTGAGTTTTAGCGGCGTGTCGAGATGGAGTTGATTTCGACGAACGAAACCTTAAAAAGATTGAAGAGCGTTGGAAAAGGGTTAGAAGAATTTGATGCCTGAAGGCCTGAGGAAGAGAATCTCGATTCACTGAGGCAATTTGCAATTTCATTCAAGCGTAAACTGAAATCAAGAATAGTTTGACATATTAATAAAACTAAAACCTAACCCTAGAAAACCTAGCGAGAATGGGCCCAAACATGCAAGCCCAACCCATCTCGTTATTTTAGTAAATAGCAGAAATAAAAATAATACCAAATATAGTAATTGTTTCACTTAAAAATCCCGACATATGAATAAACGGAAACCCGAAAACCCGAGACCCAAGGAGAAGATCGAAGGCCTCAGAAGTGTCGCACAGGATGGTGCGGCTTGACACCCGAGGGTGCGCGGGCGCGCCACCAGACGCCCGAACCTGCTCCTTAAAAGGCCGAGCCTCTGTTGGAATTACGAGGGCTCGCAGGCAGGTGGCGCGAGCGCGCCTATACCTGCCGTGGTCGCGGCGCTGGTTGGCGCGGGCGCGCCTTCTGGCGGGTTGGCCACGCAGACGGAGATTCTCTCGGAAAGAGTTGGCTCGACCCCTGGCTCCTCCAATTGGTCTGAAAGTGTGTCTTGGACCAAAGATGTCATCAATATAGTAGAAGGTGGGTCTTTGACCGAACTCATGGACCGAATAGCTCGACTTGTGATAGAAGTCGTTGATGTCGTACTAGGATGGAACGCATCAGAAAGGAAAAGGAGTTGACTGGAAAAGAAGTGGTGACTGAGAAAGAAGCAAACTTGGTACAATTACGATTGGAACAAGTGAATCTTGCAGATAGTGAGAATGAGGGTGGAGGAAAAATGAAAGAGAGAGGAGCGATACAGAAGGAGAGTAAGGGGGATAAAACAAACAAAGGTGTAAAAGGTGATGTGAATGGGGGTGGAAGTAGAGTTGAAACTGAAAATATAGCTCATGCATGTAATGTGCATGTTACTGTGGGAAACGAGGGAGTACGTAGTGCAAAAAAGAGAGCATGGGGATTTGAAGGAGAATGGACGTAAAAAATGGAAGAGGCAGGCTAGGGAAATTGATAGGGAAAAAGCTGAGGTAGAGTCGGGAGTTAAAAGATATAGAGGAGAAATGGAAGTTGATATGGTGGATGTAACAAATAATTTTTACTCCATCGACAGGGGGTGGGGAGATGTGTGTGGGGGGGGGGGGGGGGGGAGGCCCTTCCTGCTGAAGGCCATGAGTTTGTTAAGCTACAACTGTCAGGGATTAGGGAAGGCACGTGCAGTTGGTCGTCTCATCAATCTGGTGAGACGGGAGTCCCCTAAAATGGTCTTCTTAATGGAGACCAAGGCCATGTTTGCCAAAACTAGTGGTAGCGGATAGTTGTAGTTGTAATACTAGCTGTAGCGGTTGGCATAGCGATTGAAATTAACGGTTCACAAAATCAAAACGCTAATGTGTGTTTGGTTTAGGTAGCTTTTGATTTAGCTTATACTTATAAAATGACAAAATGATACATATGATTTATTAAAGAAGATATAATTTTCCTTTTTATTTAAGTGCAGATATGGAACAAAAAAACTCAAACGCTAGTTCAAATCTCAAAAAGCTTTATGGAGTAGCTTTCAAAATCCAAGCTTCTGAACGCTAGTTACACCTCTACCATTGATTATACCAAAAACCATAGTAGCATTTAAAATGAAAGCTTAAAATCTAAATGCTAGCGTTTTGGGTTGCACAAACAGGGCCTAAATGTGATCAAAACAGAATGGAGGTAATAAGAAGCAAGATGGGAGGTAATAAGAAGCAAGATGGGAATGCCTGGCTGTTTTTCGGTGGACTATGTGGGAAGAGCTGGTGGGCTTTGTTTGTTATGGGAAGAGGACATTCATTTCTCGATATAGTCTTATACATCACATCATATTGACGCACTAGTGAGATGTAATGATTTTGGTGGAGAATGGAGGTTTTCGGGTATGTATGGGTGGCCAAAAAGGAGGAGAAATGTCAGTATTGGGAGTTACTTAAAAGATTAGGAGAGGATGATCATGAGGGGTGGGTGTGTTTGCGTGATTTCAATCAAGTCCTTAGTCAAGATGACAAGAAAGCCAATTGACATGGGTTATGTACTGAATTTTAAAGATGCTCTTGAAAGGTGCAATCTATGGGAGATTATGTTTTCGGGCAATCGTTTTACTTGGGATAATGGAAGAGAGTGTGAAAATTTTATTGCGGAAAGGATTGATATGGCTTTTGCAAATGAGAAATGGTTGTATATCTTCCCAGGAGCAAATGTGAGACATCTTTGTAGGGAAGGTTCGTACCATATTTCGCTTGTGTTGGATTTGTTTCGGTTTGAGGAAGAAGTTTGTGAAGAGAGAAAGGGTCCAAGACCTTTTAGGTTTGAGGCTATGTGGACCTCAAATGATGGTTGCAAGCATGTGGTGTATAATGCGTGGAATAGGCCGGAGATGGTGGGAGAACACGAGCCTATTGCTGGAAAAATTGAGAGGTGTGCAACTTCGTTAAAGGATCGGAATCGGGAGGAATTTAGCAATATTCTGGTCAAATTAAAGAATGTTAGGGATAAATTGAGGGAGTTGTGCAAGACAGGGATGACAGGGGATAGTGTATGAGTTATGACGAAGGAAGAGATGTTGTGGTACCAACAGGGCTAAGGGTAATGAATTCAAATGGGGGGATCAGAATACTTCTTTCTTGCATCAGAAGGCAAGTGGTAGGAGAAAGAGGAATAAAATCAGGAGACTTGTTGATGAGGAAGGAATGACATGGAGCAATAGGACGGGAAAGACCAAAGTGGCGGTTGATTACTTTTGTAACCTATTTAAATCTGATCTCAATGCACTCTCAAACACGGTTCCTCAAGGAATCCCGCCTATTATATCGAAGGATGATAACGTCGAGCTCTTACGTTCCTTTTCTGGAGAGGGGGTACATTCTACCCTTTTTTTCTATGCATCCTATTAATTCTCCTGGTCATGATGGCATGTCAGCTTTATTTTACCAACACCATTTGAATATTTTAAGTAGTGATATTATACATTTCTGCCTAAGTATTTTGAATGGTGCTCCTTTTCCGAAAAATCTTAATCATACTTTCATTTCCCTTACTCCCAAAATAAAAGACCCTTTTCGCATGAAAAACCTAAGATCTATTAGTTTATTACAGATAATTTTCTCTCAGCTTTTAAAATATTTCACTATATGAAAACCAAGAGAATAGGAAAACAAGGGTTCATGGCTCTCAAACTATATGATGCAGATGGGCTTTGATAACAGATAGGTGAATTTGATTATGAATTGTGTCCGTTCGGTTTCTTTTTCGGTCCTAATTGATGGAACTCCATCCCATCAGTTTTGGCGGGAAAGTGGAATTCAACAAGGAGATCCTTTGTCACCCTATTTATTCCTGCTTTGTGTTGAAGGCTTAACCGCATTGATTCGTCAAAGTGAGGAGGCGGGTAGGCTAAACGGGATCAGAATTGCGAGAACCGCTCCTTCTGTTTCTCACCTATTTTATGTGGATGATAGTGTGATGTTTGCTAGGGCAACTTGTCAACAAGCTCATGAGATTGTTCATATTCTCCATGCCTATGGAATAGTGTCGGGACAACAAGTCAACTTAGCAAAATCGGAATTGTCTCTCAGCAGGAATGTGGATGTAAACAGGAAGGAAGAGATAAAGCATATTCTGGAAGTTAGAGAAGTGGATAAACATGAGCGCTATCTTAGTCTGCCATCTATGAATGGGAGATAAAAAAGGTCATTTTTAATCATCTTAAGGAGAGAATCTGGAAAAAGATGAAAGGTTGGAAGGAACAAAGTCTTTCAAGGGCCGGAAAAGAAGTTCTTGTGAAAACTGTGATTCAGGTGATACCAAACTATTCCATGTCATGTTTCTTGCTTCCAGTGGAGTTTTGTTATGAGGTGGAACAAATGATGTATGACTCCATATGGAGTTTTGATGGGTGAAAAAAGAAGATGCATTGGTTTAGTTGGAGGAATATGGGCTTTCCTAAAGATAAGGGTGGGCTAGGTATCATGATCTTCATGCTTTCAATCTTGCTCTCTTGGCAAAGCAAGGTTGGAGGCTTATTCAAAATCCTGACTCGCTTATTGCAAAGCTTCTCAAGGCACGATATTTTCCAAATTGCTCGTTCATGCATGCCAAGGTTGGTTTTAATCCCAGCTTCACTTGGAGGAGTATTTTTAAGGCTCGGGATTTTCTTGATTTGGGAATCTATTGGTAGGTAGGGAATGGTGTATCCATTAATATCTTTGAAGACAAATGGATACCTCGTCTGGGTAGTTTCAAGGTCTTAACTCAAAATCCGAGCGATGGGAATGTGAAAGTGGTTCGTGACCTGATTGACTGGGATCAAAATAAATGGAATGAGGAACTGGTGAGAAATATTTTGAACCTAGTTGATGTTGAGCTTGTTCTGAAGATTCATCTCGTGGATATTAATGTTGATGATTAGATGGTTTGGTTCTTTGAGAAAGACGGAAATTTCTCCATAAGGTCTGTCCACCATGCAGCTGTTAATAGGCTTTAAGGGCTAAGCAACAGGGGTGATACATCGGATGACAAGGCCGGGAAATCTTTTTGGAAAAAACTGTGGAAACTCCCGGTTACACCAAATATCAAGAACTTTCTTCAAAGGAAATCTTGCCCTGTAAAGCTAATCTGATGCGAAGGAAGGTTGTTTTGAATGGTGATTGTGATGACTGTGGGGGTTTTGATTCAGTTTTACATGTTCTTTGTCATTGTAAGCTGGCACGTGAAGTCTGGAAGAGATGGCCTGAAATTGCCACTCTTAGCTATGGTGCAGTTTTCTTCAATGACTCGGCAAACAATATTTTTGATAGTCTTTCAGAAGACTCGGTTCAAATTTTGGCGGTCGTTGTTTGGGAGCTGTGGTGAGCTAAGAATGTTAAGAGTTTTTGAAGGCAAATCGGTGATGGCTCCGGAGGTGATTGAGTGTTGCCTGGATTTGCTGGATAACATTGGGCGAACGTACAAATCAGTCCCTGCCACTTTTGTGTCATCCATGGTTTCCAATTGGGAAAAACCAAGCCAGGATTTCTTCAAGATCAACTGTGATGCTTCTGTTCTTGATTCGATCAATCAAATTCAAGGTCCAACCACGTAGATTTTTCTAATCATACTTTTTGTGGTAAAAATTATTCTAAACATATAATTTGCTAACTTTCTTGCAGGTAAACTAATCTCTTTTGACAAGACCCGTTTTATAAATTTAAATAATACTATAGTGTAAGGTTAATACTAGCTACTTGGTTTTTGAAGTCAATTCCTAATTTGCGAATTCCTTCAAAAGATTCCTCCTAACCTATATATATTAATATGAGCCTTTTGTTTGGTGGTATAATTTGAGTTATTTGTCCTTGTCATTTTGTCAAGAAAGCATGCATTAATTCGAAGGGGGAATCAAACATATTAAATACGACTCGGTAGTTACTAATTACTCCCTTTATTCAAAAACACATACCGTTTTAAAATTTATCTTAAAAGTTAGTATATATGAATCACAGATTTAATTTAAATATCCTCAATTTTGTTGAAATCTTTCACTTTTATTACAAATTTATGTAATTATTTTTTATTAATAAGAATAATATCGGAAAAAGTATGATAAAATATGTCAAATGACAAGTATTGTTGAACAAAAAAATCAGACTAGAACGACATATATTTTTAAATCAAGGGAGTAGTTGGATATTGGTTAATTAAGATTGTTGGTGAATTTAATTAACTTGCCTACGAGGACAATTGATTGATCGGTAACTTATCTATCTATTAATTTCGGGCGAAATACATCTATAAGTATAATTGTGTAAAAGGATCTTGCCTTCTATTGATTAATCAAAAGGTATTTATACAAGAAAACTTGTGACCTATAAGAGAACTTATCTTTTTTGGGCTCTAAGATAAAATAATAAAAAGATATTACAAAGATGAAGCTTGGACCACAATTGTAGAAACCGAGCAGTGCCAATTGCTTTATTGAAAATGTCAGCGGTTTGATCATGAGCTCTGTTGGGCCTCCCCGAAATTTAGCCCAAAAAGTCACGATAGTCCAAGGTATTCAGCCTAAACCATCAAACCGAGAAATCAGAGAAGGAGTAATTGCGGGGAGTAGTGGGCGAGATAGCAATGGAGGAAATCTCGGCTGGGAAAGATCTCTCAAACGCCAACGGCTAGGTCATTGAATAGTGGTAGCGACATACATGGGGGAAGGGAGACTCGTAACGGTCACAAAAGATGGGAGGTTATAAAATAGGAACGAAGGGAAGATCAGAGGCACATTCTGAGCTCATTCACAATCATACTCTGAAATACTCTTGAAGCTAAAAACCGTTCTTTTGGTTCGCCAATTCCATTTGTGTGGTTATTTGTAACTTTGGAGGAATTTTCCACCAGAATGATCATAATCCAATTACGATAACTATTTCTATTTTGCTTTCTACTCCTTTCTTCTTAAAGTCTACATCTTGTTCATTATCTATAACACATTATCGTTACTTTTTTTGTTAGGTTTCCCTCATTTTAGCAAGTAATACGTTCACGTGGTAAATCTGCCCAAAACAATTGGCACCCACCGTGGGGCCCTAGCCAAAAAGAAGTTGCGCCGCCAAAAGAACTATAAGCTCTACCTACAAGATGGAAGGCATTCATGCTACCTACAATCATGTGGAAGATCCCGAGAACCATGAAATCAACCAAGGTGGAGATAACAAACAAACTGGAGACGTAAACGGAACTGGAAACGTAGACGGAGTTGATCAAGATTCTGGGAATGTGAATGGCAATCCTACCACTTCCACGACAGCAGAACGAGGAGGGGCAGTTGACTCCGACATTATCACTGAACTCCACGCATCCATCATTGCTCTCCAAAAAGATTTGGAAAATCAAAAGGAAGCTCATGCCAAATTCACCGAGGTATATGAAAGGCAAATTGAAACTTTAACTAACGAACGTAATTTGCTTCGGTCTCGGGTACAATCAACACCAAACCGTCAATGCGTAACGGACGCAGCAGATGGCGTCGCTCGACGACTGAACATGGATAACCCAAACTTTGTAACACCCGACGGTACTAGGCCAATAACTGGCTACCAGGTAAACGATAATTCTTTAAGGGCTGTTAGAGAGGATGTTGAGGTCGCCTAATTACGGGAACGACTCAAAGCTTTGGAGCACCAGATCACTCAGGTCCTAGGAGCACTTCAACCGATAGCAATGCAAAAAAGGGATGGTTACACCGATTCTCCCTTCGTCCCCGCTATCGCAAGGGTAGACATCTCTTGCAAATATCATGTCCCCGATGTACCTAAGTACGAGGGGGTGACAGATCCGGACCAACACGTAGTTGCATTTAAACAAGTTATGAATATTAGCATTGTTCCCTTCGACATGAAGGAGATCGTTATGTGCCGTTGGTTCGGAAACACATTATCCAGGCCCGCACTCAATTGGCATTCTCATTTACCTCTTGGGAGTATTTCATCTTTTGTTGAGTTGATTGACAAGTTCAGGATAAGATTCGCGAGCAGTCGACACGCTAAAAAGCGTTCAAGCTACTTATATCGCATGGTCCAAAAGACCGAAGAATCCTTAAAAGCCTTCCTTAACAGGTACAAAGAGGAGTTGGTCAGAAGGATGTGATGCCGCTACAGTTGTGGAAGCATTCCGAAGAGGCATTTCGGTTGGTAATCCTGATTTATATCATGAATTAACTAAATATCCTTGTTCTAATTTCGATGAGGTACATGTGAAGGCATTAGCGCACGTGCGATTGGAAGAGGATGATCTCTTCGCCGCCAAGGCCGCTAGTCCTCACCGGCCAAAGCGTAGACAAGGGAGGCGAGAAACCAGATACGTTCCATATCCCACCTCATCTCCCAAGACGACCGTAAAAACGGCATTTTCTAGGCAAAACGAGCGGTATGAAGACCCAAGGTTGCCTCCCAAATTGTCTCATTACAACTTTTGCGTAGATGCAAGAGAAGTGGTTCGAATCTTAATAGCATGGGAGACACTGTCAAGTGGCCAAGAAAGAGTAACTCACCTTCAAACCAAAAAGATAAATCCAGATGGTGTGATTTGCATTTCGATCATGGCCATCGGACAGAAGAGTGCATCGCGTAGAGAAAAGAGGTAAGCGAGCTACCACGCAGGGGGTACCTCAAGGACTTAATATCAGAAAGAGCAAAGGAACAACTAGAACGCAACAAAGGGAAAGCCAGTCCACCACCACCTCCAAAGCATACAGGAGTAATCAACGTCATCACCGGGGGGGTCCGAAATCTGTGGCATAACATATTCCATGGCCAAGAGAATCGCAAGGGATACCAGGAAAGAACACCCCAAAATCTCCCCTCGAACGAGTCACGACGTGATGCCCATTACCTTCGATAATATCGAAGAAGAGGAAGTTCATCATGATTGTTTAATAATTTCTTTAACAATAGCAAATTTTCTTGTTAAGAAAATATTAGTTGATAATAGAAGTTCCACTAACTTGCTTATGTTGGATGCTTTGTACAGTTTAGGCCTCGGTCTGGACGACATCATTAAGAAGTCTACAACTTTGGTAGGCTTCAGTGGCGAATCTCGTAACACGCTAGGAGAAATATCATTACCATCCATTGCAGGAGGGGTAAACTACCAGGTAAAATTTCAAGTACTTGATTGCTCGTCACCTTTCAATGTTATCTTGGGCAGGCCATGGATCCACGGAATGAAAGTCCTTCCCTTGACTTATCATCAATGTGTAAAATTCCCATCTCCATGGGGAATACAAGAAATCAAGGGGGAACAGAAGTTGGCAAGGGAATGCTACTCCTTGACAATGAGAGCGACGACTTCAAAAAACCTACAGATCAAAGCGAAAAAGAAGTCGTCAGATTAGCAATTAAAGGATTGTAGGACAACCACTTACTATGTGAAGCCGGAAACACCGGAACTTGAAGAAGTATCCCTTGATCCACTCTTCCATCAAGCAAAATCAGAATACGGGCGGATCTGGAGCCCACTTTACGAAAGCACTTGGTAGAATTCCTACGGTCCTACAGTGACTACTTCGCTTGGTCAAACGAAGATATGGTGGGAATTGACCCTAACGTGATTACACATGCCCTCAATGTCAATCAGAAGATTCCACCAGTTAAGCAGAAAAGGCGTAAATTCGCGCCCGAACGAAATCAGGTAATCAACGACGAGGTAAAGTCCTTACTTGAGTTTGGTAAAATTAGAGAGGTAAAGTACCCTGACTAGCTTGCAAATGTAGTTGTTGTAAAAAAGAAAAATGGTAAATGGCGTGTTTTCGTGGATTTTACTAATTTAAATAAAGCATGTCCTAAAGATTCATTCCCATTGCCTCATATCGACGCAATGGTGGATGCGACGGCAGGACATGAGCTTTTAACTTTCATGGACGCGTTTAGTGGATACCATCAAATAATGATGCATCCTCACGACCAAGAAAAAACTGCATTCGTAACTAATCAAGAAACTTACTGCTATAAAGTTATGCCTTTCGGATTAAAAAACGCAGGTGCTACTTATCAGAGATTGGTTAATAAGATGTTTCAGGAAAAACTGGGGAATATAATGGAGGTGTATATTGACGACATGTTAGTCAAGTCCCTGAAGGCGGAAGATCACATCATGCACTTGGAAGACGCGTTCCAAATTCTGCGAAGCTACAAAATGAAGTTGAACCTAACCAAATGTTCCTTTGGAGTTACATCACGGAAATTCCTTGGATACATAGTAACACAGAGAGGAATTGAAGCAAGTCCAGATCAGATCAAGGCGATAATGGAGTTTCAGTCACCAAAATGTGTCAAAGACGTTCAGAATTTGACAGGACGAGTAGCAGCACTCAACCGATTCATATCCCGATCTTCGGATAGGAACAAACTGTTCTACGACATCTTGAAGAAAAACAAGTCGTTCGAATGGATGGAAGCACATGAGGAAGCCTTGAAAGAATTGAAGAACTATTTATCTCACCCACAGAAACTTTCCAAACCCAAGCCAAGCGAGGTGTTGTATGTGTATTTGGCCGTAACAGAAGCAGCTGTAAGCGCCGTCTTGATTCGAGAAGAAGACGGGAACCAGTTACCCATCTATTATGTGAGTAAAATTTTACTTGATGCAGAAACCAGGTACTCACCCATTGAGAAACTCGTACTATCTCTGGTAATGGCTTCTATAAAGTTACGTCCCTATTTTGAAAGTCATATTATTACTGTGAGGACTAACTTTCCAATGAAGAGTATCATGTCAAAACCAGAGGTATCAGGTCGACTGATGAGGTGGTTGATTCACCTCAATGGATACGACATCACTTATGAGCCACGAACAACAATGAAATCTCAAGCCTTGGCGGATTTTGTGGCTGAATTCACTCCTACCATGACAAAAGAAGAAAGCCAAGAAATGTTACAGGTAACCGGATCGCTTGGTGGTGGAAGGTGGATGATGCATACCGATGGAGCGTCAAATCAAGTAGGTGTAGGACTGGGGGTAGTCTTGAAGTCGCCACAGGGGGATAGGGTAGCCCAGGCTGTTCCATGTACATTCAAAGCCACCAACAACGAAGCAGATTACGAGGCACTCATAGCAGGGTTACTTATTCCCAAAGACTTAAATGTGCAAGAAATTGAGGTAATATGTGATTCATTACTTATTGTAAATAAAGTCACGAATTCTTATATTGCCAGGGATTCAAAGATGAAGGCGTACTTGGAAAAAGTCCAAGAGATTATCAAAAACTCCAAGCAATTTGAGATAAAACAAGTACCTCGAGACGCTAACACACAAGCAGACGCCTTAGGAAATCTCGAATCCGCAATCGACCCAAGAGAGTACGACAAGATACCTTTCGTATATTTAGATGCACCTTCCATAACAAAAGAAGCAAACATTCTTGAGGTACGGGATTCTGATGAAAATACCCCATGGGTAACCCCTTACCTAAGATGGTTACGAGATGGGACTCTATCGGATGACAAAGAGGAAGCCCGACGACTTAAGGTAAAGCTTCTACTTTCGCCATTAAAGATAATGTCTTGTTCAAGTGGATGTCATCAGGAATATACACACAATGCGTAAGGGAGGAAGAAGTACAAAAGGTGTTGCAGGATATACACGACGGAGAATGTGGAAATCATACAGGGGGTCCTAACTTGGCAAAGAAGGCAAGCAGGATGAGCTATTATTGGCCCACCATGAACAAAGACGTAGTGGAGTTCGCTCGGGAGTGTGACGTGTGCCAACGTCATGGACCTATACCACATCAACCTCCAGAGTTATTACCTCCTATAACTTCCCCTTGGCCGTTCATGAAATGGGAATGGATATTGTAGGGAAACTCCCTCCGGCTTCAGGACAACATGTTTACATCTTAGCCATGACCGATTACTTCTCTAAATGGATCGAAGCCGAAGCTTTCAAAGAAGTAAAAGATACTCAAGTCATTTCTTTCATAAAAAGAAATATCCTGAGTAGATTCAGAGTGTCATCCACCATAGTATGTGAAAACGGGTCTCAATTCATTAGCGACAAAACAAGATCATTTTGCCAGCAATACAATATTCAATTGGTGATGTCTACACCACGCTACCCTCAAGCCAATGGTCAAGAGGAAGCAAGCAACAAAGTGATTATCCAGAATTTGAAGAAACGACTCAAAGAGGCTAAGGGAAGATGGGCCGACGAGCTACCACTTATCCTTTGGTCAGATCGGACAACTCCCAAGACTCCTACAGGGCATACACCTTTCTCTCTAGTATATGGGTGTGAGGCCGTGTTACCGATTGAAGTAACTTTGCCTACAGTTCGATATTGTCTAACTACTGAAGAATCAAATCTGTCTAATTTGTTCCATCATTTAGACATTGTTGATGAGTTACGTGATGAAGCATCAATTCGTATGGCGGCGTATAGACAAGGGGTGGCCCGAAGTTACAACAAATGCGTTAGGGCAAAAGCATTTCAAGTAGGCGATTGGGTGTTAAGAAAGGTCTTTCAAAACACACAAGAACTGAATGTTGGCAAGTTGGGAGCCAACTGGAAAGGACCCTACCAGATCGTAAAAGTTGTCGGACAAGGAGCCTACGAGTTAGTGTCCCATGATGAAAAGATAGTCCCAAGATGCTGGAACGCGACAAACTTAAAATTGTATCATTTTTGACAAGCGAGTCACAACAAGGTATTTGTCTGTTACTTCATTTTGTTAACTTTGTTTTTTACCTTATCCTACACACATGGAATGACGACAATATTACAAAAACTAACAAGGGAAGCCTTGTGACGTTACAAGCCAAAACAAAGGCCCACGCCTTACAATCAGGCGATGTGCACACAACGACCAGTCACAAGATGCAAGAGACGAGAATACATAAAGATAACTCTAGAGCAAGAGGAGTTTTACACAAATCGGGATACTTGTGTAACCAATTCAGATTTTATTGAATAAAACATAAGTATCTATGTTCTATTACATACATCACTCTCTCTTAGCATCCTATAAAAAAGCGTTATTACTACATAACTTGATCAAAAAACGACCAATGATCGTCTTCTCAAACGCGTCAATCCTTATCCTACGGATGGGAACCTGTACCACCTCCAAAAGAGACAAAACAAACCAAAGACCATACAAATACTAAAACAGCATTCATCATAAAACCCCTAAACAAACAAAAGCAGGGGTAAGAAACTTGTCCACATAAACGACCCTAGAAATGAGCGGCCCTACAAACAAGTTAACGTGTTAAGCCCCGACACACCGGGGGTACCAAAATACTTAATGTTTAAAAACAGAAAAAAGGAGGTCACTCCTTGGATACATCTTCAGCAGCCTTCTGGTTTTCCATGAGTTCCACCTAAGTTACTTCTTTAGCAACATGAGCAATGCTATCCACCATGGAAGACTTCTTAGCCGCGATCACCTCATCAGAGAACAAGCTCTCAAACAACTCCCTTTCCTTCACAGCATCCCATGATGTGTGCTTTCTCGCAGCGAATTCTTCCATCATCTCCACATGAGCCCTACATGACCAGTAGTTTGCAGTATCCTCAATCTCCTTTGCGAGAGCAGCTTCCTTACCCGTGGTGGCAATGAATTTCTCTTCCCATTCCTTGGAATCCTTAGAAGCCTTCTCAAGAGCGACCGACAACTCCTTCACTTTCTTCTCCAATGCATTCTTCCCTTGTCCCAGGATGGTACTTCTGTCCTTTTCAAGCTGGACACTGATCTTGCTCTGAGCCAATTGACTAGGCAGGTCCTTGAAAGTCTCAAAAGCGGAAAGTGTAAGCTGAAAACCCTGGACAGATTAAGAAGCATTGCATCCTAAGTAGGAGGTGAAACAAGTAAAACAAAAGACGTAACTAGTTGTTGAAAAATAAGCAAACATACCTGCCATTGAGCAGCGAGTATTTCACCGTAAAGTTCTGGCATGGAGGATCCATTTTCTACGCTTCGAGGACAATCTACGTGGAGAGGCGTCAGGGAACTTAAGCATTTCTCCGCTGCCATGTCCAGCGACATCATGGTTCCTGGGAGATCAGACAGATTTGAAACAATATTTGCTTTCGAAGAGGTAACCTTAGTGTCAGCCGATTTCTTGGGAATGGATATCACCGTGAAGTGTCACCCGTTGATGTTGTCTCGACTTTTCTCTTCTTTTGAGCTTCTAATCGTTCCATGGTGGTAAGCACAGTAGTGGAGCGGGTGGTCCTTGAACCTAACAACATGTAGATAAGTGGGATTATAGGAAATAAACGCGTTGAAAGAGGGTGTGGGAATCTCAAAACTTACTTGACATCTCGGTGTCGTCGAAATCAGAAAAGCACGCCCTCACAAGTTTAGGGTAAGACCTTTCTTCCAAAGAAAGAGCTTCTATATGTGAGACAACTTGAGTTGACGCCTTGCGAGGATGGGGGAAGCAAGATTATCTGCGTCAAGGACAAGTATAGCCAAGGGTTAGTAATATCTGGACAAAGCAGAAAAGACTAACAGAGAAAACACTACTTGTTGATCGCCATCGAGGTTTCAGAAAAGAAGTATCGATCCCCAAAGAGGGATAACTTTACAAAGAAAATTTTATCTGCCCAACCACGATCAAACTTCGACATGTTAAGAGTTAGGTTGGATTTGTTTTTAGAGGTCTTTAAGGTCAAACGGACAGGACCACCTTTGGAAAGACGGTAGTTATGGAAGAAATCAACGGCTTTGAAAGGGATGCCATGAGAGGAACATAGAAGGTTGACAGACAGAAGGAGTCTCCAAACCTGAGGAAGTACTTGCCCAGGAGATACATTGAGAGTAGCGAGAAAGTCGACTACAAGGGGAGAGAAAGGGAAACGATGACCGATACGGAAAGGGTATTCATATAGACATACCCAGTCATCGTTGTAAGAGTCGGCCCAGACTCCGGGAAGAGGAAGAAACACTTCTGCGGAGGCAAGAAACCCAACGGTAAAAGCAAAAGCGTTAGGATCCTCCAAGGTGTTATTCGTTTGATGATACGGGGTGAGGATTTCGGAGAGACTAGAGAAGGGGGATTAGATGGATCGTAACAACGAGAAAAGGGTTCCGAAGAAAAACCAAAAGTCGCCATGGACAAGAAGGAAAAGGAAGAAGAAGACGAAAAATTGAGAGGGGGGACATACTTGGAAACCAAGAAGCATAGTTGAGGCAACAATGAATCATCATGACCGCTATAAATAAGGGTCGATGGGACGTGTTCTTCGCGCTACAACTTCCGAGATGCGAAAAACCCTGAAAAGACTTTTGGAGGGAACTTTCCCGGTTTTTGAGGGGGTATTGTTGGGCCTCCCCGAAATTTAGCCCAGAAAGTCACGATAGTCCAAGGTATTCAGCCCAAACCATCAAACGGAGAAATCAGAGAAGGAGTAATTGCGGGGAGTAGTGGGCGAGATAGTAATGGCGGAAATCTCGGCTGGAGAAGATCTCTCAAACGCCAACAGCTAGGTCATTGAATAGTGGTAGCGGCATCCACGGGAGAAGGGAGGCTCGTGATGGTCACAAAAGATGGGAGGTTATAAAATAGGAACAAAGGGAAGATCAAAGGCACATTCTGAGCTCATTCACAATCATACTTTGAAATACTCTTGAAGCTAAAAAACCGTTCTTTTGGTTCGCCAATACCATTTGTGTGGTTATTTGTAACTTTGGAGGAATTTTTCACCAGAACGATCATATTCCAATTACGATAACTATTTCTATTTTGCTTTCTACTCCTTTCTTCTTAAAGTCTACATCTTGTTCATTATCTATAACGCGTTATCGCTACTTTTTTGTTAGGTTTCCCTCATATTAGCAGGTAACACGTTCACGTGGTAAATCTGCCCAAAACAAGCTCTGACATGACGAACAATAAGTGAACCATCTTCAACTTGCTCTCTAACAAAATAGTAATCAATCTTGATGTGTTTAGAGGGTTGATGAAAAACCGGATTAACAGACATATATGTGGCACTCAAATTATCGCACATAATAATAGAAGGGTGATGCAAGGGAGCCTATAACTCATGCAAAAGTTGTTGAATCCAAATTAATTCAGTAAAAGCAATAGCTCTGTATTCAACCTTAGTGCTAGACTTAGCGACAACATGTTGTTTCTTAGAGGACCATTTAATAAGATTTCCACCATAATATATGGCAAAACCATGCTGAGAATGGCAATCATCTCCATCGGAAGCTCAACTAGCATCACAGTAAGCAACCAATCTATCATCAAGAGGCGGCCGAATAATCAAGCCATGTGTAAGAGGCCCTTTCAAATAGCGCAAAATACGCTTAACAGCAGACCAATCAGACTCTGTAGGTTCATGCATATACTGACAAACTCTATTAACCGCATAAGAAATTTCAAGTCAAGTAATAGTATCATACTTTAATGCCCCAACAATACTGCGATAGAGAGAAGAGTCAGCTAAAGGATCACCTGAGCGTTGCAAATGAGAAGCCCCCAAACGTAATCAATTTGACGAATTGGGTGAACTAATCTCGTCTTTGTCTTTCATGCTATTTTCTTTATTTTCATTTTGCTATTAAATTTCCCAACAATTACAAAGATGATTAGCTTAGTACTCCCTCAGTTTCTTAAAACATGTCCTTTTAGCACATTTTTCATTTTTCATAAAACATGTCTTTTTAATATTTTTCTCACTTCTTTCCAAATTTGCCCTCATTTTATATGAGTAATAATTACTCTTAACAATTTTCTCGAAGGGAATTAGAGTACACATTTTTTTAAATGTAGGGGTAACTTGGGTAAGAAATTCATTTCTTAATATATGTGAATTGAGTCAAAAGGACGTGATTTAATAAATGGAGGGAGTAGTGAATAAGAACCATTTAATCAGCTCCAAAGCTGCCTTCTTCTTTGGGCCGAGCAGGGGGGAATGGGTAGGAGAAATGGAGGTTTGGCCTCTGAAAGAATTTGGTTAGGTGTTTGACACTCTACTCCTATGTGATTGTTTTGTGACAACTAGGTTGCTCAAAACATTTTTGTCACTTCCCACATCTGTTCCAGTGATCAACTAGTTTATTATATAACAAGGTTCTTGGCAAGCAAAAATTTTGCCTACTTAAACAAAATGGACATTATTAATCAATGTGCTCCAACTTGAGGGGCAATAATGAGATAGTTTGTAGTTGTACATATATATGATTTTCTTTATCTTTTGATATATATTTTAATGTTTACATAAATAGAATAAGAGAACATTAGTATGCATTGTAACCATGTGTTACAATGAAAGCAGAGGAAAATCTTCCAAAAAGAATTCCCTACTCTGAAATTTCTCATCTCTCGTAAATAAAACATTGTTAGAATTTTACAGATTAAACCTTTACACCAATTCAAATCCCCGCTCCAATTCAATTAGTTGTTTGGTCAAGAATTACTTCAGCCAATAAAACGAAGGATGTAGGAGTCAATCATGTCATGTCGATCGTGGGACTGTCAACATTTAGCATTTAAGCTAGTAAGGTTTGACTCCCCCTCCTATACATGCAACGACTAGCTAGTTTAAATACAATTACATACAAACTCATATAGTGTACACAAGAATTTCCCCAAAAAAATTGTTAATTCAAACTGTGTTCCTACAAAACAAGTTTTTCCTTCATATATGTACCAAAAAAAAAATTCCGGTTTATGTTGAACAACACTTGAAACCCTTGCTATCCTCATTCACACTTGCAACATTTATTACAGCTCCCGATGGGACGGTCCCTGCTGCCTCCTTGGCCGCGAGGGCTTTCTTGCTCGTGATTTGGTAAATGTCGTAAAGGATCATATTAAACGCCTTGTTGACATTTGTAGCCTCCAAGGCGGAGGTCTCAATAAAGACAAGCTTCTTGGCCTCCGCCAGTTCCTTTCCGAGCTCCTCGGGGACCGACCTTAGATGCCTAAGGTCGCACTTATTTCCGACCACCATGATGACAACGTTAGAGTCCGCATGAAGCCGAAGCTCTTGTAGCCACCGAGTCAAGTTGTCGAAAGTCTGGCGTTTGGTGATGTCGTAGACGAGTAGGCAACCGGCTGCACCCCGATAGTAGGCGCTCGTGATGGCTCGATACCGCTCTTGCCCTGCAGTGTCCCATATTTGTGCTTTTACTACTTTGCCCTCCACCTACATTAATTACCATGTTAATCTCTACTCGTTTAATCACCTATTATTGATATTTTGCATGCTATGACAACGACTCATTTAACCACCGATTATTCATAAATGTTTGTTTTGAATATAAGATATGAGAAATTAATTTTGGATGATTTAACTATGTTGTATTACTAGACTTTTGTAAGGGGTTAGAAAATGTATGTATGTATGTATGTAGAATGCTAACAAAGTTTGTTACGGATGAGTTTGTGTAATTTAACAGATGTTAGAAATAAGAAATGAAATGGGAGAAGCTAGAGCTATGGATGAAGACAATCAACCTGCATGGTCTTGGTGGCAAATTCAACACCAATGGTGGATTTGGAGTCTAAAGCGAACTCGTTACGTGTGAACCTCGACAAGATGTTCGACTTACCCACACCCGAGTCCCCTATCAACACGATCTTGAACAAGTAATCGTACTCGTGATCCACTCTATATGCCATTCTATCCTCTTTTAATATTCGTTGATCTTCGAATTACTTTTGTGTTTTTGTTTAATAATTTTCTTGCTCTTCTCTCCTCTCTCGATGTTGATCCATAGTTTAATTATTTTCTAGGGATGGGGAGATAGAGGAAGACTTGAAGGTAAAAAAGGGATAGAGAAGATTTCAATTGGAGAGGTACAGAAAAATCTAAAGAGAATGAAGACGAGAGATAAACCAAATAAAGGGGGAAATCAAGAAATGAGAGGTGTTAATGGGTAGAAATTTCGGCAGGAGAAAAAGTAATTAGGAATGTTCAAAAAAAGTAGATTCCTATAACGGATTAACCGGCCTAAAAAAGGAACTGTTACCATCTATCTTTATTTAACTAATCAATCTTATGTAGTACATTAATTTCATTGTTAATATTAGTCTGAATTTATAGTACTACTAGTGGTGATGCCGTGCGTGCGTATATATGTATGGGTCAAATCTATGTATATATATAAAAGACGTAAGAAATAAGGCCACCACGTTGCGCCACCTAGGATTTTCTTACGTGTCGTTTCCATATTAAGCCACCTAGGATTTTCCCACATAGGATTATTTATTTTGTGAATTTATATATGTTGATTATTTTAGGATAATATAGAAATATGATAAATTAATCTAGGAAAGATTCTATCTAAAATAAAGATGTTATTTATTATATATTAGGAATTAGGATAGATCTAAATATTTTATCTAAAATTAAAATAAATTATAGACCATTAGATATTAATATATTATATATTAATATAGATTTAATTTAGTTTTGCAATTAAATTTCTATCTATTTATATGAAAAAAATAAATTCGAATTTTATTTAAAATTAAAGAAAATTATTTTATCTTTATTTTTTTTATCTATTTATGTAAAATATTTATCTTAAATAAAATTTCGATAAAAAATAGAACTTTTTGGATAATTAAGTATTTTTATGAATAAGTTTTTTTTTTCTAAAATAATGCTTTTATAAATATTTTATGTGATAATTTATTTAAATTAAAATGATTCTATCTAAGATCTTATCATATATCACCTATAATTTTTCATACATGGTTTTTTTTTACCAAATTATAAACTACATGCCACCTAGGATTTTTCCCACACTAAACATTTAGGATTTTTCCATATAGAATTTTGGCAATTTAAATATTTTAAAAAGGTTCTATTTAATGTAAAATAAACTAAAGTTGTATCTTTTCGAGCCATTATATTGATTTGGTTCCACCTTATATTTTAAAAATTAGTTTTTATCTATATTGATTTATCTTTTTCAATTACATTCCTTTATATCTATTTATGAGAAATAAAAATTTTAATTCGAATTTAATTAAAAATAAAGAAAATTATTTTATCTTTACGTTTTCATCTATATATGTAAAAGATTTATCTTAAATAAAAATTTGATAAAAAAGAATTAAAATTTTTCAATATCTTGGTAATTACATGCCCAAATTGAATTATGATAAAAAATTACATTATCTTTTCATTAATTTTTTTTTGAGTTATTCATATAAATATAGACGATTTTTTATCCTTAAAGAATTCAATCTTTACTCCTATTTTTTTATTTATTATCTTTTTAACTCTTTATTTAAAAGAGTTTAAAGAATTGAATTTGATTAAAAAATTATAAGAATTTACATTATTTTCTTTTATTATCTATTTTAACTTTAAAAAATTGAATTATTCTATTTAAAATAATTTTATTCATATATTTTGATAAATAAATTATCGTTAAGTCATCAAAATCATATTGGATTTACCTTAATGATTTTGGCTCCGTCTCACATTTTAATGATTGTAAAATTTTATGTAAACTTTTTCTGATATATAAGTTATTTTTTATTTTTTATACTAAATTAAAATCACATTCAATAAATAAATTAAGAATTAAATCATTTTAGTCGTGCAGGGCACGACGGGTATAACTAGTTTTTTCCTAAAGATATATTTATGTATTTAAATTATATATTTTTTCATAATTGTGCATTTATCATACAAACTTTATATGTCATTGAATAATAGTTTTGAAATAAAAATAATTCATTTATTTTTAAAATTAATGAAAAAGTTAATTTATAGAAATATGATAAAAAAAATAATTAGTATAAAAATATAACAACTTTAACACTAAGGACAAACTTACCCTTAAAATAATCATCTTTATTATATTATCCCCTCTATTTTAATTTAAATGTCCAAGTGTCCAACCTATTAAAAATGAATTTGAATTTTATAAAGTTGAAGAGACACATAAATAGAAACAACCTCTTGTAATTAAACATTTAATTTTTTTTGTGCATTAATTATCGTAAACTTTCAAAATGACTTGGAAGACAATTGAGAAGCTGAAAACTTGAAAAGCTAAAAAATTGAATGTCATCAAAATTAAATTGGCCATAAATTGAAATTAAATTGACAATATTTTTTGTGCATTACTTATTATTTTTATAAGCAATGAGTTAATTAAATTATTTAACTTTTTTTTCTTTCATTTTAATTGAATATTTGGTCATAAATGGCGAATTGTTTCTTTATAATATAGATAGATTGATAGATATAAAAATAAGAAGAAATTTATTACTATTCTAATTGATATTTTATATCATTGATTGTGTAATATTTTTGGTGAAAAAATTGGAAATTAGTTTGTGATTTATTGAAATTAAATTGTAACATTGATGATATATGGGAGGTTTCATATTTTGGTCGAATTTAATTTTAATTTTTTGACTGTTGGTATCCTATAGGTTTCAATATTAAATACATGATTAATATGATTTGTATGAAATGATATTAAATTTATTAGCATTAATTGTCAAATACATTTATTATTATTATATATATATAAAAAGATAATGTAGAAGATTTTTATAAGGGTAATATGAAAGGTCACATAATTTAATAAACATCCAATGTTGAGAAATTTATAAAAAATAATAACTAATTTGATATTTTTTTATATATTAAGAGATAATTTAACATTTTTAATTTATTAAGTTCATCATTATGATAATTATTTGGCAAAAAATAAGTAAACAAATATAAATAATGTTTATGAAATTATAAAATTCATAATGAAAATAAAAACAAAAGTGGAAATAAAGTTCGTACTATTCTAGGCGAAGTATTTATTTTCCAAAATCTCTCCCTTATATGTTAAGTAGGTATATTCCTCATAAAAAATATAATATTTTAAAAATGATTTGTTTTTTTCTTATATTTCTCATTTAATGTTATAAAATGCATACTACTCGTATCACATTTATCGAGTGATGGATGAAAACGTTAATAGATCACATTGAATTGTATTTGTTAATGGTGAATTTTCTATTTTGACAAATCTAGAGAAGTGTAGTCTAGACAACTTCACAATGATGATTTGAATTGAGATTTAAAATTCAAGCTTGGTTTTTTATCCATATCAAAGTCAAACGCAAATTATAATAGAAGTTGAAAAGGTAAATCGCTATAATAAGATTCGTGGTACAAAATTTTTATCGTGCAACTCATTAAAATAGTTGTTTGGATTAATTTTTTCTATAGACATCCAAATAACTTTGTACGTCTTTCTCCTTGTGCTTCATCGAGTTCTTTATAAAAACTTTCTTGTATATATAGTCCAATTTATATGATTAGTCGAAATAAAACCAAGCATATTAGAAAAAATTACAATCAAAAAGTTTTTTATGTATAACATTTTGTCTCATAAACAATAACTACTTTAATACCAAGTCATGCAAGAAAGTAATCTTGAATAAAATATAATTAACAACTTTTTTACAAAATTGAGGCCCTTCTTACTAATTTGACCTTTTAAAAGAGTTTTTAAACATACATGATGAAAAATTAAGATTCGTGAATTGATTTGTTAATAAAATTACAAATAAGGTGAGACTATTTTTTTCTCAATTCGGAGAAGAAAAATATTCACTTCATCATAAGGAAAAATCTTATCAAATATATAGATTTTTTTTACCCTAATTGGTCGAAATTGTAGTTTACAACCCCATTATTTTCCATCATGATATTTTTCAAGATTGCCACCCTCTTGTTAAGAATTATAGATCCTCTAGTAGATAGTAGAGGGGGTCTGAAACACCTATATCAATTTAAAAAATGGTAGAATTAAGAAATACACTAATTGTTAATATGTTATACGAATAAAAAGATCAATATATCACAAAAAATAAAAATTAAAAAGGATAATATATGGAAGCAAACCTTGTAAAATTAAAAAAATGGTAGACACGTTGGAATTTGACCTTTGCTAGAATGCCATTTTCCTTCCTTGGCAACCACTACATTTGATATTTATACATATGAAACACCATCTATTTTAATTGATTCATATTGACGGTTACTAAAACTTTAATATTTCATAACATTCCATTCAATAGCTTGTGAAATATTTATTTCAAAAACGGTTACAAATATTAAATTATATTGAATCAATTTCAATTCACCTTTTATCTTTCATGATAATGTGAGCTTTTATTACTGCATTAAATATTTAAGATAAGGATTAAAAAGTTGTAAAAGGTTACAAATATTAAATTATATTGAATCAATTGCAATTCACCTTTTATCTTTCATGATAATGTGGCCTTTAATTACTACATTAACTATAGTATAAGATAACGATTAAAAGTTGTGGTAATTTTTAAACATTAAAAAATATTAAAGCTTTTTATGAGAAAATAAATATCCTGCATTTAGATATTGACGATTTGTTGAAAAGAATGGTTAAATTTAATGTAAAAATAAATATTTGTGATAGTAAAAATCTTATAGCTGATAAACCCCAATCTTATATAGATATATAGATTATCTTTTTAAATGATAAAATCTATTTTTATTTTATACGTTTGTATAACTTTTTCAAATTTAAAAAAGATTTATTGTAAATTATTATTTTTTATATTTTTACAATGATTATATTGACCTTTTCATGATTTTAAACATAAGTAAAAATTTATTTGAGAAGACTTCCAACTTCATATCTTCCTTTGAATCATGATGGGGAAAATTAATATATTAGAGATGAAAAAATGAATTGAAATTAAGTGCGAATACTTTTTTTAGGACTATATTGGCATTCAATGTTTAATTTAAATAGCTTATAACCTTGTATAGAAACCATATAATATGTATAAAATGTATGGCCATCAATTGTCAAGTACATAAATATAAATATATAAATATAAATATATAAATATAAATATAAAATACATTTATGATTATAAGGGTCAATGGGTCATTGATGTTAGTGTTATGTTAATGGCAAAAAATACTCCTATTGAGGTTCGATCTTTTGTTGATTTACATTCTTATAATGCATACAACCAATGAGCTATTTGATCTCTTTTGTAATCATGAATCATAGTAGAATATACATATGTGGTGGGGGAGCTAGATTAATGAAGCAATAAATGGGGCAACAACATATTTTTATATGTATATAAGATAATTAAGATTTTTGAGACGTTGATCTCAAAGATGAACGGAAGGAAATCATCTATGGATGCCTAATTTATTTGAATACCTGACTTAATGTATAGTTGGATTAAATAATGATGAAGGATCATCCGAGAACATCCAAGGAGCACGTCAATTTCCAACCTTGTGTTGTTTTGGGCCATGCATCATTTTAGACCATAAGAAATTAGATGGGTTTTTATTAGTTTTAAGACAATATTATTTTCTTTTATTTTTATTTTCTTTAATTGTTTTAGAAGGCTTGTAAATAGTCTTAGGTTGTTTCATTTCTAGATTAGTTTTTAGAGTTTTGAGAGTTTTCATACTTGTGTTTTGGAGATGATTCTCCTAAGGGAGCCGAGTGCCCTTGAAGAGGGATCGGTCTACAGATTTGCTCTTGGATTGACCCCCGTTATGTCGGCCTAGTATGGTTAGGTGTTTCGTAGGCTTTCACAAGGCATCCTCTTGGTGCTTCATGGATCTGTCCTTGATTGTGTCAAGTTGTATTAAGATGGGTCTTTTGTTCATTCAATTTGGTTCTCGTTTTCAAAGCAACGAGGGTCTCTTTTTTGTTTCAATTGGTTCTTCTTATTATCCTTTATATTCATGTTTTGTCTTCAAATTCAGTTTGCTTCCGCCATTTATTATCTTATCTCTTGTTGTTGTTTGTGTCGAGTTTATGGTGTTGAAGATCGAGCATCTTTCGGGATAATTCCCGTATCAAAGTGTTATCAGAGCTTTCGGTTGCCAACACCATTGTTGAGTCATCCTTACTCTCCATAGAGTCCAAACAAAAAAACTACAAAAAGAGTGTCACCGTGTTCATCCATTTTGTGTCCAGGTTTGATCAATTTCTCCTCGTTCAATCTATTTGATTTGCTAACCATGTATTTGCGTTTGTTGTTGGTTGTGCCTCAGCCAAACACGGCCTTAGCCTACCCATAACCGCCACATTCCCATTATCGATCCACATCCACTACACCCTCTTCACTTAACCAACCTAATTATTAGGAGAAACGTCAACTAGAAAATAGAAAAAAAGAAATTAAATTCAAAAATAATGTCAGCCTCTATTTTCCCTCCTAGTTTATAGCGGACCATTCAAACCTCCAACAAACTCCATTTGAGCCAAAGATCCACACCTCACCCCTACTTTCACTCAACCCACCTTCCTATTTTCACTCTTTGACCAAAACAAACTCTCTCCCATCAGCCATATCCACGCCCCATATCCCTATTTTCACTCAACTTACCAACAACCTCCCCCTCCTACATTCTAACCAGCCCAATCGACCAAGCCTCACCTTGCACACCATCAACAAGCCATAATCATTGGTGTAGTAGGTCAAGCGAGAATTGTTTGATCAAGGTCTAGTTCTTCTTACCCAATCTCAATTTTTGTCGAAACCTTCTCATCTTGACTGTAATCGATTCATTTCTTGAGTCAAGTTGTAGTGAGGAGTGTGAGAGACGAGTGTAAACACAATGTGAGGTTGTTTGTTTTTGGATTATCACTAATCTTAACAGATTCCTTGTAGTGTGTTATCTATCTCATACAGCCAGCCCATCTCGTGAAGGATCCAACATTATACCCAAAGAGATCTTGTTTGGGTGCATTAGAGAAAAGAGAATTCCGAGAGATTATGATGTTAAAGCCGCATTCAAACAAGCTGATCTTGCTCCAAGGCTTTAGATGAAGTTCAAGATTCAAGGACGAATCTTCTTCAAGAAAGGGAGAATGATGAAGGATCATCCGAGAGCATCCAAGGAGCATGCCAATTTCCAACCTTGTGTTGTTTTGGGCCATGCATCATTTTGGGCCATAAGAATTAGATGGGTTTTTATTAGTTTTAAGACAATATTTGCTATTTTCTTTTATTGTTATTTTCTTTAATTGTTTTAGAAGGCTTATAAAAAGCCTTAGGTAGTTTCATTTCTAGATTAGTTTTTAGAGTTTTCAGACTTGTGTTTTGGAGATGATTCTCCTAAGGGAGTCGAGTTCCCTTGAAGAGGGATCGGCCTACAAATTTGCTCTTGGATTGATCCACGTTATGTCAGCCTAGTATGGTTAGGTTTTTCTTAGGCTTTCACAAGGCATCCTCTTGGTGCTTCAAGGATCCGTCCTTGATTTTGTCAAGTTATATCAAGATGGGACTCTTGTTCATTCAATTTGGTTCTCGTTTTCAAAGCAACAAGGGTCTCTTTTTTGTTTCAATTGGTTCTTCTTATTATCCTTTATATTCATGTTTTGTCTTCAAATTCAGTTTGCTTCCGCCATTTATTATCTTATCTCTTGTTGCTGTTTGTGTCGAGTTTATGGTGTTGAAGATCGGGCATCTTTCGGGCTAATCCCCGTATCAAATAATGGGTTGGTTAGATATGATCGTGAAGAGCCATCCAACTAACCAAACTTGAAACAAGGGGTGGGTTAGGGTCTGTTGTAGCCCACGGAGTCTGCTCTAGCCCACACAAGTAAAGTCTAGTGCAGATGATATACCAAGCTACTTAAAACCCATTCGTCCGTGTTCAATCCTCCACAACAACGTTTTCAATTTTTTTTGTTGGGTATTATTAATGTACATAGTATATATTTTTCAATATTTAGAATTTTGTATGCATATAATTATTAGTGTGAAAATTAGTTAGTATTAGAAATTTTAATATAATAATACTTATCATTTTCTCAAATGAAAGTTTTACTTTAATATGACCCCTTTCGACAAAATTTTAGTTTTATCATTGGATAATATCGATATTCATTGAAAATAAAATTAATTTTGTCATTTTTTTCTATTTTTTCATTAAGATAAATACAACCCACTCAGACTTCGATTCATGGTTCCGTCCCTGCAACTAAAAACGAGCACCGTGGAAATACAAGCCACAACAGAAGAAAAGGCCCAAACCTGGGCAGAAGTCCCCTTCCGCGGGGCAACTAGAAGTCGGGTAGCAAAGCCAAGAAAATAGCATTGCCGCTACATGAGAACCAGGAACGGGGAGCTTTCCCCCTTTTCCGCCAACTCTCATGTTTATTCATTATTTTATCTTAAATTATTGGATTTGTATAGAATATTTCATCAATTCAAACTATTTTTTATATATTTTAGTAGGTTGGATTTTGACTAATGATTTTTCTCTATACTTTTGTAGTTTCTATGCATTTCACAAGTATTATTTTTATGAAATAAATGTATAATATAATTTTTTTACTCGTGTTTTGTACTATTAGACCAAAAAATACATATAATAGAACACTCATTTATTTCACCCGACTCACCCAAAAATCGAACGGATCACGGACAAATGTATGACGGGTGATTGATTAGTTTCATGGGTGATGGTAAGCGGCCTGCTCCACATCCACGAGGTCTTAGGATCAACTCCAGTGGATGTACAAAATTATCTTTGGAGACTCACCCGCCAAAATTAGGTGCACGACCCGAGTCGAACTGGACGTAGCCAAGACGAAGCTCTAACGAACCAGTGGAGAACCCAAAAAAAATAAGATGTGTTTGCCCATATAAATTAAACGTATTCCTAATTATTTTTTTACCTACTTTAAATTAAAAGCTTTAAAGTAAAGCTTTTAAAGTAGTTTCTAATTTTTTTGGATGAAAAAGTCATAGTTATCCTCTCTTCTTATACAAATTACACAATTATACAATGACAACTCATGAATGTGAAATAGTTTTTTTTTGTCATACAAATAAAAATTAATTTTTCTTTAAAATTATAATTCTTTTTAATCTACTTTTTAAACTACCACTACAACAAAAACTTTAATTAACTAAATTTTCAACTACATTTACAATATTTTTTTAAGTCTCAAGTCGAATCATCTTCAAATGTACTTATTACTATACGGCTCATAAAAAGTAACAAATAAATAAATAGATTTAGATCGAGAGACTAAAATAATTTTGAAATCGATTTTTCTAACCTATGCCCTTAGGACATAGGTTAAGCATTCTTATTTAAAAAACTAAAATCCTATATGGAAATAAATGAACCCTATTAGAAAAAACTAAATTACCCCATATAATAAAAATCAACAAAATCTTTCCATTAAAAGTGCCTTAACCTATACCCTTGGGACATAGGTTAGAAAAATCGTTTTAAAATAAGCCTTAGCATGAACATGTCTAAGGGAGAGTATAATTATATGAATCGAATCTTATCATGTATGTATATGTAGGCTTTCTGAGCTTTCAATTCAGAATGTTATCATGAAGTATCATTCATGTTTATCAATTAAGCTGTAAGTTAATAATTTTATTATATGAGGGGGAGGAGCTGTAGAAAAATAGTATGCGCACTTAACTCAACTATATCAAAATGCAATCGTTAATAGATATCTAAATGAATATCCCACAAGTCTGCAACTAATCTCCGAAGTCCGAACTGATCGATCTGGAGATGCTCTCTTTTCCTTGTCCGGCCTCTTACATTACTAACTCGTACCGGATTCCATTCCATATCTATCCTTCTTTCTAATGAATCGTATCCGGTTTATAGATATTGTTCCTTCCATGTGATAAATGTTTCTTTAATCGCTCAAGTGATACAGTATTAAAGAGTATTGTCATCTCCATGTCAATACCAAGTTGTTCCATGCCACTATTGTCTGATGTTTGTATGTTTGATTAAGAAGTACTTAGATTATTAGGACGGAGAAATATAGTGTAGGATCGATAACGCGTTAGTAATCAAACATGAAACAGTTCCTTACACAACAGAAATAAAAACACAAGATCTAAAGACATAAACAAATACAAGGATATGATTCCTTTATAGAGGAACTCCACATTGACCAACAAGTGAAGTGTGTAAAAATCTATTTCTCTTGGAGTATTTTGAATGACAACTTTATTAATTGATTAGTTCCTTAGTTACACAACATAGATTCGAACTTCTCTACCACTAGCAATCAATAAATTCTAGCAACACTAACGAATCATCCTACCTGATTCCTAAGCTCATTCAATAAATCAATCAAAGAAATCAAACCTCACACGATTCGGTCGCAGTTTCCTTTAGCTACGGAATCGCTTTTGTCGTCGTCGAGATCAGACATTTGTCGTTGATGTCTTTTTCTTCCTTTATCTTGATTTCAAAGCTCTCAATGCTCACTCTCAGTTATTTTCACTATTCACTCAGAAGCCGCATAAAACCCTAGGTAATCTCTATCTATTTATAATCAACGGATTTTGGTACTTGTCCTTGCAAAGGACACAATTACGATTTTATCCTTTTCTACTTGGGGTTCAAGACAGATTTCTTAACGACTTTCGTGCCCTTGTGCGCTGGCTATGATTGTGGACGGTTGTGCACTTCTTTCCTTGACGCACAAGGTAGACATTTCCTTTTGTTATTTCATTGTAGTACTTTCCAACTTCCTCTGCACACCTGCGACACATGTTACCTTTTCCCATGGCGGTCTAATCACGCGAAAAACGCTTGACTCGAAGACAATGCTTCCTCATTAAGCATTCTGACACATTTTTCTCGTCTTCCCATGCAATGATTATTTTTCTTTTATCGCTTCAACTTCCTTTGGGAAATGTTCCCTAACTGGCAATCCATTAGGACAAATGCATATCAAAATGAGAACTTCATCTCAAACTAGACAAACATGATGGCAAAAATCATCAACTTGCAATCAAATTATTGAATTGTATATTCACTCATCGACTTACAAGAATACATTCATAAAACAAACGATAACTTTAAACAATGAATAATTGTAATCAATAAAGAGTTACTCACCAAAAATACACTTTAAATTAGAAGCCTTTTCCTAATTATAGTTGCACTATGGAGTTGAGAAGAGAAGTTAAAGTCAATTATGGATGACTTGTTATATATAAAGTATAAATAAGCTTGGTATATATCCGTTATTAATAAGTTAAGTAATATCACATCTAGGATAGACCAAGAGACATGAACCATAATCACACCTTGAATCAAAAATAATATCTATCATGATTCAAATGCCATGACATAATAACTATCATGCACAAAAAACAATGAACATAATAGTGCTTATGATGAACTTCATCATAAAAAATTGTGAACCAGCTGAACAATCAATACACTTCTACAACAACCATTCGAATAATCAATACAACGATCAATGCACCCGATTTTCTCCTCACGCTTTATTGAATTTTGATGTAGATACACATTTCTTAGATTCAATAAATTTAGCAACCAACATCAATTCAGATTCAATATTAGATCTAGAAACATAAAATGCAAAAATAAAAGTAACAAAAAAAATCACAAATCAAGAGGCATAAACTACAAAGATCAGATAAAGGTGCGTCCTGATGTGGAATTGATGATGAAGAATGAGATTAAAATGGATCAAGAAGTATGCAAAGACTGAATCTAAACCATTCAAAAAAGAAATTACCCTTTATCCGAGGATGAATTAATTAAAAAGTTAGGGTTTCAAACACTGACTTGTTTGAACTACAAACTACTCATGTTCTTCTATCTTACTTTACTTTATTCGTTGATTTCCATAGAATTAAATCCAAAAGCAAAACAAATATGACTACAAAAATTTTGGCAAGGGAGAGATAGGTTTTTTGCTCGGTTAAGTCGGAGAGTTCGTAAGAGAGCATAGGGGTGTGTGTGTCCCAACAAGGAATGAAAGGAGGGGATATGTTGGTCTTCCCTTAAAAATATTACTATAATTAAACTTTGTGCCACTTTTAATGAACTAATGCTTTTTTTATTATTTCTTAAACCGACTATCTTATAATGTGCTTTATCCGTCTTTATAATCCAACGATGTACATGTGCTTGCATTATACGCTTATGAATAATACGTACCCGAGCGTGACTCTTATAAAATAAATCTCATAATTCAATTGTTAATTTTTAATAAATAAAAAAAGTGAAAATTAAATCATATTGACCCCACTAAAATACACTTAATTATACACATACACTTGCATTCCGTTTATAGTTGTCAAAAGCTGACCGAACCCACAAACCCGACCTGAACCGCCCGATAATTTTAGGGTCAAGACCCAAAAATTTGAACCCGAAATGAACCGAACCCGATAGAACCCGAAACCCGTTGGGTTGAAATCCGAAACCCATTGGGTTAACCGATTTAATATATTTATGTAATTTATAAAATTTATTTTTAAACTTATAATATATTTTATTATTAAAATAAATAAATAAAATATATTATAATTAAATATTATAATTTAATTAAAAATCAATTTTAATAATCATAAAAAAAGATATGTTAGACCCGCTGGTCAACTAGACCCGACCGAAAACCCGCTACAACTCGACCCGATTGACTAGTGACCCATAACGAAACTGAACCCGAACCTAGGGCTGTAATTGAACCGAGCCGAGTCGAACTTTTAGTTGCTCAAACTCTGCTTTGTTAAAAATAGACGAGCTCGAGCTCGAACGCGAACTTGGTCCGAGCTTAAAATCTTGTTTAAGCTTGGTTCATTTAAATGTTTACCAAGCTCGAGCTTGCTTGCGAACTTTACATTTAGTTTCTTCGAGAGACAAATCCGTGAACAACTCGTCTAGTTAATCTATTATACAAGCAAATGAAACTAAAATTTAAAGTACGTGGTTTGATAAACACCACCAAAACTATATAATTTACACATTCTATATATTGTATATAATATATATAAATAGTATAGCGTATTAATGAACGTATAATCTAGTTTTTTTATGAGTGTACAATCGAGCTTGCTCATAAGCATAAAATCAAGTTTGCTTATGAACAAACGAGCCGAGTTATCTTGTGCTCAAGATCTGTTCATTTATCTTCCGAGCCTTAAAATTGTGTTCAAGCTCGGTTCATTTACAAACTGAGCCGAACACGAACAAGATTTAACCGAGCCGAACCCCGAATTTCTCATGAACGACTTTGTTCATTTACATCCCTACCCGAACCCGTCCGACCCGACCCGATTGACAGGTCTAATTCCTTTCCCTTTGTCATTTTCTATTTCCACATCCAATTCATTATTAAATATTTTTCTTCCTTTTGATGCATCTGAATTCAGAGCATTTTTTCGATTCGACATGTCTTTTTTATATATCTAGCTTAGAAGCTTACCATATACATATAATCTCAATTCCTTTTGTAGAAAGGATATATAATCTCAAATCTTGATGTGGATGTGGATCGAAGAATTAATGTGCATGTGCCCCACTACCGATAGTGATTCGATGAATGACTGTGTAATTATTCGTCAAAAGGGTCAAATGGCAACTTGCACACAAACTACCATATCTTCTTCATTCATGGACCGGCCTCTCTGCATTAAAAAAAAAACACAAAGGTGGAATAATGGGGTCAACTATTTAAATGGGTGCAAACATCTCTATCCGAATGAGCAGGGTAAGTGGGCCAGCCCGAACCTTATCAACTTTATGGGCCTCTCAAAGGCATAAACTATCTCTTCTGTCCTTTCTAGTCCATTACGCATTATTACACACCCAGTATTTTTTTAGCATTGGATGGGTGGGTTCAGAAGAGGAGGAGAACTTTTATACTACTCCGTATTAAATACTAAGAAAATTATAATTTATTAGATTTGATTAATTCAACGAATAAATTATAAGAAACCAACAATTTTTTTCCTAATTTTATGCTTAGAACATCTTTTTTCTAAATAAATCTTTTTATGAACAAAATCTTCCTTCTCAACATGGATAAAACTCACATTACTACAAGAACATGCACACTTGGTACCAAAATTATATGTGCACACTTAGTTATTAAATACATGTTTTCCGAATAAAATTCAATCGCATCGAATTTGTATGTTTTCATCTTAATGAAGTATTGATATGGTTCGTTGATCTCTTCGAGATCTGACGGCTCGATCATGTTCTAACTTTTTTATATGTTTTTTCATGAGTGTTTATGAATTCATCTATAAAGTTTTTAACACAGCTCCAGCGAAATAAGATCTTTTAAATCTATATACTAGAGTCGATTTGATCGGCATATTAAAAATGTAATTTTTAAAAAAGTTTATATTTATTAAAATAATTTCAAATTTTAAAATTATATATGACTCTTTTTTTTTGTCAGAAAATTATATGACTCTTATGATTGAGATTTGAGAGTAATTGATCAATCTAGTGACCTAGTTGACCTGCAAATCTCATAGTCAACCAGGTTAAGATGCTTTGAAGTTTCGATCGAGTTAAAACATTGCTCATCAGAATCTTGTATCCTTGAATCGCACCGACCTTCTTCTATGATACTACGTTTTAGATAGTGTTTTTTACATTGAAGTACAATGACAAGACGGATGATGAAGAGAATCTTTCGTATTAGCAAAATCGAGATATGAAAGAGCTAGAAAAATGGCCAAAGAGATCATAAGAATCAAAGAATTTTACCACTTTCTTGATGGCGCGGTTTGTTAGCTACATATCCACTATCTTAATTCAAAAAGTTTGCACTCTTTCTTGACATTGGTTAAAATATTCTCATTTAAATGACATGTGAAATTTAAATCATGTCATTTATAGTAAAACCTACTACACTAGTAATATTTTTGTTTATAAGAAAAAAACATATTTCTACAATTCTACCTACTAATATGAATTATACGTTTAACAAATGTACACCCAAATAGAGTAATTTAAATATTTCAAATATATTACATATATAATAAATAATATTTCAAATATTACATAATAAATTTTGTTGGGTGCGCTAATTAGGATGGATATATCGGTTCATGCACACATCCACGATATTTCCAACATTTAAGCACAATGTAATACTATTCTAAAAATTAATTTTTTTTATAGGGTAAGGATTAGGATCGTCACAAATACTACTTAGGCTCGTCTAGAGCATCCACTAAAGATGAGAACTGATTACTAACCAATTTTAGTAAACAAGGGGCAAACCGCCACCCGAAGGACTCAAAACGATGACCTCGGGTACTATCCCAAAGTCTTAACCGCCGAACCAAATGCCCGAAGGCTGTTTTAAAAATTAATTGATAGTAACCGCAATCCATCAATCGTATATAGCAGTCTCAATTTCGGTCCTTATTTTCACAAATTCATTACTCTAAATTAAATGTTAAATATAAATTATACTATATTATTTTAATTGTTACTTATGTGAGATTTTCCAACAAACTCAATTGATACCTTGGTCAAGGAAATAATTTTTATTTTTATTTTCAAGGACAATATTTATTAGAATCGAAATAGAATCAATAGATACCTCAAGATACTACCTTAAAATTTTAACCGCTTGATTAGATACTGAATAAAGTCAATGAAATAAGTAATCACAATATCACCTAAATCAGATTTGGTCAACGTAGCGACGTAAATCAGCAAGGAAATAGTTAAAAAACGCTCTCTTTTGGTGTCTCTCATGAACGTGGTTTCGAACCCGGTGTTCGCACCGGAGAATCAATATCAAGATGGCAATGGGATGCAAATTGCAAAGGAAGGAGGAGGTCGACCTCCGGGAGACCTTCCAGATCGCAAAGTATCCTGGAAGGAAGTGGCCATTGGTAGCGCCTTTCAAAGAAAGACAATCATTGATGACGAGTTCCTTAACGGAAAAGTCAAAGTATCCTTTCCTGATGGGGATAATGATGACCCGGCAGTGATCATCGATGATGATGTTATGCAGGCGCTTGCCTCTGTTTGGACGTTCTCGGTGGTAATCAAGTTGCTTGGATCGCCGATAGCCTTCAACATTATGGAGAAAAAAGTCCGTGATATGTGGAGAACACAACATCGGTTCCAGATCTTGGACCTTGAACACGGATGCTTCTTGGTTAGGTTTGCCAACGAGGAAGATTACATGATGGTGCTC
This sequence comes from Fallopia convolvulus, assembly GCA_964016875.1. Taxonomy (NCBI): domain Eukaryota; kingdom Viridiplantae; phylum Streptophyta; class Magnoliopsida; order Caryophyllales; family Polygonaceae; genus Fallopia; species Fallopia convolvulus. Next base: position 31,542,580 of record OZ024735.1, on the reverse strand, counting down.
ACGAATGGCCCTTGGACCATTTTTGGTCGCTGTTTGTCAGTTCGAAGTTGGTCCCCTAGCTTCCGTACTTCTGACCCTATTAAAACAGCCCCAACTTGGATTCGTTTGTCTGGTCTCCCTATAACTCTTTATGAAGAGAAGATTCTCCTCCAGGTCGTGGCAGGGATTGGGCATCCAATTAGAGTTGATCCCAAAACTATGTATACGAACAGGGGACGCTTCGCGAGAATTTGTGTGGAAATTGACCTTGAGCGCCCGCTTAAGGGGTCGATAACTATTAACAGCGAGAGGTATCTGATCGAGTATGAAGGTCTTCCGACAATTTGCTTCCTATGTGGGAAATTTGGGCACATCAAAAACAATTGTCCTTTCCGGTCTGCTGAGGAGCCAACGTCGAATACCAACTCCGATCAAGCTAGTAGTTCTCATGGTCATGTTCATGGTCAAGAGGGAGTAGGAAAAGATACGTTGACAGGTCGGGGGCTCTACGGCGACTGGATGACAGTGGCTAGAAGACCAAGACCGACGAAAACCAATTCAAAAACCGATCAAGTGCAGAAACCGCCGGCGAATGACCAAGTTAGGAAGGTAGATCCGAGGAATAATATGGTTCAAACCGGTAAAGGAAAAGATAAAATCTTCACTGATTCAAGGCAACTTTTGCTCCCAACAAATCGTTTCGGCGCCCTAGCGATTTCAAAAGGGGAGAATTCCCAAATCTCCGCCAATGTAGATGGAAACTCAAAGAACACAGCAGCTATCGCAAGAATGGAAACTGTGCATAAGAAGGATAAACCACAAAGAAGGGAAGAAATGATTTGCGAGAATATTGCAGCTAATATCGTGGGGGATAAAAATCGGATCAAAATCACGGGAGTTTCGGAACCACAAGAGGCGGGTAATATGGAAACAGAATCCCAACAGATTACTCCAGACAAGGAGCTGAATTTCAGAATGGGTTTGCCTACTGGGTCGGTCACTGGTAAAAGCCAAATTGATAAAAGGCGGCCTAAAATTGGAAGAAAGATAGGAATTTTCACTCAAAAAGATAATTCTCAAGCTGGGCTTTCAGGGCAAGTTTCCAACAAGACGGAAGGGCCCAAAAAGCGACAAAGAAACTCTCCTGAATCAATTGAGAATAGCGTGCTGTCTCATGAGATCCCCATGATGCAGTCTTCAACTGAGTTTGACCCGGGCCTTGAGTTATCTTTGAACGCTGAAATGGATAATAAATCAATGGAACAATCTGAGGCTGTGACGATTCACAAATCAACGGGCGCGAACGTGGAATCCAATTCCATGATGGCGGAGAGCTACTCGGCTCAAGGGCCGAATTGATTCCTTCTTGTTGCTGTGTTCATCTTATATTTTTTTTATGATGAATATACTAATGTGGAATGTGTTTGGTGCAGGCAAGCTGGGTTTCCGTCGTGCAATTCGTTACTTATGTCGTACCCATAAAGTGGACATTCTTGTTGTGTTTGAGACCAGGGTTTCGAGTGAACGAGCTGACAGTATTTGTAACCGTATGACAAGGAGAGATTTCACTAACTACGAGAGAATTGAAGGCACCGGGATGTCGGGTGGAATCTGGATTTTTTGGAAACATGACAAGGTGAAACTTGCTATTGTGGAAAAGAACAGTAACTTTATTCAGACTTCTTTCATAGAGAATGGAATCACAAGTCACTTGTTTATGGTCTATGGGCCTCCTTCGGCGAGTCGTAGAGTGCCGTTCTGGAACGATCTTGAGGAGGCTATAAGAAGGGTCTCCGGGCCGGTGATCATCGGAGGAGATTTTAACTGTATCCTCTACTCTCATGAGCAAGATGGAGGGTCGGGTGGGCTACATTCGGATTCTGATAGATTCAACCGCTGGAGCAATCGGCTGGGACTCATTGATCAGAATTTGTTGGTCCCCGGTTCACTTGGAGTAGACGTACCTCGATGAATACGATGGTGTCTAAACGGCTTGATCGGGTTTTTATGAATCAGGAGGGGCGGGTTCGTTGGGATGAAGCCCGGGTGAAGCATCTTCCGAGATTCTCCTCCGATCATAACCCTCTTCTACTTTCGTTGACCCCAGATATCAAGCTGAACAAAGATCGAAGACCCTTCCGTTTCGAAGCCGCTTGGTTCTCCCATCCTAGCTTTGATAACAAGGTGAAAGATAGCTGGTGTGCTGAAATTGATACGCCGAGTGCCCTTCAAGTTCTTAAAAAAGAGCTTATTGTGTGGAATAAAAAGGTTTTTGGAAGCATAAATGTTAGAAAAGTTGGAGGCTTTGATTTTGATGGTTCCAAACGTCTGTCACGTAAACAACCTTGAGTCCTTGAAAGAAGTCGCCAACGTCAGTCAGGTCGTCAACGTGTGTTGAAGGCAGATCTCGGAGATCTTGAAGACGCGTGAGATCTTGGTTGTTTGGATAGAATAAACTTGTTTTAGGAAAGATCTTATGCAGATTATATTGTAAGTCGTGTATGCCTTTATCCTAAGCTATTATTGATTGTAATCCTTTTATATGCTTAGGATAATTTTGTAAAGATAATAGAAATAATATCTTGCCATAACCGAATTGGAAAGATATTATTCTCTTTTATCTAACCTAGTTTGTGTGTATTTAATCTAAGACTTTAGGTTAGATAGAACACGAACTCATACTCCATTTTGTGCTAAGAAAGAAACGAGAGTTCGAGAGGAAGACGTAGGCTTTTGTTAGATTGAGTGCGGGTTGTAGTTATTCAGTTCACAACGAGTTCTAGAGTGCTTGGGAAGTAGGTCTAGATCCAGGGTGTTCGTGTAACTAGTCCAAAAGATCAATAAAGCAAGCTACGGCTTTTAATCCTTCCAAGCGAGAACTTGGAAGGGAGTGGTTTTTACACTTGGTTGATTGAGTTGATCAAACAAGTGTTTCCACTATAAAAACTTTGTGTTCAAGTAAGTCTTTCTTGTAGTTTATTTCCGCTGCATTTACTTAAGAGGTTGACGACTTAGTTGACGTCGGCAACCTAGACGTACTAACGATCCTACAATTGGTATCAGAGCCTTGGCTCTAGATTTGTTTTAGTACATCTTTTTACAGGAAAAATGACTTCAACGAACACTGCAATCAATGACTCATTCTGGAAGCCACCAGTGCTCAAGGCTGGTGAATACGATTGGTGGGTCGAACAAATGGAGACTCACATCTGCTCGCTTGATGGACAACTCTGGAAAGTCATAGAGATGGGTCCTGAGACTTTTCTCACTGCTGATGGAAAGGGAGAAAAGAAGAAGGAAGACTATAATGATGCTGACTACAAAAAGTTGGAGAAGAATGCTCGAGCTAAGAAGGTTCTACACCATGCTCTAACTCCTGGAGACTTGAAGAAGGTTGTCCAGTACAAGACGGCTAAACAGATCTGGGATGCTCTCAAAAGGCTTCACCAAGGTAATGATGATGTGAAGAAGGATCGCATCATTTCTCTAGAGAGAGAGTATGAAGGAGTAAGTCAAGAAAAAAATGAATCCTTGGGTGACTATCACTCAAGATTTCAAGCTGTGGTTAGCCAACTTGAGTCTCTTGGTGAGAAACTTCCTCGGTGGAAGCAGGTCAACAAGTTGATCCAAGGCCTCAATGCAAAATGGAATGAAGCAGCTTCTGCGATGTTAACCAATAGTGAGACTAAAACACTCACCTTGGAAGATGTCATAGGAAAATTGACTATGTATGGAGGAATTTAGCAAAGACGAGATGATCGCCTTGAAACTGTCAAGGTCAAGAACATTGCCTTGAAAGTTGAAAGGGCCTTCGATCTTGCTCAAGGTGATGATGATCAAGTTGACGGTGACGAAGAAGTTGCATTCATCTCAAGAGCCATGAAAAGGCTTTGGAATCGCAACAGTAAGACTCCAGCTAAAGGAACCGAACCTGTCAAAGACATGAAGGACGTGATATGTTATCATTGTTCTAGAAAAGCACACTTTGCAAGAAACTGTGTCAGAAGAAAGTCGGAAGGTGATAAGAATGCCTTGCTAGCCACTTGGGACGATTCTGATGTTGAAGATGAAGCAAGTCAACAAGAAGACATGTGTCTCATGGTTATAGATGCTCCAACAGAGGTATATAATTCTGAACTCTTGTCTATGTTATCCAATAAATCTAAAGAACAGTTGCATGCTATCATTGAGAAGTTGGGAACTCAGATTACCCAACTCAGTGAGAAAATTGAAGAAAAAGAAGATAATATCTCTAACTTAATGGATGTTAATCATGGATGGTCTCTTAAATGTGCTAAGTTAGAAAAAAAGTCTTTAATTTCTGAGTCTATTGCCTGCAAAACCTGTGATAATCTTAAATCTGAAGTGGATGACTTAGAAAAGAAAGTCACAAACCTTGAAGGAGAAAATCTCATGCTTAAACTTGGTAATGCTAAGTTAGTCAATGACCTCGAAAAAGAAAAGAACAGTAATGAGTCCAATAAAAAGAAATGGATAGAGGAGTTTGTAGCTAAGAAAACTGCTGAAGAGTATGCAAAAACTTTTGTAACTTCAAAACCTGGACTTGGATATTCCTATGTGCCTAAAGACTTGAAAACCTTGTGTCCACCTGAACCTAAAGGTAAAACACCTATGTGCAACAACAAAACAAGTTGTTCTACATCAGATGTGGGGAACCCAGGCAAAGGTAAACGACCTTGGTTTTCAGGCCAGAAAGCACACAAAATCTGGATAAAACAAGTCGAGAACTTGAAACCATCAAAAATTGATTTTCATGCTCGTATTAATAACAAACCGATCTATCCTGGGTATAGCAAGTATGTCGGTCTTAAATCTCATAAAACTTGCTGGTATTGTGGAAAAGAGGGTCATCTTCAACATGAGTGCATAAAAAGGAAAAAGGATAGCAGATTTAATGGATTTTGGGAAGCTCATGAACGTGAGCCAACCATAGATCCTGAGAGAGTTTATAATGAAAGATGTTCTTCAAATCATTACGTTGCCCAACCCAAGAGAGTTGTCAAACAACTCTAGGTTCGTAAAAACTGACTTTTACATTGCAGAATGAAGTGAGAGAAAGCGGTCCCTGGTTCTTCGACAGTGCATGTTCAACTCATATGACGGGGAGCTTTGAGTCATTCATCTCACTTTATCAACAAGAAGGTAGCAACATCACCTTCGGTAACAACAGTAAGGGTCAAGTTTTGGGTATTGGAAAGGTAAGAATCTCTAAGAACTTCTGTGTTAACAACGTAAGCTATGTCAAGGGTCTAGGATACAATCTGTTAAGTGTTTCTCAACTTTGTGCTAACAATATCTATCAAGTTGTCTTTGATTCTCTTGGATGTCAAGTGATTGATGTTAGCTCAGGAAAGACTCTTCTGAAGGGAATCTGTGAAAACAATCTTTATAAAGTTGTTCCCTGGCTCTTTCCTGAGGAAAAGTTGTGTTTTCAAGTAGTTGAAGATGTTGCCAACCTCTGGCACAATAGGTTTGGCCGTGCAAGTCTACAACTTATTCGCAAACTTCACAATCAGGAACTGGTACGTGGATTACCTAAGATTGATCAAATCAGACATGAAATGTGTGAAGCTTGTGTGAAAGGAAAACAGGTCAGATCTTCTTTTCAATCAAAAAGGGAGGTAAGTACTTTTAATCCTCTAGAGTTAATTCATATGGATCTGTGTGGGCCAATGCGTGTGAGAAGTCGAGGAGGTAATAGATATGTTTATGTCATTGTTGATGACTTTTCACGATATACTTGGGTATTTTTCTTGTTTTCTAAAGACCAGGTATTTGAAGAATTTAGCACATGGATCAAGCTTACAGAGAAGGTGCTTGTCGTACCTTTGATATCTATTCGATCTGATCATGGCACTGAATTTGAGAATGCTCAGTTTTTGGAATTCTGCAAAGAAAACGGAGTGAATCATAACTTCTCAACCCCAAGAACCCCTCAACAGAACGGAGTTGTTGAGAGAAAGAATCGGACGTTGGAAGACATGTCGAGAACGCTGCTGATTTCAAGTGGACTTCCAAGGAATTTCTGGGGAGAAGCTATCAATGCTGCTTGCTATGTATTAAACAGAGCTATGGTGCGACCTCTGCTTGGGAAAACACCATATGAGCTTTTAAGAGGAAGAAAGGCCAACGTTGCCCACTTGCGTACGTTTGGATGTAAGTGTTTTGTACATAACAATGGCAAAGATAGCCTTGGCAAGATGGATGCTAGGAGTGATGAAGGAACATTCGTAAGTTATTCTCATCATAGCAAAGCCTACAAAGTATTTAACAAAAGAACTAAGAAAGTTGAAGAGAGTGTTCATGTTGTGTTTGATGAGAACACCATGGGAGGCAGCTCTATTGTTGATGAAGAGGAAGGAGATCTAGGTTTTCATCTATGTGAAGAGTCAAAAGTTAGCTTTGAGAAAGTTGATCAAATGCAACAAGTTGTTAACCCGACTCAAGTGAACGACGTAGATGATCCTGACATGCCAGCTCTGGAAGATACTGCAAATATTGAAGAACCTGGTGATGATGAGTCTGATCCAAGCGCAGAAGTTGCAGAAACTGAACACCCTAACGCTGATCAAGGTCACAACAATGGGGTTGTTGACCTCACTCATCTTCAGTTAAACTATCAGCAAAAAGATGCTCATCCAGTGACCAACATCATATCAGATTACTCCAAAGGGGTTTAGACACGTTCTTCACTTCAAAATTTCTGTGCTTTCAACGCCTTTCTCTCTGTTCTGGAACCCAAAAATGTGGATCAAGCTCTAAAAGATCCAGATTGGGTGTGTGCTATGCAAGAAGAACTTCATCAATTTGAAAGGAACAAGGTTTGGCACCTAGTTCCACGACCCAAAGATAGATCTGTGATTGGAACACGTTGGGTTTTCAGAAATAAGCTTGATGATTCTGGAAACGTTGTGAGAAATAAAGCAAGACTTGTGGTTAAGGGATATAACCAACAAGAAGGGATAGATTATGATGAGACTTTTGCTCTTGTAGCACGTCTTGAGGCAATTCGTCTCTTGATAGCTTATTCAGCTCATCATGGCTTCAAGCTTCAACAAATGGATGTTAAAACAGCTTTTTTGAATGGATTTCTTAAGGAAGAAGTATTCGTAGAGCAAGCCCCTGGATTTGAAGACGTCACTCACCCAGATCATGTTTTTAAACTTGATAAAGCTCTTTATGGTTTGAACCAAGCACCTCGAGCTTGGTACGACAGGCTTTCTCAATTCTTGCTCCAACATGGATATGTTCGAGGACAGGTGGATAAGACACTTTTTCTTCTCAAAGAAGGAAAGCACACTCTGGTTGTACAGGTCTACGTGGACGACATCATCTTCGGCTCTACTGATGAAAAACTTGTGAAGAGGTTCGCTAACCTCATGGCCAGTGAATTTGAGATGAGCATGGTTGGTGAACTTAAGTTTTTCCTAGGACTTCAGGTCACTCAAGATATGGAAGGAACAAGACTACATCAACAGAAGTATCTCAGGGAGTGTGTCAAGAAGTTCGGATTAGACAACTCAAAATCCTTTGATACACCTATCTCTCCCATCACTTCTATGGGAAAAGATGAAAATGAAAAGAAGGTTGATCAGACTTTGTATCGGGGCATCATAGGTTCCCTACTCTACCTCACGGCAAGTAGACCAGACATCATGTTCAGCGTATGCTTATGTGCTAGATTTCAGTCTGATCCAAGAGAATCGCATCTCAAAGTTGTTAAGAGGATTCTAAGGTATCTCAAAGGGTCTGATGACTTATGCCTGTGGTACCCAACCTCATGTGATTTTGGTCTAGTCGGGTAAACGGATGCTGATTTTGCTGGGAACAAAGTTGATTGAAAGAGCACTTCAGGGATGGCTCAATTTCTTGAACCATGTCTTGTGTCATGGGGGTCCAAGAAACAAAATTCAGTTGCACTCTCTACTGCAGAAGCTGAGTACATCGCCGTTGTTGCGTGCTGCACCCAACTTCTTTGGCTCAAGCAACAACTTCATGACTTTGGCTTAGAGTATGATAGCATACCTATACTCTGTGACAACACAAGCGCCATCAACATCTTAAAGAACCCTGTACAACATTCACGAACCAAGCACATAGAGATTCGACATCACTTTCTTCGTGACTGTGTCGAGAAAGGGTTGGTGACCATGGATTTCTGCCGAACAGGTGAACAACGTGCTGACATATTCACTAAAGCTCTCAATCGTGAACCCTTTGTACAGTTCCGCATGGAGCTAGGTATGATTTCCCTGAACTAATCTATTTCCCATCTATTATCCCTCAATGATTGACTAGATTAGATGATCTATTTATGATTCAAAAGTTTTATGTTCTTGAGGTGTTAAATTTGAATGTTTCCATGTTACAAACTCATGAACCATGCACATCATTATGTCTTCATTCTTTGCTTCTTGAGTTATACATCAGATACATGTTGAAACCTTTCTTTTACCCCAAAAGAGTCCAAACCTATTGTTCCTAACCCTCATTACAAGCACAAGTGATGGTTGACTCTACAACCTACCTTAGCCTATCATGTTAGAGAGTCTCTATGAGCCTATTTTTGAATGTTTTTTTTCGATAAACGGAGACTTATCTACTTGATTGACAAATCCACATAAATTATTTTCCCTGGTTCTCTTTGGCAGCTCTGTGCAAAACCCCAAAGAACCAGGCGTATTCTCTTTTCAATGGATGTTGGCGACTCGAGTGAGGTTAGTGACTGTGCACTTCATAAGGAATGTCAGTTGTTTGGAATTTTTGTTGGTTAAGTGGTTGACGTAAACCAGGTTGAAAACGTCAGTTTCAGAGTAAGACAAGAATCACCTTTTCTCAACGGTATCTTTTTGAATATTTGAAGATCTTTTGCAAAAGGAAATCTGCCCCTTCAGTTGCATTGAATAAAGATCTTGGGAAGATCTAGTTTCCATCACTTCAACTCAGTCCAAGCTTAAATACGGAGACTCTATCACCAAAAAGGTACGCTTTCTCTCTTGCAACCTCTCCTCCGAAACAAAAAGCTTTAATCTTTGTCAATGGCGTCCCACCAGAACCCTAACCCTAATCCCTCATCCCCCATTCGTGGCACTGAATCCCCACGAACCCTTGCCTTAAAACTTGGAAAGTTTGTTGATCCTCAAACCATGGCTCTACTCTTAGCAGCCATCCAAACCGCCAACAAACCAGCCACACCATTCATGCTTGAAGGTCCCGAATCCTCACAAAACCAAGAACTGGGCTTATCCTCTTCAAATCAAACTGAACCGCTACCAATTTCTCAAGAAATCCCTCCTACTCAAACCTTACCAGAAATCCAAGCCCCATCACAAATCTCTATACCCAATTCTCCAAAACCCACAGAGAAAGAGCAAGTTGAGATTGAGAACTTGCATCGAGTCGAAAGTCCCAAATCTCAAGACATGCAAGAGAAATTTGACTCTGTTCAAGAAGTTGTGAAGTCAATTGAGGCTATGGAGTCTGGAGATAAAATTTCTGAACCTGTTGTCACGGAGAAGACGACTACTGTGCCTTTGGCGGGAACTGATACTCAGGTCAATGACCCAGAACAGGTCGTTGACCCAAGTAAGGTGAATGACTCCTCTAAAAAACGAGATTCACCGCTTCAGCCTCTCAACATCGAAGGACATGATGACTCTGAACAAGGTACTCCTAGTGATCCTAAGCTCTCTCTATTCAAATCTGTGGCATCTTCTTCTAAGGCAAAATCGAAAGAAGAGATTGCTAGACAACTTTTTGAGTCTGAAAAGTCTGATGAGGATGATGTGGTGATAACTAAGGAATCTAGAAAACCTAAGACTAGGGAGTCTAGTGCCAAGATTACTAGAAAGAGAGGAAGGGAAGTATCTCCAATGCCAGTTGGTTCTGAAGGTGGAGACTCTGTGGTCTCAAAGAAAACTGTTAGGTCGAAAAAGAGTAAAAAGATGGCCACTCGAACAAGTGGACGACTTGCTGCAAGTGGCAAACCTAAAAAGGGCAGCAAAGATGTCAAAAGCGAAGGAAGTAACATGGCTGGTCGTGATTTTGTCAAGGAACTCATCATGGACGATGAGTTCATCAATTCCACTGGTTTACAAGGCGTTACTAAGTTGTTGTCTCATCAAGAGTGGACTCATCTATTTCATGAGGAAGAAAGTTTTAATCCGGAGTTGGTGAAAGAGTTCTACAGGTCGTTGACTGTAGAGGACAAGGAGAAGAGGACCATGGGCCATTATGAGTTACATGGTGAGAAATTCACCTTGTCAAGCATGGAGTTAGCCACTCTTCTGAAAGTGTCGCACAAAGGTTTTGATGAATATCATAGAGGTACATGGCCTGATGAAGTTGATTCTGCTAAGCTGCTCAAAAAGGTCACACAGGTTGAAGACGTTGATAGTGGTTCCTTTGCCACTAACTTCATGAGTGCCGAAAGGAAGGTTCTTTTTACTTGGGTGATCAGCAACCTAATTCCCCGGGAACAAAAGAGGAGCACTGCCATGATCCAAGACATTCTTGTCATGGATAAAATCCTCAACAAGGAACCTGTCAACTTTGCTCGGTTGGTGCTTCTCCACATGGACTCTGTGAAGGATAATCCCACTCATGCTCTCCCATACTGCTCCATTGTCAAAAAGGTACTTCTTTATCATGAGGTTTATGAGGAAGAGAAAGAAGTGGATCACGTTCGTCTTCTGAATGCTGATATTGTTCGCAAGATGGACTACAAACTGATTGATGATAAATGGGTGTCAAGGGATGCAGGCAAAGATGTGATTTCTGATGATGAGATGGAAGATGCTGAGTTGGGCATCCATTCTATGGGAAGGGAAGGTGAGCAACCTGGTGTCATTATGATGTTAGTTGAGCTCCAACGTCAAAACCAGGATTTGCTTGAGAAAGTTGGCCAACTCCTGCATGATCAGTCTGCGCTGAAATCTGATGTTCATGACTTTTCCGTTGCACTTGATGATCTGATCAAGTTAGTGACTTAGCTTGAGTAGCCGACGTCTAGTCTCCCTTATTTTCCCTTGCACATCTACTATCTCAAAAACATCTCTTCGGTTTCAACTATGTGTTGTTGTTTTCTCTGTGTTGCATGCTTAAGACTATTCTCTTTGTTTGCTATGGATTCGGTCTGTACGTTGGATAATTTTCTATTTACCCTTGTTTGATTATCTCTTCTTGCTTGATTATTTGGATTGATCTTTTTGATGATGCCAAAAGGGAGAAAAGGCTGGGGGTAGATAAAACAATGGGATTTTTATGCTGAATTACATGTGGGTTATCCAACTTAGGGGGAACTTTTGACTAACTTGAATGTTATTGCATATCTTGTTCGAGTTTTGGTATTTCTCTGATTATACATGATAGAAGAGTTTGTCACCATCAAAAAGGGGGAATTTGTTAGAAAAGTTGGAGGCTTTGATTTTGATGGTTCCAAACGTCTGTCACGTAAACAACCTTGAGTCCTTGAAAGAAGTCTCCAACGTCAGTCAGGTCGTCAATGTGTGTTGAAGGCAGATCTCGGAGATCTTGAAGACGCGTGAGATCTTGGTTGTTTGGATAGAATAAACATGTTTTAGGAAAGATCTTATGCATATTATATTGTAAGCCGTGTATGCCTTTATCCTAAGCTATTATTGATTGTAATCCTTTTATATGCTTAGGATAATTTTGTAAAGATAATAGAAATAATATCTTGCCATAACCGAATTGGAAAGATATTATTCTCTTTTATCTAACCTAGTTTGTGTGTATTTAATCTAAGACTTTAGGTTAGATAGAACACGAACTCATACTCCATTTTGTGCTAAGAAAGAAACGAGAGTTCGAGAGGAAGACGTAGGCTTTTGTTAGATTGAGTGCGGGTTGTAGTTATTCAGTTCACAACGAGTTCTAGAGTGCTTGGGAAGTAGGTCTAGATCCAGGGTGTTCGTGTAACTAGTCCAAAAGATCAATAAAGCAAGCTACGACTTTTAATCCTTCCAAGCGAGAACTTGGAAGGGAGTGGTTTTTACACTTGGTTGATTGAGTTGATCAAACAAGTGTTTCCACTATAAAAACTTTGTGTTCAAGTAAGTCTTTCTTGTAGTTTATTTCCGCTGCATTTACTTAAGAGGTTGACGACTTAGTTGAGGTCGGCAACCTAGACGTACTAACGATCCTACAATAAATCAACGCAAGCTGAGCTTACTTCACCGTCTTAATGACATCCAAAGTAGGCTTAACAATACTACCTCTACTGCGCTGATTGAAGTTGAAGCTGAAATTCGGAAAGATCTCGAATCGGTCCTTGAACAAGAGGAAATGCTTTGGTTTCAAAAGTCCTGGGAACAATGGTTGACTTGTGGGGATAGAAACACTTCGTTCTTCCACACTTCGACTATTATTCGGCGCAAACATAACCGAATTGAAGGGCTTCTTGATCTGAGTAATAACTGGGCAGATAAGAGTGAGGAGGTTGAGAATCTAGCGATCAATTTCTTCCAAGATCTGTACACGGCTAAGAGGTCTACCAATTTGAGATTCCCGGCTTTGAATTGTGGTTTCCCTGTGCTGAACTCAGAGGAGTTGGCTGTCCTATGCAAGCCGATTACTGATAGTGAAATCTGGAAGGCAATTAAGAGTATGGATGCTTATAAATCGCCGGGTCTGGACGGTTTTCCACCTATTTTCTATCACAAATGTTGGAATACGGTTGGAAGATAGGTTATTGCTTTTGTTAAGGACTACTTTAGAACTGGTATTCTTCAAGATGGGGTGAATGATACCCTCATTGTTCTTCTTGCTAAACTGAGAAGCCCGAGAGAATCAACCAATTCCGTCCGATAAGTCTTTGCAATGTCTTATATAAGACGATTACTAAAGTTTTGACTAATCGGCTACAAACCATCATTGCTAAGATTATAGGGCCTACTCAAGGTAGTTTTGTTCCGGGACGTATGATCTCTGACAACATCGTGATTGCTCAAGAAGTAGTGCACTCCATGAGAAGAAAAAGAGGTCGAAAAGGATGGATGATTTTGAAACTTGACCTCGAAAAGGCGTATGATAGGCTAAGTTGGAAATTCATAGAGGATTCTTTATGTGCTGTTGGGCTTCCTGCTAAAGTGATAGATTGGATTATGCCTTGTGTTACCTCTCCTAGAATGCAGCTGCTTATGAACGGCGAAGTTACTCGTCAGTTTAGGGCCTCTCGGGTTGTGCGTCAAGGAGAACCGATTTCTCCCTATTTATTCTTGATGTGTGTTGAGCGTCTAGGCCACATGATTACGAATGAGGTTAACAATGGGAATTGGAAGCCTATTAAACTTACCAGACGTGGGCCTTCATTATCTCATATGTTTTTTGCGGACGATATCATGCTCTTCGCTGAAGCTTCCGTGGATCAGTTACGTTCTATCATGAAGACTTTGGATATATTTTGTGAGTTGTCTGGGCAAAAAATCAGCCCCCTTAAATCAAAGCTCTTCCTTTCTAAGAATGTGAGCAGTGAGGTTTGCAGAAATCTCAAGAATGAATGTGGGTTTGAGGTTACTAGGAATTTAGGTAACTACCTCGGGATGCCTATCCTTCATAAGCGGGTCAACAAGGACACGTTCAACGGACTCATCGACCGTTTTAATTCCCGTCTGGCTGGGTGGAAGTCTAAAACTTTAAGCTTCGCCGGTAGGATTACTTTGGTTAAATCTGTGTTGTCGTCTCTGCCCGTCTATTCTATGTCGAACGCCATTATTCCTTCAGGTGTTTGCAGCAGGATTGATAAAATTAATATGGCGTTCATCTGGGGAAGCTCGAGAGAACAAAGATGTATGCATAAGGTTGCTTGGTCAGAAGTAACTCTTCCGAAGTCGCAAGGTGGGCTTGGAATCAGGACTATGCGGGACATGAATATTGCTTTGATTGGAAAACTAGGATGGCGTTTCACCATGAATGAGGGAGATCTCTGGGCAGAAGTGTTAAAGTGCAAGTATGTGGATTGTGCTTTGGGCGAATCGTCGGCGAGTTCGCATATCTGGAAAGGCTTGAAGACATCTATTTCAAAGGTCATCGTTCATGGTTCAAGATGGCTGATTCGTGATGGGAAATCGGTTAGATTTTGGCGTGATTGCTGGATATCTGATGCACCTCTTATGGAGACTGCTACTGGGCAGATTAACTCGGCTGAGCTGAACTAGTGTGTGGCTGAGTATTGGGATACTAATTTAGGTTGGAAATGGCATCTCTTTTCGCACATCATTCCGGCCTCGACTTTGTTGAATTTGGCGTCGATCACTCTGGTTGATGAAGACGAGGATTGCCAAGACATCCTTAGTTGGAAATTTTGCCAAGATGGCAATTATTCTGTTACTTCTGGCTTTAATCTGCTGCACGGCGATCTGTACAGACAAGGTGCTGAGGAAGGTTTCTTCAAAGCTGTTTGGAAAGTTAATGCCCCGGAAAGAGTCAGGTGTTTCGTGTGGTTGGCTAGCAAAGGTGGTGTCATGTCTAATTCTGAAAGAAGACGGAGACACATCACAACCCAGGGAAATTGCGTGTTCTGTCATGATGTGGAGGAAACTTACGAGAACTTATTTAGAGACTGCCCATGGTTAACCTGATTTGGCAAGAATTGAACGCTACTGATTTTTGTTTGTATTTTTTCCAGGTCCCGTTCGCGTGCTGGTTACGGTGCAATATCCTTGCACCTGGGTATACTGAGGGCGGAATTCAGTGGAGGGACATATTCAGCACTGCTATCTGGTGGATTTGGCGTGGAAGAAACGCTAAAGTGTTCAACAATGAGGAGGATAATGCTAGAAGTGTTGGTTTTATCATTAGCCAAGCTGCTGAATACTTGCAAACTAAAGGTAAGTCCACTTTGTCTTCTATTTTACATAATAAAAGTTTGCAGGATGTGATTTGGGAACTTCCGGAGGAGGATTGGGTGAAAATCAACTCGGATGGGGCGGTTCGGGGAGACGGTATGGCAGCTGCGGGCGGAATTATTCGAAACAGCCAAGGTCAATGGGTTGGTGGTTATGTGCATAATGTTAGTTCGTGCTCGGTGCCAATGGCGGAGCTTTGGGGCATCCTCGAATGCCTCCGTCTTGCTTGGGAGAAGGGCTTCAAGAAGGTGATGTTGGAAACCGACTCTCAACTCGTTGTTAATCTCCTTAATAATAGAATAAGTAAGTGTCATCCGCTTTTCAGCCTGGTTTCCCAATGCCAAGGCTTTATAAGTAGGAGTTGGATTTTCCGACTCCGTCATGTGTATCGAGAGGCGAATACGGTTGCCGATCGTCTCGCATCTTATGCTTTTTCGTATTCTCTTGGTTGTCATGTATTGCCTGCCCCGCCTGAGGGGATTTATTTACTGTTACTTGATGATGTAAGGGGTCGGGTTATCCCCCGTTTGCTGACTACTTAGCCCTTTTTCTATATTATTAATAAAACGCCTCTTTGAGAGGCCGGAGAGTACCGCTTCTCGTTCTACCAAAAAAAAGATTTGGTCAACGTAAATTTCACTTTTTTTTGGTTATACGAGGGAGTATGATTATTTACTTTCCATCTTGAGGCTATTAATGCCTGCAAATATCACATGGGGGAATTAATTCATGGGCAAAGAAAGACACATCCTAGAATTTTCTACCTCTTTGATTCTCAAACAGTAGTTTTTCCTGTGGGCTTATAAATAGAGGGCGCCCATTTTGCATTTTACTCAACACCTGCAAACCTTCACGTGCTCTCTTTCAAATCCTCTGCAAACTACTAACTGCAAATCTTATCTTTTCCTCCGTCCCTCTCTGCACTACTTAATTCGGTCGTTGTCCTTCTCTAGGGGGGAAGAACAGAGCAGTTTTTTCAGTTGGGTAACCAAAATCAAGAAAACCAACATCATCCTTTTCTTCCTTCCTTCTTTTAATTTTCTTCTTGAAAACTTGATCAGACCATCACCATGGAGAGCAAGAATTCAAAGCAAAAGGGTTCTTCTTCTTCTTCATCATCTTCGTCCTCATCTTCGATTGCTACGGATTTGTTCGGACCAAAGGCCACACCACCTTCCACTAGCGTTTTTGGCTCTGTTTTTGGGCCACCTCCAACAGTAAGCACTTTTTATTTTAAATAAAGCTTTTTTGATCGTTGTTGGCCCTTGAAGAAAGTAATATTGAGATATTATCTTTAGTGTTCGATCGAAAAAGTTTATCTTCATTAATTATTCATGCATTTTAAAATGAATCTTGGTTATTTCATATATAGATTAGTGGACTAGATTATGTACGTCATTAAGATTAGCATCTAATTACGACTTTAAGGCAACACTAGAGCTCTTACAAGTTACAAACATGCATGGCTGCTTGGAATCTTTCTTTGTTGTTTTGGTTTGAAAAGCATTTTGGTATGGTTTGGCTTTGTACTTACTATGCATGGAAATTTTGGAAAATAAATACTGATTTGTTTTATTGGAAAATAAATACCCATATATATATTCAAATGAAAATTGTCTAAGTATGTTAAATTCATATAATATAGTCAATCCTAAATCAAGAATGATTTTTTCTAATGAATATTAATTGACATGCATACTTATATACAAGCATTCATAAATTTGGGTGAATTGAATGAATCTCAACTTTCAACCTACAAAAAAATCAATACATGAACAAATTTGCTCCTATGATAAATGAACCTTAATATATATATATATATAAGTAAACTTTTTGTTCCCTAGTATCATTAACACGTACTAAGCGTTTTGGCTTTCGAATATAGGGAAGAACAATGGGTTCATCACACCAAGGAATGGGAGAAACCTGGGGAAAACATGGGGGTCCATCCAACGCCCATAACAAGGATAACAAGAACACTAATTACCAACAAGAAACCACTCATCCATGCCACTACAGCTCCTCCATTTACTATGGTGGCCAAGATGTTTACTCCACCCCTGCAGGTCGCAACACCGAGTCTCATCAGGTAAACATACATACATACATATAATGCAAGGAGATATATTCCTACAGTGAAAAATTACTCCAGACAGACCCTTAAATTGTTCATGCGTGGTTTACTGTTCTTTGCAACTAACTTTATATATGCAACGTAACTGACCCAGTACAAGAAAGATGGTCAAGATGATGGTTCGGATGGAAACCAAGGGCATGGTGCTTCTAGGGGAAACTGGTGGGAAGGTTTGACAATTCTCTATTCATGACTTCACCTTCAATTTTATTAATTTTTAAGCATTTTTTTTTACTGGTTCAGTTGATTCTTTCAAGTACTGATAAGAAGCTATTCTCTACAGGATCTCTGTATTATTAAAGAGAGTTCAGTGGTACCAACTCTCTCCCATCTCCAAACTACAAGGTATATTCTTCTTCAAGCTTTACTTTTTTCAGATTCTCAAGGCAAGGCGTCTTTTCAATCACAAACATTCCATTTTGACTTCTAATATCCTATATAAAAGTAGAATTTTCTGTTGTTTTCATTCTTGTCAACTTATTCTTTCATGCAATCATGCTTGGTGTGAAGATATGTTTGATCAAACTGTCCTTACAAGTTGTTCTCGACCATTCATCTTGCAGGACGTACGAAGAAGAGAAGAGTTTACGAGCATTACTTCGTAGTCAAGAATAGCTTATTAGCTTGGGTTCTTTTTTTGCCCTGGCTTATCTTAAGTTATTAGGAAAGCTCAAGTTTTTTTTTTTTTTTTTCAAATTAATTTTCAGTTGGGTCAGTTGCAATATCTAGTGTAATCAAGTGTTCGTGTAGCACACTAGTGTTTAATAAAGATTTGCATGGTTTTTAATATAAAATGTGTGCATATATATATGCTGGATTACTCGTATGGAGAATCTCAAATTAGATGTGCAAGACAGAAGTGGCCTATGTTGTATGTATTCAGCATTGGAACAGGAATGTACCATGAGAAAAGCTTTCTGGTGAATGAAAATGTCATTTTTCAAGTGATCATTCCTTTATCATTTTATGTATCATACAAATCAAACTCTCTTATAGATTTTAAAAGTATTTAAATACCCAAGCAAAAACTCACTTACGGATAAAAAAGAAAATTGCCCATCTCAGGAAATGAGGATTCTCATCAGTCAAAATTGTTAGAAGCCTAGAACCCAAAAAATGCTTGCAGAGCAGAGCAGAGTAGATGAGAGTCCTGAACATTAGAAAGTTCCCTCGAAACAAACTCAACGGCTACTACCCAGAGGCCAGATCAACTACTAAGCATCTTTCTGCAACAAAGAGCCACATTATATTGCAAGCCAAGAGAGTATTTATCCCGAACAAAAAATACATGTTTTAAAAGAATAAAGAATTAGAGTGTACCTTCTATGAAGAACATATTATTTTATATTGAATTCATTGTTCTGTTTTCCCGGATTAATACACACATCCTTAAACTCTTCCAACAGACTTTCAAGACCCTTTTGAGTTTTGAAAATTTACTCATAACAACAAACCACACTTATAACAAAATCCACAATAACACAACAAGCTCTATCCTTTTAATCACTTGGCCGGAGTTTACTCGGGTTTCTTTGATGAACCGAAAAGCGTTTCTGAGGATCTGAGTTTTCTTTATCAATTCCACGGGCCACAGGCGAAGCATTGCCATTATTCTTTACTTTAGCCTCACCCACAAGATAATTGGTCAAAACCCTCCTCACACCGAGCCCACGACGTGGAGGCTTGATGTTATCACGACCCACACAAGGCGTCCGTTCACTCCTGGCTGGACTGAATGCTGAAGGTGAAAATGCAACACCGGAAGTAGCAAAAGACGTTCTGTATGGTGTGGCGGCCAACATAGGCACCGAGAATTGCATTGTCTTTGAAACCTTCTTGTGGGTGATGATACTATGAGTTGGGCCAGATGATGAAAGCTTATCGGTACATTTGGTCAAGTCGTCCACATATAGTAGATCATCTATTCGAGCCACTATGTTAGATGCCACGCTCTCCAAAACTCTTGAGTAGCTCTCCAAAATGGATTTCCCCACATCCTAAAGTTACAAGGACGTTGGGTTAGCAAATTAAGAATACACAGTGTGTTCGGATTACACTTGATAATGCATGATATTATTTTGCAAGATAATATATGTATCAAGTGTAATCCAAACATACCCTAAATGTCACAGACAAACTAGTGGGAAGTTGAAGACGTATACCTTGTTGCATTGGATTTTGCTCGTGTCCAAGGCTGTTTGAGGTAGCCCAGGGCACCGCTCTTTTAAGCAGAGTAGTAACCTTTCGGCTCTTTCAGCTAGCAACTCTCTCTTATCTCCATCAACCATTAGATCTTTTACCATACCCCATGAGGATTTACTCGTGGATCGGTTTGGTTTGGTTATGGATTTGTTGTGAGTTCTTCTCCATATGTAAATTGCAGCTTCCACACGATTCGCTATCGCCAGTGCTATATTTTCAGATGAAAGATCCAGGCAATCAAGCAGACAGTCTGGAAAGAAGTTATCTGATGTGATGTATCTGTATATCATGTCGCCTAGACAGGCTCTGCCAGTCTGAAAACAAGAAAGCATGTTACAAGATCATCCATCAACAATTAAGCAAACTTATATGGGTCAAAACCAGCAACTATTTTGATGCATTTGCACAAAACCACCTGCTGAAAAGAAAATTATATAATACATTCTATCCTTGCAATTCGGTCTAATTCGTAAGTGGATTTGCATTATTTTACAAGTTTAAATTTCAATAAACTAGAAAGAATTAACTAAAGGGAGAACCTCACTTGCATCTTTGAAAAAAAGTACAATTCTACTCATTAATTTTTCAGAATCAAATTGTTCAGACCTTTGAAAGAGTTTCCAAGTAGGAATCTGGAACTTCCATGTCTGCTAAAACTGCACTGTTGATAGCCATTGCAGCTTTCAGAATCTGATTTGTGCACTCACGCTTGCTGTCCAATTGCTTCCTAAAATTTTCTTGGAGACCTCCAGGAGGAACACGAGGCACTGGCAACCACCACTTTTCCTCCTGCCGCTGTAATTTTTTGCGAAAAGAAGCTGATGTGTCACAGTCTGAAGCTACAACACCTTGATCAACATACCAAAACTCGGTTTCCTTACAACCATCCAGCATCTCCTGAAAAAGGCAGAACCAACTAAAAAATCAGAAGAGACCTCTCAGATAAGAAGTTATACAATGAAGAAATGAAACAAAAATTTTAAGCCTTACAACGAGTAAGTTGTCTAGCTTTCGTAAAGCTGGAAGATTGATGAAGATATCAGATTGAGGCCTGCAATTCATAACCTACAGAGAGGGAAATAAGCATCAGGTTATGAAATATAGCCACTTCAATACAGAGGTTCAAAAGAAGTTACAAGAAGTTGAAAAAAACAAATCCAAGGTACCTCAAACTTACTCCCATCAGCAAAAGTTTGCCAAGATGGGATCAGCTCTACAATGTGATCACTAACACAGAGCAGTGACTCCATCTCCCTCTTCCACATCAACTTCTTCTCCTGTGGTAACGGCTCCAACCTCCATAGCTGCCCAAATATAGTAGCTGAATACAAGAACCAGGAAAATGGACCAATCAATCGACCACATCAAAGCACAAAATCAGCAATGCAAGCTCTCTTTTTTTTCAATTTGGACCCAAATATAATATTTTCAGCACACCACCTTAAATTCCTGGAAAATCAGCACCCATAAACAAATTCATTCCTTCAAAAGCTACCTCTGTTAGTGAAACCCCATCTAGTTCAGCCCCATAAACACAAGATGAAAAAAAGCATGTCAGCTCCAGTTGGGAGTTGCATTACTTTTTCTCGTGTTTTAATGATGCTTTTTGACAGGAGACTGGTTGATTAGTTAACTTCTACAAATTCGAGGTGATTTAGTAAAAAATTGGAGTGGTTTATCCTAATCAACCCATCACCAAGATAAATGGGGGAAAGAATGTGTACCGCAGAGGTTGGTAATGGCGTTGGAGATAGCTAGAGCAGAGCAAACTCCCTTCCCACTCCCCGACATATCCTCACCTAGCAAAAGCTTCGCGAACCTCTCCTTCATCATCTCCATCTCTGCCAAACACAACCGAACGGAAAATTCTTAGCTTTTTCAAATTTTACTAATCAAAAGGGAAAAAAAAAAGAGAGATAAGAACCAGAGATGTCGGAATTCAGTTGCTTCTTCAAATTCGAAGTCGAATTAACCAGTTTGGGGAGATTGGCGTTCGTGATTGACCAATCCTGCAAGCGAGGGGGACAAGAAAACCGTCTGGCGGAGCTGGATGCAGTCGAACAGGTCGTGAATTCTCTGGTTGTGGAATCCGATTTCGTCGTGTCTGTTGATGATTCGGACCTATCCGGGTCGGGTTGTGTGAGCTCCGAGCTATCCAGCGTCGGAATTAGGGTTTCCGGCTTCGCATTCTCCTTCGCCATGGATAAACACTAAAATTGTCTGAAGAGTTTGGGATCGTAAAACCCTAAGCAGCAAACAGAGAAGCGAGCATAAATGAGGAATTGGGTGGTGAAGAACACGATGGGCCTTAAATTTGTAAAATTCTTTTTTGTAATTTTTTGGGTTGTCAGAGAAGGAATTTTGGATTTGAAATGGTAACTGCCATTTTTTCTGCTTTTGTAGCTCGGCTGCTGAAACTAGTGGGGATTATGAACAGACAGCACCTAACGTCTCTCTAGTATCTCCTGTGGTGGGGTTAACTGGAATCTCGGTTAACCGCTTTTGGATAATCACGATTTTGGTTGATAACATTTTATTTGTATTAACTATTTTTTTTATAAAAAAAATAGTTAATTAGTTAATCAAAAAGAAAACACAACTAACCATAACCACATTGCAGATTTTTTATTAGATGTTGGCCAATTAAACAAAAAATGTTTCCATTTTTTTATTTTTGGGGAGTATTTTATTTTTATTTCTTATTCTATGATAAATGATTGTAAAAAAGCAAAAAGAGTCATCTTATCTTACAAAGGAATGTGGACAAATATTGTGGGAGGGAGGAAGAGAGTATTTTACAAGCAAAGATAGTCACCTTATTTAATTGACACTACATGTATGGTGTAGTCGGGCAATCAAACATAAGAACGCACTAGGTTGAAACGCGTTTTCGGCCTAATTTTTACCTACTAATAAAAGTAGTCACCTGACCTTCTCTTTTTCGGGTTTTTAAGGGCATAGGATAAAAATACCGATATTAGAAATTCAAATCCTAAAAAGAAGTTATTAAGCCTGATAAAAAAAAATCAAAGAACCATATCTAAGAGCGACATGAAATGAACAATGTATAACTAGTATAATGAAATAAGAGTGGTATAGTGCTTGTTAAAATGGTCACGCTAGTCAAGCCTCACTAAACCAAACTGGCTAAGTTACAGCATTCGTAATTATTTTTTTTTGGCCGGATGACATTCGTAATTATTAGGTTGTGTGTTCAATTCTCCTTACTTTGTTGTAATGACTTATAACTATCTCCCGCAAGATCAAAAAAATTGGTCACGTTAAATTATTCTCCTTGATGGTCCGATATTTCAATTCTTAAAAAATAATTATCTTCCCCTAATTACTTATGACATGGCCTCATGCATTAGTAATTGTTACCTACATACTTCATGTAAATTATGTTATTTGAAATACTCATTCTTGAGTTGTTCAAAAAATAATAATAATACTCATTGTTGACACACACTTCCTTAATCGACTTTCTTTGGTAAGGTATTCCTTAATTGAGTAATGTCTACTATAGCGGTTATGAAAGTTAATTAAAATACTCTGTTATAACAAAATGCTAAACAATGTGGTGCCAATAACTTAAAAATAGAAGTATATAATTCAGTGCGCTGTACAAATTTCATTGATATTTTAAACCCTCCCGTGTATAATAAGATAGCCGTTATTAGGTTAGGTGTATTGCTAATGTAGTAGTATGATCTCACGAGACACAATCATCATCCATTTTAAGTTTTGAAAACCCAAATCTATCAAGTTATTCAGTTCACTTCTAAAATATAAGCTTCAACATTAAGGAAAATTGTTTAATGTTTATAATTGTCAAACTATGTACGTACTCCGTGTATGAGCATGGCATCAATTTCAAACACTTATTTGTCCACATACCAAACAAGATCCTAAACTTTCGTTAAATCGACCATATATTACTATTACGAATAGAAGATTTTTATACCCTTACATTAATATCGACCATCATGTTTAAAATAAAGGCATGGAATTAAATGAGCCACTCAATGTGTCTAAACTTGTGAGTTGAGAAAGACATGTGAAATGGAGCGGCAGCCAGCCTCCAAGGTTAATGCAATGCTTGTGAGTCACAAACTTACATTAAAACAAAGTCTATGTCACCAACAAGCATGTAGCGTAGTGAGAGGGGTTACGCTTCCCTTCATGGAGGTCGAGTGTTTCTGAGAAATGAACTTGTTGGGAGAGCAGATCCCACCCAAAAATAAAGGGGCCTTCGCGAGACTCGAACTCCAGACGTCGGCGTTTGATGGAGCAAAGCTCTCCGCTGAACTGGGGTGGCAATGACAAAAAAAAAGTCTATGTCATGGAGAGAGTAGAAGTATCTTAATTTTTAACCACCAATGAATTAACGCAATTGTGTAAAGTACTACCCTTTTCACCCAAAAGGGGATGAGGAAGTCTTGTGTTCGATTTTTTCCTTGAGTTTTCACACGAAAAGAGATGAGGAGGTCTTTTGTTTGATATTCCCTGTGCGCGAAATTCCCTTTAACCGAGGATATTCATGAAGCAAAATTAGTCTTTGATCCGTATAGATTACGAGTTCTCCTAGATCTTTGACCTAAGACCAAAAAGGTAAAAAATTGAAAAGAAGTGTCTTAAATTTAAAAATCACGAGGGGTCTAACAAGTTTTTTTTTTTATTTTTTTATTTTGCATTTTGAAAGAGTCAATCACATATTAATGTCATTGGAGAAGAAATCCAACCCCCAACGAGAAATTGATGCAGCGCCATGATTAACATACTGTGAATTGTGATACTCATGAGGAGTTTGCTGGTGGGAGCGTCACATATCACACATCACACAATTGAAATTCAAGTCACCAGAGTTAGGTCATCTTCTACCTGACTTCTCAGCCCAAGTTCAAGCTCGCTAAACTGTAGAAGAAACCACCTCCACAAATGACTTGGTTTATTGTATAACTTGTATTTAAGCAGATTTTAGAAGTTGCAAAAATTGCCACAACTTTGATGCAATTACCTTTTTGGCCCACGTTTAAACAACGTTGCATTTGGGGAAGCAAAAGTCGATTCCTTGCTTTTAGCCTTACTTTGGCCCCAAAGGCCAAAAGCAACAGCACATGTCCTCAGTTCAAACTTGTGAAAAATGTCAAAAAAAACTCTAACGACTTCTACGCATGTACAACAATTCCTTGCTTTTGGACTCTCTCTGCTATATTCAAAATGTACAACAATTATAAACTAATTTCTTTCAAAAATTTAATAAATCAAATCTTTATTGGTAGGCAACTGCGAATCTATATTGACCATCTTTTAATGGTGTAATTGATTCAAGGTCGCTAGTTCGAAGCCAGAGAATGACCATTAGGCGAATTTACTCAACCATCTTATACAACAATATTTTATGAAACTAAAGGTAGCAACAACAACCCAGTGTAAATACCGCCTTAGGCGGGGTACGGGAGGGGCAAGATATAAGCACTATTACTCCGAGAGAATAACCAGAGGGTGTGTCCAAATTCCAAAATGCCCAAAACAAAGGTACAAACAAAAAGGGGCAGAAAAGACAGAGAAAGGATGACAAAAACAAACACAAGAAGCAGGAATGAAAACCAAGGTTCTCCGCAACCCAATCCCCTCTCTCCACGGATCCCTACACTCGCCAAATCAGCTAAATCTCCAAGAGGGTCCATAATAACAATATTTGATGAAACTAAAAGCATGAAATAAGAAATTAAAAACAGTTTTAACACCCGATTGATTTCTCCTTTCAGTACAAAGAGTCCATAATAACAAAATTTTACTGGAGGTATAATATAATGTCATAAGATTCTTTTCCTGCAATAAAACATTGGAAGTTATATTTAGGCCCAGAACTTCTCCATTGAGCAAGCTACTCAAATTACTGAATTTTCAAGTCTCCATTTTCACCCTATATATTAAGAAGCAAAAGGTCTACCAAGGAAAGCTAAAACTTCTCACCAAGGTCTCTTAAGACTTGTATGACTCAGCTTTGCATCTGTTAAACAACAGCAACACTATTTTCCTATGAACACTTCAGGTAACAACCACAAATAATATGCCGCCTTCTGTTTCCGGTTCTTCAGTTGCCTTCAAGTATGACAAAAAGAAAACAAACCTTCTCCCAGATTTACCCTCAGCTATAGCCCTCAACTTCAGCTGGAAATGCATTCCTTTCCCTAGAGATCTGTGTTGAAACAGGTTCTGTTACCAAACCCATCATTTTGTCACGCCCCTCAAACTGCAAATTCGAACCCTGCAAGAACTGCACTGGTGCACCACCATTCATGGGTGCTTGAGAAGAGACTGTGTGAACAGACGCATAATCCATTGTCCGAGCTAGGCTACTCTCTAATCCACTTTTGATCCAAGCAAGATTGTTTAAATCTGTAGCAATTGATGCCAACTCATAGCTGGAAAAAGCAGGAGGCTCCTCATAATCAACAAATTTAGGCCCTAATAATGAACTCTCTGGTTTAGCCACGGTTTCACCAGAGCAACAGCCATGGCCACACTTAGAAGGAATCATGGGTTCGTTGTGAACCCCTTCTATGAATCTTGAGACCCCAAAATCCGGTTGGAAGGCTTGGACCAAAGGACCCTGTACTGGAACAAGCTTTTGGAATGAAGGATCGCTTTTTGAGCAAACGTTGAATGCACCAATACGTGCTACTGGACGAGGAAGGGGAGGGTTGATTATTGTTTCTGGGAAAATAAGGATGGGTTGTTCACAGGAGAAGTTGGTCAGATTCTCAGACTGATAAGGTTGAGCCTCCATTAAACAGACAGAGTGATTTTCTTCTGTGTTAGCCTTGAATGAGTTGAGATCACCTGATAGAGTTTCTTCGGAAGATGCCTTGTTCTTATTATCAAGGCTGAAGTCTTCACCTAACTTAATAAACTCGCATCTACGTCTCAAAGTTGAATTCCAGTGGTTTTTAATTGCATTGTCAGTTCTTCCGGGTAGGAGTTTCGCGATTACTGCCCATTTGTTCCCATGCATAGCATGTGCTGCAGATATAATGCGGTCTTCTTCATCTGAGAGAGATTACTCATTCATTTAAGACTTTGCAGAATATAGTAAGATCATATCTACAAAATGCCATTAGCACATATATTGAAATGTTCCACTCATGTTGACATGAAAAAAAAAGGAGAATCTTGAACAGAAGGAGCAGGTCAGACTGTAAGTATTGCAGAACATATCATAAACTTAACCGAGTACACTAATCAACCTAGATATGTCAATTGAATGATGGATTTATTCTAAGAACTAAAATTATGCAATGCTTCAATTTGCAACCCGCTGGCGAATCATGAATCTTGATAATTGGTTTGCTAGGCAAACGATTAATTCTCCAAGGTAGCATCTGTGATTCTATGTTGGTAAAGCTTCAAAAGGAACAGGCAAATGATTAATTCCTACTATAAGAACCAAATACAAGGAAGATTGTCGATTCACTTTTCAGATTGATAGACTTTCAACATCAACCTCTCACCAGCTAGAGAGAATGTTAATGTGTGCCAGTATGCATTGCAATTAACAAAGCAATGTGAAAGACAAACAGTTTTTTTTTTTTTGTCATCCTTTTTCTTTTAATGTCTTCATGCAAATCCCAAATGCAAGCATAAGGCTGTAGGACTCATACATTATCTGTAAGAGCAAAAGGAGCTTTAACCATGTTCACATAAAGATAAAGCCACAAACAACTTAGTCATTTCAATTCAGTTGTAAATGTTTTCCTTAATCTTTCACACACATTATCATGCTTCGATTTTTGTTTTCAATTGTTGAATCCACAGAGCATCTTCAACTATAAGATTTTTCAGAATAGTTGCAGTTAAGTAGCTCTAAAATTCAGCTAACATGTACTCAGCAAATAAGATGAGAAAGCAACCGTATTGGAGAAACAAATCATAACACAAGAGTTGATAGGAAGTGACTGATGCAAGACCTTGTCTTATTCCTTTGCACACAAAGAACTGTTGCAAGGAAAAATAAGCAATCAAAGAATTACCAATTACCAAAACACAGCCCTATAATCTTCTCCAATTACAAATTTTTTATCCAGTTAAAGCATAATTGACCAAACCAATTCATTTCTCCAAACAATTTCACATCGGCCACCACACACAAAGAAAGAATTTCAAAAAAAAAATTCCCAAAGTGAAGTCGAATACAATCAAATACATTAATAAATTGAAATTCAAACCGAAAAAACAAGACCAACAATAACAAAAAAATCAGAGTCTACCACTACTAAGTAACTCAAAATGGAGAATCTTTCTCCACTCACCAGTGAAAGGCTTGCGCTTTACAGCGGGATCGAGCTGATTACACCATCGCAGTCGACAGGACTTGCCGGAGCGGCCAGGGATGCCGCGTGCGATGACGCTCCAGTTTCTGGCGCCGAATTTGGCCACTAGATGGCTGAGTATCACGTCTTCGTCCGGAGACCACGGACCCTTTACCCTCCCGGCCTCCACCGCCGGCAGCGCGAAAGTGCTGCCTCCGCCGGTGGCAGCGTCATCCGCCTCTCCAGCCATGGCGGCATTCACGGCGGCCACAGCGGCGTCGATGGCGAGAGAGACGGCGGAAGCAACGGAGCAGTTAGGGTCTTCGTCGGTCGCCATATAGGTTGGTTATTCTCTTACCTACCTAATAGAGTATAACTGCAAATGACTCGTTTCGGGGGAGAGAGAAAGAAATGAAGATGATGAGGGCGATTGTTTCGGTTTCATTTTCTGTTTGTATTTTTGTTTTATTTATTAGTAAAATATCGTAGGGCGGTTTTGGAGAAGGGGGTGGCAACAGGTCTTCCCATCTTCTCCCTACCCTTTGCCCTTTCTATTTTCCTCCTCCAAGTCCCCCAACCCTAGTCCGTCGTCGGATGATTTCGACTAGCAACAATATTCAGATCCGGATCTAGCTTTTTTTTTTTGTTTTTTATAAAGAAAGTAATTTGAGTATACTGACGAACGAAAGGGTACAAATCCGAAACAAGTGCAAGCGAAATAAGCGAAATAGAGAAGACACATAGGAAAGGGGCAGTTTTTATTTTGAAATTGACACATTTTTTTTTTATGTTGAGCCCTATAAAAATCATTCATTTATATTTATCTATATCTATCTATCTATCTATATATACATATCATATAACTATAACCTAAAGCGGAGGTTAAAAAAATTATTAAGCGACACATGTCACTTTTAGATTGGACCACATCACCTTTTTTTTAAATAATTTTTTATTTTTAGATATGATAAATTCTTTTTCATGTTTATAAAATATAGGATAGAAAATCACATTATTAAATAATCTTTTAATTTTGGATATGATATATATGAAGATTATTAGGATATTTTTTTTATTCTATCATACAAATTCTATAATATTTATTTAATTTGCCAATTTGGTTATTATTATAATTCAATTATTTTTTACCTTATATGAAAAGATCTTGATTAGCTATATGATAATTGCATTATCTTTTTACGCTATTCATAAAAAAAAAATTATATTTAAGCATTTACATAATTATTTTTATCGGATAATAAACATATTTGAAAATATTTAACTATTAATATTTTATTTAAGAAAAAATTCGTACAAGGTACGGGAATACATACTAGTATATATCTATTACTAATAACTAAAGCCGAAGCAATTTCTGCCACCACGTTGCGCCACATCACACCTTTATTAAAATAATAATTTTAAATAGTTAATTATACAAAAAAAGTTATCTCTAATTAAACATAAAGATAAAATAATATTTATAAAAATTATCCCCAAATAAATATAAAAGATAAAATAATATTAGTAGATTTGGCCAATATAGATAAAAAAAAAAAGGATGATTTAAATAAATAGCAAAAAAAAGGCTAATTAGGTGGATATTAAGGAGTGAGTGAAAATTAGCTAAATAGCAAAAAAAAACCATCACCCACCCCCCACCCCACTCCCACCGAGTTGACTTGGTTGTTGACCGGGTTGACTCGCCCGTTGACCGAGTTGACTCGGTCGTTGACCGACCGTTGACTGATTGTTGACCGGCGTTGACTGACCGTTGACCGGCGTTGACCATCATCACAATCATCACTATCATCACTTTCATAACCGTCATCACAATTTTTTTACCGTCATCACAACTTATTTCACCGTCATCACAATTTTTTGATGACAAAAAGTATAATAAAAGGTAAAAAGTGTCATCAAAATGTCTTGATGACACTTTTTGATGACAAAAAGTATCATCAAAGGCATTCAACCACATAAAAACAACCTTCATCACTGTCATCACAATTTATTTCACAGTCATCAAAATTTTTTGATGACAAAAAGTGTAATAAAAGACAAAAAGTGTCATCAAAATGTCTTGATGACAACTTTTTGATAACAAAAAGTATCATCAAAGGCATTCAAACCATATAAAAACAACCGTAATCACACGGTTCGAACCGTCATCAACTATCATCACTTGTCATCGTTACTTGATGACGGTTTGATTGTCATCAACTATCATCTCTACTTGATGACGGTTCGATTAATTTGTCATCAAAAGGGCCTTGATGACAAACAAGTGTCATCAAGTGTCATCAAACTATCATCACTTAAGCGTCATCAAATATGTGTCATCACTATCATCACTGTCATCACTACTTGATGACGGTTTGATTGTCATCAACTATCATCATAAATGTCATATCTACTTGATGACGGTTCGATTCTCATCAATCGTCATCGTTAATTGATGACGGTCAGATTGTCATCAACTATCATCACTACTTGATGACGGTTCGATTAATTTGTCATCAAAAGGGCCTTGATGACAAACAAGTGCCATCAAACTATCATCACTTAAGCGTCATCAAATATGTGTCATCACTATCATCACTACTTGATGACGGTTTGATTGTCATCAACTATCATCATAAATGTCATCTCTACTTGATGACGGTTCGATTCTCATCAATCATCATCGCTATTTGATGATGGTTCGATTGTCATTAATTATCATCACTACTTGATGACGATTCGATTAATTTGTCATCAAAAGAGCCTTGATGATAATGGTCTTGAAGACAAACAACCGTCATCAAGTGTCATCACTCAAAGTTTGTTCGTTTTTATCATCACCATATAAAATAGTTGTCATCACCGCTTAAAAAACAATTGTCATCACAAATAAAAAAATAGTTGTCATCAAATCTTATTACCACATAAAAATAGTTATCATCACCAATAAAAACTCATCACTTGCTAATTATCATCATCTTCTTCTTCTTCTTGTTCTTGTGTTGATGGATGTGCTGATGAGCACTCCATTAGAATTTCAAACATTCACTAGAGAGAGAAATGCAGTAATAAAAACTAGAAATTGAATGAATATAACTCTAAAATAGATCGATCTCTTATAAATAGACATTATCAAAGCCATATTTTGCCATTCTTCATGATCACTTACATATTTGTTCATTGTGCTAGCTCTTATACTATCTGCACCTATATGACTACACATCCATAATTATTTCGATCATTCATGTAGTAGGCCAAGGGAACAAACAAACAAAAATGTTGTCGTGTTCAGCTTATTACATAGCTAACAATGATTCCACATTTCGAATACATCAACCAACAAAAGCCCAAAGAGAATAATCACACAAAACTAGCCAGTATGAGCAAAAACAAAGCAATGATATAAAGAATCCTGTTTTGACATTTGTCTAAATCGGATCTATCATCACCATCAAGCAGCTTCAAGTGCTTCAAGTATTGATCAATTTCAGGTCCTTTATTTATTTCTCAAAGGCTTCATGCTCATCTTGGCTTGATACCACTGCCATCGAAAACTACTGAGCTTGAAGCTACTGCTGATTCTTTGTTCTCCAAGCCACATTCAGCTCCTCTCTCCTCACCTTCATCCATTTCCCCGAGCTGTCATCTGTTTTCACTTACAACGTCAACAGATGCCTCAGCAGATCCCCTAAAATAATTCAATGATGCTTCAATAAGACGTCAATATCCTTGCTCTAGGGCGATAAGATGTGGTTGGTATCCATCAGCTTCTGAAACCACTCTCTTGGCATTCTGGATAGAAAGATGACAGTCAAATGGAAGCTTTTTCAGAGCTGCAAGGAGATGGTTAGTTGATCAGAAAAAAAGTCAGGACAACACAAACAGGAACATAACAACAATACCAAATTGCATCTCTATATCTGAATACAATAGTAAATCTAAACAGTTGATGCATCCTAGAGTATGCGGATTGATGACAGTGATAGTGTGACACACTAATTTTGATGTTAGCATCCAAATTAGGAAAAAAATCAACTAAAGCATGTAGACAAGGTTACATATCTAGGTATTGAACAAATTCATGAAAAATTCACCCAATAGAACACAACACAACGATTATGAATTAGCCTTCATCAATTCATATAGTTGAACTTACCTAGATATAAATGGAAGTCTGGAATTGAATACAAACATGGCTGCTAGTGCAAGTCAATCACACACAAAATGACAAAAAATGAAACAATCAACACAAACTTGGCTGCTAGTGCTTCTAATCACGCGTTGAATTAAAAAAAATCAGCAATCAATTACAACAGATTTGCTTAGAAAAACATGTATTTCACACAAAAATCAGCAATTATACCGTGGGGGCCAATTTGACATCACCTTATTGATTTAGAAGGTAATTCAATCTCTCCTCACTAGCTAATTACAACATTACCACTCCATCACTAATTTCACACGAAAATTTTGGCGTATTAAAACTGCTCCCTGAATCCACCGAACTGAAACAACCACCGGTAAAAGGCGATTTCTCCAACTCAACATACCTCATCAAAATTTCCGTCGGAAGCCTCCGAGGCTGAATCGCCGCAGAGAAATCCTTCGACAAGCTATCCAACGACCTTCCGATCTAAGCTAACGCCAGCAATCCTCGTCGTCGCCTTCATCGTCAACAATTTCAATGACCATCCGAAGTCGTCGAAATTGTCGTAATCCTCCTCGTCGCCTTCATCGTCTCCTTTGTCGAGATCGGAGTGAGAAGCGAGTTTGGATCCTAGAAGCATCATAAACAACCCTAAGAAGGAAAGAACCAGAGAGAATCAAGGACAGATTCGATCAGGACGGAATTACAAACTCGGAAGAAAGAATTTAGAATTCTGCATCGTCGGCGAAACAGACGAGAGAAACCTAGAGGAAGAGAGATTTAGATCGATGAGAAAAAAATAAAAGGGGCTTTTATATTTGACAAAAAACTAAAAAAATGAGTTCCGCTTACAAGCGCTTAATTAGGATAGTTATTTTTGCGTTTTAACCAAATCTTTTCTAAAAAAAAAGCACATTATATTATTATATTTGTAAAAGATAAATTAAAAAAAAGATAAGAAAAAATATGTCATGTGATCACATATATATCTTTGAAATAAAAATAGTCATATCTATCTATAATTATATGTTAAAGTTTTAACTTTTCTAGATACCACATTAATTCTGGCCCAATTTATATTTAAAAAAATATTTTTATTATTTTTTCCAATTAAATTCCTTTATATTTATTTATGTAGAAAAATTAATTCAAATTTTAATTAAAGATAACGAAAATTATTTTATCTTAATCTTTTTATCTATTTATATAAAAAAATTATCTTAAATAAAATTTTGAAAAAAAAATAAAAAATTTAAATATATATAATTACTTGCCTAAATTAATTTTTTTTTATCTTTTCTTATTAACTATCTTTTTTAACTTTTTATTGAAATTTTTCTTAAATTGATTAAATTTTTCTAAGAGTTTATATTATTTTTGGATTTTTATTTATTTTTTTATATTTACTTGATAAATATTATATTTATAATATTTCTAAAAATTGAGAAGTCACTTTTCTGGCACATGTCGGCCTCACATTCATTTCACCTATGTGTCGCCTCCATATTCAATTCACCTAGTTGAGCCACATCATCAAAACTCTAATAAATAATTTAATAGTTATTTTAAAAAAGATATTTATAATTATTTTGTTTTATTTTTATATAGGTTTTTTACAAACTAATAACTAAATCTTAGATTTATTCTTATCTCATTCTACTTTAATTAGATATATATTTTATTAATTAATTATATATTCAAATCTCATATTATAATGGAAAAAAAATTATATAAGTTAGAATTAAACTTTTGTTTGATATTATATGTATAGATTTTAAATTTAAACATATGTGTGCAAATTTAAAAATTGCTAAAATAATTCATTTTCTTTTAGTAAAGGAAAAAATAAAATATTGAGTTTTTAATTTAAAATAAAATAATTCATATGTGTGCAAATTCATTTTCTTATATATGAAAACTTTAATTAAACTTTTTTTGATCTTATATGTATAGTTTTTAATTTAAACATATATGTAAAAATTTAAAAATTGCTAAACTAATTCATTTTCTCTTAGTAAAGGAAAAATAAAATACCGAGACTCACATGAAAATAAATAATTTATTTTTAAAATAAATGATTTAAAATAAAACATATATGTATATATAATATATTCAATTAAAAAAATTAAATTAATTTATTTTTAGAGTCAATTACCGAAAACCACCCATATGATAGCCAATATTCTAGAAAACCACCCACTTAATTACTAATTACCGTAAACCACCATTATGAAGAAATCTGTTAATTTTGAACCACCCATACCTATTCACCGTCAATTAACTCGTTAAAATACTTATTTGTCGATTTTCTAAAATGAAAATAAATAAATAAAACAAAATCAAAGAATTTCTGTAAACAAAAATTCACAAACTTCGTTCGCTCTCTCCCATGCCAATTTCCATTTCTCGCTCACCTCTCAAATTCCAATCTCGAGTTCTTCGAACCAGACAAATCGTGAAGTTCAGTTTGCATCCTCAATATCACTTTCAATCTCTAGATTGAAACCAGGCAAATTGCAGTTCTTCAAATTAGGGTGAAAATTAGGATAATCAATCTGGTGGTGTCGTCTGCGTCACTGACGATCGAGTGCAATGCAGTGGTGGTTAGTTCCGATTCGGATTTCCGGTGTCGTCTCTCTTTCTCTCCCAAGTCCCAATTACAACCAATAGGGTGCGAATTTGGGCATAATCGAGATCCACATAAGATGATTTCAATCATTAAAGCACTAGCTCGTGAAACAAAGAAAGTAGAGACCCTACTAAAACCAATTACTTACCTTCTCAAAAGAAGTCAACTCTTTCCTCAATTATACCCAATTTTTCACCCTACTTTGAAGAACCCTAATTCATCTAATTTCAATCGAGAGAGAAATTGAGGCCTTAAACTGAAAATTCACCCTAATGAAGAGCCCTAAACTGAAGTTCTGCTCTCTAATCGAACTCTGAAGACTCGACAGAATTGAGAGCTCGACATATTTGAAGAGCGAGCGAGCGAAAGAGAATGGAAACTGGGGTGGAAGAGAATGAAGTTTACGTATCTGCTAGTTACAGAAATTCTTATCTTTTTTTTAATATAAAATATGCAACTAAGGATTTTATTTCACGAGCTTAACGGGTTAATTGACGGAGAATGTTTATGGGGTGGTTCAAATTTAACAGATCTCTTTATAAAGGTGGTTTGCGGTAATTAATAATTAAGCGGGCGGTTTTCTGGAATATTGGCTATCATATGGGTGGTTTTCGGTAATTGACTCTTATTTTTAAAATAAATGATTTATATTTTACCAAACCAAATCATTCATTAATCAACTAAAATTATTTAGGTTCCAAATCCAAAAGGAAAAATATATAAAAAGTAAGAATAAATAACTAAAACAGGATAAAGTAAGAATATCGATTGTCTTATTAGCAAGCTGATGCATATGATCTCAATTACAAATTGTGAATCCTCTGCAAAGCAAGCAAGATAGCTCCATTAACATTCCAGGGAGTTGTGTTGCGAAATTTAGCAACCAAAGAAAGACAATTAGTTTCAAAGATCACATGTGACAAGTTCAAATCTAAAATTACTATCAACGTCAAGAGTAATGTTTTAGTTTCGACCAACTCAACGTTACTAGTTCTCTGAATTTGCTTCACCCCAAAAGCACACACATTAACTTGATCATCCTAGCAATGAACTCAACACCACATCTCTCAAAACTAGCCATCAAAGCATCACTACTAACTTTTACAAAACCCCATGACACCAATTTACATGGCTTCACTGATCAAATCACCAGGATCACTGTTGATAATAACTCTTCCCACATCTGAAAGTTGGGACTTAACATGCCTACTATATAAGTCATTGGGTTACTCCTCCTATATATTGTCAATTGGTTTTAGGATGGAACCTCATCGGACTTGTGTGTTGGGCTTACGTAAGCACGACCCCCTTGTTATGACCCACGGACTTTCACATGGTATCAGAGCTCACGGTTTGGTCATGAGCCCGTGTCCTGGCTTGTTTGGGCTTGGGTTTAACGATTGATGCTACCCGCCCGTTATTTGGGGTTTTTTTGGCTATAAAGAGATTGAAATGCCACCACCCGTTCTCTGTGCTAGATAATAAAGAGGTTGAGATACTAGACCACTTTGTCTAAGTGTCAACTGGGTCAGGCCAGTTGCGCTTGTGGGGGCGTGTTGATAATAACTCTTCCCACATCTAAAAGTTGGGACTTAACATGCCTACTTTATAAGCCATTGGGTTACTTCTCCTATTGTCAATTGGTTTTAGGATGGAACCCCGTGGGCTTATGTGTTGGGCCGAACGCGCTTATGCACATGAAATGACATGTGTACCCCACACGTCATATTGGCCCGCCGAAATTTAACAATCACAAAGCAGATCCTCGAAGATTCATAAGTTTCGGCCACAACTTCAACCAAATAGAAGAAGTTACTCTGTTGAAATTGGATTCATTACCACCCTAGCTTCAATATTACCCTAAACTAGCATATGGCAAGTCATTCAAACACTAAAAGTGTCGTCCTTTGAATAAAACCATACTAGCTCGTCATAGATTGGATTTAACAGGGAGGATTTCCTTGCTAGACTCATCCAAAGATTTAATTCAGCGTCACATATTGTAGAAAAAGATCATTAATCATGGTCACCCTCCAAGAACCACTACTCTAGTCAATCAAGTCAACAACATGCAGGTTTGGGTCCCTATTCCTCACTTTTGTGACTACCTTGAAAACCACACGACCTTTGAATCCATAGATCTTCACAAACGCGGATACTCGAGCCATTCCTAACCACCCAACATAATCCTTTCAATAGAACATCACGACCCTTTAGGAGGTGGCTAATCAAAGAATCAAGATCCTGAATAATCCGCCACCCTTGTCGAGCAAGAAGTGCCAGATTAAAATTCTCCATATCTTGAAAGCCAAGACTTACACTTCGGATAAACATTTTTTTCATTTAAACCAATGAATCTTTTATTTATTGTCCTCACTAACCCACCAAAATTTACACAAAAGTTGCTCAATCTCCTCACACAAACCAATAAGGAAAGAAAAGCACAAAAGAGTGTAGGCAAGTATGGCTTGCACTATTGACTTAAAAGGACTTCCTTACCAGCTTGTGAATATGATTTTTCGGGAATGGGCTCTAGTATGACTTTAAAAATTTTGGAATATAGGGTATTTTATATGTTTTGAGGCGTGAAAAGATCATCTTCTTTAAAGTGATATTTGTCCCCTATTTAATTGTTGTAGGGTTTTAGACAAACTCACTTTCCAAGTTTCAACAAAGACTCTTTAGAAAATCAGACATCAAATCTGAATTTTCTCTTATTATTTCTTGTAGAGTTTTCATTCTCTATTTATAGAGTTTCTTGATAGCTTGCATATAGGTAGTGTTTAGGATGCATGTTTCCATTTCGTTTGCTTTGTTTTTAGGTAGTCTTAATTAGTTTCTTTAAGTTATTAGAGTGTCTAGGAGTTTTGGATTTTTGCACTTGTTCTATGTTGTTTTACAGGTCTTAAAGTGAACAAGTGTGAAAGGAATGGAAACTGGGAAAAGAACACTTGAATTCGGGCCATCCATTCGAATTGTTGGTTCGACACATCTTTCTTCTGAAGGATCGTTCGGGAGATATAGTGGTCGATGAAGTTGACTTTGGTATCATTGGGAAGCTAATTCAAAGAGCTACAATTCATGTATTTACTCCGAGTCCAAATTCCAACTCGAAGAGAGTCAAAACATCCCCCGAAGTGTGACTTGAATGCTGAACCGAGGGGTGTTGACTATTGCTGGCGGCACCCGCCATCACTGACACCGCGAGATCCATTATGCACCACATGTTTTGTTTCTATTGGTCCTATCTATTCCAACTTTATTCCGAGATATTGTATTTTTGGAGATACTTTTAGACCTAGCTTGATATATTAGGTTCAAAGAGTTGCACCTCTCATCATCATCATTCTACTTTTCAGACTTTTGAGTTGTATTGCTTTCATGGAGAATTAAGCCCTATTTTCTTAGTCAGACAGTTCAAGCTTCGTTTGATTTAGTTGTGAGATTTCTATTTCTTAATCTAATTGCTTGGAACTATTCTTCTCTATTGAATTGCATAATTGATTGATTTCAATAATTTCTAGGGTTGTTGTTATTAAATCTCTATTGCTAGATCTAGAGAAATTCTGGTTGAGTTTCTCTATTTCACAAGTAGCAATTGCACTGTACTAGTATCTGGTTGTGCTAGTCTTATGCAGAAAGAGATTTGAATTGCAATCTAGGATAAAAGCTGGTTGTTTTATGCTAGATTTGTATCCTGCTTATATTCTTATCCTTAATGCTGCTTATGAATTAAATCTTGATGGTTTCAGGGTTATTCAATTAGTTAAGATTGATAGTATCTGGTTGTGCTATTGATTATGCTTGAAAAGAAATTGAAAGTTTCATATGCATGTGATTCTAAATGAAATCTATGATCAACTTGTCAATCGAATGTGGATACTTGTTTGGCTAAGTACTTTCCCAAACTTGATAAATATCCAAACTTCATTGCTTTGCTAGTTTTTGCATGCTTAATAGTTAGTTTAATTCACAAACCCCTGTTGTTACTTTAATTGCCATTAAAATCACACAAAACAAACAATCTACCACCCTGCGGATTCAATCCTTACTTCCCTAAGACTACAGTTTTGGTTTGTTGGGACTCTTTTGCATAGCCTGGAGTTGATATAATCCACGCCATTAAAGTGTAAATTAATGGCTTAGATTTAATTTCCTTTTCTGATTTTTATTTATCTTTTCTATGGTTTATTAATTTCTATTAGGATAATAGTAACTCTATCCATAGAGTAACTCTACTGGATTCAAACAGGATTTTCCCCATGTTGTTTCCATAGAGTTGAAAAATAACTCTACTCGTGGAGCTTAGAAAATCTCAGCCTTTGATTGTTTTGAATGGTTAGGATCTAATGAATCTTTTTATTAGTATTAATTAGGGAATAAATTATATTAAGGATAATAAAAAAAATCAAATCACGTATACTCTTGTCTTCTTTGTTTCACTTTCTTCCATGACATTCGACTTCCCCTCCCACAAATTTCTTAGTTTCGTTCGTTTGTTCGTCCTTGATCAGCTCCTTCAAGATTTAGAGGTTCTTTGGTTTAGGGTTTACATAATGATTGGTGGCCTAATTCAGTTTAGACTTTAGGGTTCTTCAATTTGGGGGTTTGGAATTTGAAATTGGGGGAAGAACATTCACCTTCACTATTTTCTTTTGTCATTATTTGATTCAACTCCACTATTTTCTTTCTTCTTTCGTTTTTATGTTTTTGAGAATTTTATTAGGTCAAAGAACTAAAGAACAACCTGACAAAAAACATGAGGAAACAATTGATAGCGCAAAATAGAAACACAACTATTAAGTTTAATCTACATAATAGACATACAATTTTAATATCTAAGGCTTTATGTTTTTATGCCCTAAGCATCTTTCCTAAAATATTTGCCACTTTCATAACCCTACTTATATATTGATATATCACAATAATTAAGACAATTGTTTATATATGTTTTGGATTTTTCTCTCATATTTACATATTTAATTTTTTTTTTTGTAATCATCCGTACATGGTACGGGCAATGCACTAGTTGATTTGTTATTTGTTTATTAGTTTTATTGTGTTGAATTACACTATAATTGGAAGTTATTTTCCGCCATTACTAAATCTGCCCTAATCATCATTATCATTACTATATACTAAAGCTGAAGTTAAAATAATATATAAAACGGTCCTACAATAAAATAATATATAGAATTTCCGTTAGCTTACAAATTTATTAATTCCGTATTTAATAAATTTGTTAACCCAAATAACTATTTAAATATAATTTAATCGAATTTTTATTTTACGGATGGAAATTGAGTGGAAAAGGAATGTTATGAATTATTTTATTTAATAAAATAATTAAATAATAAGAAAATAAAATTTATTCATTTAGCGAAATTAGCGGCTATTACATTAAATGACCCCTTGTTAAACCAAATCATCTATCTTTTTTAAATCAATTTGATTGTTGAAATTTAATTGAATTATTTTTAATTATTATATTTATATATTAAATAAATTTTTTAATATAATATTTTTATTTTTGGATAGGATAGTTTTTTTAGATAAGATATGCATAGTTTCTTAAAAATATCTTTACCTATATTAATTTTTAATAATTATTTTTTGAAATGATAATATTTTAGATAAGATACATATTTTTTTAAATATCATTGCCTATATCAATTTAATCAAAATTTAGAAAATACAAATAAATAATACTACAATGATTTTTTAAAATCTCATGCCCTAGTCTATTACTAATAACTAAAGCGTTAGCAATTTCTGCCACCACGTTGCACTACATCACCCATATATTAAAATAATAATTTACAATATGTAATTTCCATGTAAAAATATTAACAAAAATAATTGTGCAAAAAATTTATTCCTAACTAAACATAAAGATAAAATAATTGAAAAATATCACATATAAACCATTTAATATAAATTATCTTATAATATATTTAAATTTGATCAATATACATAAAAGAAACAACCATAAAGATATTGTACATAATTTAAATACATAGAAAGTAATAAAAATATAGTTAACATAATATTTAATCTTATCTAATTTTTACATTATCGAGCCACAAAATGATTTTGGCTCCACCCTAAATTGAATTGATTATATTTTAAATATTTTTAATAAATATATTATCTTTATCTTTCATATTAATTTATATCGTATTTATTTAATTAATTTATATCGTACATAATTTGGCTCTTCTTTTAATTTTCTTCATATTTATCTTATTTTTGAA
Source organism: Fallopia convolvulus (assembly GCA_964016875.1). NCBI lineage: Eukaryota > Viridiplantae > Streptophyta > Magnoliopsida > Caryophyllales > Polygonaceae > Fallopia > Fallopia convolvulus. Next base: position 31,502,029 of record OZ024735.1, on the reverse strand, counting down.
AACTAAACCTATTTATAAAATATTGTCAAGGAAAAGGAGTAATAAAGATTATTTTTATCTTAATAATCATTTTTTCCCTAACTTTAAACTTAATAATCTAGATTTATTTTATTTCAATAAATAAAATAATTTTTGTACATGGTAATGACGGTAAATTAGCTACATTAAATTTTATATCTACCCTAATACCTTATAAAGCGGAACCTAAGTCTGTTGTAAAATTTGCGCCACGTGGCATTTTTGAATAAATTAATGTCAAATTATATTTCAATAAATTTTGTAACAACTTATAGTATTCTTGCTATATATACTAAATGGATAACATGTTTATATATTTTTATGTATATAATTTTCTATCTATGGATTATGTATTAATTTACTACAATAGATAACATATTTATATAATTTTCATATACATAAATTCCTATGAGATAATATTTTCCATATTAATTTAATATTTTTATCTCTTAACAAGATTTAGGGTCTTAATATATATATATATTTTTATCTTTTAACAAGGCTTGAGCTCCAAGTATAAAATTTATATCTATATAATGATATAATTTTAAATAATAAATTTTTTTTATGTTGATATATTTTTATTTTGAGAAAAAGATATAATTTTATGTTGATGACTAAGATTATATGTAAATGTCAAATAAAAATAAAAATTAGAATTTTAATTTAAATTAGTAAAATTATATTTTCTTTATCTTTTTATGCATTTATATTAAATATTTTTTCTTAAATCAAAGTTTGATAAAAAAAAATAGAAAAATTGACAAATCTTGATGAATACTTGCTTAAATTGAATTTTGATAAAAATTTACATTACATTTTTCTTAATCTCCTTTTTATTTTATTTATGTAAATACAAATTTTTTTTTTATCTTGCCCCACTTTACATTTAATTTTTTTAATCTCTATGTTTTTTGTAATTTAATATGGATGATAGGTTGATTAATACATTGAATTTTGTAAATTTTCATATACATTAATTTCCTTTATATTTTATTTCTTCGTTATGTAAATTTAGTATGGAAAACAACTTTATAGATGGATTGAATTTTGCAAAATAATACATAGATAATTTTTTCTTTATTTTATCTCTTAAATCAAGGACAAATGTTCTCTCCTATACTAATCTTTATATTGTATTTTTCATATTTACAAGCATTCTTATTATTATAGAGTAAAAGATAAGAACCCTAATATATAATTTTAATAAATTAACTTTTAAAAAATATTTTAATAAATTATATTATGCTTTGTAGATAACCTATCCTAATTATTATTATCTTTATAAAAAAACCAAGTATTTTATACATATTAGTGTCTAAAAAAAGAAAATATTATTTAAAATATTCAATAAAAAGTAAAATCAATATTTTAATAATTTCAATCTAAATTTGGACAAGATCTCCACAAATAATGAAAAAATATTTAAAAATATATTCAATTAAAATATGGAGTACAATCTAAAAATAATAATTTATCTATTGCATAATTTATTATGATATTATATAAATATATTTATTATTTTGAATTAATATCGTAGAATTGTATAGTTTTTTAGTAAAATTATCCCGTGAATATCACGGGACTTTAACTAGTTATATTTTTATATATTAATATCCTATTTATAATATATCTAAAAAATATTGAGTCGTAGTCGTATATGACACGATGGGTGTAACTAGTATAATAGTAAAGCAGAAACCAAGTTAGTACTCCCTCCATTAAAAAAACATAATTTGGCTTAAATACCTTTTTATCTTTTTTTTTCTCTCACTGTTTTTAGTGAAGATTTTTTTTCTTTCACTTAAATTTATATTACGTGATCTGATTTGGTTTATGATTTGCCTCCTTCCAACTTTACATATATACAATATCCAATTCTTTTTTAAATACGTGTTTAATTTTTTAATTTTATGTAAATACTAGTTGATGACCTAGGCCTTACCCGGGGATCTTTTTAAATAAATGTAATATGTTAATTTATATATGATATAAGTATTATAAAAAAAAAATTCAACACTTTGTTGTCAATCTTGTCTTTCATGATCGTACAAAACATATTGAGGTGGATTGCCATTTCACCCGGGATCTTCTTATGCCAGACGTCATTCAAACTACTTATATTTGTACTCATTCTCAACCGGCTAACATTCTTACCAAGGCTCTTGATTATCAAAAATTTTAGTTTCTTTTGAGCAAGTTGAACATTTATTTGCATGATATTCCAACTTAAGGGGATTATTAGGATAGAATATTATTATATTTATTGTTACATCTTTTTTTTTGTTGAATATTTATTATTATATCTTATGTATAGAGAAAATAGAAAATATTGAGGCCCACATCTCAATAGCTTATATAAAAAAACTTTTATGTGAATAGAAAGAGAACATATTTGCAGTCTCAATTAATTCTCTTTTTTTGATAAAAGAAAAAGGGCTAAGTAGTCATCAAGCGAGGGATAGCCCAACCCCTAACATCATCAAGAAGCAATAAAGTAATCCCCTCCGGCAGGGCAAGCAATACATGATGTCCAATAGGAAACGAGAAAGCAATAGACGTGAGGCGATCGACAACCGTATTCGCCTCTCGATACACATGACATAATTGAACAAGCCAATCCCTAAGAAGCAAGCCTTGGCAATTGGCATTGGGATGCCAGGCTAAATAATGGATGGAACTTATTTATACTAGAATTCAACAAATTAACAACAAGTTGCGAATCAGTCTCTAACATAGCCTTTCTTGAATCAAGCTCCTCCCACTCTAGCTGAGACCATTCCGAACTTCCCAAAGCTCAATCATCAGAACGGAAAAAGACCCAATGTTGTGGACAAATCCGTTGATCCATTGGCCATTGTGGTTTCGTATAACTCCTCCAACAGTGGCTTGACTGTCGCGAACCGCACCGTCCGTGTTGATTTTCACCCAATCTTCCGTCGGATAGTTCCATGAAATGACCTGCTGATATTTGGATTGACTAGGAATAGGACTAGAGAACTTACCAATAGCTTTCCAGTACTCCCGAGTTTGCTTCTTATCGTAGCCTATCTTATCTTGGAACTCGTTCTCGTCTTTGAAAATGCGCGCGTTTCTCCATTTCCAGCACCACCAAATTGCCATAACAAAGAGATCACGCCATTCCATCGAATCAAGTTTGCCACTATACATAATGTTCTCCCTTAACCACACCGAGAAAGGATCCTGAAAAAGGAGGGAAAATAATCAGTAACTCCTAATTGTAACCAAATTGGGCGTACCTTATTGCAATCTCTGAACAAGTGTTCGTTTGTTTCATCTTCAAGACCATAGCCAGCACACAGGGCATTAATAGCTAAGTGACGACGATATCTCTAAGCATTCGAAAGAACTCCTCCCATGCAAGCAAGCCAAAGAAAAGGACGGGCACATTCCGTGGTATTGCACTTCCATAAACTTTTGAAAACAGGGGTATCAATATCCTGGAAATTAAGATGGCCTTTGATCAGATTATATCCAGACGACACGGAGTAGTTCCCGTCATAAGAAGCCATCCATCTGATTTCATCCTGAGAAAAATCACCATCATCTGTGATGTTGAAAGTAGCTAGCTTCAGCATAACAGAGTCGGGAAGAAGAGGCGACAAAAGCTGCCAGTTCCAGCCGTTTTCTTCAATTCAGTAACTTCGAACCGAAACACCCCGTTGATCCGCGCTTATTGGTTCCTTAGAAACATGTTCAAGAGGACACTCTAGAATCCACACATCAGTCCAGAAGCAAATGGATTCACCATTCCTAAGATTCCAACGTATTCCTTTGCTAACAATTCCTCCATGCCTTGTTTGAGACTTTTCCAAGTATGGGAAGCAGCTGTCGAGTTTGCAAGAGCTGAATCAACATACTTACACTTCAAAACAGAGATCCAAAGACTACCTTCCCCCATTATGAACCTCCAACCCATCTTCCCCATAAGTGCAAAATCCAGTTCATGTGTCGTCTTGATGCCAAGGCCTCCATGAATCTTAGGTTTCGTCACTTCTTCCCACACCACCTTGTGCATACGCTTGCTGCCACTACTATCCCCCCAAATAAAGCACAGGTTCAACTTGTCGACAACCTTGCATAAGCTAGAAGGGAGGAGAGTAGAAGACATTGAATAAACTGGAATAGACGACAACACAGAGTTCATGAGCGTCACCCTACTAGCGAAACTCAAAGTCTTTGCTTTCCAACCCGAAAGCTTAGCATTGAACTTGTCTAAGAGGCTAGAGTACATGTTTTTATTTATTTGCTTGTGCAAAATCAGCATGTCAAGATATTTCCCTAAGTTCTTAGTAACACAAAACCACTTTCTTCCTTAATTTCCCGAATGATGCTTTCCTGAGAGTTCTTAGTAACCACAAAACCACTTTCTTCCTTAATTTCCCGAATGATGCTTTCCTGAACGTTCAGAGACACAATGATCTTTGATTTAGAGGCGCTGACCTGCTAACCTGACGCCATGCAAAACATATCGAAGCACCCTTTAATCACCTTAATCTGCTCAACGGAGGCCTCGACGAATAACATGATATCGTCAACAAAGAAGATATGAGAGAGCGACAAACCGTTTCTAGTCAACTGTATGGGTTTCCACTTGCGTTTAGAAACTGCATCCAAAATAATGTGGATAACCTCTCAATACACATCAAAAACAAATATGGGGATATCGGGTCACCTTGACAAACACCTCTCGACGCAGAAAATTGCTTAGTCATTTCCCCATTCCACAAAAGTTGCATTCTAGGCGAGTGAACGCAAGCCATAACCCACTAGATCCACACTTCCAAAAGTCCTGCTTCTTTGAGAGTTGATTCAATAAAACCCCAATTTATCTGGTCGTATGCTTTTTCCAAATCGAGTTTGAGCACCATCCAACCACTCTTTCCCCTTTTTCTTCTCATCGAATGAACTACCTCTTAGGCGATAACAATATTGTCAGTGTTCATACGCCCCGGAAGAAAACTACCTTGCATTGGACTAATTAACTTCATCAAAATGGGTTGTACACGAGTCACCAAAATTTTGGTAATAATCTTGTAAAGTATGTTGCAGAGGCTGATCGGACGAAACTGATTAATCCTTTCCGGCTTTTCAACTTTTGCAAGCAAGACAATAAGCGTGTCATTTATCCCTTTCGGGAGTGATGATGTCCGAAAGAAATCCTTAACAAATCTTGTAATCGAGTGCCTAACCACATTCCAGCATCGTTGATAGAAACCCGACTGATACCCACCAATCCCCAACGACTTAAAAGCGCCCATATTTCTAACAGCAGCACAAACTTCCCCATCATTAATAGGAGCGAATAAGGACTGATTTTCATTAGGACTGATATCAGGAAAATTGACGCAGATAGGAGGCAACAGCGAAACAGACATGTTCTCCTCACTATAAAGCTCTTGGAAAAAATCAACGACCAGCTTTTCAAGATCAGTAGCTTTTTCAATACATCTACCATTGTTATCTCTAAGCCCCTCCACACGATTGTACTTTCGCCTAATCATTGTTGACATATGAAAGAAAGCGATATTTCTATCCCCGAGGTTAAGCCATTTCTCCCTTGATTTTTGAAGCCACATAACCTCTTCTTGTTCATGAACTGAATCCAACTCCCGACGAACCTCAAACTCGACTTGAATTAAAGCAGACGTCTCTCTCTTACGGATCTGAATTTGAATGTAGTCCAATCTATCCTTGAGAACTTTCTTCCTCTAGTGAATACAACCGAAGACTTTTTTGTTCAAAATGGTGAGATCATGTTGAAGCATAGCTAAGGCCTCCGATGTATCAACTTCATGGCACCAACATTCTCTAACTTTGTCAAAAAAATTAGGATTGGAGAACCAAACCACTTCGAACCGAAACGGTCTTCTTTTATGATTGGAGTAATCAGCCGGGTCTAAATTAAGAAGAAGAGGGCAGTGATCGGATGAATATTTGGGGAGATGACGAACCCGAGCTTCTGGCCACCTTAGTCTTCCCTCCATATTCACCAATACCCTGTCAAGTCTCTTGTACACAGTTGAATTGCTACTGATTTTTTATTCCATGTAAACTGTTGTCCCATGAAGTCTAGATCCACCAACCCGAGCTTGTTATAAAATCGATTGAAAGAACCCGAATCAGCATGAAGACCACCCGATCTGCCCTTTCGCTCATGAGTGCACATGATACAATTGAAATCCCTTTCCAATGATTACGAGACCCAAACTCTTCTAACGGCTTGTTCAAGGTCTTTCCAAAAAAGTTCTCTTCGGTCAATCGAAGGCGGCCCATAGATAGCAAAGAACTGATTATTAATCCCCTGATCAGTGAAGGTAGCATGGATGAAATTGTTATGCGTTTCCATGGTATGAAATCTGACTTATTCCTCTTACCATAACAACCAGACCCCGCCTGAAAATCCAACAGCTTCAACTCTAGCACACTTATCAAACAAAGATTATATTTAAGCAACCTGTCACAAATAGCTTGACACTTGTCCCCAAAGACCCTAGTTTCGAACAAAGCTAGAGCATCAATCTTATTATGCTTGCACATGTAACGAATGGCGCGTCTAAACCTTGGCTTACCTGCACCAAAAACATTCCACATAAGAAAATTTATCATGGATAAACTCAATATAAGAAGCAAATTAACAATCATGGCCCGAATGGACTAAATTCGAATCCATCATGGATGTATCTCCTTGAATTTCAATGTCAGCCTGTTCCTAGTGTTTATTTGGTTCCATAAGAAACAAGGGATTCACGGTCACTGATGAATGAGGCGATGTGTTGCCCCATATCTTTGCTTATCTCCTCATGGCTCGTGTCTTGAATCGCCGGAAGTGGTGCAAATTTTCGACCAACAAAATCAGCGTCAATAGTGTCCAGAATATCCTCTGAAGGCCTTCTCCTCTTACTGTTAGCACCAAGCACGGATCCCTTAACCCGATGAAGAAAATAAGGATTTGCCTTGTTAAACATTTGTTCTGTTAATCTCCTTATATAACCTCTATCTTGTTTTTTGATCCCTTGGGCTTTTTGCTGTTTAAGCCCATCATCATTACTAGCCTTGAAGATAACAAGAGAGTCCTTATTGGGATGAGAAGATTCTTGAACTGTCTGGGCCTCTGATGTTCGTGTTTTTGATCTAGTTTTAGGTGTCTTTCTTAGGTTGTTTAGTTTAGTTTTGGTAGGTTTTAGAGTTAGTTTTGTGTGTTTTAGATATGTTTGCATATTTTGTGAAAAGTATGGAAGCTACTCCGTTTTGTGTCTTTTTGAGGGTTTTAGAGTGGAAAGGAGCACTTTTCAAGCAAAGTTGAAGTCAAGCGGTGGAAGGTGGAATGCATGGAAGATGAGTGATATGCTGGTTTTAGTACAGCGTAATTATGTATTTTTATTAGGATTTTCTGAGTGTTTTAGGCTAGATTAGGATGATTATCTGTAATATCAGCAGAAGCCTACAGTTGAAGATTTGGAAGACAGAAGTCCTAATTCGAAAATGAAGTGCTTAAGGAGTCAAGATCCGCGCCCTTGGATTAGATCTGAGCCCGCGGTGCCGAGTACGAAGCGAAGCATCCGAGGGCGAGGAAGGCTGGATCCGCGACCGTGGATTATTTCCGCGCTCGCGAATCGATGGGATTCCGCGACCGAGGGTAGAGAGTGGATCCGCGACCGAGGATTATTTCCGCGCTCGCGGATCGAGGATTTTCAGCGCCGCCTCTGTTTCGTTATTCTATCTTTTCAGTATTATTATATCTTAGGGTTTCAGACTTATTTCTACTATTTAAACTTTGTTTCGAGTTTCACTTTAAGGGAAGAGACACAATTCTAGCATACTTTTACTTTTAGGTTTTTATTTCAGTATTATGGAGAACTAATTTACCTTTGGAGTTTGTTTAATCAAGAAAGCTTTTTTATGTATTTCGTGAGATTCTGGTAACTTTTCTATCCCTTGGTTAATATCAAAACTCTTGTGCTTAATTTCATGATTATCAATGATTTCTCTTGGTGCGCAACTTGTTGAATTTGATTGATATTCTACTGTTTGGATTAGTTTGATTGTTGTCTGTGCAATCTTATTTATCCTTGAAACAACTCTTTTCTAGGACCGTGGACTAGAATTGAGAAAGAGTGTTTGATTGTTATTTTATGCATGAGACTCGTAGCTTGATTGCATGAATTAATATCCTTCTATCCTTAATATTTTGTATGATTTGAATTAAGCGTTCTCGTTCATATCATCGTTTCGCTTGGACCGTGGACAAGCGGATATCTTTTATAAGGATTGGAATTAACTAGGGAATTAATAGAAAAGTGGATGAATCAATGATCGAATGATTAAAAAGGTGGAATTGATTGAATGAACTCTGCTTTCCTTCACTTGATTTAATCTCAACAATATTTGCTTATTTGTTTGCTTGCCTGAACTCCAAAACCCCTGTCTTTACTCTTTGCTGATTGATCAGAATCCCGATTCTCTTGGGTTCGACCCCTTACTTGCACACTATACTAGTTGTTAGTTTAGGGTTATTTATCTTTGATCTTGGCAACAACGATTTTAGCCGAGTCAATGAGAAATAAGATTGCATGGAAAGATCAAGTTGGAATGCAAGTTAAAGCCAAGGAAGAGTTCGTAAGAAGCCAAAACAGAGGCTCGTCAACGACTTGTGAGGGTCGTTACCGAGCTGTAAATCGGAGTTTTTGTTTAAGAGTTCAGCAAGTGTCTATCGACCCTGTGCAGGTCGTTAACGAGGTGACCTGTGTCGGTAGAGGCGCAGCCGACTTTCAGAATTAATATCTTTTATCTTGTTATCTTTTAAGTTTGGTAAGTTTTTATCTTTTAGGTTTTTTATTAGATAGTTTCTTAGTATAAAACCCTTGTTCTAAGCCTAGACAAGGGGGGATTTACGTTAGTCTAGGAGAAGTCTAGAGAGACAGAGAGAGAGAGAGAGAAGTCGGACTGGTTCGATCGAGAGAGAGAGAAGTGGTTCGGTGATCAAACTCTTGTTCGTTGTTTCCGGTTGTTTTGGGATTCCACGTGATAGTAAGACGATATTTGTTTTCAATTTCAAGTAAGTTTTGTTTTTCAATGTTCTCTTTGATTAAATTTGTTTGCTTTGATTTAATGAATAATGAGTAGTTGTCTTATCTAGGGTCGGGGTTGAAGTCCGGCATAGTTGTGCATGTTTGAATGAAAGTATTGATGTTTTGATTGCCTTTTATCCTTTGAATTGCTTGTTGTGATTATGCTTAGACGAGAGTCGAAGTAATTTGAGTTTTATGCTTGATCAAAAGAGAAAGTTGTAAACTTGAAAGTTGATATTGTTCGATAACGAAAGTTTCGAGCTTTGAATTCAAAACAAGTAATAAAGCGAATGGATTTATGAAAGTTGATTGATTTGCTTGCTTAGTCAGGGAAAGTTGATAGATTGATCTTCAAAGGCATGATCTTTATCTTTACATGAGTTTATATGCATAGCTATGTCGTGGTAACCCTTGTCCTAGAACTTTTTATCTATTGAATTTCTTAAGTTTAGCTTTCGTAATCACTCGTTACCGAGTCACCTTGGATCGGTACAGAACCTACTATTGCATCCTTAGTTGCTCTGTTTTCGGTAGAATTCCAGGTTCGTTAACGACCCTAACAAGGTCGTTAGCGAGGTTGGTCGTAGCTATTTTGCTTTGTTTCGCTTTGTTTTCTTGTCTTTATAGTTGGTAAACAAACAACCTTGCTTCTCGTGGACGATCCTGACTCTGCTATACTCAGCGGGGTCTTGACTTATAAATTTATTTGTTGTCAAGAAACCCTTTCAACAACCTCTTGGCCCACTTTCTTTTCAATCTCTTTAACACCAATTTCACTCTCCTGATTTGAACTCTGAAGCGCCTCTGGTTTCTTATTTTTTGTATTTTTCTTTTTTCTCCACTTTCTGATTTGTGTTCTTTCCATATTTCCTTGCACTATCAATCCCGCTATTTTTATTCCCTATGTTATCCTCCTTGATTTCCTCTTCATTCACTAATAAAACTTCAAAATGGTTTATTTCAGGGAATAGCGTTGCTTGAGAAGGAAATAATTTCCCTTTTCCTTTCTCATTTTTTGAAGAAACTTCTTTCTGGGATACTTTCCTTTGAGGCTCCTTCAGATCCAATCCTTTTTTTCATTTCCTTTCGGATGATGAAATTTCCTTACCGGGATCATCCATTCACCGTAGGAGCCTTTGCCTGTTCTAGCCGCCTTCATGAGCTGTGATCGGCGCCTGCGCGGACATAAGCATTGTGTGATTTTCCGGCGTCGAAATAGTCGACGTCGACGGACTCAGATCTTTGATTTTTTTGATATCCTTTTCATTTGTCATCGATGGACTTGGACGGAAAGGGCAATTTGATTTCAAATGACCAAATTTTCCACATCCATAGCAAATGGTTGGAAGTCCCTCATACTCCATGAGATACTGATCACCATTAATACGAATAGTACCCTTGAGGGGGCGCTCAAAATCTTTTTTCACACAAATCCGGGCAAAATTTCCCCTATTTGTATATAGAGTTCTGGTATCAACTTTGATTGGCTTGCCAATCCCCGCATGAACCTTCATAAGAACCTTCTCCTCGTACAAAGTGATGGGAAGGTCAAAGATACGAATCCAAGTAGGAATCGTCTTGATCGGATCCGACGTTCTTAAGTTTGGAGCCCAACTACGGACCATCATGCATCGACCAAACACCATCCACGGTCCATACGTCACGGCCATGATAAAATCCTCTCCGCGTTCAAAACGCACAACGAAGCAGCCATGGGTACGTAAGATCCATCACATGTAGTTGGTAGTCAGTTCGCCACATCTCTCTAATTTCCCGTTCGATGATTTGGAAAGCAATTGGTTGACTAAGAACTTTCACCAACACAGACCGTTGCCAAACAGAAGCAAGAGCATTCATTCCGTCCTCAACAATTGTTATGGATGGATCACCATCTTCGCCGTCAGGGAAAGCAATTGAGATTTTGCCCTTTAAGAATCCCTCATCAAGATATGTCTTTTTGAGCATAACATTGCCCGAAACCACCACTTCCTTCCAAGAAATTTTCGGGTCGGGGGGATCCTCCGGAGGCCGAACATGGGTGGAAGCATCCACTTGCATTTCATTTGAAACTTGATTGTTCATCGGAGCCGGCGAAGGAACTTTTGTGTCATCGGACATAGAGCGCGTTTTTAAAGTTGTTAACTCGAATAATCTCAATTAAATTCTTTACCAACATATATAGCACTCAAATTCCAACAACAAGTCGGCCACGATCGTAGATAGCAATTTATGCAAGAGGTAAAACGACATTTTATTAAGAACTGTAAAATGTGGGAAAAGTAGAGAAAAGATAAAGATGCAGAGTATTACTGCATTCATTCATTCAATGATGGGGAACTTTCCCATTACAGAGGCGACAGAATATCTGCATAGAATTCCTCACACCTACCCTAGTTTACAGGAAAGCACACTATTTATACTAGGTTACTAAAGGGCAAAACAGGAAATTAAAGGGACCTTACAGCTGTGACATAACACAGCTGTAACTTAATATAAAAGACCAAGATATATTTCACATCCCCCCCTCAAGTTGGACTTGGGGAAGGATCAACAAGTCCTAACTTGTTCATCAAAAACTGGTGTTGTTTCTCACCCAAAGGTTTGGTCATAATGTCGGCAACTTGATTGCTTGAAGCAATGTAGGCAGTTTGGATGAAACCCTCTTGAACTTGATCTCTGACAAAGTGGCAGTCAATTTTGAGATGTTTTGTCCTCTCATGGAAAACGGGATTAGCTGCAATATACTGGGCTGCCTTATTGTCACAATAGAGAGTGATGGGAAGAGGAATTTGAATGTGTAGATCAGCTAGCAAGCCATGTAACCAGATGACTTCACTTGTAGTAGCAGACATGCTTCTATACTCTGATTCAGCTGAGCTCTTGGAGACAGTTTTCTGCTTTTTTGTCTTCCAGGAGATGAGAGAAGATCCTAGGAAGTTACAATATCCTGTTAAGGATCGAGCACTAAAGGCACAAGATGCCAAATCAGCATCACTGTATGCTGTCAAGTTGAACTTTGAGTTTTGAGGAAAAAATAATCCAAGTCTGATGGAGCCTTTTAAGTATCTCACCACATGTAAGGCTGCATCCATGTGTGGTTGACGAGGATCAGACATGAATTGACTTAAATGCTGAATGGCATATGACAAGTCTGGCCTTGAAAGATTCAGGAACAATAATCTTCCTATGAGTCTTCTGTATTGTTCAGGCTCTTGCAATGGTGTTCCTTCATCAATGGAAAGCTTTAACCCTCTAGGTAATGGAAAAATAGCCTCCTTGCAATCCTGAAATTTGCAATCATTAATGATGTCCATTACATATTTCCTTTGATGAAGTAAGGTCCCTGTTTCATTCCTTGTTATCTCTAGGCCTAGGAAATATCTTGCACTTCCAAGGTCTTTGATTGTAAATTTCTTGTCAAGGGCTTGTTTCAGTGCAATAATGGCTTGCTCATCATCTCCTGTGAGAAGGAGATCATCCACATATACAAGGGCCACAATAATACCTATGGGCACTTGTTTGACAAAGAGAGAATAATCTTGTTTGGATTGCACAAAGCAAAAGTAATGAGGAATTGAGTCAGCTCAGTGTTCCATTGTCTGGATGCTTGTTTTAACCCATATATGGATCTCAACAATCTACATACCTGACCTGGTTTCTCAGTTTTGTATCCCTCTGGTGGCAGCATGTAGACTTCTTCATTCAAATGCCCATGTAAAAAGGCGTTGTTAACGTCTAGTTGATGAAGTGGCCAATTCTTTGTGGTTGCTACAGCCAAGAGCACTCTTACTGTTGTAAGTTTAGCTACCGGGGAGAACGTGTGCTTGTAATCTTTGCCTTTGATTTGATTATATCCCTTGGCTACTAATCTGGCCTTGAACCTCTCAACTGTCCCATCAGGTCTATATTTGACCTTGTACAGCCATTTACTTCCAATAGCTTTCTTGGAAGGTGGCAAATCTGTTAGAAACCATGTCTTATTTCTCTCAAGTGCATCTAACTCTTGTTGCATAGCTTTTATCCATTGAGGATCGTGTTTGGCTTGGTTATAATGAGCTGGCTCATATGTGTTGGCCATGTGAGCAAAAGATTGCACAAAGGATGGATCGAACAGATCTGTGTTTCCAAGAGCATGAGCTAAAAAGGATTTTGAAATAGAAGATGATGACTTTGATTTGGTATTACAATCAAAGCCCTTGAGCCAAGATGGTTTATGGATGATTCTTTCTGATCTCCTAAGAGCTGGAAATTCAGATTCATCATGAATTGGTATCTCACTGTCATTGACATGAGATGTGGACTCATCATGAACTGATGAGCTAGAAGGTGAATTTGGCACTTGCAAATTTGGATTGTTGACAGAATGTGAGTGGTTGTTGTGAGATGATGAAGTGGGAAAATAATTTTGGGTCTGGGAAGGGTTTATGTATATGGGAAGGTTCTTTTCTTGGTCAAAAACTGGATTAACAAGAGGTAGGTTTCCTTGGGAAGGAGTTTCATGTGTAGGATTGGTAATTGTGGGAGATTGGTTTGGTACTTTTGTGAGTTCTTTGAAGGGAAAATTCTGCTCTTGGAAAACAACATTCCTAGATATGAAGGTTTTGTGTGTATCGAGGTCATACAATTTGTATGCCTTATATCCGAAAGGATATCCAATAAAGACACATCTTTGTGCCTTGGGACCAAACTTGTCCTTGACATTAGGATGTGGTGATGCAAAACACAAGCATCCAATTGTCCTAAGCTCATCATAGCTCGGCTTCTGCTGGAATAAACGTTCAAATGGTGTCTCCCAGTTAATGACAGCACTAGGAAGTTTGTTTATAATGTGTGTGGCAGCTAAGATGCAATCTCCCCAAAATTTTATGGGCAAGCCCGAATGTATTTTCAGAGCCCTTGTTGTTTCAAGCAAGTGTCTATGTTTCCTCTCAACCCTCCCGTTCTGTTGAGGAGTGTAGGGTGCACTCTTCTGATGGATAATCCCTTTTGATGCAAAAAGCTCTGTGCATTGATGTTGAACAATCTCTGTGCCATTATCACTACGAATGCATTTGACCTGAGAGTTGAACTGTGTTGAGACATATGCTAGGAATTCAGATAAGTGCTTGCTTACCTCTGTTTTGCTCTTGATCAAGAAAGTCCAAGTGACCCTGCTGTAATCATCAAGGATAGTAATGAAATAGTGTGCACCAGACAAACTTGGAGCCTTATATGGACCCCAAAGATCAATATGAATCAAATCAAAAGGCCTCTTGGCAATGCTATTGCTTCTCATAAAAGGCAATTTTTTGTGTTTTGCCATAACACAAGTTTCACAAAATCTGTCTTCCTGTTCAAGCTGATCAAAAGGATAAACATGGTTCAACTTAGACAAACAAGTATGACCAAGACGTGCATGAACAACCCTCATGCTCAGTTTCAAATTCCTAATAGACTTAACATTAAAAGAAGTACTGAATTCTCCTCTAAAAGGTGCAAAACCAACAGCTATGTCTCCTGCAACTGTATCCTGTTTGAATTTGTACAGGCCATCTCTTCTTTCTCCTTTCAGCAGCGATCTCTTACCTCCAGGGCCCTGAAAAGTGCATCCAACAGAACTGAATGAGCCCACTAATTTTGAATCCTCTAACAGCTTTCCAACTGAGAGAAGATTGTGTTTAAAACCAGGAACTATTAGCACATTTTTAAGACATAGATGTTCTGTGATCATCAATTCACCTGCTTCAACAACCTCTTTAATTGATCCATCAGGTAATCCTATACAAATAGGATTAGTTAATTCGTATAGTCCGATTAGCAGGTTTGGATTAGAGACCATGTGGTCACTTGCTCCTGTGTCTATAATCCATTCAACCTGATTCTCATTTCTATGTGCATTGTTAACCACGGGAAAATGAAGTTTACCTGCAAAGTTAGCATACGAGGTTGATTCTGATTTCCCTTTCCCTTTCATGAACTTCATCATTTCTTGAAACATTGCATTCATAGATGCACTGTCTCTCTGCATATCAGATGGACCTTCATCATCAAGTGGACTCTCTTGTTCCATTCCTGCAGCGTTGGCTGAACTTTTCTGTGGAAATTTGTCCCTTGGCCCCTTGTACCAGTCTGGAAATCCATGTATATAGAAGCAGGTGTCAATCAAATGCCCTTTCTCTTTGCAATGATGACATTTCCTAGTTTCTTTGTTCTCTGTCCTCGGCTTCTTGTTGTTGTAGTTGTCTCGCTTTCCTTGATTGCCATTGGAGGAGTAATTGCCAGCTCCATTGTGCTTTGAGCCATGTTGTCGATTAGCATTCAGTGCACTACTGTCCAAAATGGACTGATTGTTTCCTGCCACACTTTTGTGTGTCTCAAACTGATGCACAAGATAGTAGGCATGATTGACATTGGGCAAAGGATCTGTGGATATGATCTGTCCCCTCACCATTTCAAAGGATTCATTTAATCCCATGAGAAATTGCATGAGTTTGCTCCTTAAATCAGTCTCTAAGACCTTCTTCAGGATGCCACAAGCACACGTAGCTAATGCTCCACAAGCACATTCCGGGAATCCTTCTAAGAGGTGTAGCTCATCCCAGATTTTCTTCAGTTTTAGGTAATATTCAGCAACTGTCAGTTCTCCTTGAACAGTGTTGCCCAGCCTTCTTCGAAGCTGGTAAATCATGGGACCATTAATTCGACCAAACTTCTCCCTCAACTCATCATAAAGTTGCTTTGCCGAATTGACATACATGAACCCTTCAGAGAGGTCTTTGGTCATGGAGTTTAGCAGTCAGCATCTGACCATATAATCTGCTCTGACCCATTTTACCAGATCTGGTGAGTCTTCAGGTGGACGAACACAAGATCCACTTATAAACCCTAGTTTGAACTTGGCTCCTAAAGCCATTTCTATGCTTTTGCTCCATGTCATAAAGTTAGTGCCATCAAAAATTGTAGTACTCAGCTGTGCACCAGGTTGGTCTGAGTGTGACAAGAACAGCGGGTCACAGAAAAAAGAAGTACTCATACCCAACGCCTGCTCCCTTCTAGTGAGCTCAAGCTCTCTCAAACGTAGTCTTGCAATTTCATCTCCCATAGCTCAGATTTTCAATGTAACAGTGAAAGGAAACCAGGTAAAAGGAAAAGAACAAACTTTCTGGTGAAAACAAAAGGAACCGGGGAAAATCTGGAAAAAGCAGCAACTTTTAGCTAGTGAGAAAAAGCTTACCACAGGATCTTGCCGTGCCGCTCTGATACCATGTAAAATGTGGGAAAAGTAGAGAAAAGATAAAGATGCAGAGTATTACTGCATTCATTCATTCAATGATGGGGAACTTTCTCATTACAGAGGCAGCAGAATATCTGCATAGAATTCCTCACACCTACCCTAGTTTATAGGAAAGCACACTATTTATACTAAGTTACTAAAGGGCAAAACAGGAAATTAAAGGGACCTTACAGCTGTGACATAATACAGCTGTAACTTAATATAAAAGACCAAGATATATTTCACAAGAACACCAAACAAGGTGAAGGAAAGACGACTTACAACCAATTAAATAAATTAAGAGAGAACTAATTTCGACCAAAAAATAACAACAGATAACTAATTAGACCGTTCAGATCTAGCACGTGCAACACTTGCTAGTGCTACATACATACATAGCCATATGCATTTCCAATTAAATTACTATATTCAAGTAATTAATTGATCGATGCTCATTGTACGTACGTAACACTAACGTACTCATTCGATTACGTATATATAATCGTAACAAAGGTCAAACAATGCGTCCGAAAGACAAGCCAGAACCCATCAATTTGTGCTCCATTTCATTGGTGAACTTGCTCACCATTTCCGGGGTCAAATAGTTGGCCGAATCCCCTACTTCTCCTTTCCTAAACAAATACTTGTTATCAATGAAGACATAGTATTTCCCCGTCTTGTTCACCTCCAACTCTTTCATAGTCTGCAAGCTACACAAGCTTATGATGCCATCGACTATGCCTTCCTTGTCCTCTTCTTCAGAGAAAGGGCAGCCTATGAACTCCGCCAGTCTCTTCACGTTGACCTTAGCGTCGGCCTTGAACTCTTCAAACCGAAGAAAGAGAACCTTTTCCGGCCTCTCCTGACTCTCCTTCCAATAGCCAAGAACATGGTCCACAAAGGGCCCGAAAGGAACCATCCCTTGGCCGAACTTGTTGAAGTATTCCTCAATCATTTCTGGCTTCACGCTCTTGTTTTTGTCCAATTGAAGGTAAAAGTGCCAGGACGAGACGAAGGTGTCCATGGGATCCCTACATATGTAGACTATTCGGGATTTTGAGTCCTTGATCGACTCTGCAAGGGAATGGTAGGGGATATGGGTGGCAAAAAGCCTAGGGGCGGGAATGCTTGAGAGGTCGGGATTCTTGCTTTTGACGTAGGTTCTAAACTCCAAGTGCGGCACGAGCTCGTGAGAGTTGTGCTTGAGCAAGGAGCTATCTGAAGGAGATTGGCATTGGCGGTTGACAATGGCATAGAGGAGGGATTTTAGCCAAGTGGTGCCGGTTTTGGGCATGCTGGCAAGGATGATGTCTGTGTCTTGGCCTTGAAAGTGGTTTTGGAAGGCGATGGTGGGCTCGAGAACCGGGCACCAAAACCCTTGGTATTGGTACATAGGGTATGCACCAAACCATATTTCTTTTGGTAGGGAGAGTTTGAGTTCTTTGGTCTCTTCATCAAGTGGTTTTGAGGGAGCTTGATCTTGAGGAGGAGCCATATGTAGGTTGTGTCTACTGTGATTTTAACTGCAATTAAACAATTAAATGGAGACAGAGAGAGGGGAGGGTCTTTGTTTTGTGTATTGCCATGAAAACTATGGTGATATATATACTTGATCGTAGTAGTATAGATGATGTAGAAAATGTAATTAAATAACTCAATAATTTAGATGAGTTATTGGAAGTGCTGTTGGACGCACGTAGTATTGTCCAAATTAATTAACATATAATAAAGCCCCTATTATTCCTAGCAATATATGTAGTCCAAATAAAAAATAAAAATAACACTAGCTAGCTAACACGATCTCCTCGACACCTGATGATTTCCTAGCTAGCAATTGAGTCCGAATAAAAATAAATATATAATACTAACACGATCTCCTCGATCGCGACACCTCATAATGGCTAATGATTTCCTAGTTAAAAATTGAACATGTTGCTGTGGAAGTTTAATTTGAGATCGATGTGGAAAGTGTTAATTATTTCTGGTTATTTGAGTTTTCTAGCTAGATCTAACTAGTTAGAGTTTTAGATCTTGTTAGCGTTAAGTAGGAGGATTATTGCTTCGTTGTAACATCACTAGTTTTGCCCAAAACTTCTAAGAAAAGATCGTGAAGAAGAAGTGACGTATATAGCTGGCTCGATTTTGCATTATGTGAATAATAACGTTTATTCATGTGCTATTAAAGCTGCCCCACTCACTATTCTCCGACGTGAAATATTTTTTTTTTGTTTTTGATGAAATTTCCAACGTGAATTACACGATGTCCAAAAATACGTTTTGTAGTTGTCCTTTATATATTATATACAGTATATATCGGGCGTATCAAAACAAATCATGCAAAATGTTTTTTTTTTGTCGAGAGTACTACCTCATAAAAACAAAAAAAAATCATAGTTTTATTAGAAAGTTCAAACAATTTCACCAAATATCCCAAAATAAGTTATTACAGAACTAAATATATATCTAAATGATATTAATCGATCCTCAAAAAAATCTTATGTTCAATATTACACCCCTATATAATTCCTTTGCTTGTTTGGACTTTATTGTGTTTATGTGCTCTTATTAGTTTGTTGGCTTGATTTATTTCGGCTTCTCCATCTACCAAGCATAACTGATATATTAATTAAATTTTTTTCTTATCTAAAATAATATACCTTTTTATTTTAATTCGAAATTACCCCTAACCCTAACATCTATAAAATATTTAAAGATATCCTCAAAGACAAATATATACTAAACCTTTTGTGTTGATGTCTTGCAATTTCACCAATAATTGTTCATCTTAATGTAAAATATTTAAAAAACTTTTGATATTGCACATATATAAAAATAACAAAATATAACATCAATATTTGATATTACATCATTAATTTAGGAACCTTTGGTATTACACAAAATATAACATCAAAGTAACCCTTAGTATTTATGCTAACGTAAGATAAGATCAAATTTAATTTCTAACATTTTCTAAAATACTCTCTTTCTCACTCCATGAGTCTTTCATTTTTTACCTAAGCAGATCAAATTTTCATCCACTACGAAAGAAATAATATATAGAAGACAACCTCAAATTGCAAGAAAGAAATGATGAAATTAAAATAAAAATTGATATTGGAGAGTGAACAATGACAACGTAAGACTCGAAGATTTTTGGTGGACGGTAATTATCTAATATATACAAAATGACACCGTTTTGTTCAGGTTAAAATTTCTACAATTTCTATTAAATTTATTATTATATTTTAATGTTGATTTTTACAAACAAATATTTATTTCAAATATTAGAGTATAAATAAATATTCATTTCAAATATTGTTGGAACAAATTACTAAAAGGGAGGTTATTTCCGTCTTTTAAGCCTATCTAATTAAATAAAGCGTGAAATCCGTAATGAATTGGACGTTTGCAGTAATAATATATCATTTCGCAGTGTTCCGAGTGATAAGGATGTTATTAATCGAAGTAAGATGCGTAGCATTAATTAAATAAATTGGTTTGTTAAACTTATAGGTGTTATATTGTCCAGCCAGGTTCTAGCTAGTTATATACGCACTCCTAGATAGCTGCGCTAGCTATATATACATGCTACGATTGCACAATCATATTAGTAACTGAATTTAAATAATAATAATATATATAATGTGGTTGGTAATTATTCTCCTGTTCCTCCCCGGCCTCGCCCTCGCCGTCGTCCGCCTCCTCAAAACCAGCAACGGCGCGGGCACCGGCCAAGTCCCGAAATCCTACCCAATCATCGGATCCTTTCTAGCATTCAACCGCAGAGGCCGTCTGATGTTTATCACGGACATCCTACGACAGTCTCCGACCTCCACCTTTGTCCTCAACGGGCCCTTCAAAGGAAACCGCCACGTACTCACTGGAAACCCTGACGTGGTCCGCCACATCCTCAAGGACAACTTCCATAACTACCAGAAGGGCCACACTTTTAGGTCGGTTCTTGAGGATCTCCTCGGGGACGGAATCATGAACGTTGATGGGGCCCAGTGGAAGTTCCAGCGCCAGGTGGCTAGCCACGAGTTCAACACCCGCTCTCTGCGGAGGTTCATCGAGAAAGTCGTCGATAACGAGGTCTCCGACCGCCTCGTTCCGCTCATGGCCCAGGCTGCCGGGAACGGCGCCGTTTTGGACTTGCAGGATGTGCTGCAGCGCTTAGCCTTTGACAACATTTGCAAGATCGCCTTTGGGTAAGTGCGTACATAATTATTTATTTAGTTAATTAATTATCTTCATATATTATTAAAATAATATTCTCTTTATTTTCATCCATGAATTAATTAATCTTGCAGGCCGAATTGGTTGATACGATATACTTGTGCAATCAATGTATTAAATTATATTCATCATTTCCAAATATACGTTAATATATTAGTATATATAACCCAAATTAAAGTTAATAGTATTTTATTATGGCAAACGCACGTATGCAGGTATGACCCGGAATACCTATCGTTGTCCCTTTCGGATTCCAACTTTGCAGCAGCCTTCGATGATGCAGTGTCGATCAGTGGCCGAAGGTTCCGATCCTTCTTCGCCATTCAATGGAAGCTCAAGAAGCTGCTCGGCTTTGAATCCGAAAACCGACTCAAAGAGGCCGTCTCCGTCGTAAGAGGTTTCGCCATCAACATCATCAGACAAAAAAAGCAAGAAATGATGCTCTCCACCAACCCATTACTACAACAAGAAGACTTGCTATCTAGGTTCTTAAAATCAGGCCACTCCGACGAGCAATTCGTTGCCGACATCGTAATCTGCTTCATCTTAGCCGGCAGGTAATATATAGAATGATCATACCCCTTCTTATTAATAACATTTGAATTTGAGAGATAAGTAATAAGTTCAATTAACACAACTATTACTGTGATACCGAGCGTCCATTTTGTATTTATGATTTTAAGTTATATATATTCATAATTTTATATGCTTGTATTTATAGTTTTGAGTTGCATATTCATTCTTTCATTTATACTATATTTATGTTTATAAGTTGCATATTCATATTTTTATATTATTGTATTTACTAAGTTTTCCTAATCTCTCATCTCCTTATCATGTCTATAGAGTTACATAATCATATTTATAAGTTGCATATTTATAAAAATGAGTAACTCAAGAGAATGAATATGCAACTCAAAATCATGAATACAAACTGGGCGCACAGTATCACAATAATAGTAATTTTACTTGAACTGAAATCTATATACATAGTATTAAGTTCAAATAAGACCACTTTTATAGGAAGATCGTAAGACTAATCAATACTCATATTTTTGAGTTGCATATGCATTAATGATTGTATTCATATTCTTGAGTTGCATATTCATTCTTTTTAATGATTGTACTCAAGTTTTTATTGACTATACTCATACTTCTTATGACAATATTGGTGCTTTGACTGAATATATTCATATTTTCGTAGTTACATATTCGTGTTTTGATATTACATTATATTTATGTTTATGACTGTATTCATGTTTTCATAATTACATATTCATGTAGGATATGTAACTTTTTTCCGGTTCGGTTCCCGTTTCTTTTGAAACCGGGCACACCTCTACTTAATTGTAGGATATGTTCAACTATGTTAATCGAAAAGTAAATACAATAATCATTAAAGAACGCTATATATATAACTTCTTTTTTTGAGGGGATGCTATATATAACTTTAAAGCCGTTGAACATAAAATTTGTATCTTCAATCTCAATACCTTGATGATTACCCTAAAAATTTTATGGTACCCACCCTCGCTTTTGAGTTATCAAGACAAGAACTTGCACCCCACCCACACTTGAGCCTGCAGTGTCAAGATTTAAGTCATTTAGAACATTTCGAGGCAACAAAATCTAAATAATAACTATGAAATATATATTGTGACGTTGTATGAGCAGGGACACAACATCATCAGTCCTCACTTGGCTCTTTTGGATCCTCTCTAAGAACCCCCGCGCTGAGTTGGAGCTGCTAGAGGAAATTACGGCCACCGCTTGTACATATGACACCAAGTGTAATGATTTATCACAAGATGGGTTTTCGTCGTACGAGGAGACAAAAGATATGGTCTACACGCATGCTTGTTTGTGCGAGACAATGAGGTTGTACCCACCCATCCCAGCAGATATGAAGGAGGTAGTACAAGACGACATTTTGCCCGACGGAACACGAGTGAGGCGCGGGGAGAAAGTGTTGTACTATCCTTATGCAATGGGGAGACTCGAAAAGATATGGGGGAAAGATTGGGCGGAATTTAGGCCTGAAAGGTGGTTAGAGAGGGACGAGAGGGCGGATAACTGGAGGTTTGTAGGACGAGATCCGTATGAGTATCCGGTGTTTCAAGCCGGGCCTCGGATTTGCCTTGGAAAGGAGATGGCGTTCCTTCAAATGAAGAGGGTGGTTGCTATGATTTTGAAGAGGTTTAAGGTGGTTCCGATGCTGGACTTTGGAGTTGAACCTATCTTTGTGTTTGCTTTGTCGTCAAAAATGAAAGGCGGTCTTCCTGTGAGATTTGAGGAGAGGAAACTCAAAATTTGATCAATTTACGTGTATGTGTTTATCTTTTTAGTGTACTGTATATGTCACGATGCTCGTTAATTGTATCTAGCTAGTTCACACCTCGTGAAGTGGAGGATTTACATGCATTAATTAATTAATACTGTCTCCTCTTTGTGTTCGGATAATTAATAAAGTTGTGCTTGCATTGGTGATCGATGTGTCTAGCTATTGTGTCATCTCCTGCGTTATGGGACATGAGAATGGGTCATCCGGTCTTCAAGTCTATTTTACCTCTACCTGGAATGGGTTTTGTTTGTGCTATTTGTTTAAAAGCAAAATAATCTAGAGATTCTATTCCTTTGAATTCGAAGAAAGCAGCAAAGTTATACCCGCTCCGTTCACCGTAACTTGTCATTCTAGCTTGATTCTCTCGTTCAATAAAATCTGTTATTTGAAATATTTTAGCCCATTTTTTCTAAAAATACCCATACTAATTAACAATATTTACAAAAATTACAATAAAAGGTGAAAGATCTAAACAAAGGATCGAGGATATTTTAGGAAAATCAAACAATTTCTTAATTTTGGAGACAAACACTAAAATGACAAGTTTATATGAACGGATGATGGAGTATTATTTAATTCATCTTGATGTATGGGGCCATATAGAATTGCTTCCTCTTGTGAAGCTTTCTATTTTCTTGTTATAGTCGATGATTTTTCTCGATGTGTTTTGATTTATCTTATGGCTATGAAAATCGAGCTTGTTCAATTAGTTAAAGATTTGTGTGCCTATGCCAAACTCAATTTCAAACATCCATCCACCAAGACTTTCTGCATAGACAACGGGACAGATTTATTGCCCTTTCAGTTGTTCTTTGACTCAGTCGGTATGATATTTTAGTGGAGTTTGTGGGCCATGATAGCATATAAGCATATTGGTGTGGGAGGAGTATATAAGTGGAGAGGTGCACGAGGTTTAAAATTTTTACTAATATTTATCCTAAAAACTTTTTAGTATAAATATTATGTTAATTAGAAGGCTTAATCCGTCCGATGGACTGTGTGAAACCTCCCAACATAGACTGTGTTATAAAGAGGTCATCGGAGACTTGGCTCCTACCCCTGAAAAACTAACTTACTTCACCATAATGTCTCAGCATGAGACAACATACAAGGCCACACATAACGGACCTAAATCCAGTTCTAACGCGAAACTGAATAAAAAACATGGTCATTATTTCTAAGAAATATAACGACCTATCATATTTTATTAATCATACAAGTTGTTCCCAACACAAATATTAAATGGGATCCAATTCCACATTTAATAACAATAACGCAATAGAGAATCGTCCACTTGCCTTATAAGGCGTGCTCGACGTCCTTAGCAATTCCAACAGTAATCTGTATAATCCCTCCGACAAATATAACAAAAGGATTTCTCAACAACGAGCTCACAGAAACACTTCTTAGTTGTATTCTCAACTCCTACAACTTCCTAATCGATAAACGATTTAATTTCCGAATATCGATATATAATAAATCCTTAGTTATCATGCTTCAAGGAGCCATCTTGGCGGAATTATAACTAATTATCCGCTTCACTTTTGAAACAATTTTCTAAATAAAAATTGTTCATCAACAACAGTTCTTAAGGATTACCAAATCTCGGATCAAACGGATTAACAATGAATCCTGAGTAATTATCCGAAGTCCTTTACCTGCCAATCGGTAACCAAAACTTGTCTTCGCTATAACGGAAGATCCGGACGTCCGTTTCTCGAGCGGTTCGAACCTGTGGAACCATATCAACGTCAAGATTATAAAAACCATAAATTTAATTAGCAAAGCGGGACCGAAAGGCCCTTACGGTGGCTCCGTAATCAAACCGCTAATTAATTTCGATCGTATATACCTTCACTCGAACCCATGGCTCGTTTGGCTCGATCATGGCTCGATCCCCAAGCCCGAGGGTGGTCGATTATTGCCCGACGGTGGTCCTCTTGGTGGGTGGTGGTCGGACAAGCCAACGGTCGCCGGCGGCGTCACTTTGACGAGGCAAAGAAGACCGGCGGTGTTGAATTCGAATTCATTTGCCCCTCTTGGTCATGTTGCTCGTGCTGCTCATCTCCCTCTCGAACGAGGCAGCGAAACCAGCTGGAAGTGCTGCCTGGAGGTTGCAGCTCAGGGCGAGGCAGAGAAGGCGGGGACGAGGAGCAGCCGGCGGCGAGAATTCTTTCTCCCAGTCCATCGTTCCGTCCTGAATAGCTCTCTGGTTCGGTTTCTTGGTGCAGCAGCAGCACCACAAGGAAAAAGATAAGATGAAAGTGAAGATGGAGGTGGAAGAGGAGTTGAGGTGGTGGAGGTTTCGGTTTCCCCCTGGTTCGTCGTCGTTCCTGAACTCTCTCGACCTCGCTCCCTTCCTCTGATTTCAACCCATTTGATAGACTTTTGACTAAGGCAGAAAAGAGGTGCCGTACTTATCCTCTTTCTCTAATTCCTTTCTAATGAAGCTAAAGAAAGGCGGTTTGTAAAATCAAACCCGTCTCGGAACGGGACTCGCGTTAAAGCGGTAAAATTATGTACCTCGAGTGGAAAAACTCACTAAACGAAAAACGTCCCGTAATTTATGTAGACCAATAAAACCAATTTTTCATGATTTTATCTTGCTACCTTCAACTTTTAAGGCTTCCGATTCGTATTTTAAATCCCTTGCAGTACATAATTAAAAAGACGGCTTATCCAATAAATATTCCTTTTCCACCGAAAAATCCTAGAATTCACACCGATCCATAAAATCATTTCATTGTGATTTTAGGATATCACCAACAATTTCCTAGGATTTAATCTCCAACAAAAATATTGGATTAAGCGTTAAAACGGACCAAAAAGGTTAAAAGGATATCCGAGAAAAAATCAAAAATATCCTCAAAAACCGTAGTTATTACATTAGTACCCCCTTAAAAATGGTTTCGTCCTCGAAACCAAGGAGAACTCAGATCACAAGGAAGGATAACAGAAACATACACACACAACCACTACAAACCTATACAGAAGTTTGTAGTACCCCCTTACAAAAACATACTGTTACTTCTGCACCAAGCACAATCAACCATTGCTTAGTTACCAAACTCCTTCTTTACAACATTTACTGACTTTGGAAAATGACTCAGCATTTCCTGCCTAGTTTCTCAAGTCTTTCCTTTACCTCCATTTTTAGGCCAAGGTAACCTAATCAAAGGTATTTTTCCTATTCACGAAAACATTACGGATAGAATGCACTGAAGGTGGCAATGCCAACTGATAAACAAGATTACCAGTTCCTTCCAGTATCTCAACAGGTTCAACATAGCGAGCATTTACGTTGTCTCGCATTCCCCAGCGGAATATGCCTTTCAAGGCGGATACTAGAACAAAAACGCCGTTCTCTACAGTAACTCAACATGCTCTCGCTTAAAACAACACACAACTGTTGTCGATTTTGAACAGTTAGCACCCTTTGAACGTTAGTGCGATATCAGTTGTTGTTCTCTTGGCCAAGTCTGGCCCATGAAGAACTTTTTCAGCATTGTCATTCCAACAAATTGACAATCAATACTTCCAGCCTTACAACCCTCAAAAAGAGTCATTTTCTTTACCGTGTAATCAAAATTCTTGAATGTGAATTCACTCAAACTCAAACTACCATTCCAACTCATGTGGAATCCATAATACATGTCCTCGGGAGTTGAGTTTGTTTTTTTGCATTGTTCATCAGTTTGATGAGGGAAGCCAATACTAAAATTCAATTCACTCCATAAAGCTTGATGTCTCTCCTTTCAAAACTTTGACATGAACCACCTATCTCAATCAGAGATAAAAGTCTTTGGAGTTTTATGAAGATGAAAAACTTCATGCATGAACACCTCAGCTAACTTCTGATCTCTTTAAGTCATCTTAAATGCGTTAAAAAGAACACTCTAGATGAGTTTCTTAACAACCTTCATATTACATTCTTCTTTCATTAAGTCCTGAACGACTAATGACAAGAATTCATTGTAACATCTTTCCGCTTCCATTCTGAAACAGGAAGAGACTATAACATTTCATCTAGTCTTCTATGCTAATCAGGACTTCCAAACAAACCAAACACATCACAACAAGCTCGGTGACATTTCGCTTCATGTCATTCCATCAAAAGTTTTATCTTAAAAACCTTATACATTTACTTGTTCCAGGATGAACTAATTAAGCAAATAACTATTCATCCTTTGAAATAAGTTTTCAAAGCTCATCAACAACAGATACACATGAACAGTTTCAAAACCAAGCAATCCATAATCTTGAATAACAAATCCCAGTGTCTCACCTTCTTGATCTTCTTCATTGATCTTAAACAATGTTACTTTCCCCATACTACTTTTCCTTGATCCGGTCAACAAATTCTAAATAAAATCCTAGGGTATTTACACGACCTTGTCGTCATCCAAACTAAACCTTTAGTCCTTCTCAAATTATTTTCTTTACAAGGATTACTTAAAATCCTTACTCAATTTCCTTTTTGAGATAAAATCTCAGTATTACTTTAACCAAGAATATGAGATTTGTCCAACACATGACAATATAATAACCTATCTTGTCAATCTTTTACATCCTTTTCTCAATCAAAACTCAGCTTGGGCATACTGACATCCAAAAGTAGTTATCTTACTCAACCACTTCAAACTAAACTCTCATGCATTACTATACCAACATATTGGACAATAATACCTTTAGTCCAATAATTTCCAACAAAATTGTCTCCATTTACAATTTTCAGTCTTTTTCATCAAAGAACTGTTTAGGCTTCACTTAACATTCTGACTTGTTGAGCAACCTAACTCTTAGGATTAAAACATATCCTCACGTGTCTACTCTCTATATCCAATAACTTATCAGGCTGAGATTGAAAATCAATACTAATTTACATGTCCAAACTCCAGACCCATTGGAGTTCTGCTTAAAGTCCTCACTTGACTATCTTATCTCAAAGAGATTTAAGTTTTCAAATCAACCTAAAAACAAATAACAACTAATGGAGAAATTACTAGTACATCCTTTATTCCGAAGAAAGGATTACTACTATATCATTCCTTAGAAAGGGTTCCATCCCAAGAATCCATATCAACTTACTTTCAAGGACAATTCCGCTAAAAAGCAATGACTTTCTTAGGTCATGACATCAACCAAGATGAACTACTAGCAAACTGCTTAGAGAATTCCAATAATCGTTGACTGAAAACAATCCCAAACTTTCAGAGAAGTATGGAATTACTCCAGACTCTTCAAAGATCATCCAAGACTTGTAAAGAATCTTACCAAATTTCTTTACTTATAATCGAACTGTTTTGGGAAGTTTGACCATATTCCTTAAATGGTATAGAGTACCAAGAATATACTAACTCAAAGGAGTTTTACCAGATACTAGATATAGAAATTGCTATGATGCAAAAGAAAGCTTGCATCTTTTCATCTCAACCAACTATACTGGCAAAACTCATATAATTGCAAAACTTATATGATTGCCAAGTCATACTAGAAACTATTCTTTAAAACCCAAGGAATTATGTGATCTTATTCCACCATGTGATCAGGATGGGGAGATAAAATAAACATAATCCTTTACTGCATTCTCATAGGAATAAGACATGTAATCTTGCCTTACCATGTGATCAAGATGGAAGACAAAATACATTCTTACTCACCACCATGAAAACCGTAGAAACTTTATTCATGAATCCTTTATAAAAAACTATCATTACTTTTAGAAATTCATACTTGAATTCTATAAAGTCCAAAGAATTTTCTCAAAAGAGAAAATCATGAAACGATCTCAACTATCCTCAAATCATAACAGCTTGACAAGAACTCGACATAGGTTACTAACATACTTGCTTTAACTTGAATACTGTGGAAACAAGGATTAGCTATTCTCTTGAAGAAGTGGGCGCGTCAAGCTAATGCATCAAATAAAATTGATGACCTTATCTTAATGATGCTACTAACACTTTGTTCTAATTCTGTGATGACACTTGCACATTAACTGGCCTTACCAACTTGACCAAAGTTTCAAATCAAAACTGAGCCTCAAAGGACCTAAGACAATACAATTCACTTCTAAGCCCCACATTTCCCTTCAAATGTGACACTTCAATCCCTCCTCAAGGTAGAATCTGATGACATACCTTGACTTTTTCTTACTTAGAACATACTGTCAGACTTTTCTATATTCCATAATATTGAGTAATCTCTGCCTGATTTAGCTCAATCCTAGCCCAACTTAACTTCACAAGTTTCATAAAAGAGTTGATCGCTCAAATCCACTTACTTGCATTCCTTAGGGAAAATATGATTCCAACATTTTCATACTCATGACAACTTCTTCCAAGGTCGCTCTCAACTTGTATGTCTCCTTGACATCCCACTTTAAAGTGATGTAACAATGATACATTACCAAAATTCAATGCTTGAGATCATCCATTTGCAGAACAATATCCCTTCTGCAAATTAATAGTCATTTAGATCCCGATATCCAAAAAAAATGAACTATCAAACTCTTTTGACGATTTTAAGGACTTTCAATCCTTCTACAACTTAATCATCTCAATACAAAAAATAACTTTCAAACTTCTCATCCAGTTCAAAACATCCAATCCTTATATCTCTCTACATATAAGGAAATTCCTTAAATTTCCAATCTCTTTTAGCAGAAGAAAGCACATGACCAAACAAGGTATTCTTGAACCTAGCCCAATTCAACATTGGTAAACAAATTAAAATTCTCCATCATTCTTGTCTTCTTACTTAACCATAAGGAGAAGACATATACCCTTTTCATTAACTTAACGTCAAACCACATTGCAAGGGAAGAGCTTGTGGTTAGGAAGCATGCCGACAACTTAACAGTATCACCAGTACCACCTTAGGCTTTGGATTGACTGATATAAAATCTTCAAAATCCAAACACAACTGACATTATTTTTAAACGATAAGGTCTAAGTCTTATTAACCACAATATTGAATGATTGATATTTTTCTCCCAACTACTTGAAATATCAAAGACAAATATGCTAAGATCATTCCTTGATTGATCTTCTCAAAACTGAACTTTATCATTTCCATCCTTAAATAAACATAAGCCAATACCATTGGCAATTTAGAACATCTCAAAGCTGATTCCATTACTAGTCAATTATAGATCTCAAGTCTCTTCTCATTATCCCGAGTTGGGTATCATACAACGAAATTCCAATAACGTTGTCACATAGGTTAGTCATCTGGATATCAACAACTCAGTGTCATCAATTAACACTTGCACTAGTAGTTAATTGAGCATAAACACGTTACTGATGAACTTTTACCTGTTCAATTCATTTTGACCAATCAACCTTATTCACAACAACCTTGATGATTAACCACTTGTTCACAACTTGAACTGAACCAACATTCTTCCTTTCTTTCTTACTATAATCATAAGAAATCCGCATTTCATTTAGGATTCTCAATCCTCTTAACTCAAAGGATTACAACATATATGAAAATTTGAGTTCGAATACTCTCAGATTCAAAATTGAACTACATCTTCCCATAGTTTAACAATTCAATTGATCCAACACTTGAGCACTTCAAAGCTCTTTAACTTCCATCTGAGCAAAGAAAAGTACAGAATATCCATGATTCTATACTATAGATTCACAAACACAGTTGTTGAAGAAAGTTTCCAAAGACAATCCTTTTCTATTCAGGATTCTTTTACATCACTTCATGATCCATACTGATCTTTTTAGAATCACTCAAGACTCGTAAGATTTTCCAAATCTCAACATTGAGAAGTAGAGGTTCCAACTCCAAACTTCTATTGATAATCGAATTTCAACCAAATTCAGAAATTCCTAAGAAATATTCTCGGGAAAACTCTTACTCTTATGACTTCAAGACAACACTTGAACTTTCACATATCAAGAAAAGAAATTAACAATTTCTTTCACATACCTTTGAATCATGAACTTTCTAATAAAAATTCTTAACTTGAAATCTTCCATCATACGATCTTGAAATAGGAAACCTTCAAACTAGAAAGTCTTTATGAAGTACAATACTTAACTTCAAAATCTCACAAAGAAGTTTCCTAATATGGAAGAAACGATGAGGGTACATCCAATTCAAACTCTCAAGAGAGAATGGGAACTCATTGAGAACTTGGTCTAGAACCGGTTCAACTTTAGGAATCTTCACCTAATCTTACTTTGGATCCTTCTCGGAATCCATTCCCATATCCAGGGAATCAAATGTCCACTATAGGACCTTTTTCCACATAAACCATTACAAACATGTTACCTCATGCTCTCCAATTCCTTTCCTCTTTCTATCTCTTCACGAGTCTGATCTTCAATCTTAACCACTTTCCGTAAATGGTTCAAAGATAACGCCAATATAGAATTATCCATAACTCTATATGGAAGATGAAAGTCTTAAGCAAGACTTATGAACTTTTAGCTCTGATACCACTTCTGTAACACCCCCTTCCTACCCTGGAGGTATTACCGCCAATAACCTCGATTAAGACTAAACCGAAGCTACCCAAGGCTTTAAACTGACTGAACAAACTAAAACAAACATTACAGCGGAATAAATACAATTGGTCTTATACAAACCTTAATCCAAAAAGATTAAATAAATAGCACAACCTTCTATTTAAACAAAATCTTCATCCAGTCTTCCATAAGCTCTTATTTCTGAAACTCAGCTTCACTTTGAAGTAGTTCAACCATGATCTTCACTCAAGTATAACCATTGAAAACCTTTCTTCAACTTCTGGAGCTTCAAACCTCTGAATCCGCCTCTTGAATCAACTTCCAAGAAGAACCTGATGTATCGTATACAACGGTGGACACCAGCCAACCATATAAAAGAAAAGAAGATGGACGGGTTAGTCTAATGATAGACTAGCAAGCGGAGAATCTAACTTGGTTCTTATGGTTGTAACTAAACATATTGACATCCAAATCCGAATAGACTCGGATTATGATCCAACAATTAGCAGTCTTATAGAGAATAAGAAGGAGACTCGCATATTCAAGAGAGAGAACACCACCGCTTGTGGTTTCTTTAAGAAGCATAAACGATTAATGGAAACTTATGCTAACCACATAACCTTCACAATCGTCTTCGACGACTAATGAGCTTAACTTCAACAAAGTTTGATTAAGAATCAATTTCTTAATCAGGAGCAAGAATGGTTATCAAAAGGACTAACCATTTTGGTACATTAATGTTCCTAACGCACTTATCTTTCATTACTTTCAAAACTTTTCACAAACATGTTGGTAACTTTTAAGCGGCTAAAACCGCAGAGAATCCACCTGTACATGGAGACGTCAAGATGAGAGGGATTATTTCAACCATGATCATTGACGAACACCTAGTACCAATTTGCACTTAGCTAGAGTGCATAAACACCTCCTCCAGCGTTGAGTGAGGTATGAGTCATGACCCGAATGTTGGGATATGATAGTAACGAGCTAAACCTCCCAACATAGACTGTGTTATAAAGAGGTCATCAGAGACTTGGCTCCTACCCATGAAAAACTAACTTACTTCACCATAATGCCTCAGCATGAGACAACATACAAGGCCACACATAACAGACCTAAATCCAGTTCTAACGCGAAACTGAATAAAAACATGGTCATTATTTCTAAGAAATATAACGACCTATCATATTTTATTAATCATACAAGTTGTTCCCAACACAAATATTAAATGGGATCCAATTCCTCATTTAATAACAATAACGCAAGAGAGAATCGTCCACTTGCCTTATAAGGCGTGCTCGACGTCTTTAGCAATTCCAACAGTAATCTGTATCATCCCCTGACAAATATAACAAAAGGATTTCTCAACAACGAGCTCACAGAAACACTTCTTAGTTGTATTCTGAACTCCTACAACTTCCTTATTGATAAACGATTTAATTTCCGAATATCGATATATAATAAATCCTTAGTTATCATGCTTCAAGGAGCCATCTTGGCGGAATTATAACTAATTATCCGCTTCACTTTTGAAACAATTTTCTAAAAAAAAATTGTTCATCAACAACAGTTCTTAAGGATTACCAAATCTCGGATCAAACGGATTAACAACGAATCCTGAGTAATTATCCAAAGTCCTTTACCTGCCAATCGGTAACCAAAACTTGTCTTCGCTATAACGGAAGATCCGGACGTCCGTTTCTCGAGCGGTTTGAACCTGTGGAACCGTATCAACGTCAAGATTATAAAAACCATAAATTTAATTAGCAAAGCGGGACTGAAAGGCCCTTACGGTGGCTCCGTAATCAAACCGCTAATTAATTTCAATCGTATATACCTTCACTCGAACCCATGGCTCGTTTGGCTCGATCCCCGAGCCTGAGGGTGGTCGAGTATTGCCCGACGGTGGTCCTCTTGGTGGGTGGTGGTCGGACAAGCCAACGGTCGCCGGCGACGTCACTTTGACAAGGTAAAGAAGACCGACGGTGTTGAATTCGAATTCATTTGCCCCTCTCGGTCATGCTGCTCGTGCTGCTCATCTCCCTCTCGAACGAGGCAGCGAAACCAGCTGGAAGTGCTGCCTGGAGGTTGCAGCTCAGGGCGAGGCAGAGAAGGCGGGGACGAGGAGGAGCCGGCGGCGAGAATTCTTTCTCCCAATCCATCGTTCCGTCCTGAATAGCTCTCTGGTTCAGTTTCTTGGTGCAGCAGCAGCACCGCAAGGAAAAAGATAAGATGAAAGTGAAGATGGAGGTGGAAGAGGAGGTGAGGTGGTGGAGGTTTCGGTTTCCCCCTGGTTCGTCGTCGTTCTTGAACTCTCTCGACCTCGCTCCCTTCCTCTGATTTCAACCCATTTGATAGACTTTTGACTAAGGCAGAAAAGAGGTGTCGTACTTATCCTCTTTCCCTAATTCCTTTCTAATGAAGCTAAAGAAAGGCGGTTTGTAAAATCAAACCCGTCTCGGAACGGGACTCGCGTTAAAGCGGTAAAATTATGTACCTCGAGTGGAAAAACTCACTAAATGAAAAACGTCCCGTAATTTATGTAGACCAATACAACCAATTTTTCATGATTTTATCTTGCTACCTTCAATTTTTAAGGCTTCCGATTCGTATTTTAAATCCTTTACAGTACATAATTAAAAAGACGGCTTATCCAATAAATATTCCTTTTCCACCGAAAAATCCTAGAAGTCACACCGATCCATAAAATCATTTCTTTGTGATTTTAGGATATCACCAACAATTTCCTAGGATTTAATCTCCAACAAAAATATTGGATTAAGCGTTAAAACGGACCAAAAAGGTTAAAAGGATATCCGAGAAAAATTCAAAAATATCCTCAAAAACCGCAGTTATTACAGATATTTACAGAAATTACATATGGGCGCAGGAGGCGGCGGCGTGTCGAGAGAGTTGACGGAGGAGGCGCCGGAGGCGGGCGATGCAGGTGTTGTTGTTGTTGTTGTTGTTGGTGGTGGTGGTGGTGGTGTTGTTGTTGTTGCTGTTGCTGCTGCTGTTGTTGTTGTTGTTGTTGTTGTTGTTGTTGCTGTTGTGGTCGTCGTCGTCGTCGTTGTTGTTGTTTTCACACAAATTAAGAAGAAAGAAGAGAGGAAAAAGCAGCCAATAGAAAGAGGGGAGAGAGTGTGATGTTGATGGATAAAGATGAGAAGAAAGAAAAGAAGAAAGGAAATGACTAAAAGGGATATTGTGCTTGATTTTTGATTGGATAATATGGAAGGGAATATATTGAATGAGGGTAGTATTGTAAGAAAAATGTAGATATAAAAGGAAAGAAGGGGGAGAAGGACAAACATTTAGGGACGACGGAAACGGAAAGAGGACAAACATTTACGGACGGAGGGAGTATTAATTAGGGGGATTTAGATAGATGAGAACACGTTTATATATAGAGGAGATATTTGCTTAGCGGGGATGGAATTTACTTTTACTAGTTTTACCCGTCGTACCATGTACGACTACGATTCGATATTTTATAAACATTATAAATAAGATATTAATAAATAAATAAAAATATAATATAAACTTTAATATAAGTTATTTATTGTTCGTAGAATGTATATAATTTTTTAATCAAATATTATATTCTTCCTATTTTATTATTTTTTATGTACGTAAATTTAGAGTTAATCAAATATTTCAATATCTATTAAATATTTTATTATCCATTTTTATTAATTTTAAATTTTTTAACCATATATCATTAAATTTTTTATAAAAGAAAATCATTATATTTCTATAAATAAATTTGTCAAAAGATATATGATAAAATATTTATATTTATTTTAAAATATTTAAATATTTTATCTTTAATTTTAAATACTTGTATAAGGAAGCTTTCACAAAATATTGTTATGCTAAATAGATATTTTTTTGATGTTAGAGATAAATTTAAATAGTTAAAAAGAATTTAATAAAAAGAGTTATAATAATAGAAATAAAAATTAATTTTTTAAATATGAGGTGGGGCTAGAATCGTTCTTGTGGCTCGAAAAGGTACAACTTTAATATATAGTTATAGTATTATTGCATATTAGTATATTACCTATTTTTTTATTTTTAAACATTATAAGTATTTATCATTAATTTTTTATTATAAAAGAAAAAAATATATCTATAAATAATTTCGTGAAAAGACATCATGCTAAAAGGTAAAAGATATTTATACTTATTTAAAAATATTTTAAATTTGTTATCTTTAATTTTTAAATATTTGTATAAGAAAGTTTTCAAAAGATATTGTTATACTAAATAGATATTTGTTTGATGTTAAAGATAGATTTAAATAGTTAAAGAAGAATATAATAGGAAAAAGTTAAAATATTAGAAATAAAAATTAATTTTTTAAATATGAGGTGGGGTCAGAATCGTTCTGGTGGCTCGAAAAGGGATAGCTTTAATATATAGTTATAGAAGTTTTCGTTGGCTTTTAAGTTACGTACATGGGGTTTTCAAGAGAATTCGGCCGGCGTTTGAAGAATTTTGGTTTTCAAGTTCTAGCCCCTTAATTTGGATTATCTACATAATTAAGACTAAGTTTTCTTACTCTTTGATTGTATTGAATAATGTTTTGCTAGATTATCTATTTTGATTATATCTTCAATCATGATTGGCTAAATTCCTAGTTCTAGGGTTTTGGTGATCCATTCAATGTGTATTTATTTAAAGTTATATTCTTTGTCTGAATTTAAATATATTTGATTCAATCCTAGATGTTTTATGCCTTAGTAACTTTTGTGAATGAGAACTTATTAAAGTTTGAGACTGAAAGGTGAAAACTTTAATAAGTAGTCAAACAGGGAACTGAGAATGAAAGGTACCTTTTCCTGTCGGAACCCTAGGATTTGAACATGAGATTTCTTTATTGCGAAAGTGTTTTGATTTCTCTTGTGGATTAATAGTTATCATAGAAACCTTAAGGTTGGGTTGAGTTAGCATGTCGCGAAAGTGGATGTTAATTCAGTTTAATCTTAAATTCTAAGTGCTTACTAGTCTAGATTTCAATTGGCAAGTCGCGAAAGCGGATGTTTGTTGGGTTTAGGCACGTTGCTATCATTCGAAAGGACTTAGTGATTAACTTAGATAACTACCTTCAAATAATTGGATAGAGTATAATTTTATTTATTGAAACATTGTTGTGATGATCCTTAACCTTAGACATGTCTATCCCATACATTTTATCCATTTATTTTTATTATTACTTGTTATATTAGATTAGATTTCCCATATTTCCTTCTGTGTTTTGACCTAATTTACTAGTAGAGTTACAATTGGTATTACATTGGTCCTTGTGGGATCGACACTTGAGGTACTACGATTGACCCCGTTTGCTTGCGGGTCAGTTTTGGCTGCATCACAAAGCAAGTCGATAGACGATTAACCTCGAAAAATGGAAACAAACACGCAACGGAAGAAATAGGCCCGAACAAGTCACAATCACAATAACAAGTACAACCACAATTTCAATTCAAACCCAATTATATTTGCAGACACAATCACAATTACAGTTACGATTACAAGCACACTCATAATCACAGTCAGATTCAGAATCACAATCAGACTCACAACCACAATAAGATTCACAATCACAATCAAAAATACCAGCACAATTACAACTACACCCACAATTACAACTGCAACAAAAATACAAGCACAACCACATTTACATTTACAAAGACAATTACAATTACAATTACAATTACATGTTTCAAACGCACAATTTCAATCGCAATTACAATACAATTACATACACAATTTACAAATATGAGTACTAACACAATTACGGATAGAATTACAATGTTTACATAGACAGAAAATTTTATTTTAAAAGAATTAGTACGTAAAGGGACTAGTTTCCAAAACCAATTCCATCTACATGGCACCCAATCTAACAAGAATTGAATTAAGCCGAGCAAGTCGAAGAACGACTTACCTGGAGGACGAATTCTCGCAGAAGCAGACTACATAAGTAAACCGAGCAAAGCAAGACCCTAGAAAAAGATAACGAAATGCCTTTAAAAAGACAAAGTTCCAAAAAGAGATTTAACGAAATTGAAATCCCGCCAACTTATAACTCCTAACAACTTAACTTAGTCTAATCCTAGTGATTACGTAATATATATTAACCCATAATTATCACTGATCAAGATCACCAAGTATCACTTTTGGCCCGACAATTAGCATGAATTGCTCAGTAGAAAAGAATAACATAGTAGCCAAATTTAGAACATAGACCGATCCTTAAAAACATTAATTGACCTCAACTTATATATAGCAAACCACATAACCTTTCAAAATTATGAACCTAATTAAGCATTCTTTGCACTACAAAACTTAACGCAAACCACGTTAAATTAACATAAAGCCAATAACTCTTAATTACAACTTGTAGCCTGGAAAAGACAAAACAACGTATTTTAATACGGAGTATATGATTCTAAACCAACTAACATCTGTTGCCTAAATAAATTTAACTGGTTTAATTACTATCAAAACCGGAATCATACATTCATAATTAAACAAAACCAGAACTCAAAATTAAAGGCATCTTCTAACCCATCTCTAACTAATTAATCAGAGATAAAACCTCTCAATTTCACCCACGATTGCTTAGTCACGCCCACCACTAACAAACTCAATTAAACGATCGAAACAAACGTGAAGGAAAGATCATAGGTTTGATTAATCAATGGAACCGAGACGGAGGGAGAAGGACATCTACCAGCAATAGTGAGTTTAGCCAGAGACTAACGCCGAACAAGGGCGGCCGAACGAGCACGGCGGCACCAGAGACAAGGCAACAGAAACTAGTGGTTGCAATGAGACATCGATCGATTGCAGCGTACGCTGGTGAGGGAGCGGTGTCGTGGTCGGATTTTGATTCGAAGATGGTGATGGACATCCAACATCGAAACGAATTCTAAGGCATGAAAAAGGGCGAACCTGACTTAGATCAACCCTTCCCGGTTTGAGAAAAAGGACGAGTGATCCCCACGGAAAGCTATCAAGCCGGATTGGAGGCAGAACAATCGGCGGTGTGTGA
Source organism: Fallopia convolvulus (assembly GCA_964016875.1). NCBI lineage: Eukaryota > Viridiplantae > Streptophyta > Magnoliopsida > Caryophyllales > Polygonaceae > Fallopia > Fallopia convolvulus. Next base: position 31,463,541 of record OZ024735.1, on the reverse strand, counting down.
GATCAGTGGCGAGACTCGAAGGGTCGACGGTGTGATCCAACCGGCGAACTGGACGGATCGATGGATCTTCGACGGGTTTGGCCGATCGAAGCGTGACATCGGGTGTTGGCCGCACCAGGACCAGCAACGAGGCTCGGGTCTTCTCCCTGGTCGGCAAACGGAAAGGATCGAAGAAGGCGAAAGGGTTTTCCCGGTGGCAGCAGGAGGTGAACTTGGGAGTTAACTTGGGCTTCTCCCCAAATTCGGTCAGGTTGGGCAAGCCCATCTCCTCAAAACAAGATTGGATTTTGACTAGTTTGAGAAACCAAGTGGAAATGGAATTTGTAATCGGGTTTCGGAAAAGTATTACAAGAACGCACAGATCGTGTGCGATTGTTTGCAGAACAACTGAGGAGTTTATTTATTAGAGAATGTCATCACAAAAGAATCTAAAATTAGAAGGAGATGATATGTTTCCATTGAGATATTTTATATGAGCGTACATGTTATATTAGGAAAGATCTTGTAAGATTGCGTGGGATGTTATTTCCTTAACCAAATAGAAAATAATATGACACGAAATCACACCTTTCTCTAGCTTAAATACTGCATTGTTTTAGGTTAGAAGTAAGGATTTTCAAGCATAATTTGTATATCTTGTGAAAAGGAAAAAAGAGAGAGTTCTATGTTGAAGAAGACTCGTGTGTGGGATTCGTACGAGTAGTGAAGAAGACTCGTGCGTGAGATTCGTACAAGTGGTGTAGTCAAGTGTTCTTAGGCATAGCGTGAGGTTGAGAGTGTAGGTACAAAGGTAAAGCGTGGTTCAAGGTTGTGGGATTCAACTCGTACACGGGAGAGCTTTGTAACACTCAAGAAATCAATAGAGCGAGTCTAAGGACTCTTGAAATCCGACCAAGTGAGAAGCTTGGAAGGGAGTGGTTTTTCTCTAAGTAAACTAGTTGGTTTACGAAGAGTTTCTACTATAAATCGTTTGTCATTTACAGTCTGGTAATATCTTTCCAATTTGATTACTCCGCTGCTTATTTCAAGGTCACTGACTTTACCAAAGTCGGTAACTTCTAATGTTACTCAAAGTCGACGACTTCGCAGGAGTCGCCGACTCGTTTAAGTACTAACGATCCTACAGTTTCCTTCAACTCCAAGCCTTGATGGTGGTGTATATCTCGTATCCACCATAACAATTAGGGATGTTCATCGGACCTAAACCGAACCGAACTGAGGAAAACCGAAAACCGAATTTCGGAATTTTCGAAACCGAGGACCGAAATGAATAAGCTCGGTTCGGTTCGGTTTTTGTTCGGTTCGGTTCGAGTAGGAACCGAAGTAGCAGATTAGGTACAAAGCCTACCCAAAATATAGAACATAACACCCTAAACCAAACTAGAACCGAACTAAACCGAACCAATTTTTACCCAACCGAACTAGAATCGAACTAAACCTATTTAAACCTAAAAAACCGAACTAATGAACAGCCCTAATAACAATATCGCATCTTAACAATCCTAAATTATCAACTTCTCCATTATATCAAACAGTTGATCAAAAGCCACTTACAAATGCAAAATGATTGACATCCCTATGATGAGCCTCATCAGCACGAATTATAACATCTTTTAAGAGTAGCATCAGGCCATTCAATTGCCATGTGAGCCAGCTTCGGGGAACTGACAACCACTGATCTCTCTTATCACTTGAGCTTAGTCACTTCCATGAAAGTCATGAGATGCAATCTCTCGTTCTCGGCTTCTTCTAGAAGGGCTTTGAACCAACCGTCGTTTTGCTCGAATATTCTAACGAATTTGAATTGTAAGAGCATGCCTCCTACCATGATTGGTAGTTGGTACTGGTGCTATGGTTTCTAGCATCATAGCTCGGACCGCTCGGTATTCCTATCTCTTTTGAAGTTAGTTGATGCCAAAAAACTGATATGAGAAATGGATGATTTTAAGACAAAAGCTATGTTTCAATACATAAATATTCAATCGACTAAAAATATCTGCCAGTGAACGAAATTTAGAATGATTAAATTAAATGATGTGTAGAAATCTGTATTAAACAATCTTTAGTTGACTTAAAAAAAAGAGTCACAATTGGCAAAGGCTAGCTATGTACCCACCTTTTTTTAATTAGTCCATTCAGCGTGGTTGGGGCTCTTCCATCTCACCACACAATTTAGGAACATGTCCTTCACCCAGCCCTAACATGATATGTGTTACAAGATCTGCATCTGAAAATCACATGAATGAGATAAAACAACCCATCATATCTCTATATTAACCCACAAGAATTTCATCAAACACAAAAAATGCAGAACCAAGGTTATGATTACAATAAAATTTTGGAAGCTCACCCCATAAAAAGCACCACATTTTTTTTGATCCTTTTCAAGTTTTTTGAATTTTGCTTCAACCTGATCAACATATCAGGATCAACGTTACCTATAGTAGTCACCTTCCCTTGCTGCATATCTATTGCAATAGCATGTATACATATGTAGTAAGAATATAGTGTTCGTACCATAAATTTTATGTAAGATGTTTTTGACTTCGCTCTTGCACCTATCACGGTCTCTATATTAAATCTCAAAATGCAAATCTAAGGGAAAGAGGAAGAAACATTTTTTTAAAAGAATTCTCAATAGCCTACAAACTCAAGTCTGTTGAGAAATATGTTCTTAGACCAAAACTTGTGATGCCCATCCTCTTAATACCATCCAATTGTTGTCCCTTCTCACCTTCTTTTGAAACCATAACCATCTAGATTTTCCTGAGCAGAAAGCACTGAAGCAGTTTGATTCTCCATCTTTTCATCTGTTGGGCAAAACTTTATCAAGTACGGTTCTCAACTTGGTCAATGTCTAAAGTAGCAGAATCCAAGGACAATGTCTAAGCTATGTTCTCCATATGGGAATGACATTAACCCTAACTCTACCAATAACACAAAAAAAAAATCGTAATTCTTTTGGAATACAAGCTTAGTTTTATAAAGATAATTTGGATAATATGTCATTCACATTCTGTATTAACATTGGAAGTTAATTGGTGTCTTGTATTAGTCTGTCTAATCTATGTAAATTAATGATGTCTGTTTATAAGTTAAGTGTATATATGTGTGTGTGTGTGTCGTGTTCATTAAGTTGTAACCCCCAGAAATTCAGTTTGAACTTCAATACAGAAAGTGATTGTATTTTGTTCAGACAAACTCTTATGTGTACTCTGTTAATGATCGATTTCTATTTCAATTCTTTGGGAAATTCTACAAATTCAATGTTCTGATAGCAGCTTTATGCAAGCGTGTAGCCATCTATCATCGCTCTTGTTCAATAAAAAACGAACCCCTAACAATTTGGATTTCCTTTAATGCGCAATAAAATCAGGTCAATTTTAAACCTAGAAAATATTCAACTCTAAGAACCCAGAGCAAACAAAAACAAAATCAACGATCACCTATCTTTCTTCGGTGACTAAAGTCTTAATTGAGTATTCTGATATATATAATCTCTACAAAGAAGAAGAATTTGAAGAAACAGGGGAGCAAAGAGAGAATTACCACGAGAAGCGTTTGGAGTTTGGATGAATCCAAGCACTTGAGCTGATGATTCTAGAAGTAAAGGGTATCAGCAGCGACAATGAGAACCAGGAAGTGGCAACCAGCGGACGCACGGTGTGGCTTGGCATTAGGACTAATGGTGGTGAGGCAGATTGTTTGTGTGGGTTTTGGGGCTCACCACTCGCACAAAGAGAATAGGAAGCATATAATGGCACTTTGTAAATATTATGAAGTGGCATAGTTTTTTGGAAAATGCACTGTTTTTTAAATTTTAGGCTAAAATTTAGGCGTGTACTGTTCACAATGAAAAAGTGGTACATTTATAGGTTTTTTGATATACAGTATACGACGTATAAAAAATATCATGCAAAATGATTTTATTTTAATTTTTGTCCAGAGTTTTATCTCGTCAAAACAAATAATTCATAGTTTTATTAGAAAGTTCTAACCATTTCACCAAATATCTCAAAATAAATTATTACATAACTAAATATCTAAATGATATTAACATGCACAGTATTAATTAAATAAATTGCTTTGTTAAACTTATTATTATTATTATTATTATTATTGTCCAGCCTGGTAGTACTCCTAGCTATATAGCAGTATATTTCTAAATTAAATAAAGCGTCAAATCCGTAATGAATGGGACGTTTGCAATAATATATCTTTTCGCACTTATGTTATTACTCGAATTAACATGCGAAGTATTAATTAAATAAATTGCTTTGTTAAACTTATGAGTATTATTATTATTATTGTCCATCCAGGTAGTACTCCTAGCTACTACATCCGATCAAGATTATATGACGTTTAGTAAATTGCACAATATTTAAGAAAACTTGAGCAAGCATCTAAAAGTTACTAACTAGATAATATAGTGTGGGCTACTAGAGTAAAGTTTAGCTTTTTCAGCTCTCTCTCTCATTCATTACATTAATTAATTTTAGCCTCTTGACCAATAGATGTAAAGAATATGAAAAGCCATAGTCATAACATTAATGAAAAGGTATTGGACATTACTAACGTCAAATAAATCTGATCAGAAAGATGGAGCTAGAACGTCATATATTTTAGCTCCATCTTTCTAAAATATATGACGTTTTAGGTCAGTTTCAAACCTAGAAAATATTCAACTCTAAGAACCTAGAAAAAACAAAAAAAAAATCAATGATCATCTATCTTTCTTCGGTGACTAAAGTCTCAATTGAGTATTTTGATATATTTAATCTCTACAAAGAAGAAGAATTTGAACAAACAGGGGAGCAAAGAGAGAATTACCACGAGAAGCGTTTGGAGTTTGGACGAATCCAAGCACTAGAGCTTACGACTGTAGAAGTAAATGGTATCAGCAACAACAACGAGAACCAGGAAGTAAGTGGCAACCAGTGGAGGCACGATGTGGCTTGGCATCAAGACTAATGGTCGTGAGGCAGATTGTTTTTGTGGGTTTTGGGACTCGCCCCTCGCACAAAGAGAATAAGAAGCATATAATGGCACTTTGTAAATATTATGAAGTGGCATGGTTTTTTGGAAAATGCACTGTTTTTTAAATTTTAGGCTAAAATTTAGGCAAAATGATTTTATTTTAATTTTTGTCCAGAGTTTTATCTCATCAAAATAAATAATTCATAGTTTTATTAGAAAGTTCTAACCATTTCACCAAATATCCCAAAATCAATTATTACACAACTAAATATCTAAATGATATTAACATGCGCAGTATTAATTAAATAAATTGCTTTGTTAAACTTATAGGTATTATTATTATTATTATTATTATTATTATTATTATTATCATTATTATTATTATTATTATTGTCCAGCCTTGTACTCCTATCTATATATGAGTGTATATCTAAATTAAATAAAGCGTCAAGTCCGTAATGAATGGGACGTTTGCAATAATATATCGTTTCACACTTATGTTATTACTCGAATTAACATGCGCAGTATTAATTAAATAAATTGCTTTGTTAAACTTATAGGTATTATTATTATTATTATTATTATTGTCCATCCAGGTAGTTCTCCTAGCTACTACATTTGATCAAGATTATATGACGTTTAGTAAATTGCACAAGATTTAAGAAAACTTGAGCGAACATCTAAAAGTTATCGACTAGATAATATAGTGTGGGCTACTAGAGTAAATTTTAGCATTCTACTAGAGTAAATTTTAGCATTTTCTGCTCTCTTTCTCATCCATTACATTAATTAATTTTAGCCTCTTGACCATGTAAAGAATATGAAAAGTCATAGTCTTAGCATTAATGTAAACGTATTGGACATTACTAACGTCAAATAAATCTGATCGGAAAGATGGAGCTAGAACGTCATATATTTTAGCTCCATCTTTCTAAAATATATTATGACGTTTTAGGTCAGTTTCAAACCTAGAAAATCTTCAGCTTTAAGCACCCAGAGAAAACATAAAAAAATCAATGATCACCTATCTTTCTTCAGTGACTAAAGTCTTAATTGAGTATTCTGATATATTTAATCTCTACAAAGAAGAAGAATTTGAAGAAACAGGGGAGCAAAGAGAGAATTACCGCGAGAAGCGTTTGGAGTTTGGACGAATTCAAGCACGAGCTGACGACTGTACAAGTAAAGGGTATCAGCAACGATAGCGAGAACCAGGAAGTGGCAACCAGCGGAGGCACGGTGTGGCTTGGCATCAGGACTAATGGTGGTGAGGCAGATTGTTTGTGTTGGTTTTGGGGCTCGCCGCTCGCACAAAGAGGATAGGAAGCAGATAATGGCACTTTGTAAATATTATGAAGTGGCATGCTTTTTGGAAAATGCACTGTTTTTTAAATTTTAGGCTAAATTTAGGCGTGTACTGTTCACAATGAAGAAGTGGTAAGTTTATAGGTTTTTTGATATACAGTATACGGCGTATCAAAAAAAAATCATGCAAAATTATTTTATTTTATTTTTTGTCGAGATTTTTATCTCGTCAAAACAAATAATTCATAGTTTTATTAGAAAGTTCTAACCATTTCACCAAATATCCCAAAATCAATTATTAGTTTATTACAGAACTAAATATCTAAATAATATTAATCCTCAAAAAATCTTATGTTCGCTATTCATTTTTAATACTACACCCTTATATAATTCCTTTGCTTGTTTGGAATTTATTGTGTTTATACATTCTTATTAGTTTGTTGGTTGATTTGTTTCAACTTCTCTATCTACCAGGCATAACTGATACATTAATTAAATTCTTTTCTTATCTAACAATACACCATATACAATTTTATTCCAAAAATATACCTTGTTATTTTAATCCCAAATTACCCCTAGCCCTAACATCTATAAAATATTTAAAGATATTCTCAAAGCGAAATATATACTAAACCTTTTGTGTGATGTCTTGAAATTTCACCGATAATTGTTCATCTTAATTTAAAATGATTATTGTAACCTTTGGTATTATTGCAAATAAAAATAACACAATATAACATCAATATTTGATATTACATCATTAATTTAGAAACTTTTGGTATTACACATTTACACACAAAATATAACATCATAGTAACCTTTGCTATTTAAGCTAACATAAGATAAAATCAAATTTAATTTCTAACATTTCTAAAATACTCCCTTTTTCTCTCTGAGTCTTTATTTTTTGCAAAATCACATCACAATTTCATCTACCACCAAACAACCAATAGAAGACAACTTCAATTTGCAATAAATAAATGATCAAATTGAAACGCAATTTGAGATTGGAGAGTGAAAAATGACAACGTAAGACTTGAAAGTTTTTGATTGACGGTAATTAGGTATACAAAAAATACACCGTTTTGTTTAGGTTAAAATTTCTACAATTTTTATTAAATTCATTATTATATTTTGATGTTGATGGTATGTTACTATGTTATGTGAATAAATTTTCACAAATAAATATTCATTTCAAACATTAGAGTATAAATAAATATTCATTTCAAATATTGTTGGAACAATTTACTAAAAGGGGGTTACTTTCGTCTTTTAAGACTAACTAAATTGAATAAAGCGTGAAATCCATAATGAATGGGACCGTTTGCAATAATATATCGTTTCGCACTTGTGTTATTACTTGAATTAACATGCGCAGTATTAATTAAATAAACTGCTTTGTTAAACTTATAGTTATTATTATTATTGTCAAGCTTGGTAGTACTCCTAGCTATATTGGAGTATATATCTAAATTAAATAAAGCGTGAATTTTGTAATGAATGGGACATTTGCAATAATATATCGTTCGCACTTATGTTATTACTCGAATTAACATGCGCAGTTTTAATTACATAAACTGCTTTGTTAAATTTATAGGTATTATTATTATTATTGTCTATCCATGTAGTACAACTAGCTACTGCATCCGATCAAGATTATATGACGATTAGTAAATTGCACAGGATTTAAGAAAACTTGAGCAAACATCTAAAGGTTACCGACTAGATAATATAGTGTGGGCTACTAGAGTAAATTTAAGCTTTTTTCAACTCTCTTTCATCCATTACATTAATTAATTTTAGCCTCTTGACCAATAAATGTAAAGAATATGAAAAGTCATAGTTTTGGCATTAATGAAAAGGTATTGGAAATTACTAACGTTAAATAAATCTGATCAGAAAGATGGATCTAAAACGTCATATATTTTAGAAAGATGGAGCTAAAATATATTACGTATATATGATGTAGTATGTATATATATATAGTATTAAGATCAGGTAGAAAGTTTATTAGAGTGAAAAATGAGTGTGAATAGGAGCCTTTGAATTAGAGATTATCAACGGATGAGATTAAGTAAAATTGGATGCATTATTATGTTAAAGATGCGTTACATTGGATTGTACCAAATCTGGATATTGAGATTTTTTGAGATTTAGATATCCAAAAATAAATCCCACAAATCTCACAAAAATAAAAATCATCGCAACCCCGCTTTAAACTCTACCAATCTCACACCATCATTGTAGTATGCTCTGGTCTCTGGAATTCTGAATTCTTTCTTTCCCAACCTGAACTCCCTCATTTTGATTGCAATTTGCATCGTAGGGATAGGGATCAAATTTGGGTTCAAATAGCTAGGTTTGGGTTTGATTAGATTAGTGTTATCAATTGGGTGATTTTAGTTGAATTGATTTTCGTTTTCAAATTCACGCTCGAGATCTTTGAATCCTTGATCCCTTTATTTCTTACCCTTCCATTATCACGAGTCGGGAGAGATCACTTGTTCTCAATTTAGAGGTGAATCTCGAATTCTATTGTTTTTTTAATTTTTGGAAGTTTGGTGTAATTGGGTGATAATTTCTCAGTTTTGTCCTTTATGTTATCTACATTGTTAGGTGGTGGGATCGATCAACATATTAAAGAAATTATCAAATTTGATGAGGTAATGAACTCATTCTCATTGTAACATTTGCAGTTTTTCATTGGCTATATTTTAATTATTATAGTGCTTCAATAAACAAATAACGAATAAGAATTTTTTTTAATTTATTTGCGTGATCTTGCAATGGCCGTACCTACTAGGAATTGAGAATTCAACTTGGCAGGATAATTAGTTCTACAATTTGAATTTTTTTTTTCAAATTGTGTTTTATAATTTCATTTTAGATATTTTGTAAATGACTTCATTTTCACTATAATCGAAGCCCTAATTTGATCCATTGATATTGATTAATCTCTCTTTGTTATCTTTGTTTGATCACCGAATTTAATATTCGTCATTTTTTAAAGTGATCTTCATTGGGATATTAAGAGATATTCACAAAATTAGGTAGTAGTATTAATTTAATTGAAATATGATCTTGCCAAATAAATAATATGTATTATTTTTTGAGAGATTTTATGTATTGTTACGAAAATTTATCTACTCTATTTTGTATTTGAAGGTGGCAAATGATCGAAAATATCGACGGAAGATGGAGTCTATAAAAGGGCAATGGATTTTTATTTGTGAGATTTGTGCTTGGGTGATCATATTCACCGTATTATCTAGTGATATTCATGTAACTGGGTAGTCATATTCACTATATTAGCTAGTATAGTCATTTAAAATGGGTGATCATATTCACCACATTACATAATGATATTCATGTAACTAGGTGATTATATTCATTGTGTTAGCTAATGATATTCTTATCATTAAATAGTAGTGATATTTATCCATTTTATGTAATTGGGTTGTGACAGGCTCATAGTATTCATGTAATTGTATGATGATATTCATCTTCATTCTAATATATATTAAATAAAAACGGATGCATTCATTTCAAAAATTATAATGAGATTGTGCAACTATTAATTTTAATCCTATTCACCGTAACACAAGTACATATTCATTGTTTATCACGATGGTATTCACCGTAATAGAAGTATATATTCATTGTTTATCACGTTGATATTCACTCGGTAGACTGTAATAATGTATATTCATTATTCATCACGTTGGTATTCGATCATTTGACAGGTTACAAAAATAGTGATGGAAATTTACGCCAATATCAATTAGTTTTAAAAATAGAATCTAATCAATATTAAAAATATCATTTGTTTTTTTAAATAGAAGAGAGAATTAATATTTACAAAAAAGATTGCAGATTTTCTACTGATTTGTTTGACTATAATAATTTCTTTTTCTTTTTAATCAATCACTCCTATTTTTTAGGAAACTACGCATATTCAAATCTACAAATTAATCTCATATTTCTCTCTTTATTTTTGTAATTATGTACCCTCAAATCTGACCACTTATTTTATCCAATCCGACGTCTTAAATTTTCACTCACTTTCTACCACAATTAACTTTCTACTGGAACCTCCTATATATATATATATACATATTACGAGCATATTGGTAGTTGTGTAATCCCGACTCAATTTAAATAATAATATAATGTGGTTGCTAATTCTCCTCTTCCTCCCCACCCTCGCCCTTGTTTGCCTCCTCAAAACCACCACCACAACCACCAATGCTGCAGGCACCGGCCAAGTCCCGAAATCCTACCCAATCATCGGATCCTTTCTAGCATTCAACCGCACAGGCCGTCTGATGTTTATCACCGACATCCTACGACGGTCTCCGGCGTCCACCTATGTCCTCCACGGGCCCTTCCCAGGAAGCCGCCAGGTACTGACGGGAAACCCTGACGTGGTCCGCCACATCCTCAAGGACAACTTCCATAACTACCGGAAGGGCCACACTTTCAGCTCCGTTCTTGAGGATCTCCTCGGGGACGGAATCATGAACGTTGATGGGGCCCAGTGGAAGTTCCAGCGCCAGGTGGCTAGCCACGAGTTCAACACTCGCTCTTTGCGGAAGTTCATCGAGAAATTAAAGTTGTCGATACCGAGGTGTCTGACCGCCTCGTTCCGCTCGTGGCCCAGGCTCCCGAAGACGGCGCCGTTTTGGACTTGCACGATGTGCTGCAACGCTTGGCCTTTGACAACATTTGCAAGATCGCCTTTGGGTACGTACGTATGTAATTAATTATTTCTTTATTAAATTGATATTTTTTGAAATTATAATGCAAAAAAATTTCATTTCCAAATATATAACTTAAAATATATTTTTTCTAACCTATTCTCTAGAATCTTAAAATAAAAATTATTTATTACATTTTATCATTTAAGGTTATTTTGACTTTATTTATAGAGTTTATTAAAAAAAATTAGAATTTTAGTTTTATTTTTAAGGACATATAATAGAAAAACCGAATATATTATAATGACAAACATGTTCAGGTATGACCCGGAATACCTATCGTTGTCCCTTTCGGGTTCAAGCTTGGCTGCGGCTTTGGATAACGCAGTGTCCATTTGCGGGCGAAGGTTCCGTTGCTTGTTTCCCATACAATGGAAGCTTAAGAAGTTGCTCGGTGTCGGATCCGAAAGATGACTCAAAGAGGCCGTCTCCATTGTAAGAGATTTTGCCATCAACATCATTAGACAAAAAAGGCAAGAAATGATGCTTTCCACGAACCCACTACAAGAAGAAGACTTACTATCCAGATTCTTAAAATCAGGCCACTCCGACGAGCAATTCGTTGCCAACATCGTAATCTGCTTCACCTTAGCGGGCAGGTAATATATAGAATGATGATACCTCTTTCGATAACATCATATATTCAAATATACAGAATGAAACATACAATATATAAGTACGTAGCAAATGACACAAAAGTGAAACTCGTATATGTATTAACCTGATTTGGTGTTACAATGTGAATGTCCAACTTTCGCTTTTGAGTTATCGAGACAAGAACTCGCGCCCCAAGCCCTTTAGCCAGTGTCTTAGCTCTTACTTGCTCGATTAGGGTCTAACCTCTCAAAACACCTCAGGATTCAACTCATCTATAACATTTCATGGCAACAAAATCTAAATATATAATAATTATGAAATATTCTATTCTATGAGCAGGGACACAACATCATCTGTCCTCACTTGGTTCTTTTGGCTCCTCTATAAGAACTCCCGCGTCGAGCTCGAGCTCCTAGAGGAAATTACGGCCACCACTTGTATATATGACACCAAGTGTATTGATTCACCGGAAGATGGGTTTTCTCCGTACGAGGAGACGAAAGATATGGTATACACGCACGCTTGTTTGTGTGAGACAATGAGGCTATACCCACCCATCCCAGCAGATGTGAAGGAGGTCGTACAAGATGACATTTTGCCTGACGGAACGAAAGTAAGGCGCGGGGAGAAAGTGTCGTACTATAATTATGCAATGGGGAGACTCGAAAAGATATGGGGGGAAGATTGGGCGGAATTTAGGCCTGAGAGGTGGTTAGAGAGGGATGGAGGGGTGAGTAAATGGAGGTTTGTAGGACGAGATCCGTATGAGTATCCAGTATTTCAGGCCGGACCTCGAATTTGCCTCGAAAAGGAGATGGCGTTCCTCCAAATGAAGAGGGTGGTTGCAAGGATTTTGAAGGGGTTTAAGGTGGTTTCGATACTAGAGCTTGGACTTGAACCTGTCTTTGTGTTTACTTTGTCGTCAAAAATGAAAGGTAGTCTTCCTGTCAGATTTGAGGAGAGGAAAGTGAAAATTTGATCAATGTGTATGTGTTTATGTTTTTAGTGTATGTCACTGTGCTCATAATAATTGTATCTTGTTCACATCTAGCTCGTGAAGTGGAGGATTTACATGCATTAATTTGTGGCTCATGGTTTGTGAAATATTGTGCTCATAATAATTGACCTAATATTGTCTCCTCTTTGTGTTCGGATAATTAAGTTGTGATTGGTGATGTGTCTATTGTGTCATCTCCTGCGTTTTGATGGGACATGAGAATGTGTGATCCAGTCTTCAAGTCTATTTTACCTTTACTTGGAGTGGGTTTTGTTGATGCTAGATCAAAATAACCTTGTGCTATTTGTTTAAAAGCAAAATAATCTAGAGATTCGATTCCTTTGAATTCGAAGAAAGCAGCAAAGTTATATTATTTAATTCTTCTTGATGTATGGGATCATATAGTTTTGCTTCCTCTTGTGAAACTTTCTATTTTTTTACTATAGTCGATGATTTTTCTCGATGTGTTTTTGTTTTTCTTATAGCTATGAAAATCGAGGTTGTTCAATTAGTTAAAGATTTTTGATCCTATGCCAAGACACAATTTCAAACATCCACCAAGACTTTTTGCATAGAAGATGGGACGTATTTATTGCCCTTTCAGTTGTTCTTTGACTCAGTCGGCATGATAATTTAGTGGAGCTTGTGGGCCATGATGGCATATTGGTTTAGGAGGAGTGTTTAAGTGGAGAGGTGCATGAGGTTAGGGTTTATTAGGATAAATATTATGTTAATTTTATCTTATGTATAGCTTGTGGGCCAAGTTGTATTTATGGGCCAAATTAGGTTAATTGTAATCCTATATAATGTACATGTTAATGATCAATAGAGGCAGATGAACAACTTTCGCAAATTACCTTCTCTGATTTATTTCATGGTATCAAAGCTTTGACCCTTAATCACAAAGCCTACCCTACGTGTAGTTCCTCCGCAATCATTAAAATTCTCAATCTTTTTCTTGTTCTAAGTTAATTGAATGAAGATGACCGATACCACCGTTGCTAATGTTGCCGCTGCAACCACCATGAAGGCACTGACCAAAGTAGTTGCTGCTACTAGCAACAACCTGAAGTGTGGAGCACTTGATGTGACCTCAGATCACACTGGCATGAAAATAAGTCATGTGATCTTGAAGGGAGACAATTTTCAAGAATGGGAGAAAGCATTACGGAATGCATTTTGTGAAAGACGTAAGCTCTCATTCATCGATGGGATACTTGACAAGCCTGCTAAAAATACTGAGGAATATGAGGACTGGTGTAATGTCAACTCAATGATGGTGGGTTGGATTCTTCAATCAGTCTATCTGACCTTGCATTTTTCTTTGCTCTATTCCGATTCGGTGAAATTGTTATGGGATGACATCCAACAACGCTTTCCGATTGGTAATGTGTGCCTCGTATTTACCAGTTGAAGACTAATACTTCTCGTTGTCATAAAAAACGGACAGCCTGTTGCAACATAGTTTCATCACCTTCGTCTCTTACAAGATTAATTACTCACATATTCACCCTCTTGTGGTTGTTCCTATGGCCAATGTAAATGTGGTTGGACCACGAAACTTCTAACTGAATGTGACGAATATTAGAGATATTATTTATGTCTATCATATCTTTGTATTATGTTAAGATTATATTTGTTTCCTTTTATCTTTTTAGCCTATGATAGATATTAGGAAAACCTAGATATTGATATTGCTTGGATCACAAGTACATTGTATGCTCTATTTAAAGAGAACTCTTCTTCAATAATATTATCAACTGAAACCTAATTCTATATTGTATCTAGAGCTTGTTCCAAACTACATCCAAAACTCAAAAACACATGTTTTTTAGCCATGGTTGCGTCTTCTTCCTCCTCCATCCCAAATGACGCAGAATGTACAAAACCTTTTCTTATCATCAATTTCACCAATGCCATCAAACTTACTCCCTCAAACTACATCACTTGGAAAACACAAATTAAGTACATCCTGGTTGGCTATGGCCTCTTCAATTTCTTGATGGCCCACACCCTTGTCCGGCTGCGGCACCCCTTGGTGCTGCAATCACTGTCCCGAATCCGCCTGTTCAGACTTGGCAATGTCAAGATCAACTCATATTTGATGTATTGGTTGGTACACTTTCATCCAATGTTGCTCTTATAACTCAAGCCGACACTTCACGAAAGGCTTGGAAAATTCTTGAAGACACATATGCTAAGCCCTCTCGGGGGCATATACAACAACTCAAAGACAAGATCGCCAGTCTTAAAAGGGGATCTTCCTCCATTACTAATTTCATGCAAAACGTCAAGAATTGTGCAGATCTTCTCAAGTTGTTGGGCAAGAAGCTGAATCTTGAGGTGTTGAAACCCAAAATATACTACGCTATAAACGGGATTATAATAAATACTAACTCTCGGGTTTCGTACCACCAAACGGTTTTCGTACGTAGATTGTTCCTCCTTCCCGCCCTTCAGCTGATTGTTTTATAATCCTCTTTACAATTAAAGCCATTTGGACTTTATACCGTAAATAGCGCATCTCACTTGGAGATCAAGCACATCGAATCTAGGTACAGGAAAAGATTCCCAACCCGGAGAAGTTTTTCGATCCTTTAATTATTCCATTGCTTCCCTCATTTATATTTCTCGGTTGTTGGAAGATTCCGCTGAAATCCGATGTGGGACGAGCCCAAAGTTATGCTAGTTTGATAAAGGTGGTGCGGTGGTGCTACCCAAGTGGACCCCTTTCTTTTCCTCTCAACACTTTCAAAGTCGTTACACACGTAACATGGCACAAATGAGTGCATGGTGGATGATGACACATGCAAATGGGTTAGCTACACAATTATACAATGCTAGCAAAATTTGTTTGCTTATAGGCCAGACCCACACTTATTGCTTAAGGGCCGAGTTAGCTTATGATCCCACTTGATGATTGACAACAAACGGGGAATGATCGAATTGTGCTATATAATCCTTCTCTGAAGATTACTCAATCAAATGTCGCACCCTTATGGTATAGATTATATATTATAGTTTTCCCCTTTGATTATTTAGCGGTTATTTCGTGCACCATCACAACCCCTTGGCTCGGCATTCTCGTTTCACGAGGACAACGGGACAATAAACAGGTACACCAACTTGCATAAGATGCTTGCGCTTTATCGGTTTGCAACTCGTGCAACGCGATCTAAACTCGAGATTAGGTGGAGTTCGGCACATTTCGAGAGTTGGGACCTCATCCCTTGAGAGTTAACGAAGCTCGTTCACTTAGAGAGTTAGGACCTCGTCCTTTGAGAGTTTAGCGAACCTCGTTTACTTAAAGAGTTAGGACCTCGTCCTTTTGAGAGTTAGCGAACCTCGTTCGCTTAGAGAGTTAGGACCTCATCCTTTTGAGAGTTAGCGAACCTCGTTCGCTTAGAGAGTTTGGACCTCGTCCTTTGAGAGTGTAGCGAACCTCGTTCGCTTAGACAGTTAGGACCTCGTCCTTTTAAGAGTTAACGAACCTCGTTCGCTTAGAAAGTTAAGACCTCATCCTTTTGAGAGTTAGCGAACCTCGTTCGCTTAGAGAGTTAGGACCTCATCCTTTTGAGAGTTAGCGAACCTCGTTCGCTTAGAGAGTTTAGACCTCGTCCTTTGAGAGTTTAGCGAACCTCGTTCGCTTAGAGAGTTAGGACCTCGTCCTTTTAAGAGTTAACGAATCTCGTTCGCTTAGAGAGTTAGGACCTCATCCTTTTGAGAGTTAGCGAACCTCGTTCGCTAAGAGAGTTAGGACCTCGTCCTTTTGAGAGTTAGCGAACCTCGTCCTTTAGATTGTCAAGACCTCGTCCTTTAGATTGTCAGGACCTCGTCCTTTAGATTGTCAGGACATCGTCCTTTAGATTGTCAGGACATCGTCCTTTAGATTGTTAGGACCTCGTCCTTTAGATTGTCAGGACCTCGTCCTTTAGATTGTCAGGACCTCGTCCTTTAGATTGTCAGGACCTCGTCCTTTAGATTGTCAGGACCTCGTCCTTTTAGATTGTCAGGACCTCGTCCTTTAGATTGTCATCGCCAACCCCGCGCACGCCAAGGGCGAACTCCGTGGCGCCACACAAAGACTGCGGCTAAGCCCGCGCACGCTAGAGCTAACCCCGTGGCGCCTTACAGAGACTGCGGCTAAGCCCGCGCACGCTAGGGCTAACCCCGCGGCGCGCATAGAGACTGCGGCTAAGCCCGCGCACGCCAGGGCTAACCCCGTGACGCGCACAGAGACTGCGGCTAAGCCCGCGCACACCAAGGCTAACCCTGTGGCGCCGCACAGAGACTGCGGCTAATCCCGCGCACGCCAGGGCTAACCCCGTGGCGCCGCACAAATACTGCGGCTAAGCTCGCGCACGCTAGGGGCGAACCCCATGGTGTCAAACAGAGACTATGGCTAAGCCCGCGCACGCCAGGGCTAACCCCGTGGGGCCGCACAGAGACTGCGGCTAAGCCCGCGCACGCCAAGGGCGAACCACATGGTGCCGCACAAAGACTACAGCTAACTAAAGAGGAAGAGGTCGCACTTACTTGATTATTACCCGAGAGTAGGTCGGATAGGGAGAGCACTTCCCATAGACGACGCCAGTGTTGAAACCCGAAATATACCACGCTATAAACAGGATTATAATAAATACTAACTCTCGAGTTTCGTACCACCAAATGGTTTTCGTACGTAGATTGTTACTCCTTCCCGCCCTTCAGCTGATTGTTTTGTAATCCTCTTTACAATTAAAGCCATTTGGACTTTATACTGTAAATAGCGTGATCTCACTTGGAGATCAAGCACATCGAATCTAGGTACAAGAAAAGATTCCTAACCCGGAGAGATTTTTTGATCCTTTAATTATTCCATTGCTTCCCTCATTTATATTGCTCGGTTGTTGGACGATTCCACTGAAATCCAATGTGGGACGAGCCCAAAGCTATGTTAGTTTGATAAAGGTGGTGCAGTGGCGCTACCCAAGTGGACCCCTTTCTTTGCCTCTCAACACTTTCAAAGTCGTTACACACGTAACATGGCACAAATGAGTGCATGGTGGATGATGGCACATGCAAATGGGTTACGTACACAATCATACAATGCTAGCAAAATTTGTTTGCTTATAGGCCAGACCCACACTTATTGCTTAATGGGCCGAGTTAGCTTATGAGCCCACTTGATGATTGACAACAAACGGGGAATGACCGAATTCTGCTATATAATCCTTCTCTGAAGATTACTCAATCAAATGTCCCACCCTTATGGTATTGATTATATATTATAGTTTTCCCCTTTGATTATTTAGCGGTTATTTCGCGCACCATCATGAGGATCTCATTGATTATGTCTAGAAATAATTGGACTCCAACTTTCAAGTTGTAATTGATGTTTTTCGAAACCGGGAAACCCTTATCAATTTTGAGGAACTTCATGATTGTGCGTGAACTAGATCTCAAAGTTGAAGGCTCAACATCGGCGTCCAACGAGCCCGCTAGTGTCATGACGATGCAATCTCGGTCGTCCAACAAGTCACGTTTGGCATCATCATCCCCACCCGCTTGGCCGAACCAACAATCCTAACAACGCCCACCCATGCAAAACCCTAGCTAGCCACCACCCTAACCGCCGCAATACCCCTATCCCCCTCCACCATCCATGCAAAACCCTAACCCTAATCACCCATCTCCTTGGTGCTTCCTTGGACGTTGTTAGTGGTGTCGTGAAGTCGGGCACGTCGTTGGCTTTTGCAACGAATTCCGACGCATTGCACCTAACATCAGCTCGCCACCTAACCCACTCCAAATCCAGCCCCTCCAAATCCAAATCGGAGCATTGCCCCCAACCTCTGCACGCCCGCCACCTAACACACGTTTTCCCGTTCCTACAATTGATCCCCTCCAAATCCAACCCCTCCCCTAACCAATCAGACTCATCTCGAGCCTCTCTCCATATTCCGGTCCTTCTTGAACCCACACCACCTCCACCCCATAACTTACCTCTCCAAAACCTATACCCAAGCCCATGACCGTCTAATGGTTTATGGGGGCCCTGTGCAGAAAATTTACAAGTATCATGGGCTCGGGCCGAGCCCATGACACCCTCGCCGCAAGTTCTCTCTAACCCTAATTCTCCCACCACTTCCTTTCTTTCTCCACAAGATAACCCTTCCAACCCTAATTTGCCTAGCCTCACCCCTCCTTCTTCTGAACCCTTGCCCACGCCTACCAACACCCCGAAAACATCGTCCAACCCCCTCTCAACTACCTTCAGTCCTCCTTCTTCCCCACCCCATCGTGTTGTTACCCGCTCCATGCATAATATCCATAAACCCGTACAACGACTTAACCTTCACGTCTCCCTTCCCACTCCCAAAGTACCCCAAAATATAACCTAAGCCCTTAAAGACCCGAACTGGCGCAGTGCCATGGAAATAGAGTTCTAAGCCTTGCTCTCCAACAAAACTTGGGACCTAGTTCCCTTGGATTGTGCCTCAAATATTGTGGGATGAAAATGGTTGTTTCGCATCAAATATCAATCGGATGACTCTCTTGACAAGTATAAGGCGCGTTTGGTTGCTAAAGGCTTCCATCAACGGCCCGAGTGTGACTATACGGAGACTTTAGCCCTATTATCAAGCCCGTAACTGTTCGCAACGTGTTATCCCATGTCGTTAGTTCTGGATGGTTCATTCCACAACTAGACGTCAACAACGCCTTTCTTCAAGGCTCACTTCATGAGGATGTCTATATGGAACAACCTCTCGGCTTTATCGACAAGCAGTTTCCTACGCATGTTTGCAAACTCAACAAGGCTATCTATGGGATAAAACAAGCACCCCAGGCATGGTATACTGAACTCCACACTTATCTTCTCAGTCTTGGCTTTATTAACTTAGTGGCTGACTCATCGTTCTTCATCTACCGAGATCAACATGTCACACTCCTCCTTCTCGTGTATGTGGACGATATTATCCTTACGGACAGTCGTGATTCAGCTCTTCAATGGTTAGTTTATTCTCTTACTACTCGGTTTTCGCTTAAGGATCTTGGAAACTTGTCTTACTTCCTTGGAGTTGAGGTGCACTCTCATTCTAAGGGCCTCTTTCTCAACCAGTGCAAGCATATTCTTGACCTCTTATAGCGTGTCAATATGGCGGACTCTAATGCCATTTCGACACCAACGTGCTCGGCCACTTCACTTCGTCGCAAATCTGGCTCACCGCTTGCCAATCCGGCTGATTATTGAATGGTGGTTGGTAGCTTGCAGTACCTTTCACTTACACAGCCTGATATAAGCTTTTCGGTTAATAAATTGTCTTAATTCATGCAAAATCCGACCTCTGAGGACTAGAGTGCAGCGAAGCGTCTTCTTCGGTACCTAAATGGCACCCTTACTCACGGTATTCTCCTACATGCTCATAATCCTCCCAATCTTCACGTATTTTCTAATGCGGATTGGGCGGGTAACAAGGATGATTACATCTCCACGTCGGGCTATTTTGTTTTTCTTGACCGCACTCCAATCTCTTAGAGCTCTAGAAAACAAAAGACGGTAGCTCGATCTTCGACCGAGGCAGAATATCAAGCATTAGCGGACTCAAGTTGTGAATTGTTATGGGTGTTGTCTTTGTTCTCTAAATTGGGTATTCAAGTGCCTTCTCAGTCGGTAATCTATTGTGATAATATTGGAGCTAAACAATTGAGTGACAATCTAGTTTTTCACTCTATGATGAAACATATTGCCTTGGCCTTTCATTTTGTTCGAGAGAATGTTCAACATGGGTCATTTTGAGTGTCTTATGTCTCTACACATGATCAAGTAGCGGAAGTCCTGACCAAGCCATTCGAGACCTCAGTTTCAGTTACTCGTCTCCAAGCTTGGACTTTGTTCATCTCCGTAATCTACTTCGTCCAGCTTGCGGGGACATATTATTGATATTATTTATGTCTATCATATATTTTTATTATGTTAAGATTATATTTGTTTCCTTTTATCTTTCTAGACTATGATAGATATTAGGAAAACCTAGATATTGGCATTGCTTGGATCACAAATACATTGTATGCTCTATTTAAATAGAACTCTTCTTCAATAATATTATAAGTTGAAACCTAATTCTATAACAAAGAGATGGTTCATCAGTTCTTAATGGGATTAAATGAAGATATTTTTGGAAATCTTCGATCCCATTTCTTGGCACAAGATTGGATTCCAAACTCATATATCCAATTCAGCTAATTCAATTATACATGAGAAAATATCAGTTACAAAGACTTATTCATGTCCCGATTAAGATACAAATGTTTGGTAAAGTGAGCTACACAATTGTCATGTCTACCTATATGAGCACAACAAAAAGAAACAAATGAAGTTCCCAATAAACGTATATCATCTAATAATATAGTACCTAAATAAGATAATTTTGATGTTGAAGCTTGAATGCAAAAGATAATAGATAAAGAATCTTACTTTGCAATAATATGATGTACGCTAAGAGAACGAGCCAACTACAAACCGAAGAGGAGTGTTTGTGGCTTAGTGTTGTTCGGAGCCCGAGAAGCAGCCACACGTTTCATAGTTGCAACAATGATGAATTCAAACGAGTCAAGCAAGATAATGCCAAGACTGACATCAAAACAATTAGTTTTGTCTCACATACGACTAATTATGATGCACAAACATATATTAATGCACGACCATTTTTTATGCACAAACAATAGGTTTT
This sequence comes from Fallopia convolvulus, assembly GCA_964016875.1. Lineage (NCBI taxonomy): Eukaryota > Viridiplantae > Streptophyta > Magnoliopsida > Caryophyllales > Polygonaceae > Fallopia > Fallopia convolvulus. The sequence continues at coordinate 31,442,194 of OZ024735.1, read as the reverse complement.
TAATGCACAAACAATAGGTTTTTGATGCACAAAATTACAGTTTTGATGAGCAAAATCACAATGATGAACAAATCACAGTTTTGTTGAACAAAAACACAATTTTGATGAACAAAATCACAGTTTTGATGAACAATCCAGGCGCGCGTCATAACGAAGCAGCCTCTAAACCATCTTTCTTGTCATTTCCAGGCTCGATCCTAACATTTCAGAGGCCCTAGGGCGAAAAATAAATTGAGGGCCCTTTACTGTGCAATTTTTTTTACTACTTTAATCTCATATAATTGCATAGTAGCAATGTAAAAACAGACAATATACTTTACCAAAATTGAATTACTTCTGAAATATCTGTAAAAACATAACAAATATTGACCAGAATTTGATTAGAAACAAATCCAAATCCCTATCCAATTCAGACAATCAAAAATCAGACAATATAAAATTACAAGTCTAATGTCTACAACTCCAATCAAGCCTAAATACAAAAACAATCAGCAATGCACATAAATTAATCCTGATATTTACAATTCAATTATTAAATCAATTTTATAATTCAAATAATACCCCAATTTTTTCGTTAGGTCTTTGTAAATAGTTAATAGAAAACTGAAAACTTATAATATTGAAAGCTCAAAGAAATTACATAGAAAAAAGCAAGAATTTACATACCTATCCAAGAATGGTGTTAATTTGTCACCACAACAAAGAGTTTTCGAAATTTTCGGATAACCTAATTGAGAAATTGGGGAAATTGGGGGATGAGAAAGAATAAGAAAATTGGCTTCAGAAGTGGGGCAAGAGATAGGAGCAAATAGATAGGCCTTCATCTTCGTGCAATTTTGCCTCTTCAACTTCTGAAATTAATGAAGGTTGATAGAAATTGAATATGTTGAATTGGGAAGAAGCAAATAGTGGTCTAGGAAACTGATAAAGAGCACGTATGCTTTGCTGCTCAATTACCTAGACCTATAGACCTAGTACAAATTAATTTTGAATTTTTTTTCATCTTTTCAAGACATTGACAATTGGGCTTTAATAAATGGGCTCTCTTTTATTATGATCCAGCATACATTAGAATTTCTTTTTCATTTCTCTTTACTGATATTCTAATAATAATACAATATAATATATATACAAAAAATATATTCGGCCCCAAGAAAATCTGGGCCCTAGGTGGTTGCCCAGGTTGTCCTGGGCCCTGGGCCGGGCCTGGTCATTTCTCAATGATTTGCAAGTTGTTTTTAACTATTTTCAATTTTATTAAGTTGCAATGTTAATTTCAATATTGAATTATCAATCTCTTCCTGATGTGGATTAGAGTTTTGAAATTTAGAGTTTACAAGTTTGTCATTTTTTATGTAAAATTCGACAAATTGATTGAAATTGTGCATATACAGTGGTGAAAATGATGAGATCTGTTGAGTTTGTTCTTTTTTTTAATAGCCACTAATTCCATTAAATGAATAAAATTTTATTTTCTTTATATTTAATTATTTTATTAAATAAAATATTTCATAATATTCCTTTTTCACTCAAATTACATCCGTAAAATAAAAATTCGATAAAATTGTTTATAAAATAATTGGGATAATAAATTTATTAATGACGGAATTAATAAATTTGTAAACTAACGGAAAAATTATTTCAAGCCCATTCACACTAGTTCTTTAAAAACAAGAATCGGGCCTTAGCCACGACCCAACTAGCAACCCCAAAAAGCAATTAAAGGGGGGGGGGGGGGGGGGGGGAATAAAAAGGAGACAAGGGGTGGGTGTGAGAAACCCATGATCTCTTGCTCCTCAACTCACTCCCTTACCAATTGTGCTAGTTAACTTTTCTAATATTTTAAAACACCTATTTATATTTAAACCCTTCATTCCCAGTGACATTTTCAAAAATGCCTTTATAAGGCTTATGAGGCTCGAATGAGGGGTAATGGGGGGGGGGGGAATAAAAAGGAGACAAGGGGTGGGTGTGAGAAACCCATGATCTCTTGCTCCTCAACTCACTCCCTTACCAATTGTGCTAGTTAACTTTTCTAATATTTTAAAACACCTATTTGTATTTAAACCCTTCATTCCCAGTGATATTTTCAAAAATGCCTTTATAATGCTTATGAAGCTCGAATGAGGGGTAATGATGGAGATTTTGGGATGGATTTTGTGTAAAGATTCTTACCCATAATCCACCAAATTGATTGTGTGAATTTCTCCTCCCCAATCCCCTTCCTATGGGATATTTATGCTCATCATGAGCTTGATTCTTCCACTAAACCTTGCCTATTTAAAGGCCCCCTTGGGCACAAGAATTCACTCACAATTCACTCAAACATCCACTTTCTCACCCAAATTCTCAATCAAAGCATTGCTGATTTTGCTGATTTTTGTTTTAATTTGGGGGGGGGGGGGGGTTGGGCACCACCGATCACCGTCGGCCACTCCGACCACCACCACTTGACCGCACCGCCCCTCGTCGGCCTCACGCGCTTGACGGAACCACTGTCGGAGCCGCCTGTTGCCCGCCTCCCATCGTCATTCATGTCCTGTTCTCCCAGGTTCTATTTTCCTGTAACGTAAAAGAAGAAAACAGAAGAGAATGGTATTATTTTTGGGCCTTTTATATTATTTCTTTGGGTTGATTTAATTATTGTGAATTTAACATTAGGACCATTCAATTAATCTAAAATTTTAAATCAGATTTATAAAGTTAAAGATTTGTACATGTTTGTAATAGAAACCAACATGCATGCTTAAGATCTAAAGGAAAATGCTTTTGTAAACTATAAAATAAATTTTAATAAATCTTAAGAGTATAAAAGTGATTGTTAAGCATGGAAATTCTAATTTTAAAAATAATATAAACTTGGACATTCTTTCCTCTATTATAAAAGAAATAGCTTGTTGAAGAGAATTAAAGAGAATAAGGTTTGTATAAAATAAAATACCTTGCATGTCAACTTAGACTTAATATAATTTTTAAATAATTCATCTATGACCCTTTTAATAAAAACTAGATTCCTAAAGGATAGTATCTACTTAAGTAACTTAAAAAATTATTGTTTGTGGATTTTACAAGGTTTTATGAAATAATCCACCCTTGCATGTTAACCTAGAGCTTGGTATAATTTTGAAATAAAATTATTTATGACTTCTTGATAAAACGGAGACTCACAAGGACAAGTTATACTTAAATGAAATAAATAAGTAATGCGTGTGGAATTAAAAAGGTTTTATGAAATAATCCATTCATGCATGTTGATATTAAACCTTATTATAATTTTGGGAATAAAATTATACTTGACCTCTAGAAATAATCTTGATCATGAGAATATTATTTATTTAAGTGAAAATGCATAAAAATGCATGTGGTTGTAAAAAGGATTTTAAATTGTTTTAAAACACTTTTGCATGTCAAATTTATCAATTAATATAATTTTTGGAATATATATAAATGATCTTAGAAATAGTGGATTTCATGAAGACAATACTTTTTAGTCCACTTAAATAATTATTGCATGTGAAATTTTTAAAAGGATTTTCCATTTGACTAAATACATCCTTACATGTTTTTTTAAAGTAAGTATTTTTAATTATATAGAAGTTTTTAAAAACACCACTTTGAAAATAATAATAATAAAGGATTATTATTATTTGTTTTCCTACCTAAATTATTAAATTAAATAATTTAGAATAACATCCTTTCTCTTACAAGATGAAAAATAAGAAAAAGGATTGTTTGAGAAATAAATTAAGGATTTTAATATAAATTCGGTCGTTATCTTTTCGAATGACTAGGTCGAAGCGTACGAACTTCACTAAAAAATTCTAAATTCTGAATTTCGTAAGCTTACGAAAGAAATTCAAGGCATGTGAATATTCTCCTTAAAACTTTTCGATAATTCGATTTCGTTAACTCTCTCTATGTTGGGAACACCTTATTTGTTAAAATAAATAAATCTGGGAAATATCGATTGTTAGAAATAACGACCCCCTTATTATTATTATTATTATTATTATTATTATTATTATTATTATTATTATTATTATTATTATTAGGCTAGTTTGTGTTGCCTTTATGTGTTTAAATCTCTTTTCGAGATCCGTAATGGACTTAATAGTAAATAAGGGATGCAGCCTTTGCTCGAACATCTCTATATAACATGTCGATTGGTATGGTAATACGCCCTCTCTTCCCGTGACTTGAGGATCATGATCTATGTCCGCTCTTATTCGTTGGAGGGATGTTTACACCCTAGCTAGGTGTCGGAACTTCGTTGCCTTTAAGTGGACTCGACTCTTTCATAGCCTCCACACCCTTAAAAGTCATTAATGTTATGCAAAGTTTTGACACGTAATAAAGATAAGTGCTAGTGCACATTAAAAGACATTAAAACTGGGCCGGTTTAGCTCAACGTGGAAGACCGACCTGATTCTCAGTCTGATAAGGGCGCGAGAGGTTTTCTAGAAACTTGTGTGTAATTAAAACGTTTCCAACATTATTTTACTCTAAGAAGTTCTACAATCTCGTAGTTCTTTCTTTTCGGTTTAGAGTTATCTCATCTCAAGATCGACTCATTTCCGTTCTTAAGCTCCACATAAAGTCTTTACATCTCAAACACTACCCTTGAGAATTTCCATTCTCACTTGCTTAGTCTCCTTAGACTAATTCTGCTATTTCCGCATTTTTTCCTGGTATTTCTCGCCCTTTGCGACAAATGCCTGACTCTAGGAAACTGTCGTCGAAGGTTTAAAGACGAAGATCCATCAAGCTGAAGGAAGGAAGGTCGGGTCCTCTCAAGGATGTTTTCTCGCTTATTTTGGGTTACATTATGCTTTGTGCAAACAATGTTTCGTTAATTCCGCTGTTGAAACTCTTTCATCTTTTGGTTGTGTTGAAATAAGTTTACGAATGTAATGACAACATTAAAGTCCCATGTTGGGCACCTTTTATAACATGTACTATTGTTGAATTTCCGTATTTCATTTAAGTTTTAATACCTTATAAAGCCTTGGGTGATTTTGGAGGGTAAAATCCAAAGTCACTAGCGGTAATACCCATCGTTGCAAAATAGGGGTGCTACATTTTTCGGATTAATTTTGAACAAAATTGGATTGAAATGGTGGTTTGAATATAAGGTGCATTGGTCGAAATTGGGAAAGGATGATGACGGGGAGGACAACGGTGGTTGGCAGCAGGGAGAACGACGGTGGTGGGTGATGGTGCTAATGACAGTGGCTGATGGAGAAGGGTGGTCAACAAAAGTGTCATGAAAGAAGAGAGAAAGAAGGAGAAGGTGAATTTGGATTGAGAGAGACTAATTTACAAATTATATAAATTTTAGGTTTTATTATTAGGTTTATTGTGTTTTGTATAGTAATTATGATCGGTAATAGATAATTGTTATTTTAGACAATTTCACTCTTTTAACAAAAGTAGCAAATAACATATATAAACTTATTTATTAATTTGTTTTGTTTATTTTTTAATATCACCACTAACAATTCTTCTCTTGTTTATTAGAAAGTAATTAACCGTTTATAAATAAAAAAGTATAAATGCAAAGTATGTAAAAAAAACACTATTTTTGAAATAAAAAAATGAAATTTAGAATGATAATAATTTCAAAATGAAGTAGTTTTTAAGATAGTAACACAATATATCAGAAAGGAAACCCATATAGGATACTCCAAATAGGAATTGCAACGTTTATTTTTTTTGTGGAAGGCATTGTCCATAAGAATCGAATAGGAGATCTCTTAATATTATTTTTGAAGACTTAATTGTTTAGTTAGATGTCCGAAAAATGTGCGTGTTTATGTGGCATTGTGGCGTCACTACTGTATATAATTATTCAATTTTTTTTGATCGAAGTATATCCTTATCCTTACTAATATAAAAGCGTGGTCATGATTGCCTTATTTTATAGTCTACAGTAATTTCTACTATCCTGTGGCTCCTATTCCTCCGTCTCCACTGCCGACTCCGCCGTTCCACCTCCTGCTTTGTCTTCCCTCTATCTCCACCTCATGCTTCGCCTTCGACCATCTTTACAGCTCTCTGCCTCCTACTTGTCCTCAACCCTCACTCATCTTTACACCTCCTCTCTTGCTTTCTTTTTTCCTCTACCGTTGAGATGGATTGGTGGACGGCGAGGAAGAAGCGGATGTTCTAGGGGTGGCAGGGTTACGGTTCTGATCAATTGATCTCCAATTCTTCTTCTTCACTCATTATTTCACTGCCAAGGCCTTGATTTGGTCAGATTTTTAGTTTCATTGCTCATTCAATTTTGTTAGGGTTAATGCAATTCCTACTTTTTCGTACTGAATTCTTTTGCTTTTTCGTCTTTTGTTAACCTACTATGGAGGAAGCAAGGGCTACGCCGGTTGATGTATGAGCACTTGGAGATGCAGATGAAGGAGTATTTCGTTTACAATCAAGGGTAGTTCATGGATAACTTACTTTTCTATTGCCTATTTTAATCTCATAATAGAGCTTCTGGTTTTCTTCATTTGCAGGGAGGCGTTGGTCTGATCGATCAACATGTCACCTTTTCTTTTTCCCCTTTGTCTCCTACTGACTTTTCGATCGAGCTCTAATTGTTTGCTGTTTTCATAGCTTTGTTTTACTTTTGGGATTTCGATCCTTTCCGTTCGGTCAAGTATAAGCTTGATCGCTTTCCTTGGGGCTTTAGTACACTCCAGGTGAGTGAAACTTACACCAAATTTTCTATTTTCTGATGTTCATGTTTCTTCTTATTCTTGTATGTGGGTTGTAATTTGCTTCAGTGACACCTATTTGTTTTTGGTTGTATTTGGTATTTGGTAGTTGCTGCTAAATTTTCTATTTTGATCCATGAACTTTTTGTGAATGAATATAAATGTGATGGGCTTGTTTTATCTCATTTATGTGGTTTGCTCTTTAGGTTATGTGTACCCTGTTTATGCTCTTTTCTAATGTCAACCATTAATTAGATTTGTCCACATTCTCACTAATTGGTATTAGCCTAGAGCTGTTACTGTTGACTATTATATGCTTGGACAAATAACCACTGGAGAAGTAAAAACATAAAATATTTGGTAGCTCTTGGATGACTTAACTATAAACGATTTTTCTAACCTATGCCCTTAGGGCATAGGTTAAGAGTCTAAAAATGGTAATGTATTTTAGAATTGTATTTATTTAGATTTAATTATTTTTTCAATAGGGTTTATTTATGCATATTATTTACACATTGAAATGAGTTGGTTCATATTTGGTGTTGGTTTGTTATGAAATGTACAGCAACAAACGCTTCTCGGTCTTAGTTGGCAGCCAGATGGCAAGAAAATTTCCTTACACCACCAAGATCAAAACTTTGCTCTTTCGATCATGTTTGCTGTTTTAGGATTGTTACTTGCAACGTGAGTGTGGTCACCCACCTGTAACAAGCTAATTTTTTTTATTAATGTTGCAGTTCATAGTGATGCTTAACAATAAATAAGCCCTGGCATCAGCATAAGATGGTCTTGTTGTAAACTTTTCTAGCCTTCCAATTTCTGCTCATCTTAAAAAATATCTTGCAAAAAGCAAATAATGTTACAATATAGTCAAAAAGAATTCTTATTTGTATCTTCTTATTAAATTCTGCAGCGAGTGTCTTGTTGTTGACTATTGATGGTAATGAAGCTTGACAAGTCAATATTGATATTATTCACTTGGTAAGTTAAAGGTTCACCTTTCACTATTGTAGGAACAAATTGTTTGGCTAACTATTAGTACTTTGAGTTATCAATGGAAGGCTCTCTTTTTTGGGAAAAATATGTAATCAGTCTTGCTTCATGAGGCTTTTGTTTGACATGAATATAAATGAATCAGCCAGCCTATTGTCAATGATAGTTCTTTAATGGCAGCTTATTGCATTGGGAGAAAGAACATGTATTTGTTTTTTCTTCTCTCTAACTCTCTCCTTTCCCTAACACTGCCTCTTCATGAGCAGCATAAAACAAGGATCGGAACTCGGAAGAAAGGACATGTGTAATGTATTTATGACTACTTAAATTAAGACTACGTACCTAAAACTCATAACAAGGAAAAAAACTACTTGGTTTATGATTGGTAGTGAGTGTGGTACCTAAATCATGCAACTTTACCCTTTACTTAGGGGACTTGTTCAATTGCTTTCTAAAGCATAAAACAAAGACACCAGTTCCTCATGTTTATTGCTTAAAAGAATCTAGATTCATCCTGATGAGTGTTGTTATAGTATAATAAAGTTTGCTTATAAAGTCTGTAGAATACATAGTGTATAACCGGATATGTAACCGGTTCAACAAGTATAAATAAGTGTGTGGCTGTAACAAACAATTCATTCAATGAATAACAAACTCCTTCTCTCCATGTTTTCCTCTTTTTAGTTCTTTGTCTTCCATGGATAACATGGTATCAGGCTAAATTTTTCGATCCTTCTCTTTTTCTCGCTTCTCTTTTTCGACCTTGCTTCTGCCATGGCTCCTCCTACTCCGATTACTCCTAATCTCAATACTCGCGATCCAAAGAATCCATGGAATCGCGTTCCGATTTCTGATCCTAATAATCCGATGGATGAGTTGTATCTCCATCACAGCCACCATCCCAATTATGTGCTTTCCACCAGCCTGTTGGATGAGCGTAATTACGCACCTTGGAGACGATCAGTTGAGGTGTCTCTTATCGCCAAAAACAAACTCGGTTTTGTTACCGGATCCTGTGTGGTTCAACCTCCGATTGATTCCGTTCACCGACATCATTGGGACAGGTGCGATAATATGGTTTTTTCCTGGCTCCTTCATTCTGTTAGTAAAGACATTGCTGAATCTATCTTGTATTGTCGATCTGCGTGGCAAGTTTGGACTGAATTGGAATCTAGGTTTAATCGTGTTGATCGCACAAATTTGTATCAAATCCAGCGTGATCTTGGTTCAATTTCTCAAGGAAAATCTTGTGTTACGAGTTATTTCACTAAGTGTAAGAAGCTCTGGGATGAGTATTTGCTTATGGTTGATTCGAAAGTCTGTTCTTGTGGCTCTAATTCAGTTGCTCGTCAAATTCTTGAAGACCAGCAAGTAATCCAGTTCTTGAGGGGATTAGGAGATTCTTATTCCATTATTCGAGGGAATATTTTGATGATACAACCTCCTCCATCCCTTTCTGATGTGTATAATCTAGTCTTGCAAGAAGAATCCCATATAAACATTCGTTCTTTACCATCTGTTGATTCAGATTCAACTACTCTTGTTGCTAACAAAGGACATAAGGGAAATTTTACCGGTTACAAGAAGCCTTATTTATGTGATCATTGTAAAGGAAATCATACCATGGATAGGTGTTGGAAACTCCATGGTTATCCTCCCAATCATGTTCGAGGAGGTAAATTGGCTGCAAATGCTTCAGGCTCTGGTGATAATAAAGAGTCTGGTTCCAATGCTACATCTGGTTCTGCATCTGGTTCTGCTTCTGCTTCTGGATCTAAGATTGATGTTTTATCTCAAGAGCAAATTCAAAAGTTGATAGCTCTTCTTAGCAAACAAAATGTGGAATCTTCTTTAGATGAAACATGTGCTTTTCTAGCAGGTATTGCTTCCAATACTTCTTGCTTAATGTCTTCTAATCTAATTTCTAGCTGGATCCTTGATTCTGGTGCCACCGACCACATGACACCCAATCTTGATTTGTTACAAACCTATAAATCCATGCTTTCTACTATGGCTATTACCTTACCTAATGGCCATAAATATTCTATTGCTCATGTTGGATCTTCTACTCTTAATTCTGACCTTCTTCTTCATAATGTACTTCATCTGCCAGATTTTTGCTTTAATCTTCTTTCTATAAGCAAAATCACAAAAAGTTTACAAGCTAATGTTACTTTCACACCTTATGCTTGTTATATCTAGGCCCCTTCAATGAGGATGTCACTTATCATTGGTAAAGAAGAAAGAGGATTATATGTCTCTACTTCAAATCCTCAAGATTCAAATCTTTCTACAGCCTTGACTTCAAGTTTTAATCAAAGCATTGACATTTGGCATTGTCGAATTGGACATGCTTCTTATGATCAATTGCATACTTTACCCTTTCTTGCTAAGTTTTCTAAGACTAAGCACATTTGTACTGTTTGTCCTTTAGCCAAACAACATAGAAGGCCATTTTTTACATCAACAAGACAGTCTATTGCTCCTTTTGACCTCGTTTATGTTGACACCTGGGGTCCCTAAAAACATGCTACATACAATGGTTTTAAGTTCTTCTTAACCCTTGTTGGTGATCATACTCGTTGTACTTGGACCTTTCTTATGGCTAATAAAAGCAATGCTTTGACTATTCTTAAATCTTTTGTGCATCTTGTTCAGACACATTTTCATACTATTGTCAAAGCTTTTAGGACAGATAATGCACCAGAATTTTCTGATCCTAATTCCAATTCTTTTTACTCAGAAATGGGTATTTCTCACCAAACCTCTTGTGTAGATTCTCCCCAACAAAACGGAGTGGTTGAGCGAAAACATAAGCACTTATTAGAAGTTGCTAGAGCCATTTTTTTCCAATCACAAGTTCCACACAAATTCTGGGGTTTATGCATTCTAACAGCTACTTTTCTTATTAACAGAATTCCTCTTTCTAGCCTAAATAACCAATCTCCTTATGAATTATTTTTCCACAAAATCCCAGATTATTCTTTTCTGAAAAGTGTTGGTTGTCTAGCTTTTGTGTCTACCCTAAAGAGAGGAAGAGACAAATTCTCTTCACGAGCCAGCCCATGTGTTTTTCTAGGCTACTCTTTTGGTAAAAAAGCCTATGTTGTCATGGATTTGAAAACACAAAAACTATTCCATTCTCGTGATGTGTCTTTTCATGAGCATCATTTCCCTTTTCATTACATAAAAAAATCTTGATTCTTCTACTCCTTTGCCTACCATTGCTTCAGACTATCCTAACCACATTTTTACACCACACATTACTAGTCCTTCCTCTGTTTCCTCTATCTCTGATCCTTTTATTCCAATTTTTTCCTCTCCTTTATCATCCTCTGCAGATTCCTTACCTTCTCAGTCCAGTTCTTCTAATAACTCTCTTCCCATTAATCCTCCAAACCTTCCTCGAAGATCCAACAGAAATCACCATCCACCTTCCTATCTGAATGATTACATTTGTAATTTCACATCTTTACCTAACACTTCTTCTTCTACCATTTATATTGAACCTTCTACTTATAAAGAAGCCTCTAAACAAGATCATTGGATCCATGCTATGAACAAAGAAATTGAAGCTCTTCAAGCAAATGACACTTGGGATTTAGTGTCTTTGCCACCTGGAAAAAAGGTTGTAGGATGTCGATGGGTCTACAAAGTAAAGTTGAAATCAGATGGTTCATTAGAGAGATTTAAAGCTCGTTTAGTTGCTAAAGGGTATACTCAGAAAGAAGGAATTGATTATATGGAAACCTACTCTCCTGTTATTAAAATGGCAACAATTAGAAGTGTCATTTCAGTAGCTTTTTCTAAGAAATGGACTCTTCATCAATGTGATGTCAATAATGCTTTTTTGCATGGTTCAATTAGTGAAGAAGTCTATATGAAAGTCCCTGAAGGTATTCCTAATCCTAATCATTTGGTTTGCAAGCTCAAAAGGTCCTTGTATGGCCTTAAACAAGCCAGCAGACAGTGGTTCCATAGACTTACCACTTCTCTTCTCTCTCTCTCTCTCTCTCTGGGGTACAATCAGTCAAAAAATGACTATTCTTTGTTTACTAAGATCAAGGATGATCAGATTACAGTGGCGGCAATTTATGTTGATGACCTTTTAATCACTGGTTCATATGCAACAGAAATTTCCTCCTTAAAGAGTTATTTGCATTCAGTTTTCAGTATTAAGGATCTGGGCTGTTTGCACTATTTTCTGGGACTGGAGGTTAGCTATTTGAATAATGGAGTTTCTCTCACACAAAAGAAGTTTACACAAGAACTTTTGAAGGAAGTTGATCTGGGTCAGTCTTCTCCTACTTGTACTCCTTTTCCACTTAATTGTAAACTTTTGCCTAATGATGGTCAACCTTTATCTGATCCTACTCCTTATAGAGTTCTTATTGGAAAACTTAATTTTTTAACCAACACTCGGCTAGATTTAGCTTACACAGTTCAGACCTTGAGTTAGTTTATGCAGCAGCCTCATACTTCACACATGACAGCTCTGATGCACACTTTGAGATATGTTCAAGGTGCTATTAATTGTGGTATTGTTCTCAATGGCTCTGACAATCCAATTCTGTCTGCTTATAATGATTCAGACTGGGCATCTTGTGCCATAACTCGAAGGTCTGTTACTAGTTACATTCTTATGTTAGGCAAGTCCCCTATTAGCTGGAAATCTAAAAAGGAGGGAGTGGTTTCTAGGAGTTTAGCTGAAGCTGAATACAGGGCAATGGCCCAAGCTGCAGCTGAAACTGTTTGGTTGATCAGGTTACTAAGTGATTTGGGTATACAATTTGTCAAACCAGTTGTGTTATACTGTGATAATAACTCAGCGATCCAAATCGCCAAGAATCTTGTCCAACACGAGCGTACTAAGAACATAGAAGTAGATGTTCATTTCACAAGAGACAAGGTTATGGAAGGTCTTCTTCAATTGTCTTATGTGCCAACAGCTGAACAGCTTGCAGATATCTTTACCAAGATTATTCCTTCAGCTCAACAACATCATTTGTTATCCAAGCTTGGCATGTTGTTCCCTGCTAAGCTTGAGGGGGGGAGGGGTGATGAGTGTTGTTATAGTATAATAAAGTTTGCTTATAAAGTCTGTAGAATACATAGTGTATAACCGGATATGTAACCGGTTCAACAAGTATAAATAAGCGTGTGGCTGTAACAAAAAATTCATTCAGTGAATAACAAACTCCTTCTCTCCATGTTTTCCTCTTTTCTGTTCTTCGTCTTCCATGGATAACACATCCCTTGGCGTTTAAAGTTCAAATGGTGTTAATAAACAAGTACAAGATGACATAGAATGTACAAATTTGAAAAAAAAAATACACAGCTCATACCCAATCAAAGTCGATGCTCTAAAATAACATGTCTGAATGGTTAATGCTCTTCTGTCTTATCGATATTCTGAATGCTCTTCTTGATCTAGTGACACCAATTGAAGTAAGATCCTTACAGATCACAATGGGCTGATGCCAAATGTGAAGGAGAAGATAGCGGTGTTACTCAATCCTGTCGGCTTGAGGTGAGTTAAGTTTTCACTTTTGAGATGATTTTGAAGATTTTTCCAAGAATGGCTGACTCAAAACTGCAGATTATCCCTCATGATCATCACAAAATCATGTATGTATAACTTTTAATAGTTTAACAGTGTGATGCACATATATTGGGTCAGAACTAGCCCACAATCTCTACGATTTTCTTAAGAAGAATTGTAGACAAGTTATATATAGCAGTGCTGCATTCAGGAATATGGTTACGTATCAATTCGTACCGAGTAACAATGGGAAAGTTATACACATTATGAAGGCACTAGCAAGCCACCATTCTGCTGCCCAAAGTTTGATAGAGGATGATTCGTTGCAGTTGTTTCACATGGTTGTCAATGGCTCCTTGAATGGTTCTCAAGTAAAAGATGATCTTGTTTCCTTGCATTCCACTCAGCTTCATCGACTGTTGGGCCCAAGATCTACAGGCCCATCTTCTGTTAGGCTCATCGGATGAAAAGGAGCTTCAGAATTCAATCCAGCCCAGAAAGCTTCGGAGAAGATGGACAGTTGGTTGCGCCTAAGACAACCGCTGCGAGATGGGTGTCGGACGTGGGTGGTTACTAGGATGATCATGAGCACAAAGAGGGGGATGCCCGCCTAGAAGTAGTATAAGGGGGAGGGGATAATTGAATGTAAAGGATATACGAAAAACAGTCAGTTGTAATTCCAGCTTGCTGAATACAATTCCTAATCAAAATCTGAGTACTTTCGTTCGAACTTTGATCAAATCTTTGTTTAGCGGTTAGTATAGCGCTCACACCCTCTATCAATCATCCGTGCTCATCACCGGTCGGAATTTGACAAAAACAATTTGGCGCCCACCGTGGGGCCCTAGCCAGTTTCATTCATTTTCTGATCAAAGTCGGAAACCGTTCGTCAGGAATGACGAATCCACCTGCGCCACCGCTCCCTGTCGAAAAGAGGAGTCGAGGGAAGTCGTGGCACTAACACGGAGGAAGGCGTCAGGGAAGGTGGAGCTGAAGAAGTCCAAGATCTCCGCAATGTCCTGGATGAGTTCGCAACCAAAATAGCGGCTCTTCGACAAGACATGTCCTGCCAAAAGGACCGTAGCCAAACCCATATGGACTACATCACGCAGCTCACCGCAGAAAACGCCAGCCTTCGCGAGCAGTTACAATCGGCATCAGCATCGTAGAACGGACCCCGGCCAGCTGGGGCCGCCAGGGAAGTCGCTACCCGCCTCAACCTGGAGGAGGCACTCAATTCCTTCTCCCAAGACAGGGGCCAGCCCTCATTGACAGAAGCAATCACCCCAGCAGCTACCCTCCCGGAAATAGGACCGCAGGCACAAGGGTCTTCCATCCAGCGTACGGCAGAAGAACCGAAAGCCAGGAACCTCCCTCAAACACTTTTCTGGAAGCATTATTTAACAAGTATATGCAAGATCGACTCAAGGGGCTTGAGGATAAAATCGCACAAATCCCCGGGGTGCCCCCTCCAATCGAGAGAGAGGCCCCGGACGGTTACGACGAGTCCCCTTTTATGGCTCCAATCGCAAGCGTAGATATCCCAAAAAGGTTCACCGTTCCGATGGTTCCAACCTATGACGGGCGGGAGATCGTGATGAGCATGTCGCCATCTTCAAGCAAAAGATGATGACTAGCTCCATCCCGCGAGAATCCAGGGAAGCAATTATGTGCAAAGGGTTTGGTACCGCGTTGTCCGGTGCAGCCTTAACCTGGTTTATCAACCTCCCTCGTGGAAGCATAGGATCCTTCGCAGGCTTGGTGGACGCATTCAGAGTGCACTTCGCCAGCAGTAGGAAGCTAATGAAACAATCCAAAGATTGGTACCGGGTGGCCCAGAGACCTGGGGAGTCCTTGCGGGCTTTCTTGAACCGGTTCAACCGAGAGAAAGTGGCGATCCCGCTCTGCGATGTGCCAACTTCCATAGAAGCTTTCCGAAGAGGCTTGCTCCCGGACAGTGAGCTCTATCGAGAACTCACAAAGTACCCTTGCCACAGCTTCGAAGACGTCCAAGTAAAAACTCTAGCACACATTCGGCTAGAAGAAGACGAGGCTCCCATAAGGGTTGCCTCGGTCTTTGACCGAGTTGAGAGAAAAGCCTCTTCCGATCAACCAAAGGAGCGTCGTGGACAACCGTATCTGAAGAACCTGCCGGAGCCACCTGGAATACACGCCGCTGGCGTCAAGCTGCCAAACGGGAAGAACGACACCACCCAGAGGCCGAAAGTCCATGAATACAATCTTGGCCTGGGGAATGTTGAGATAGTGAAAGGCCTGGAACATTCGGAGATAGAATCAGGTGGCCCAAAAAGGCGGAAAATCCTAATGCAAAGAGAGACAAGACGAAATGGTGCGATTTCCATGAAGATTACGGACACGAGACGGACGAGTGCTTTGCCCTTAGGAAAGAATTGGCCTACCTTCATTCGAGAGGCCTGTTGTCCGAGATCTCTGCAGGCTCGGGGATGCCTGCCAGCCAGAATCTGTCCGAACCAATGGACATCTCGTCGTCCCCTAAGTACGCCAAAGTCGTCAATGTCATCAGTGGCGGCTCAAATATCTGCGGTGTCACCTACTCGGTAGCAAAACGTCACGCACGGGGACACATGGGCGGACAATTAATGGCAAGCATCTGCAATCCAGAAGGATATCCTGGGAGCACTATTACTTTCAGTGATTCAGATTCGGCCGGTTTGGTAGGCCCCCATCATGATGGGTTGGTCATATCATTGTCAATAGGGAACATGCTGATGAGAAGGATCCTCATCGACACCGGGAGCTCCACTAATATGATAACACTCGACGCCCTCAAGGAGATGGGACTGAAGGAGGAAAACATTTTCGGGAAATCAGTAGCATTGGTGGGCTTCAGCGGGGAGATTGCGCACACCCTCGGTGAGATAACCCTTCCCACCTATGCCAAGGGGATCAATCTACAGGTCAGGTTCTCCGTGCTAGACTGCTCATCTTGTTACAACATCATCATGGGTCGGCCTTGGATCCATGATTTGAAAGCAGTTCCATCGTCTTACCATCAGACTATCAAGTTTCCTACCCCTTGGGGGATCTGGGAAATCAAAGGTGACCAGGGGTTGTCTCGAGAATGCTACAAGTCTGCTCTCAAGGCAACCGTCGCCCACACATCATAGCAATTACAGGGAGCCAAGGGGCCCACACCAGCGCGGGACCCCGAGGCCGAAAAAATCGAGGAAATTTCCCTCTATAGCCAAAAACCTCAACAGACAATAAGAGTAGGGAAGGATCTTACCCCTGAGAGAAAAGCCGAGCTGATCAGTTTCCTCAAGAAACACAGCAGCAGTTTCGCATGGACCCATGAAGATATGGTGGGGATCGATCCTGCAGTTATCACGCACCGGTTGAACGTAGAACCTCGCCATCCACCAGTGAAGCAGAAGAGAAGGAAATTCGCTCCAGAGAGGAATCTGATCGTTGATGAAGAGGTCCAGAATCTGCTTCGAACGGGAAAAATCAAGGAAGTGAAATACCCGGAGTGGTTAGCAAGCGTAGTTGTTGTAAGCAAGAAGAACGGCAAGTGGAGGGTTTGCATCGACTTCACAGACCTTAATAAAGCCTGCCCGAAGGATTCCTTCCCTCTGCCACACATAGATGCCATGGTGGATGCCACTACAGGCCATGAGATGCTCACCTTCATGGATGCCTTCAGCGGTTACAACCTGATCCAGATGCATCCGGAAGATTAGGAAAAGACATCTTCATCACCAGCCAGCGGACGTACTGTTACCGGGTCATGCCATTCGGACTCAAGAACGCTGGGGCTACTTACCAAAGGTTGGTCAACTGCATGTTTCAGCAGCAAATAGGCAGAACCATGGAGGTGTATATTGACGATATGCTCGTCAAGTCGAAACACGCCATCCACCATATCCAGCATCTGGAGGAAGCTTTTTGGATCCTTACAGTTACCATATGAAGCTCAACCCTGGAAAATGTGCATTTGGGGTAACATTCGGATGCTTCATAGGGTTCATGGTTACTTAGTGCGGGATCGAGGCCAGTCCCGAACAAATTTGAGCTGTAGCCAATTTGTGATCGCCTAGATGCGTGAAGGATGTACAGAAACTAACAGGAAGGGTAGCGGCACTGAATCGCTTCATCTCCAAGTCTTTCGACAGGTGCCGACTGTTCTATGATGTATTGCGGAAGAATAAAAAATTCGAGTGGGCACCAGTGCACGAGGCAGCCTTTCAGTAGCTAAAGCAGTATGTCTCCAACCCAGTGCTACTATCCAAGCCCGAGGAAGGTGAGAATCTCTTCCTATATCTAGCAGTGACCAAAGCCGCAATCAGTGGCGTACTGGTGCGCCAAGATGAAGGGGACCAAATGCCGGTGTACTACATCAGTCGTACTTTGCTGGCAGCCGAGACGCGGTACTCACCATTAGAAAAGTTGGTTCTCGCACTAGTCATGGCCTCGACCAAGTTGAGGCCGTATTTCGAGTCCCACACGATAAGCGTCCGCACCAATTATCCACTAAAAGCAATACTGAGGAAGCCAGAGATCACTGGGCGGATGGCCAAGTGGGCCATCCACTTGAGCGGGTTCAATATCTCCTACGAACCAAAAACAGCAATCTGAGCCTAGGCGTTAGCAGATTTTGTGGCCGATTTCAGCCCAACACTGGAAGACGAAGCCAAATAGAAAGAAGCCTTCACAGCAGAAACTGAGAGTTCTGGAGTCTGGACTTTACACACTGACGGAGCTTCCAATGGCCGAGGAGTTGGGATAGGTGTAGTGCTGAAATCGCCCAGGGGGACAGGATAGTACAAGTAGTGCGGTGTTCTTTCAAAGCCACCAACAATGAGTCAGAATACGTGGCGTTGATACTGGGCTAACGGTCGTCCGAGATTTGGCTGTCAAGGAGGTGGAATTAAAGTGCGACTCGCTGCTGATTGTAAATCAGATCCTGGGAACCTTCGCCGCTAGAGACGCCAGAATGGCCGCGTACTCAGAAAAGGTGAAGAAAATCATGCGCGAGTTTGAGACCTTCACCATCCAGCAGGTTCCCAGAGAGGAGAATGCGCAAGCCGACGCACTAGCCAATCTAGCATTTTCCCTCAACCCGGAGGAATTTACCTCAATCCCTCTGGTGCACATACTGTCCCCAGCAATTGCACGAGAGACCGATCCCCCGGATAAAGCAGCTCAAGGTAGACCGTCGCCAGCCAGAGGTAAATGCATACGCTTCTGGAGATGCTCGACAGTGAGAATACAGGAGCAGACGTTTCTAGTGATCTTCCAGAGGAGAAGTGCTGGACTCAGCCGGACCTACAATGGCTCAACCACGGGCGTCTTCCAGCAAAGAAATCAGAAGCCAGGGCACTCAGGATGAGAGCTACCCGCTACAGCGTGAAGGATGGGACTTTGTTCAAGCAATCTACCACATGAACCTCGCTTCGCTGCGTAAAAAAAGAGGAAGTACCGAGAATACTCCAAGAGCTGCACGAAGGCGAGTGCAGAAACCATTCTGGAGGGCGCAGTCTGTCTAACAAGGCCCTCAAGCTGGGATACTACTGGCCCACTATGTGCTAGGATGAAACAGAATACTCTTAGAAGTGTGAAGCTTGCCAGAAACATGCCCCAACTTCCCACCAGCCACCGGAACCGTTACGTCCCACGTTGACCCTGTGGCCGTTCATGAGGTGGGGGATGGATATTGTAGAAAAACTACCGCCATCTTCTGGGCAGCAGGTATTCTTCCTAGCAGTCACTAACTATTTCTCCAAGTGGATTGAGGCAGAAGCATATAAAGAGATCAAGGAGTCCCAAGTAGTCGCGTTCATCAAAAAGCATATCATTTGCCGCTTTGGGATACCCTCAGAGATCGTCTGTGATAACGGGTCACAATTTATCGGCAAGAAAACAAGAGATTTTTGTCGACAGTGGACCATTGACTTGGTGACCTCTACTCCTCGCTGTCCACAGGCCAACGGGCAAGCAGAGTCGAGCAACAAGGTTATCATTAACAATCTCAAAAAGCGGTTAGTCAAGGCTAAGGGGCGGTGGGCCGACGAGCTACCCTATGTCTTATGGGCTGATAGGACCACCCCGAAAGCCGCCACCGGACAGTCACCATTTTCCCTAGTGTACGGATGCGAGGCGGTAATCCCGACAGAAATAACTATACCAACAACGCGATATTAGCTGCAAACACCTAACCAAAATTCCACTCAACTGGCAGCCGATCTCGACACCATAGAAGAGCTCAGGAAAAGAGTGCGGTTGCGTCTAGCTAGACACCAACAACAAGTGGCCCGGAGTTACAACAAGAACGTACTAGTCAGAGGATTTGCTATCGGCGATTAGGTCCTCCGGAAAGTATTTCAGAACACCGCCAAAGTGAATGTAGGCAAGCTCGCTCCAGCTTCGGAAGGGCCCTACATGATAGGGGGCATCACAAGGCAGGGTGCTTACCGCTTAGAATCTAGAGATGGGAAATCCGTACCGCGCAGCTGGAACGCTACGCACCTAAGGAGGTACCATTTCTAAGAGACATAAGAGTCGCCAGGAACGGCCGAAATAAATAACAATAAGACTCGATTCTTGGTATGTATCCCCTCAAAGACAAAATAACATGCTAGTTAAAAATGTTTGCATTATAATTTCTTCAGAAGAAAAACTCCGAAGAAGCTATTCCCTGCAGACAGCGCCAGAAAGGAAAAGCTTTAGCATACCAAAAAGTAAAAGGAGAAATAACAAAAACGGTACGAATACCCAAGGATCACGAAATGTAACATATGAAAACATCTTTATTATTCTAAGATAAAGTCTTTTACAAACGATTACAGGGCATAGGAAACTATCTCCTCGACGCCCGCTATCCGGCAGAATCGCCAGCACCAGCATAAACGGGAAGTCGTCCCCCTGAAGCCCGCCATCCGGCGTCGAGGATCCGCTCCCCACGTCACCAGCTCTCCCGGCAAGCGCCAGGTTTTCGACGGAACGTTAGGACACTGCAGAAAGTCGACGGACACCGTCCTTTGCGCGCCTTCAAGGAAGGTAATCTTCTCGGTCGGTAGGGGCTCGGGGGCAACCCTTTAGTCACCCATAACACCGGCTGGAATTTTCCTCACCCTCCGAGCCATAGCAATGCATCTTCTCTGATAAACAGCCTTCTGTAGGGGCTGCTCAACCGACGACCGGCACGTGATGGAAGAACCTGCAAAAAACACTAGTAAGAGCAAAGACAAAAAGAAAGTGAAAGCCAAACAAGAAATAAACAAAAAGCAAGCAAATAAAACCCCCACCCCGTGACGGGGGCAAATCCAAAAACACAATATCCGTGGCCTCGCCACCATTCAAAAGCCTCAAAGGCGCCCGATAAACAGCACAACAATGAGGTATTGCTTGTCTTCAAACGTTGTCCCCAAAAAACTAAAAACTTAAAGTTTGTTACAAACGGCCGAAGCCGCCAGGATCCTTGATCATCAGAAAAAATATGCAGGGCCAATCGGAGCGACGTTCTCCTCCATCTGCTCACCATCCAGCGGCCTTGTAGCACCATCCAGATCTGCCTGCTCCTTTGGGGTCGCAGGAGAACTCATCAAGGCAGCGACTCGAGCTGAGGGAACGCCGCTAGGGAAAGAACTCAAGAACTGCTCATTGAACTTATCAGCATCCTTGATGGTGAGCTTCCCAGTTTCAAACTCCCGGATGGTTTCCAGCCGTGCCAACATACTAAAAAAAGCCCCCATATCTTCCGCATCCGCCTTTCCAATTGGGGTTGTATCAGTAGTCCTCGCCTCGAGTTCTTCAACCTTCGCCTCCAGGACAGAAATCTCCCACTCCAGCTTCGCGACCCGTGCCTTGGCAGCTTCTTCCTTAGCAGCTAGATCCTTTGCGCGAGCGGCGGCTTGCTCCCGAACCTTGGCCACATCCTCACGGTACTTAGCAATCTCCGGCTTCCGCCGCTCCTGCTCATTCATCTCCATGTCCATCTCATCAATGAACAAGTCAACCTCTTGAAAAAGATGCACCCAGCCGTTACATATCAGTAAGAAGCTTTACAGAGTCAGATGGAGTAAAATCTAACCAGTCGAAACAGGAGACTTATTACCTTCCAAGCTCCAAAGCCTACCTAAGTCGCCATGGTGTGAGCGGAAGCAGAGGCATGACACTTTGGGAAGTTGGGATCGCGGTACCGCTGGAGAGATTGCCAGTCAGAAGAAGTGTCATCTTGAAGCTCTACAAGGTCATCATCGCTTACGGGAAGACTTGGGAGCATCAGTCGATTCCTTCTTGACCGTTGGAGCAGCAGGGGGCTTCGAGTCACTGGAGTGTGTCTTCTTGAGAATCAGATCTGAGGCAGAGAAAGCGGAACCTGACTTGCGCGCACGAGTTTCTGGACATAACGAAACGGGGCAAGTTAGAGAAAGAGAAGTAGTAGAGGCCATCGATAGAAACAATGGTAAGGCCACACTCACCAACAGACGGACCGGACACGGCAGTCGAAGTCAGGATTGATGACATCTTGACAATAGGGAGGTCGTCTTTTCTGCTGGTTTCTCCCGAGCCTGTAGGGGTTGCACTATCTTCGCTTTCCGAGAGCTCGCCCGAGGGTTCATCAAGGGAGGCCCCAAACATTCCTTGCGATGAGGTGAGCTTGAAGATCTTTGATAGCACTTTCTCATAATGGCTCTGAGGTTCAACGTTGTCTGGGATACCTACAGACAAAGAAGGAAGATGATGAATAGGTGTTAAATCGCTTTGTGGGTCAACACATAAAGAGAACAGAGAACAGAGATCTAACTAGCATGATTCCACTTGTCATATAGAAATAAGCGACACTCAGGGTTCAAAGAGGCGATCTCAACAAAGAAAAATCGACTAGCCCAGTTCTTCCCGTTAACTTTGGCATTCAAGACGAGCGGTCGACGTGCAGTTCGGGACTGCAGGATAAAACTTCCCTTCCTCACCGTCGTTAGACGGTAGGCTTAGAGCAGATTCGGGACCGTAAAATCTACATCGGCGACCTCGGCCATCTGACTCGTCCAAAACATGATCTTCCAAGTAGAGGGAAGCAGTTGTGCAGGAGAAAGTTTGAAACGGGCTAAGAATTCCTGGACTAGCGGAGGAAAAGGGAAGTTGCAGGAGACAGAAAAAGGGAATTCATAGAAGCAAACCCAGCCTGGGCGAACCTAGTCTGAGCGCTCTTCTTCCGGGCATAACGCTACGACCCCCCAGGAAAACCTCCCTCTATGAGAAGACGATTCATCTCACTCAGGGTCATGGTACTAGCGACCCTATCGCACTCTTGAAGGATCCCTGACAACTGGAAGCCATGTCTGGACACCGCTCAATTCCTCACCATTAAAGAAAACAGAAGAAAGGGTTTTTTGTCTTCGTACCTCGGGAGAGTTCGAATACAGAGACGGTGAATGATGATTTACCCCAGGAACGCAGTAAATATAGCAGGGGTGCGTCTCTTCGATTGCAAATCTTGGAACGTGCCACGAAATCTCGGCGCTACACGTGGCGTATCTGGAATAGCAAAGATCGCAGAAGCCAACAATAAAAAGATCTCGTAAATTCAAGCATTCACGCGATCTTTTTGGGGCTATTGTTGGGCCCAAGATCTGCAGGCCCATCTTCTGTTAGGCCCATCGGACGGAAAGGAGCTTCAGAATTCAATCCAGCCCAAAAAGCTTCGGAGATGATGGACAGTTGGTTGCGCCTGAGACAACCGCCGCGAGATGGGTGCCGGACGTGGGTGGTTACTAGGATGATCGTGGGCACAAAGAGGGGGATGCCCGCCTAGCAGTAGTATAAGGGGGAGGGGATAATTGAATGTAAAGGATATACGAAAAACAATTAGTTGTAATTCCAGCTTGCTGAATACAATTCCGAATCGAAATCCGAGTACTTTCGTTCGACTTTGATCAAATCTTTGTTTATCGGTTAGTATAACCCTCACACCCTCTATCAATTATTCGTGCTCATCACCGGTCGAAATTTGACCAAAACATCGACATATGTTATTTATTTCATTTTCACCATTTTCCTTGGGTTGCTAATTTTTTTTTGCTTCGGATGAATATATGCGCTATGCAGGACCCGAGCTCCAAGACATATAATATATAGATCCTAATGACGTACAATTAGTGTCCTCAAATTCAACTTT
Organism: Fallopia convolvulus; assembly: GCA_964016875.1. Taxonomy (NCBI): domain Eukaryota; kingdom Viridiplantae; phylum Streptophyta; class Magnoliopsida; order Caryophyllales; family Polygonaceae; genus Fallopia; species Fallopia convolvulus. Next base: position 31,418,787 of record OZ024735.1, on the reverse strand, counting down.
CAAGTAGTTTACTATGCAAGGATAGAATAAGGCACTTGATTTTTAGAATTACTTGCCATGTGATTGCCACGATGTATTATTTGATGGATAAATTTATGTGGACATGATCTTTGTGGGCAATGTTGCTCTTTTTTAGTCTTGATTTTCGGTTTAGTTTCTTCAATTCTTTTAAACTGTACATGTGAGTAGGGTTGGACATTATTTACGGGTATTCGACTCACCCGCTTTACCCAACCGTAATAAAACGGGTGATGGGTTGGGTGGTGGGTCGGGTGAATGACATGAGTTATTTGGATGCACAATGGCCTACTAAATGCTAAGCAAGGTCGCAGTCCAAGAAACAAGGCAAAGACCACCACTTTAACCTATTTATTAGGATGATAGAAGCAACGTCGAGGAAAGAGGCCAAAGTAGAATAGTTGAGTTAAAATAGTAGTTGAAGAATAAAGGAACACAAATTTATTATGTATTTCTGGAACCAGCCTGATTTCATCTCGTATGTGGTACAGCCTAAGCAACTTAACCTATTTTACATCCATTAGTAAGTTCTTACTCTCTCTCAAATTCACCGACACTTCACCTCTGGAATATGGACGTGTGACGAAGCTTAGGAAGAGGAATCTGTGCAACATAGAACATCATAGATTGATAACATAAAATAGATTATGATGCATATAATAAAACTAGGCTTTATGGTTTTTTTTCCGGATGCAAAATAAATCACTCTTTTACCTTCTGCTTAAAATATAAGACATCATATACCTAATTTAAGTAAACAAAACACACAATTACATAGTATGGCCTAATAATATGAACTCTAGCACAACTAAACCAATGGGCCCATGCGAAGCATGGCCCGCTGCTAGTAATTATTAAATGCAGCAATAGTAAGTGGAAATAATACTAATATTGATATAAAATGTGTTCGTGAACTATTGATATTCACATGACAATATATAGTATACGACAATTCTGTAAAGTGGCCGCCGTATGACTGCTATTTAGACAAGAACAACGACAGAATACATAAACGGCCCATGTACTTGGGTCAATTGATCACTTGTCCCCCTTTACTTTATTTCTAACTGTTTGGCCCCCTATAGTTGCACATTACGACCTATTGAATCCCTGTTCGCTGATGTGGCACGTCACGTACATTTCACGCTCTTTTAGCTGAGTGTTTGGACGAGTGATGATTTCTTTTTTTTTTCTTTCTTTTTTTATCCTCCTCCTCCTCTACATGCTCCTAGAGCGGGAATGCCGTGGTGAGAACGTTGATGAAGGAGAAGGAGGTAGATCTGGTTCCTATTATTCACATATCTAAAACGAAAATCAACCAGATCTGAAAAATCAACCAGATCTAAAACTTCTAGATCTAAAAAATCAACCAGATCTAAATGAGATTAAAACTCCCAAATCTAAAAAATCAACTAGGTGTTTGATTAAAAAATTCAATATTTTATTAAAAATCAACCAAATCTAAAAAATCATTATTTTTTTCATTAAAAAAATCAACCAGATTAAAAATTATTATTTTAATCACTTATAATATAGAATTTTTTTCATTAAAAAATAAAAAACAGTCATTTATTGACATGACATCTATGTGGAGCTGATGTGGCAAGAGAAATTTATAGTTCATTGCGCGTGCATAACACTTACCCAAGTGTTCAATAGGTCGCAATGTGCAACTATAGGAGGTCAAATGGTTAGGACTAAAGTACATGGGGCCAAGTGACCAATTGGCCCAAGTACAGGGGGTCGTTTATGTATTTTGTCTAAGAACAACAATAAATAGAGCTACACATGTTTTTCATACTAGCAATTAGGCCGCGCGTTGCGCGACGATTATAAGACGGAGACTTCATTAGTGTAGAGATATGAAAATGACATTTTCGTAAATTTATTTAAAGGGGCATGGTTTTTTTGGTATTAATTTACTTGATTTCACGCCATCCAATGTATTAAAGCTTTATTTATTACGGATACGAGCTTTCTTCACAACTATAAAACAAACTTATCCGAGATTGCTTACAAGCGAAGTAACTTGGACACGTTTTTCGAGACATGTCAAAATTACCCGTTCACATCCAAATATCACATAAGTCGATCACGCTTTTCCAAGAATATATATCCCGAGATTACTTAAGAGCTACGCAAAATCTTTTGGTATTAATTTAAGTGACTTCACGCCATCCAATGTCCTAAAACTCGTTTTATTACGTATACGAGCTTTCTTCACAACTAAGAAACAAACTTATCCGAGCTTGCTTACGAGCGAAGTAACTTATCAAAATTATTACTATACGAGCTTTCTTCACAACTAAGAAACGAACTTATCCGAGCTTGCTTACAAGCGAAGTAACTTGCACACGTTTTTCGAGACATGTCAAAATTAAACATTTACATCCAAATATCACTTAAGTCGATCACGCTTTTCCAGAAATATATATCCCGAGATTACTTAAGAGCTAAGCAAGACCGACACGAAGTTCGAGGAACATTAAAATAACAAAAGTATTATTGAGAAATAATGAATTAATAACAATCGCATGATAGTGTTATATAGAAAACTGTAAAATGAACGGCTAGAATAAATGTAAGTTGAACGGTTAGATAAGATCTATATTGGGGTTTTATTTATCAACGGTCAGATAGTGTTTTTATATCCAAACTCTTATAGTAGTATGGAAATACAGTTCTAAAACCAAGATGTAGATCATCTCTTTAAGTGAGCAGCACAAGGTCAAAAGTAAGACGTATATCATCTCTATGATTCAGTTTGAGCATCACTATAAGTACCTCTTGTGATTTGTGAACAGAAGGAAATTTTGTCCACATGCAGACAATTAGCTCTTGGAAAATGCCTCAATTCTATTACTGAGTATTGTTGGGTCCCCCATAAATCCAGCCCAAACTAGGCAAGGCCCAGCTCCGAGAAGGGGAAACAAAAGACTAACGAAGTCCACGAATTGTCGATCGGTCATGGGGATAAAACGGTCGAACGAGATCTTCGGAGGAAAACGGCTACGACATTAATGGCAGAGGGCGATATTTGCGGGATTGGAAGGGGAGCATATAATGGATCAACGTCAAGAAAGGGGAAGGGACTATAAAAGCATAGGACGACGAGGAAGAGAGGACATTCGCAGACAAAGGAAAAAGAGTGTGGCAATTCTTGTTTACTATCGATCATATTTATCACAACCTTTACTCACATCAGCTTTCTGATCTTTTTTGTTCAAATTGTATTCTGGTAACATCGTTATTTTAGCGTGCTCTATATTCTCTTGTTTTACAATTCACAGTTACGACTTTGCTTTCAATTTAACTCGTAATAAGAGGTTAACGTGTTTTGACTTCTTATTGGTTAAGACCCCCTCATTTTAGCAGATAACGCGTTACTTGTTATTCTGCCCAAAACAATAAACCCACTGTGGGGCCTTAGGCAAAGAAAAGTTGTCAAGAACCGTAAGCTCTATCCGCACAAGATGGATGGCATTCATACTACTTACAGCCAAGTCGATGACGTTGAGAACCACGAGATCAATCAAGGGATCGACGGTCAGCAGACCTGGAATGTGACAGAAGGTGGTGAGCACAATTCCGGAGATGGAAATGGCAATCCTACCACTTCCACAGCAGCAGAACAAGGAGGACCGGTCGACTCCGACACCATCGCTGAACTCCGCGCAACTATGCTCACTCTACGAAGGGAGTTGGAAAACCAAAAGCATGCTCATGCCAAATTCACCTAGGTATACGAAAAGCAAATCGAGACTTTAACTAATGAGCGTAATTTACTTCAATCTCAGTTACAATCAACAACAAATCGGCAACACGTTACTGGAGCAATGGATGGCGTCGCTCGAGGATTGGACATGGACGATCCAAATCTTACAACCCCAAACGACACTAGGCCAGTTTCTGGCTAAAAGGTAACTAGTAATTCGTTGAGGGCTGTTAGGGAAGATGTTGAGGTTACCTAATTACGGGAACACCTCAAAGCCTTAGAGGACCAAATTACATAGGTCCTGGGGCCCCACAACCGATAGCAGTGGAAAGACGGGATGGATACACTGATTCCCTTTTCGTACCTGCTATCGCAAGGGTAAGCATCTCTCAGAAATATCATGTCCCCGATGTACCCAAGTACGAGGGGGTTACGGATCCAGACCAACACGTAGCCGCGTTTAAACAAGCTATGAACATTAGTACAGTTCCCTTCGATATGAAGGAAATTGTTATGTGTCGTTGGTTCGGTAACACGTTATCTGGGCCCGCACTTAATTGGCATTCTCATTTACCTCTTGGGAGTATTTCATCTTTTGCTGAGTTGATTGACAAGTTCAGGATAAGATTCGCAAGTAGTCGACACGCTAAAAAGCATTCTAGTGACTTATATCGCATGGTCCAAAAGACCGGTGAATCCTTAAAAGCTTTTCTAAACATGTACAAAGAGGAATTAGTCACTATAGAAGGATGCGACACCGCTACAGTCGTAGAAGCGTTCCGAAGAGGCATTTCGGCTGGTAACCCTGATCTTTATCGTGAATTGACTAAATACCCTTGTTCAAATTTCGATGAGGTATAGGTAAAAGTGTTGGCATGATGTCATCTAGTTTTACATGGTTTTTCATAAGCATTTAGGATTAGAGTTCATCCTTTTCTAGCTTAGGTTTTGCATTTTGTGTTAGTTTCTAGGATTATTCGTAGTATGGATGTCTACACAAGCTTTGTTTGCATTTTCAGGTTTTTGGAGGTGTTTTCGGATCTTAATGATGGTTAGGGAGCTTAATGATATTATAAGAGTCAAAGAGAGGTGAAACAAGCCTTTGAAGATGCTCATGGGACAAGAATATGAAGTTAAAGAGGTGCCAGAGACGAGCCAACAAGCCAGAGATGAAGGCAGAGACGAGAAAAAGAGGAGAAAATTGACTAAGTCATCGTCTCGGTCGAGACGGTGCTCGTCTCGGTCGAGACGGCGAACAGACAGCCGCGAGAAGCACTTATTTCTTGCGCGTGGGGCCATCTTTTATGTTATATTTTTTGATATTTTTAGCCTTTAATATAAATACTCTTTAGAAAACTCTTTTGGGGGGGACTTTTATGCATTATTATTATTTCTAATTTCAAGTAGAGAGAAGAGAGATTTTCTAGGGTTTTTAGTTCTACGCTCTTTCGCTTTGGAGATTTGCTTTGCACTTTGGATCTAATTGTTCTTTCAATTGAATCTCTAGTAAGTTTCTCTTTCAATTATTGTTCTTATTTCTATTCCATGTTTGATTTAATTGTTTTGTTCATGAATTTAATTATGCTAGGCTAAACTCTATAGTTCTAAGGTTTGGTTGATCCCAACAATGTGAAGCGGATTAGATTCAATACCTTTTGCTTGAATTGAGTTGGAAACTAATATGATTTGATTCTAGGGGCTTAATCTAATAGGTTTAAACTTGTTAGAGTCTTGTTTAGGTTGCGCATCGAGAGGTGGTAGTCTAAGTAAGTAAACAAAATAGAGAGAGCGCATCGAGAGGTGGTTTTATCTATTTGGAAAAACTAGAGTTGAACTTGAGATTAGTTTCTCATGTGGTTAATTGTCATAGAACTTCTAGATGTTTGAGTCAAGTTTGATGCATCACGAGAGTGGGGCAAGTTTGGTTTACCATCTAGATTTCTAAGTGCTTAAAGGATTTCTATCGGTTTTGTTTCGTCACGAGAGTGGGTTCTTAATTTGATAGAAGTACATTAAGTTAAACTTTTAGAAAAGTTAATTTATGACATTAGACAATAACCTTCATAACAAAATATCCAACTCGGTTTAGGTAGAAGTGAGATTCGAACTCCGTGGATCAAAGTTGTGGTGATTCCTTGCCTTGGAACTTTGTTTTCTCATATACTTTTCATTCTCATTATTTACACCAAAAATCATTATATTTGGCTTAGGAACTTGTTTCTAGAATTTACTAAAGCAGAAATAATCCCCGTGATTCGATCCTGATCTAATACTACGATAGATCTCGTATTCTTGCGAGTGTGTGGGAAACCATCACAACATGGCACACGTGCGATTAGAAGAAGATGACCTCTTCGCCATCAAAACTGCTAGTCCCCACCGGTCGGAGCGCCGACAAGGTCGGCGGGAAACCAGATATGTGCCATACCCTAATCCATCCCCCACCAAACCAACGGTAGACACGGCGTTTGCTAGGTCAAGCGAACGGTATGAAGATCCAAGATTGCCTCCAAAGTTATCTCACTAAAACTTTCTGGTAGATGCAACGGAGGTAGTACGAACTCTTAATGACATGGGGGATACCGTCAAATGGCCAAGAAAGAGCAACACACCCTCACACCAAAAAGACAAATCCAGATGGTGTGACTTCCATTTCGATCATGGCCACATGACGGATGAATGTATCGCATTAAGAAAAGAAGTAAGTGAGTTACTACGCAGGGGGTACCTCAAGGACCTAATATCCGAAAGAGCGAGGGAGCAACTAGAGCGCAATAAAGGGAAGATCAGTCCACCGCCACCACCCAAGCATACGGGAGTGATCAATGTCATCACTGGGGGATCCGAGATCTGTGGCGTAACCTACTTTTAGTTATTGTCATCAAATTTTTATGCCTCAATCACCATACTTTTAGTTATAAAATTATTCATAATAATATTCTATCCATAACTATGACTACTTTTTTAGTTAATATGAACCATATTTTTAATTGTATATTTTATATTAAATTTTAGATTCTCTTATATTAATTTTCTATTCATAAGTATGACAACTTTTTAAATTTTCTATCCAAAAATAAGTTGATTTTTGTATACTAATTTTCTATTAATAAGTATAACAACTTTTTAACTGATGTCGATATAGATATGTTGTGTCTTACAAATTACAATATATTAAATTTCTAGTCATAAGTATGTTGATTTCTTATATTACGGATTCCTTAATAAATAAACAAAAATTATTGGCCTATTGATGTTAAATTGGGTAATCGGGTCAGTTGAATCGAGTTTAGATTCAATCATTTCGAGTTCGAGGTGAGTACGTGTTCATGTCGTTAAAATATAAGAGTTGATTGGGTTAATTCATTGCAGTTTTTGTGTGGGTTCGATTCAAATCTACGGGTTAAGAGCGCCAACTTTTTTATGATTATTACATAAATATTACAAATATCATTTTTAAGAATAAGATAATATTTGTATAAATTTTATAATAAAATAAATTATTTAATTAACATAAATTACAAATATGTAATAATTAATTTAATTATTTATAATATTATTTTTTATTATTTGAATTATAATACTTGTATCATATTTAAATTAACATATTATAATTTTTATTTAGAAATATTTCCGGGCAAGGTCCGGGTCATCAACTAGCATGTCTCTAAATTTTTACTTGATTATGTTATGGGCTTGTTTCACTTGTAGGTAGAAAGGTGTTTTTGGGTGAAAAGTGATTTTTAGTGTTTTGAAAAACGTAAAAAGCAGAGAGAGTTGCACGGATTTCAAGAGTATTAAAAGTGGTTTTTGGGTTAAAAGGGCTTTAAGAGGTTTTTTTATCTAATAAAGTCTACGAACTTTTGTAAAAATAATTATCTATACTGCTATAAGAGTTTGGAAAGGAGGCCACTATCCAGCCGTTAATACGTGATAATCATCCTCAATTTTGTTAAGAGTTTGGAAAGGAGGCCACTATCCAGTCGTTAATACGTGATAATCATCCTCAATTTTGGGCTTATCTGACCACACAAATTAGATTTGTTCTAACCGTTAAAATTCAGCCCAATAAAGTTGGTCTATTCTGACCGTCCAATATTTCAATGTGGGTTTGGCCTCATCTCTATCCATGAGCCGTTTACTCGTCCTTCCTTTAATCCAATTTATAATATAATATTGGAAAATTCCTTTTGGTGCCCCTAAGTTTTGCCTTTTTTTTTGGTGTCCAAGAAAAAAACTTATTCCTTTTGGTACCCTTGAGGTTTTGGCTTTTCCTGTTAACGCCCCTTTCCGGTTCAAATTAGCCAATTTCAAGCTTACCATTATGTTCATCACCCTTAAATTAGTAGGATTTGACAATTAAAACATCAAAATTCATAACCAAACTACATCAATTTGAATTTTTAAACAATTTTGTAAACAACCTCTTAAAATAGAGGATTGTTTAAAAATTCAAATTGATGTAATTTGATTATGAATTTAAGTGTTTTAAGAGTTGAATCCTACTAATTTAAGGGTGATAAACATAATAGTAAATTTAAAATTAGCTAATTTGAACCGAGGAGGGACGCCAACAAAAAATATAAAAACCTCAGAAATATCAAGAGGAAAAAAAATTTTCTTTGAAAAGAAAAAGGCAAAACCTCATAGGCACGAAAAAAAATTTCCCTATAATATTTACATCCCTCATTTGCTTACTCCATAACCATCTTTGCTCCATCGCTTCCTCTTTGCCCTCCCTTGTTTTACTCACACTGCGTCATCTTCTCCGAACAAAAAACAACGCCTTATCTTCTAGCTTCAGTCTCAACGATGTCCATCTATGGGATGTCCATCTGCGGACCAGGGCTCCAATGACTTGCCTCCCTCCTCTAATGGTTGTGGTTCGGCTGGTACCAACTCCACATCTATGAACCGAGGTTCCGACGACTCTCTTCCCTCCTCTATTGCTTGCAACTCCTCCACCTCGGGCCGCGGTTGTGAGAGGGGTTCCATCGGATTTGTAGTTACTATCCAAGGTATTTGTCATCTTTACATCAATTAAATAGATCGGAAATTTCAGATTTAGGGTTATGTGTTCATGGACTTGGTTAATTTGATTGGTGATGTGGAAAATCTATAAGATTTGATTTTAGTAGTTGATCTATTAGTTTTCATCCATTTTCATTCTAATTGACCTATTATTGTGAGTTATGATTGATTGAGTATCATCATGTAATTTGTGATGATTTCTTACTTTTCAGTTTATCTCTTCGAAAGAGGCTGATATTATTATGTAGAAGAACCTGAACATTTGACCTGGTATCACCATGGAACCATGTTGTTAGTATTGTTGAACCTAAACGTTTGAAGATGGAAATTATAGGTCTGTTTTCATAAATTCACTTGCTCTTGTAGTCTCTAGATTCAATCTTGAAATATGTTTTGATTTCGTAGGGCACAGAATATGGAAATGATTTTTACAATGATGCTTCTAATTTTATGCACTCTATGTGTTCGATGAAATTCCTTTCATTGAATCGGATGTGTTTGGGGTGTAGTAGGGTTTATATTTCGTGTTCTTCGCTATTTGTGGTTCTCAATTTCATAAATTCTTACCGTCCATGTCTAAATACTGCTCAAACTCAACGAATTGTTGTTTTTGCATTATGTTAATTGCCGCCCATTGCCTCTGTTCTTCCCCTCATACTTTCGCTATGCTCCTCTTCAATTCTAATCTAGGTTTACTTCTTTTCATATTTGTCTTCTGCAAATCCCCCGGCTAAAATTTGAGTGCGATTTGGATCCTCCCTAGCTTCAGCAACAACACGGAGGAATTGCTCTTAAATTGTTCCTCTTTATATCCAGAAATGAATAATTTCAAAACCGAGCTTGAGTTATGGTGTATGGTTTCTGTCATTGACTTCAGACTTTAGCTTATGGGGGGCATTGGATTTTTTGTGGGGATTGGCTTTTAGCTGTAGGTTGGAGTTCAAACCTTATGGGTCAACATGGGAGAAATGAGCATTTAAGCTCATCTTTCATTTATTTTTCCAGAATAAATCGGTCAGCTAAGTGTGATGTGTTTGCTGCTGTAGGTGAAGCCACAGTCTACTGCAGCTCATGTGAATCTCCCTGTATAGTGCGAACTGCTAATACTGAAAATAACAGAGGAAGGAGGTTTTACAAATGCCAATCACAGTCGTTCAATTTTTTTTGTATGTAATTCTTCACCTTCCTCTTGTTACTTCTGGGCAAATAAGCTATTAAGAGGACTTTCCTTGTCAAGTTAGTTTATTACATGTCATATTATGACTTTTAATGCTTCTTCAGTAGGTGGTTGTCCACTACCAAGTAGAGTATAATATAATTCTCAGAATCCCAAAGCAGGGGCTTAACCATGTTTTAAATTAATTTTGTTATTCAAGATGAGTAGTGATCACCCAGGAGGTAATAAACATTGCTTTGTTTAAAGCAAAACACAAAACAGAGAACAAGAATCAATGACCATTCTACTTAATTTTCAAGTGATTGATTTTGAGCTAGAGAAGTGATTTTTGTCAGCCATGATCGAGTATTGCTTTTCATTTATCCTTTTTTTTTTTAATATGTAAAATATATAGGTGGGAGGATGCTGTTGAGAATGGCGCTGGAGGATTCAGCAACAGGAATTCAAGTAGTAGCCGTCCATCGTCTACTTCTGGAAGAAGAGGTGGTCGGGGGCGTGGCCGTGGACGTGAACATGATGGTGGTGGCGGCCGAGAAAGTGGAAGGGGACGTGCAACAGGTACAACATTTGTTTCAGCAACTGGAGATCCGGTTTCTGGCAGAGCTTGCTTTGTATATGGATCACAAATTGCTCAAGCATGTGGAAAAGCACTGATTGCTTTATTTAACGAAGTGCTTCACCGAGCTAAAAATTTAATCTGGCAAGTTAGAGCGAGCTTCTAGATATAGAATTAAGCTGGCAAGCTGGCAAGCTGGCAAGAAAGTGCTTCTAGATACATTATTAAGCTTGACCCAACGTGCTTTATGTTTCATCATTTGTTTACAGATTGGCTATTTTCCACCTTTTGTAAATGAGTTAATCATAATAGTGTATCATATTTTAATAGCAGTCAGATTTTGTACAGATTCAAAATACCTACTTTTAAATATTGCCCACCTTGCTTTTCCTATACAAAAGATGCAGTAGTATTTTTTTCTCAATCTGAATAATAAAATAAACAAATTGATTGAACACAGGTTGTGATGTGATAATGTTTCTCATCAGGTGCAAATCACCCTTGCATAGATAGTTATTGACTGACATAGCTTTATAACTCAAATTACATTATTTTCCCAAATTCTCCCCATGCTTCGCAGGCACCAACTAGTATGTGAAAGAAGTTGGAGAAGTCTACAAAATGATTCATAATGTTAAGAGATAATTAATTAAGAGTGAATTATCCATCCATTTGTATTATAATTGTTTTGTACTTTTTAGATTTTGGCCCATACGGCTTGATAGCCATACGGCGATGACGGCCCTTACGGCCTTCTATTTTCCTTAGCAGCATATGGCAAGATCAAGCCAAACTTTTAGCCTATAAATAGCACGTACAAAGCAATGTAATTCAAGCAAGAAAAATCAGATCTGAATACAAAGCCTTTCTCCCAAATTTTCACAACACGTTATCAGCACGAGAGATTTCTCAAACAAAAAATACCAACTGAGTGGCTAGATCTCTTGAAGGTAGTACAAATTTCATACTGCTTTCAATTTTTCAAAACATTTTACAGATCATCCGTTTTAATAGCTCAATGATATGAGAGCTTGCATCAAAAATTATTTTCTCATACGAAACGAAAGATTTTTGAGCATAAACCTTAGTATTTTATTAGATCTGAAAGGCTTTTACAACAAGATCGAATTTTACATTCAAGATCGAAATAAAACCCCTAGTTTACATCAGATCTAAACTAAACTTGAAAAAAAAGGAAATTTTACATACCTATTAAAACTGAGGTCGGTTGACCCAGATAAGGATCCAGAGGATTATCATGATAATTGTAAGGCATACGAAAGCCTCAATGAAAAATTGATCGGAGTGAGACATGTCGATCGAAAAAAACGATGAGGAGGAAGAAGATGAATAGGAGAAGTCGAGAGCGGATAACAAGGGAGCAGACAAATATGTGGAGGAAATATAAAGGAGAAAAAGAGTGATTATGGGGTAGAGATTAAGAAGATGGGAGAAATAGATGAAACGTAAAAATACCTATAATAATTTGTAGGATATGTTTATTAAAAACTTTCTCCTTTGATTTCACATAAACATGGCTTTCTCCTTCTTCATGTTCCTTGAAAACAAAGGCTTCTTCTTCTTCTTCATGTAAGGATTTCTTTTCTGCTAAAAGAAGTTTTGAAAGAGAGTATTTGAAAACCAGAGAGTTTTTGGAGTTCTTTGGATAGATAGTTTTATTCACGTTCAAGGTATTTGATTTACATAGTACTAGATACTACTATATGGGTTTTATTTTACTTGTTTCAGTAAACAAACTTCATGCAAAGACTGCAAATTTGAAAAGACAGGATAGAAGTTTCAGAGTTTTATCTTTATCCTGTACAAGTCTGTACACGTTCAAATTGATGTTGATGATTGTGTTCACGTGGATATACACCACTTTGGAAGTTCTATTTGATTTTCTCTCTAGCTTTTCTATATAGGAGAAATTAGGTACTAAATCAATTAAAAAAAAGAGAAAAAAGGAAAAAGGAGGTCTTTTGTTTTGCATGTGTACGAATGTACGTATATCATGCTTTAGATAGTAAAATAATAGTCTAACCTTAGTATATACTCATGTTTATTAATTCTATATTTAATAAATTAAGTCTAAGAAGTCATGGTATTAATAAATATTATTTATTCTTATAATTAATTAATTATTTGGTTTAATTTATGTAGTTGATCAAATAGAAAATATTGCAAAGCGGGAATTTGATATTCTCGACTTATCGGGTCAGAGATATTTGGAATGGAGGGTTGATGCACTGTCTCACCTCCAAGCAAATGGTCTACAAGAGACCATAAAAGATAATGAAAATACCTCCCCACAGGAAAATGCTAAGGCGATTATCTTTCTTCGCCATCATATACATGAAAGCCTAAAATCTGAATATTTGTTGGTTGAAGATCCCAAAGAATTATGGGAAAGCCTACAACAAAGGTATGGGCACCAACAACAAGTTTTGCTACCTAAAGCAAGCTATGAATATGCTACTTTAAGGTTTCAAGACTTTAAATCAGTCAGTGATTACAATTCTGCCCTGTTCCGTATAACCTCTCAATTACGTTTATGCGGGCAGAAAATCTCTGAAGAGAACATGCTAAATAAAACTTTTTCAACCATGCATGCTACTAATGTGTTGTTACAACAACAATACAGAGAGAGGAATTTTAAGAAATATTCAGATTTGATACAAGTACTTCTTGTAGCTGAGCAGAATAATGAGCTGCTCATGAAAAACCACAACCTGAAACCAACTGGTACTGCACCGTACCCTGAAACAAATGCCACATATGCCTCTCAAAGAAATGATAGTAGGCATCAAGATAACCGTGGACAAGATGGTAACCGTGGTCGTGGCCGTGGTCGAGGTCGTGGTCGAGGCCGTGGTCGAGGACGTGGTCGTGGTAGAGGTTTTGGTGATTATCAGAAGCATATCTCTCCTGATGCATCTGCTTCCAAGGGGAATGATAAGAAAATGGTCCAGAAAGGTCCTACAGGACCCTCCCAAAAGCCCAAATCTATATGCTATAGATGTGGTATGTCAGGTCACTGGGCAAGGGTGTGTCGCACAGCCAAACACTTGATTGAGTTGTACCAAGCTTCCCAGAAAGATAAGGGGAAGAACGTGGAGACTCATTTTATTGACAACACTGAACCTACACCGAGCATGGACATCTCTGATTTCATCATAGATGATGGATTTGAGATAAATGAAAACTAAAATCCTGATCCATGTAATATTATGTAAAATATTGCAGTATGTTTTCCATTCCCAACATCCTTGTAAAATAATCTATGTATCATAAATAAATCTGTTGTTTATGTTTTTTAATTTTGTTTTTCTTTTTCTTGAAGATATGGAAACGATTAAAGATATATCAAGTAGCAAGAATCAATGTCTGGTGGACAGCGCTACTACACACACCATCTTGAGAAATAAAGAATACTTTACTCAGTTAAATTTGCTTGAAGCAAATGTTAAAACAATCTCTGGTGTGACAAAATTGATCGAAGGCTCTGGTAGAGCTTGTGTTTTGCTCCCTAAAGGAACAAAACTGATCATAAATGACGCATTATATTCAAGTAAGTCTCAGAGGAACTTACTAAGCTTTAAAGATGTGCGTCGGAATGGTTTTCATGTAGAAACCATAAATGAGAGTGATAAAGAATATTTGTGCATCACAAAACAATTATGTGGCAAGAAGCAGATTTTAGAAAAACTGTCAGCCCATTCTACTGGACTTTATCACACATATATAAGTCCAATAGAGACAAATGTAACCTCTTATAAGAGATTAAATGATAAAGAGATGTTTACATTATGGCATGACCGTTTGGGTCATCCGGGTAATGGAATGATGCATAAAATCGTTGAAAGTTCAACTGGGCATTCAATAAAGAAAGCTAGTGTCCTAAAATCAAGTGATTTTAACTGTAGTGGTTGTTCACTTGGTAAACTAATCACCAGACCATCCAAGAATAAAGTTGGAATTGAAAATCCAACGTTTTTAGAACGAATACAAGGTGATATTTGTGGACCGATAGTCCCACCATGTGGACCATTTCGATACTTTATGGTATTAATTGATGCATCGACAAGATGGTCACATGTTAGCCTCTTATCAACAAGAAATACAACCTTTGCTAAACTCCTAGCACAAATCATTCGCTTACGAGCTCAATTTCCGGATTATACAATCAAAAGAATCCAACTTGATAATGCAGGAGAATTTACTTCCCAAACATTCAATGACTATTGTATCTCAATTGGGATTACAGTTGAACATCCGGTGGCTCATGATCACGCACAAAATGGTCTTGATGAATCTTTGATTAAACGATTACAATTAATAGCTAGACCATTATTGATGAAATCTAAACTGTCAACGACTGTTTAGGGACATGCTATATTACATGCCGCAGCTCTGGTCCGATTAAGACCTACTGCATATCATAAGTATTCCCCATTACAATTAGTGACTGGTAAAGAACCAGATATATCACATTTAAAGATATTTGGTTGTGCAGTTTATGTTCCTATTGTTCCACCACAATGCACAAAAATGGGTCCCCAAAGAAGATTGGGAATATATGTTGGTTTTGAATCCCGATCAATTATTAAATATCTTGAACCAACTACCGGTGACCTATTTACGACAAGATTTGATGATTGTCATTTTAATGAAAATGAATTTCCAAATCTTGGTGGAAAAATGCATAAAGAAATTACTTGAAATGCTTCATCGTTATCCTATCTTGATTCTCGTACAAAAATGTGTGAACAAGAAATACAAAAGATTATACATTTGCAGAGTATAGCAAATCAATTACCTGACTCATTTACATATACAAAGAAAGTGACAAAGTCACATGTGCCAGCTGTAAATGCCCCTGAAAGAATTGAAATTCCTGTTGGACAACTAGATAAGATTCCTGAAAAGGAATGTATAGCGCGCCGAAAACGCGGCCGCCCGCCTGGATCAAAAGATCTAAAACCAAGAAAGATAGGCGGCTAAATAATCCAAATGAAGCCGCAATGATTTCCTATTCAGGGGGAGAACATGACAAAAATACCTCCGAAAATCTAGGAAATGTGTCAAAAATGAAAATTGTTCCGGATAAGAACAAAATGGAACCTGTTCCGGATAATGACAAAAGCATTGATAATTACGAAATTGCAGTAAATTATGTCTATTCTGGAATACAGTGGAACAGGAAAGACATTATCCTTGATGAGGTGTTCGCATACTCTGTTGCCACCGAAATAGTGGTTGATGACGATGACATTGAACCACAAACTATTGATGAGTGTCGTGCTAGACACGATTGGCCAAAATGGAAAGAGGCTATGCAGACTGAATTAAAATCGCTTGAAAAGCGTAATGTTTTTGGCCCAATAAAGCCCACACCAATGGGCTTGAAACCAGTAGGCTATAAATGGGTATTTGTACGAAAGCGTAATGAGAAAAATGAAATTATGAGATATAAGGCAAGGCTTGTAGCTCAAGGTTTTTCTCAGATACCCGGTATAGATTATGAGCAAACATATTCCCCTGTAGTTGATGCAACTACATTAAGATTTTTAATTAGCCTAACTGTTTTAGAGGAACTATAAATACGACTTATGGATGTCGTAACTGCATATTTATATGGATCACTTGATAGTGATATTTACATGAAAGTTCCTGAAGAATTAAAAGTACCCGAGGTATATAAAGCGAAATCTCGGGAAATGTTTTCTATAAAATTGCAAAGATCATTATATGGTTTAAAACAATCTGGAAGGATGTGGTACAATCGGCTTAGTGAATATCTTCTTAAAGAAGGATATCAAAATGATACCGTTTGTCCATGTGTTTTCATCAAACGATCCAAAAATGGATTCGCTATTATTGCAGTATATGTTGATGATTTAAATATTATCGGTACATCCGATGAACTTGAAAATGCTGCAAAATACTTGATGAAAGAATTTGAAATGAAAGATCTTGGAAGAACCAAATTTTGTCTCGGTTTACAGATTGAACATTTGAAGGATGGAATTTTCATTCATCAAACAAATTACACCGAGAAAATTTTGAAAAGGTTCTACATGGACAAA
The DNA here is from genome assembly GCA_964016875.1 of Fallopia convolvulus. Lineage (NCBI taxonomy): Eukaryota > Viridiplantae > Streptophyta > Magnoliopsida > Caryophyllales > Polygonaceae > Fallopia > Fallopia convolvulus. Next base: position 31,402,201 of record OZ024735.1, on the reverse strand, counting down.
GCACATCCATTAAGTTCACCCATGATAGTTCGTTCTCTTAGTATACAGGATGATCAATTCAGACCTTGAGAAGATGATGAAGAAATTCTTGGTCCTGAAGTCCCCTACCTAAGCGCAATTGGTGCATTAATGTATCTCGCAAACAATACAAGACCAGATATTGCTTTTGCTGTAAGTTTGTTATCAAGATACATCTCATTACCAACAAGACGACATTGGAACGGAATTAAACATGTGTTTCGATATCTACGAGGTACTCTTGACCTTGGGTTATATTATCATAGAAATGCAAATGCTACTCTTGTTGGATATGCAGATGCAGGATATCTATCAGATCCGCACAAAGCAAAATCTCAAAATGGTTATGTGTTCACGTATGGAGATACAGCAATCTCATGGAAGTCAACAAAGCAAACGCTTACTGCTACATCTTCAAACCATGTAGAATTAATTGCTCTTTATGAAGCAGGAAGAGAATGTGTCTGGCTAAGATCAATGATTGGATACATACAAAAAGAATGCAAAATAAGATCAATTGCAGGTAATCCAACCATGATATATGAAGACAATTCTGCATGTGCTACACAAGTTAAAGGGGGCTACATCAAAGGAGATCGGACGAAGCACCTTTCACCAAAGTTGTTCTCAACTCATGATCTAGAGAAGGAGGGCAAGATCGAAATCCAACAAATCCGATCAAGTGAAAATGTTGCAGATTTGTTCACAAATCCTTACAACTCAAGAAGTTTGAAGAACTTGTGTACAAGATCGGAATGCGCAGATTTCGAGAAGTACGTTGATTTCAGGGGAGAATTATACGCGTTGCACTCTTTTTCCCTTCGTTCAGGTTTTTTCCCACTGGGTTTTACCTGACAAGGTTTTTAATGAGGCAATACTATGAAAGCGTACAAGACAAGCTGTACTCTTTTTCCCTGTGCTATGGTTTTTATCCCACTGGGTTTTTCCTAACCAGGTTTTTAACGAGGCAGCATATACATAACCCCAAAATGAAGAGATGGACATTCAAGGGGGAGTGTTAAGAGATAATTAATTAAGAGTGAATTATCCATCCATTTGTATTATACTTGTTTTGTACTTTTTAGATTTTGGCCCATACAGCTTGATAGCCATACGGCGATGACGGCCCTTACGACCTTCTATTTTCCTTAGCAGCATACGGCAAGATCAAACCAAACTTTTAGCCTATAAATAGCATATACAAAACAACGTAATTCAAACAAGAAAAATCAGAGCTGAATACAAAGCCTTTCTCCCAAATTTTCTCAACATATACTACGTATTATAAATCTGGTTTGCCCGTATATCACGCATGCCCATTTAATTCATGTGTCTTATCTATATATATCTGACATGATAGTTGTCGTTGAGAGAGGAGTCCGTAGTCAGAGCTCACCATTGACTTCCCAATTCTCCACGCCCGATCCTCACTCCCAAAACCCTAATCTTTCTCAACCTTTGCTTTGAATTTGAAGCTCTCTCATTTTTCGCAATGGCACACTCTATTCCCTCTCTTAACTCTGCAGCTTCCACCTCGCGCAGCAGCGACTTCAGTTTCAAAGGTTCATCGTTTCTATTCTATCATATGCTTCTTTCGATTATTCAAAGAAAAATGGTTTGCTTGTACGCTATCATAATCTTACTAGAAGCAACTCCCAATCAGGGAAAAAAGCTCCTAATTTGCAATAGTTTGAGTATTGGCAGCTCCCAGATAGCCTTTTCAGATCAAGCAACTGATTAAATTAGCGCCTAATTTGCTCAGTGGAAATTTAGGTTTCGGATTTGCAATGTTTGGGCTATATCTTTTGCTAAATTGTTGTAAATGTGTGTGATTTGTTTTTGGGTACAGCAGTAACTATCATACCATAAATGTATAGTTACTATTAGAGAGGCCTTCTTATCATATGACTGATTTAGACAAAAAAAAATGAACTTGGTCGGGAATATAGCATCTGTTTGATAGGGCTCCACCCATGTTTTCTAAAAACTCTTTTCTTTTTTTTTAATTTTTTATTTGTATTGTTTGAGTAAACACTTCAGCCAATTTAAGTACCCTGTTCAAAATTTCTACGCTTTTCGTTTGCTAGTAGTTTCATCATATATGTTTGACACTTACCAACCATCAAGAGTAGTTGATTCGATTGGTGAGCATGTCACCTGGCTTAGGTCACAATTTCAAAATACCCTATTGTAGTCTAGGTACTAATTTTGAATGGAATTCATTGATTTAGCATTGAGTATGGATAAAAACCGATAATGAAAAGAGGAAAACTGGAAAGGAAGATAGCCAGTAATTGCATAGCAGCAAATTGCAAAAGTCTCTTGTACTAGTAACTCTAATGCAGATTGAACTAGTAACTAGCAAGCCACAACTTGAATGTTTTTTTATAGCAATATGTAAGATGGAATCTGGTTTGGAAACAGGTGTTGGGCAATTGAGCAGCAATCTGCCCTCTAGAATCAACACGAGACACTTGAAGATTTCGTCTGGCCTTAGTGCTAGAGCAAAATCTGACATTCAGGCTAACCACCACACTCCAATTGAAATTCCCCATCAATGGTACAATTTGGTTGCCGATCTTCCAATTAAACCTCCTCCACCGTTGAACCCCAAGACACTTGAACCAGCCAGGCCCGAGGATTTGGCTCCCCTGTTTCCAGATGAGCTGATCAAGCAAGAAATGAGCAGTGAAAGGTACATCGACATTCCTGAAGAGGTTCTTGACATATACAAGCTCTGGAGACCCACCCCTTTGATCAGGTTAGTATCGTCGTCTTCTCATGAACTAGTGTATCCATTGATTGCTTGAAATCGTCTTAAAATTTTCCATTTGGCTGTTACTTGTTAGAGCGAAGAGGTTGGAGAAGCTACTTGACACCCCGGCGAGGATTTATTACAAGTATGAAGGTGGCAGCCCGGCTGGATCACACAAACCCAATACCTCAGTTCCACAGGCGTATTATAATGTGCAGCAAGGTGTCAAGAAAGTTGTGACTGAAACGGGCGCTGGCCAATGGGGCAGCGCACTTGCTTTTGCCAGCAGTTTGTTTGGCCTTGAATGTCAGGTGCAAAAATCAACCGACTCTTTAGAATATCTGTTTCAATCCTCTTAAACTGTTATATTGGGAACACGGTCTGTTTATGCAGGTGTGGCAAGTAAGAGCATCCTATGACCAGAAGCCGTATAGGAAGCTAATGATGCAGACCTGGGGCGCTAATGTGCATCCGTCACCATCTAACATTACTGAAGCTGGTAGGCGGATTCTTGAACTGGATCCTTCAAGCCCAGGAAGCTTAGGAATAGCTATCTCGGAAGCTGTAGAGGTTGCAGCAATGAATGAAGATACAAAGTACTGCTTAGGAAGTGTTCTCAACCATGTTTTGTTGCATCAGACTGTGATAGGGGAGGAATGTATAAAGCAAATGGAAGCCGTTGGGGAGACGCCTGATGTAATCATTGGATGCACTGGTGGTGGATCCAATTTTGCTGGGCTTTGCTTCCCTTTCATTCGAGAAAAGCTTAGTGGGAAAATTAACCCGGTTATTAGAGCTGTTGAACCGACGGCTTGTCCTTCCCTTACAAGGGGGGTCTATGCTTATGATTATGGAGATACCGCTGGGATGACTCCGCTGTTTAAGATGCATACGCTTGGACATGATTTTATTCCTGATCCGATCCATTCTGGTAGAAGATTCATCTTTAATGTATATTCGCATCTTCTGATCTAGTTTTTAATGATATTGGTAATCTTTGTTTGTTTGTATTTTGTAGGAGGTTTGCGTTACCATGGAATGGGGCCGTTGGTCTCACATGTATATGAGCTGGGATTCATGGAAGCAGTATCTATTCCTCAGATTGAGTGCTTCCAAGGTAATTTTAATACCACCTCTCTTTAACAATAAGTGTCATTTTAGCTTTTAGTGCAATTCATTGATTGAATTGAACTAAGATATTTGGGAGCATAAAGGGTTAACAATAACTTTTTATTGATAAAATTAAAATGACACTCTTTTCCTAATGGAGGTAGTATGTTACCATACAACAATGAAGCATTCCAAGCCAAAGCAAGAAAACTTAATAATGTGTGCAAGCAATAGAAACTTAGCAAGAAATTTGACATGGATGAATTTGCTTCTTTTTTTCAGGGGCTATTCAATTTGCAAGATCTGAGGGGATAATTCCAGCTCCTGAGCCAACGCATGCAATTGCTGCCACGATCAGGGAAGCTCTTCGTTGCAAGGAGACCGGAGAAGCAAAGGTGATCCTGATGGCAATGTGTGGGCATGGTCATTTTGACCTTGCTTCATATGAAAAGTATTTGCAAGGTAGTCTCGTGGATTTGTCTTTTGATGAGGCCAAGATAAAGGAGTCGCTTGCTAAACTTCCGAATCTGCAAGGGCTATAAGTAGGGTCGGCCCAAAGGCGTCTTAAGGTTGGGCCCAAGGCCCGATTATTAGCAGACGCCCAAGCTTACTGTATTTTCAACATTTCACACGTAGTTTTAGTGTATTTTATGTGAAGCTAATCATGGTCGAGCCTCATGAATCTTGTGGATGTTTTGGAAGATGGATTTGGCAAAAGCATATGATCGTATCCATTGGGAGTTTCTTGATAAGATACTCCATCAAGCGGGTTTGCCAACCTGGTTAGTTACGTTGAAATTATTATGCTTTGCCAAACAAGAGGAAAGACAAAGGTTTTGTGGAATAATGAGGTTGCAGGATGATTTATGCCGTCCTGAGGGGTTCGTCAAGTGGACCCACTTTCATCGTACTTATTTGTTGCGTATGGAAAGGCTAGCTCATATCACTCAAATAGCCATCGATAGGGGTGGGTGGAATCCGATCAGAGTGGAGGGTGTGAGTTTATCTAACTTGTTTTTGGCCGATGATTTGGTTTTGTTTGCAGAAGCATCTCTAGTAGTACATGGTATAGAAGATCCGAACTGATATAGAGTTGGAAAATAGGATTGAAATTTAATTCCTAAAAATATGTTTGGTTACTATCCTGAAATTTCAAACTCCATACTATCTACTTCCAAAATACATCACTTTGAGTTCTTAATACTCTCCGTTACAAAATAATTGTCATTTTAGATAATTTCACACTTTTTAAGAAAAGAGATAAATAGACATATATGTCCCTATTTATTATCCTATTTTGTTTTATTTTCCAATACTACTACTAACAAATCTACACTCATTAATTAAAAAGTAACAATAAATGCAAGGGTATACTTGTAAAGTAGATGATAAAAAGTTTAAAATGACAATAGTTTTGAAACAAAAAAAAGAGTTTAAAATGACAAATATTTTATAACGGAGGAAGTAAGAATAAAATCTCTTTCTAAGCTCCAACATTGTGAAACGATACCTACAAATCACTTGAAATCATGAAATTTTAAACCAATCAAAATCCAAATTCCACCATAAGAAGCCTCGCAATCCAATTTGCTAATTAATTCCGAACCCAAAAAATTCCATGGCGACATGCGGGATATGTATTATATAGCTAAACACTCGAACGGAGGGTGTGTATATATATAGTTAAGAGTGTGTAGTGGTTGACCAAATTTTTTCATCATATTATTATATTCACACTTTCTTTCCTCTTTATTAAAATTTAAATTATATAAAAAAAAAAGATCTTTCTATTTCTTGTACACATGTCAAATGAATGCCAAAAAAAATTTGGTCATGGGGTATGACTAGGGCATTAGCAAATTGGCCTTCTCTCTTCTTAATTTATAATATTTGTTTATTGCTTCTCTCCTTATGACCAAAAAATGGTCATCCGCAGAGCATGCTCTAAGCACTCAAACGAGTTTTCAAAAGGGATATATATTTATATCTAGCTAAACTCGAACGAAGAAGAAGAATAGATGTCGACGATGGCATAGAAGAGAAGTGAAGAAAGGAGGGATTAGGTTTTAATTCCATTTCAAGTAGGAATGAAATCTCATATCCGAGGGAGAAAAAGAGTTTAAGAACTTGGTATCTATAGACAATAGGGTTTAGGATATGAATTTAAAAATACAAAATTAACATGTTTGGTATCCATTTCCGAACTCCATACCTTCATTTTCATTACCCAGCTACCAAAAGCCCTCTAAGATTGATGAACACAATCACTCAATCAGATTCAGATGACAAGACTTCTCCGGGAAGGAGAATCGGCAACGCGCAGCGTCTCTTCGATCAGCTTCCGAGCTTTCCTGCTTCTCATCTCAATCCTCGTGCTCTCACTCTTCTCTATCTTATCATAACTCCAGCCTTTCTCATCGCACTCGTAATCTTCATTACTCCTCCCTCCTCTGTTTACCTTTCTAACTCTAACCATCTTCACCGATCTGGCGAGCTTCGATTTCAGCGTCCCCACGAATTTCTCCAGCCCCATGGAATTTCACCAATCTGTATGTGAGCAACAAACATTAGAATTAAGGTTATAGAACAAGAGGATTCAATCACCACTTCCCAAAATTGAATGAGAACTGGGGAAAGGGGGGAAGATTGTGCGTACCGATAAACTGAGCTTTGTGGTTTCGAGACGAGCTTTGAATGAGATTGAGAGGAAGAAGATGAAAGGAATGGGTGGGTTGGACTGGAGTGTTTGGAAGCCAGACCAAGATAAACGGTCGAAAAAAATTGGGGAAAGAAGGGATATATTAAATTTTGATTTCCAATTTCTAGTGGTCAAAAAATTAGGAAAGACAATTACTCTAGGCTGAGGTCTATGTTGAGACTTGACAGTACTCCGGAAGGTTGAAGATTGGTTATACTCCGTAGGAAACCTAAAGATTTAGAAGCAAATAAATGTGTAAGGCACTTAACCATGCAAATTGATGAAAAAATAATCGAATGGCTTATTTAGATATAGTTTCCTTAATTTGGAGAGTGAATGAAGATTAGGTATATCATGAGATGAGATAATCTCTACAAACCGGAATTCATACCAATTTTATGACTTTTTTTTATAGCATCTTCCATTCTTCCCAACAAAAAAAAATTATTTAATTTTCTAGGGAGTATTTTAGTTGGTTTGATTATGGTGATTGCAACGAAGAAGAACAACAAAATTAGGTCTACTTATAAACTAAAACAAACTACACAAATTAAGGCAAATATCCTGATTTAGTTATTTTCACACTTTTCAAGTGATAATAAAAATTACGGTTTTTCTAGCCTATGCCTTAAGGGCATAAGTTAAGCATTTTTATTTAAGAAACTAAAACCCTATATGGAAATAAATGAACTTTATTAGAAAAAATTAAATTACCCCATATAATAAAAATCAACAAAATCTTTCCATTTCAAGTGTCTTAACATATGCCCTTGGGACATAGGTTAGAAAAATCGTAAAAATTATACATAAAATTATGGCAACAATTAACAAATCACATTATTTCACATCTCATGCAAGTTAGAATGAGAGATGCTTAAATAAAAATGGATCCAAACATGTCATGTTTCAAGTCAATCGATGCACTGATTGATGTAGACATACAAATTGCAACAACGTGAATGTTAGGTCATATATCTCCGATTGTGTAGACTTTTCAACCAACTGATTTCGACAAGTTTATGGCAAACTTTTTTTCTTTGACGATGGCAATACAGGCCCATCAGGGTCGCGTAACCAAACTTATAACTGCAACGATTAGAAAACTTTGACAATTTGACCACAACAATCCCATAGCTAGCTCCTTGTGCTTTGACATTAGAAAACTTATGATTTAACTTCTACCAAAAAAAAAGTACTTCTGATTTAAGTTCTAACTTATTTCTAAACTCTCTCCATATTTTCTCCTTAGAATTATGGAAGATCGGTAAGCTCAAAAGCTAAATTTCATTCATTTGGAAATTCCAAGAGATTTGGCCGAACACTTGAATCGGTGGAGGGAGAAGATTACATTAGTGTGTTTCACTTTTAAGTAGAAAGGGTTTTTTTGGGTGAAAAGTAATTTTTAGTGCTTTTGTATGTAAAGTGAAAACAAGGCTTAGAGCGATAATGGATTAGGCATAAAGAGAGAATCTCGGTCTTTTCATTCTCTTCGTTTCTTATGTTTGACATCAATCTATGTTTCTTTTCTTTACCCTTTTGTTTTTCTCTCTGTCTTAGACCTCCCAACACACCCTCCTGATTTTACGTCTGTCGAGGAAAGGATGCATATATCTTGACCCTCAGTAGAAAGGATGCATACCCTACCCGAGATGTGTTCATACTGGGTTGTTATTGATCATTAAAATAAGTAAAGATAATAATTATTAGTGACTTAATTTGGCAAATATTTGATTATAATAATTTGCCAAGTAATTCAACTTATAAGATCTCATATGACACCCGCCTTGGCCGGACAAAGTCGACGCTGGCACACTTTTTTCATTAAGATTTACTCCACTGTGTTTTTTCTGAGATATACTATCAGCATAATTACAATGATGTATCCGAAGGACTTCTTAACAGCAAAGATTCAAGATAGAACAAAAATGAAATGCAGATAGAACAACAGCAAGAGAGGGGAAGTAGTAGTTAGAAAGGAGAGCCTTTTCTAGAAGGAAATCCTGATGAAGACCAAAATATGCAGCAGAAGTATGTAAAGCACGAACGAAGACCTCAGCAGCCGAAGCCTTTGTTGGCTATCAAATCTTCCATCACTCACATACGTCGGGAGCTTGTCATCAAATTCGACATCTGACCCGGTCCTCGTAAATCTATTTCTCCTAGTGTTTACCCCAATGCTGCTGCTGCTGCTGCTACTACTCTCAAATTTCCTCCACCTGGTATTTAATCTTTCGAGTTCCCTTTCCTTCAAATGGATCTCATTCACGAGTCCTTCAGCTTGCGCCTTCAATAAGAAGCAATTTAACCTTTTGTATAAGCTTAGGGTTTATAAATGGAGGGTTCATACTTCATAGTGAATTGGAGAAATATTTCCCATGTGAGAGAAACTCACCTGTTTGGCAGCTAATTGTTCAATCAAGCTGTGAAGTTGTTTATTGAGTGTCTTCTCTCTCTGGGCTAAAGAAAAGAGGTTTGCTTATATAAGTACATAAAGCATAAGAATTGAAGATATCTACATTGCCTTAATGTTCAACTCTTGAAATATTCAGATTTCATGCCGACGGAATAGTTCCATGATCTCAACAATGTGAAATGGTTTAAAAGACCTGACGACGTGCCCCAGAAGATATAGAAAGAATGATACAAATAAAATATGATGTCACACAATGAAAGCCCGCCAAATTTTTGCATGTGCAATGCAGCTATAGTAAATGCAACATGGGTAAACAGAAAATGTAAATAATAAGAATACTTAAAAGTTAGAATAGTACCTGGAGAAGGCTGCTTCATTGCTTTTTCCTGAACCTCAGCCCATTTTTTCTCTAAAGCTTGAACCGTGCTTTCCATGGAATCCTAAATAGAGGAACATGATATTATTTATTACCAAGTCATAAACAAAAAGTGGAAGATCAAATGAAAAACATCGTTCCATAACCTAATTACTTAAAAGAGGAAATATTTAATCATTTCTCAAAGCATAAGTCTTTAAGAGTCGAATTATCAAGGAAGCACAATGAATAAATCTTCTATAAGTGTCGGTTTTCTAATCTGAACAATTCCTGCTATTTTTATCTATATATGTTTGAGATTTAAGTTTCTTTCATAATAGCTTTAAGATTGAGAGGTTCTAGTTCGTTTTAACTTGAACTAAAGATGAGAATTCACTAGTTACACTACTTTGTTTGTAATGTTTTTAAAGTAGGACAATTCAGGTTTTAGCTTCTTATTCATTAGTTACTTTTTATTTCTTGTCCAATTTTCTGGCCTTCAGCTTCATTTTAGTAGATTCCAGTTCAGATGTATTAATATGGAAATATCTCGATAAAGAAAGGAGAAGAATATGATAAAAAGATTGAAACAAGATGAAAAATTGTTATGCCCAATATTATTTTATTTTGGGAAAAACTCACTAACACAAGTTAAGGTTTATCTCCTACTCAAATTAAAGTTGAAGCACAAAAAAAAAAGGAATCATGTTTCAATTTTAAGGGTCCTCATGCAATGCAAATGATCCATCAATTTGCCTTAGAGAAGACTTATTACTTAAATGGTAGTCCTCCACCTTATCCTCACCTCCCCCTCTCCATTTCACCTTGGAAAGATTTGTTAACACAGATGAACATAAAGCAAAGAGATTGCACACAAAACAAAAAGAAAGAAGAGACAAACCAATTCATTCTTCTTGCTATCCAGCTCCGATGATAGGACGGATTTTGAAGCATCTTCACCTGCTTCTATATACAAAGTCCTTCCAGGTTCAGTAGAAGTCGGGTCTACCCCACTTGAACCGGTTGCAGATTGAGCTTTTTCCAGTTCAGCCCTCAAAATTCCCTCAATGATGTCCAACTCCTGTTTAGGAAACAGCAAAAAATAAAAATAAATGAAAAAAAACGATCAGCAGCAGCAATAACAAAAACAGAAAGGTACCTCAAAAATAAAGTCTTTGGGTGCATTTGGAATACACAAAATGATGCATTGTAATGCATCACATTTACATTGAAGACGATATAATGCTTTTTAATGAATATAATGCATCATCTTGTGCAATCCAAATGCAGACTTAGTAGTGAAAGTTAAATGCTAATGACCAACAAATGTTGAAATATAAGGCATGTTGACTTATGTGGCAAAAGTTGACTGATCATAAACAGCAAAAAAGTCCCGAAATATTATAAAAGCAAACACATCAGCAGAATACAAGTCTTTAATGCATCATAATAATGGTATAATATTAGTTTAAAACAAGACTTAAGTCCATATGTCAATCACAAACACAGACCCAGAGGTAATTCAAGAGATCTACTAGATTAAAAAACAAGTAATGCTGTAAGTGGTACTAAAGTTTTATGAATCAGGAATTGTAAAGGGGAATTAAGGTCAAGGTGTAAAGGTGCTTACTCAATGATGTCAAACACCATAACATGAGAGGGGGCAAACAAAAAAGAGAATGAACTAAATAAATGAATGGCTAACACCTCAATGAGACTAATCAATTCACTAATATTTTCCACAAACTTTCAAGATAAAGAATCATAGAGACAACATTTTGATTCATGTCAACTGCCTGCCAAGAGCTTCAAGAATTTGAAACCCCTCCTGACCCCATACTTGACAAGTTATTGATCTCAAAATGATTTGCTCTTCATAACTTGTGACCAAGCTCAACTCAGAAGTATGACATATAAATTGGGTAATTCATGTAACAGAATTATATCAGCAAGTTTCAAGAGGAGAATGGCATCCTCTACAGAAAGGCATATCAACATTAAGGGGAAGTAACATTCCAGATCCAAAAACTAGAAGCATAACCATCACTGTAAGTTCACAACCTTCAATTTATTCTGCAACTGTTCAGCTTCTTGCAACTTCTCTTGTATCTTAGTGTTGCAGCTCAAAATAGAATTTTCATAGGCGGCGTTTTCTTCTTGCAGCTTAGCTTCTCTCTGTTGGGCCTGATTTGCACAAACCGATACTAGTTAGACAACCACTTAAGGAGGAGCAAAGAATTGCCATTTCCAACAGCATCTACTTAGAGCGTCTACTTCTAGCTCAACTCAAGCTTAATTATCATACGGAATTAAAGAGCTCGCCCACAGGAGACAAGCTTCCCAAGATTCTGAATTTGGTGACTTCCAAATTCCAATCGAGGGGCAATCATCAATGTGTAAAATTGGAGCCATAAGATAAAAAGATTCAAAGGGGAAAAAAATCCAGATCATCCTCGTCGAAAATCGAACAAGCCGCCACAAGCCATAAATCGCAACATCAAAACTTCAAATGTGAAAATGTGAAAATCGAAAGAAAAACCTGTTCGCGGGTGGCGGAATGGGCGTTTAATTGGAGGGCGAGAGCGGCGTTGGAGGCGAGAGAGTGGGCGTGGAGGTGAGGAAGGCGTTGAGAGATGTCAGGAGGAGGGATCCTGAACCGTAGGTCCTGGATCGAACGGCTGAGAGTGGACGCCTTCCGATCAAGCTCTCTCGCGTACTGCTCCTGTTCCGGGATGAAGATGATCGGAATCGGGTCGGATCCGTCTTCGTCTTGCCCGCCACGCCCGACTGCCCACGCTAGCAAGCCCGCCATCTCACTGCCGGTCTCTGTATCCGGTGGTACGTCGGAAGGAAGTAGACGGAGAAAACTTGGAATTTTCTGTGAAAAAAAATAATGGAAGGAAAGAGTGAAAAAAAAGGAAAAATATTAGCCCAATATGAAATTGAACGGGACCAATTGAGGATGGAAACTTCGGAAGGGTATGGCCCAATAAGCATGAAAATTGGATTGGTTTTACCACCATTTTTTCGCCTTAGGAGTTAGGAAGGGCGTCCTAACACATCCTTTCGAATGAAACTAGAAGTTTAGGATGATTCCTGATAACATCAATAAGGAGGTTGTGACCCAACTTAGCGATCAACCATAATGTTAAAACCCCTGTTAATATAAGAAATCTTCACTGAATGGAATCCCTAAAGGGAAATTAGGATATCCGCAACTATCATTTCAATTTCACATGGGCAATTTTTGAATCAGCGGATGACCAAAATTTGGTCATCAGGAGAGAGAAACATTAAAATACAATTAAATGAAGAGAGAGTGTATCATTTAGAGATCGGTGCCCAGATTATTGTTATGACCAGTTTGTATATTTGGGCATTGCATATAAACTTGTCATGTGTCCTGCAAAATAGAGGAGAAAACATTAAAAAAATTAAGGGAATTTAATTCCACCAATTACTCATTTCAAAAAGGAAAAATTGCTTTAAATACCCCAACCTTTGAGGTGGTTGCGCTCTTTACCCAAACCTTTTCAAATTTCATTAAATATCCTATATTTTGTAGTTCGTTGCACACTCTACCCTCAAAATATCCATTCTTTGGATAAAATTACAAACCAACCCATCATCTTTTCATTTTGGGACAAAAATGCCCAATTTGTGTACATACAAGTTTTTGAAAGTTATAAATTTTGTTCTTAAAAGATTAAAACATTCAAAAGTAATAATTTTTTTGATCTTCTTTAGGTTCTAAAACATTCTTAACAAAACTCAATTTCTTATGCATAAAATATGTTGGTAAGATTAATAACCTTTTGAGTAAGGTTCAAAGTAATAACATAATCTTATATGTTTAATTTACTCATGTATAATAAATGATATCATTACCTTTATTATTTGTTTGATATAAATTCTTAAATTCATAATTAACCAAATTAAAATGTACAAGTACTTTATTTTCATAATTTTGCCTATTATTATTTTTAAAATAATTTTAAACAAAAGTTAATAAGAATTTTCATATCCCTATTTATAAAAGTTCAAAAAATTCTGTTTTATTATCAAGGAAACTGTATCGACACTATAAAATGGGGTATAAAAATTCTTATTATCTTTTGTCTAGACTTATTTTAAAAATAATAATAATAGAGAAAAGTATTAAGACATAATAATTTGTAAAGTCAAAGTTATGACTTATAAAATAAATTTGGTTAATTGTGAAGTTCAAAATTTATATTAGCCAAATAACAAAGTTAATGGCATTATTTTAATATAAATGAGAAAACTAAACATTTAAGGTTATGTTATTACTTTGAACCTTAACCAAAAAGATTATCAGTCTTACACATATAAAAAAATTATTTTTTTTAATTAGTATTCGTTAAGAGTATTTAAGAGCTAAAAGAAGATAAAAAAATAATTACTTTTAAATGTTCTAATCCTTTAAGGACAAAGTTTATAATTTTTTAAAATTTTATTCGTACACAAATTGGATATTTTTGTCCCAAAATAAAAAGACGATAGGTCTATTCGCAATTTTACCCTATGTGTGGATATTTTGTGGGTAGAGTTTGCAACGAACCCCAAAATATAAGGTATTATATGAAATTCGGAAAGGTCAGGGTAGAGAGCGCAACCACCTCAAAGGTTAGGATATTTAGAGCAATTTTTCCTTTCAAAAAACATACGGCACAACTGTTTTATTTTTCTTCTTTCCTAAATTTGACTACCTTCATTCCAAACATTCAAAAAAAATCAGAACAATGGAGAATCCAAAATCTGGAAGAAAAAGAGATCCCCAAAATAAAAAAAGTTCACAATCTCACAATAATCCAAATTTCCTTTCTCAAACTATTCTAAACTTTCAAATGGTGATTATTCCTATTTCTACATGTTGAAAAAAATATTTACTTAGATAAAAATACTAATAATTAATTCTGATAATAATAATTCAATTATAATAAATATTATTAAAAAGGAGTACAATATATTTAATTAATAGTTTTTAATACTAACAATTTTAATTGTATGAGAAAGAAAATGGGGTGTGGTAGGTGAAAATGTAGGAGAGAGATTTGAATGACCAAAAACAAGTGGGCAACCATTGGAATTTTCAACTTTATGTTTGGGCATAAATTTGGTCCTAAAATGAGGTGGAAGAGAGAGATATTATTTTTAATTTGATGACCAAATTTTGGTGGTCTACTATTGAACATACTCTTAGGATGCTTTATAACTTGTAGGTTGTCACCCTCAATTTCTATTTTCTTGTAATTTCCTTACTTTGCAGGCCTTATTCCATCCCGTAAGACCAATGCTTCCGCTTCCAACACCAAAATATGCCCGAATGCACGTGCCTTCAATTCCACTATGTCGCCATTATGATCTCTCAAAATAAATTATCCCACCACCTATCCATTGGTTAGTCGCAAACCATCGAAACTGCATTTAACAAATTTGTGCAGTGGTTTTTTCCAGGCTATTACTTTGTCCTTTTTAATTCTTGTCCTATGTGCATTTCCTTTAATCTTTTCTTCATCCTCATTCCATTGTTTAACTTTCTCCCATTGTTCCAAATGAGTTCTAATATATAGGGGCAAGTCTGCCCCTCATTGACCAAAAAAAATATATAGGACAAGTTTGGAATAAAATCATTTGGGTTTGTTGAAAAACAACTTATTTCGTTGATGCCAAATGCCCCACGACCAATATAGTAAATTCTTTCTCCCTAAGAATTTGAAACACCTCATTAAAAGCAGTTTTAGATGTTTTATTATATGTGTCATAGATTTGTAAAATTTGTGTTGTGTTCGGGTTAATTTTTCTGGTTGTGGTTAGTGTGTGGGGGCAACGAATGAGTAAGTGTGTAATGTTTTCCATTGTATAATTACACATTAGACATCCACCAGGGGTCGAAACATGCTTTTCCCTAAGTTTGGCCTTTGCAGGTAATCCTTAGGGAATGGAATTTGTCTTGTCTTGCCTCCATCTAAGATATTCAAATACATTGCAAGATGTGTATTCTGCATTTGCACCCCAGCATATCATATAAGAGTTTGGGCAACAATCTATGGCTTCGTACTAAAGACCGAGACCCTCAACTATTTTTTTTCGTGTCGTATAACGTGACTGTTAATTTTGTCTCCGGGTGAGATACGCGTCCGTAGAAATCTAAAATCATGTAGTATTCGCGCTTTGTCATCCTTAACTTTAACTTGAGGCTAAGTAGCTTACTCACCTCCTCCAACTGGGTGACATCACATCCAGGCCGCAAATGCCTATTCGCGGCTGACGGCATATCGTATATACGTTGTGCATCGAAATTGGGCGCTTCGTGATAATACTGCTCTCCCTCATGTCTTATATCATCATTCTGGACGGGATCATCAATGTAATGAGGTTGGGCAATAAAACCATCATAGACCATATGCTCCATTCAATTATCATACCCAGATACTAATGATATTGGATTAGTACTATTACAACCTTTATTCTGTCTAGACTCGACCATCAATACAACAAATATTTCATATGTCTCCCCGTGCGAAACTCACTGGTAATAGTGAGGAACTAAATCATCCTTAACAAGATGATAATGCACATCATCTGCTAAAATCAATTTCTTATTCTTGCACCTCCAACAAGGACACCTTAATTCTTGCGGGTTATAGCTTGACATAGATTTGCAAAACTTAATAAATTGAGCAACGCCAACAATAAACTGGTCGTTCAAAAAACCATCTACATTACGCAAATACATCTATTAACGCATTTTTTCCTGTAAATGAATATATGCTTGTAAATAATTTCTAGGCTTTATTTTGCGATCAATTAGCGACCATATGGTCACCAATTACAAACAAAAATATAAAACTTGGTAATATTTCTCTATTGTTGTACTATAGGGATTCAACGACTATATAGACGCTATTTAGCGTTCATATGGTAGTTGAATGTCAAATTAAGACCAGAAATAAACTCTTAACAATGCAAAAATAACGCAATCGGAAATAAAATTATTGTAGACATAGATAACTCAATCTCATATAATTATTTAAACGAAAATTTTCTACCAACAATATTTGAGTATAAGTATAACATGACGGAATTCCGGAATATTTTTAATTACTTACATTTTATGGAGCTATAGACAAAATTTGACAGGAATTCCTCCCTATAAACAACTGCAAATAACTCCTTCTTCGTTTTGTGAAATCTTTTTTGTATAAAGGTAAGAGGGTGTGCGGAATTTATATAGGAAACTAGTAGCGACTATATAGATGCTAAATTGGCGTCAATTTTACCGACTATTGTAATTATCAACCAAGTGGTCGCCAAATCCGCGAGATGATGCCCACCAAAATTAGCTGCTTTGGCGTCAGATGTTGGCGACACTTGGTCGCTAACTTCTGCGATCAAGTGGTTGCCAAAATCTGGCGCCAAAATTGTCCGTGCAATTTTATCGACTAGGTGGTCCATGGTCGCTAAATCTTTTTATTTTTTATGTTGGAGTTAGCGACCAATTTATGTGGTCGTTATAATATGATTGCTAATCTACATAATAGTGTAGTGTAAGTAACTTAAAACGAGTTAGGTCGGCAAAATCCTAGAGGAAGCGAGACGAGAAGACCGGAAACACCCATTCCGGAATCAGCCAAAAAAAATCAAGGGAAATTCCGGTTGGTACCCTCGAGTTTTTGGCTTTTCCGAGTGGTGCCTGAAAAAAAAACTTATTCCGAATGGTACCTCTGAACTTTTGCAAAAGTCCGGCTAGTGCCCTTTCTTGTAAATTTTCGTTAGTTTATAACTAAATTAGTATGTTTTCTTATAAAAAAATATATTTTTATGTTTAGTTAAATTAAAGCAAAATTTTAGTTCAATAACAATTTAAAAAATCATATAAAATATAAAATTAAAAATATTATATGTATATTTCAAGTAGATTGTATGTTGTATAATTTAAAATTTTTAAGTTTAATTTTTTTTACAATACTTACATTAAAATAAATATATTATATGATTAAAAAATTTCATGTAGGTTTTATGTAATAATTTTAATTTTTTTTAATAAAAGTAATAGAACTTTCCTCAAGTTACATTAAAATTTTAATTTCTATCATTTTTTCAAAAAAATTCAAAATTACTATATAAAATATACATGGAAAAAATTTAATCTTAAAATATATTTATTTTAATAAAAATATTATAATTTTTTTGATTTTTACTTACAAACTTTGAATTATACAACATAAAATCTACTTGACAAATATATATATATATATATAATAAATTTTGCTTTAGTATTTTTATATGATTTATTTTCATTGTTATTAAATTAAAATTGTATTTTAATTTAATTAAATACAAAAATATTTTTTTTCATTAGAAAACATACTAATTTATCTATAAACTAACGAAAATTTACATGTAAAGGCATCAGCTGGAATTTTGCAAAAGTTCAGGGGTACTACTCGGAATAAGTTTTTTTTTAGGGCACTACTCGGAAAAACCAAAAACTCGAGGGTACCAACCGGAATTTTCCAAAAATCAATAATGTCAAAAAAATTTAGAAAAAAAAATGAAACGGAACAAGCCCGGAGCCGGAGGTCCAAAGTATAGGAGGAGGGCGACGTGGCTTGGACCATGAACGGGCCGTCGTCTTCCTAAAAAAAACTTGCAGGCACGCGATACCGGACGAGTTACCCGCGACAAAACCTCGACGACGACTATGAATGGACGGCGGCATCGAGCAACAGCCTGGTGGGCATCGGTTATTTTCGAAAGACAGCACACGAACCAAGGCACCAAGCAATAATAAAAATTAATGACAAATCAGTAATAGAAAAGTGGAATATAAATATTGCCATTAAAGAGTGTTCCTGCACCTGGTGTCATTTTGATAACTACTAATCTACCATATAACGAAAGCATCAAAATGTCTCCATTTCAGAATATTCTTTCTTCCTTCCATTTATTTTACTTCCTCTTTCAGCAACACACTATCCGGTACCCACAACCAATTCCTGTAAATACAAGCAATCCAAGCACTCCATTTCCAGATCAGGATTAAAACACCCAGATGAGGGAATCTCGTGATCTCAAATGGGTTCGTCCCAATTTGTTCATCTTTACAGCCGTACTTGTTCAGTACCTTCTGTTAGTGGCGCTTGGGGTCTCCACAGAACACATACCCACCACATTAGAAGGCCCCTTTAAGCCCACAACGCGTCGTTTCGACCCCTCCCTACGCCGCGGAAGTGACGACTTGCCACTCAATCATCCCATGCTTATGAAGAATGTCACCTCCAATTTCCCCGAGCAGATTGCAATTGCCATCTCTTCTCCTTCTTCCATGTGGGTTTCCTGGGTCACTGGTAAATTCTGTTCCTTTTCTTCAGTGTAAAGTGATTGGATTGTTGAATATGAAAAATTTGTCAAATTTTGAGAATTGGTTTTCTTGAAATTTCATCAGGGGATGCACAAATTGGCAAGAATGTGACAGCTTTGGATCCTTCAACTGTTGGTAGTGAGGTATGGTGTGGGAAGAAAAGTGGGGAATATACAATTAAGCAAAAAGGGGTTTCTGTAGTCTATAGCCAGCTTTATCCTTATGAAGGGCTATTGAACTATACTTCTGGGATCATTCACCATGTAAAACTTGAAGGTATGGTGATTAAATAACATTTTTAACACTATCTGAATAGTCTTGCTAAGTTTGTTTACCCCTTCATTTTTGCACATTTGTTTTCTTTCATTTTGTGAAAGTTGTCTCTTTGCATTTTCCATTGAACACCAAGTCCTAATCATATGTTTACTTGTTTGTCTCAAAAGTATAAAACATCTGAAAAAGATTCATGCTTGGAACTACAATTCATGGGCTAATTTGATTAACTTGCTACTGGCCTTGTATTATCATGATGTGCATGACTGATTATTGTTCTGGTTTTTGTTCGTTATTTTGTGTTTACTCTATAACCTTTTATAGATTGAGGCTGCTGAAGATGAATGTGTGACGTGGAATAATTCAATGATCAAGGTTAAAAGGAAGAAAATCTTATTTTGGAACGTTTGGAATATTGTGTAGTAGGAGAAGAAGCTCCTGACTTTCTGGTTGCACAAAAAATCTATCCATGTTTAGACTTAAGCTTCTGTGTGCCCCATGAAAGTGGTATTTTTCTCATGTATTTTGTGGCTTGGACTTGGTAATAAGCTGCATACCATTAGAGTTTTTTATTCCCAAGATAAATTACTCTAGCTAAGACATGTGTTTGGTAATATAAACTTTGAAACTTGGATTTCCTCTTTATTCTTTCAGTTTTTACTTTCATTGTTAAGCTTTTTACTTGCTTTTGCTTTGGATTCATGGGAGTCAAGGTTCATTTATTTTGTGCTGTAGGTCTTGAGCCAGGTGCAAAGTACTATTACAAGTGTGGGGATAGTTCGATTCCAGCCATGAGCGAAGAACATGTTTTTGAAACCTTAAAGTTGCCTACTCCCAGTAATTACCCACGACGAATAGCAGTTGTTGGAGATTTGGGACTAACCAGTAACTCTTCAACAACCATTGATCATCTTACTCAAAATGATCCATCCATGATATTGATGGTAGGGGATTTAAGCTATGCAAATCAGTATCGAACAATAGGCGGAAAAGGAGCTTCTTGCTTTTCATGTGCATTTCCAGATGCACCCATCAGAGAAACATATCAACCTCGCTGGGATGCATGGAGAAGGTAATTCACGAATCCTATAATCTTGAAAATTTAACCAAATCAATTCAAACTATAAAAAAAATCTTAGAAGAGTGATAAATTTGTGTGTTTTAAAGGTCTTTCTACTTTGATTGAAACTGAATTATCAATGGGTAGGTAATTGAAGCCAACATCATTGAATTGTCACCATAATGCACTGACTTTAACAAAATGCTTTAAGGTTTATGCAGCCCTTGATCTCTCGGGTCCCTATGATGGTAATCGAAGGCAACCATGAGATTGAGCCTCAAGCTGAAGGAATCACATTCCAATCATATTTAGCTAGGTTTGCAGTTCCTTCAAAGGAGAGCGGTTCCAATAGTAATCTCTTCTACTCTTTCAATGCTGGAGGCATACACTTCATTATGTTGGGAGCATATGTAGACTACAACAAGACAAGTATCTCAATTTTCCTTTCATCTTATTCAAACTACTAGCAACCCTTCATTTGCTTTTCTGTTGACTAGTTCCATCGGCTGATCGTGTTTGAATCCAGGTGCTCAATATGGTTGGCTAGAGAAAGACCTCAGAAAGGTTGACCGGGGTGTGACTCCTTGGCTGGTTGCTGTGTGGCACCCACCTTGGTATAATAGCTACTCGTCACACTACCAAGAATTCGAGTGCATGAGGCAAGAAATGGAAGAACTTTTGTATCAAAATGGCATTGACATTGTCTTTTCTGGTCATGTAAGTTTGACATCAATAGTTCTTGTTACCTTGTTGATCAATCTTGTTTTGAAGCATAGCTTTAGTAGGGGAGCATTCAAGATTAACTGCTAATGCTAATCTTTGCCGGTGATTGTTGGATCTTTCGGCCCTTTATAGGTCCATGCGTATGAACGAATGAACAGAGTTTATAACTACAGTCTGGATCCCTGTGGTCCAGTTTACATAACAGTTGGGGATGGTGGGAACATTGAGAAAGTGGATGTTGATTTTGCTGATGACCCCGGAAAGTGCCCTTCCCCCGGAGATAATGTGCCTGAATTTGGAGGTCTTTGCCATCTCAACTTCTCCTCTGGTCCTGCAAAGGGCAAATTTTGCTGGGATAGACAGCCGGAATGGAGCGCGTTTAGAGAAAGCAGCTTTGGACATGGAATACTCGAGGTAAGCATTGACACCTTTTGATGTTTGATTCTACAATCTTGCTTGCATTAACTTGTTATGCATACCATTTGATAAATGACCTTCATTTTTAACCTCTCAAACCTATGACAAGAGATCAAGTCTATTTGAATTCCCAAGTCATGATCAACATCTCTTTTCCCTTTTTTTTTCCCATGCTTGCAATGTGTTAGATTATCATCTGGATTTGTTCGTATCATTCAGGTCTTGAATTCTACACATGCCTTGTGGACATGGCACCGGAATCAGGATACGTATGAAGAAAACAGCAGAGGCGATCAAATCTACATTGTTCGACAGCCACATTTGTGCTCAAAATCTACTGAGGTTTGTGATATTGATTGTTCAATTAAAAGACAAATAATCAGTAGAGTTGATGCCAGAACATCTACGTTACAAGGAGATAAGCATGAGCTCGTATAATGGGTTAATGAGATTGAATTTTGTATCATTTGACTGATAATTGAGTGTCTCCATGGCATCCAATTTGTTGCAGGGCAATGCAACCGTGTTGTTAGCAAAGCCAAATGAGAATAAATCTGACGCAGGGCAGCATGGGGTTATAGCACGCTTCTTCTTGTTACATTTTATGCTGTTGTTGCTACATTTTGGGTGCGTACGAGAGTGAGGAAATTAGGGTGTCTACTGATTACTCAATGTTTTAAAGGCTTGATCATATATTGTCATGGTTGATACATGTAACATGCATATGTTGGTATCTATTTGAGTTAGAAGCGGGTATATAACTCAAAACAAATTAATTTGTAAATGACTCTAAATTTGAATATGCCCATGGTGTAGGCATAGGAAAACTCGATGTGAATTGACTCTTAGATACTTACAAATTAGGAAGTAGATTATGTAATATATGTGTTTGGGGTTAGAGCATCTTATATTTGGGGAATTGTCATTAGCATATGGGGGTGAGTAAGATCTTCTTCCCTGACTTAAAAAAAATCTTTCACTGGCCTTTATAGTTTTAACTAGTTGTTCCCGTCGTGCCCTGCACGACTATGACTCGATATTTTTTAGATATACTATAAAAAATATATTAATAAATAAAAAAATATAAATAATAATTGTGAATTGGTGATTTATATAAATTGTGAAAAAAACCATAATTCTAAATTAAAGATTTTGATAGAAAAAAAGGAAAATAATGGGACATTTAATATGGATTAGCAAATAAAATTGACTTGACATGTACGTATATTATCAAAAAAACATTACCGGGAAATTATAATTGAAAATTACAAATTTAATTGGCTAGATTTGTATGTAAATTATCAAAAAAATCAAAATTGAAAATTCAAAGATATATCATAATTGAAATTTAAAGATTTGGCAACAAAAAGATTTGATCCTATCTAAATATCATAATGGGAAACAAATATAGATTAACAAAAAAATTTGACTTGATTTGTACATAAATTGTAAAACCGTAACTCAATTTTTCTATATATTTATTTTGATTCATTTTTTTAATACCGTACATATTGGAAAAGTCAAAACAATGATAAGGTTGTCGAAAATATTTTAAGATTATCTCTAGACATATCTATTCTAATTCTTTTTTTTAAATAAATGTGTTAATTGTTAAATTTTCTGTTCAATTTATTCGTTATGTACATATGGTCATATGGATCAATAACAATTTATTATTAATTTTGAAATTTAAAAATATTATAGGATAAGATCTCGGTCTATATTTATGTGAGTTTTTTTAGATTATATTGGAGAGTTGTTAGGATCATGAAGATATGTTAAAATCTTATCCTATAAAATACATACAAAATATTTTTATGTCAAATTCATGGAAATTAATTTTTACGAACCAGCTTTTATTTTGCTAGAAAATAGGTTAACTGTTAATTTTGTTGTTCAATATATTTGTTCTGTACTTACATATATGATCATATCATATATATGGATCATTAACAATCTATTATTAATTTTGTAGTTTAAAAATATTATAGGATAAGATCTCTGTATATATTTATATGAGTTTTTTGGTAGATTATATTGGAGAGTTGTTAGGATTATAAAGATATGTTAAAAAATATTTTTATACGTAAATTTCTCCAAATATGTAAATAAATTTCCAAAAAAAACATTATTGTAATCCAATATAAAAAAAATTAAAAAATTGATTGAGATTTGTAGATGGCAATATGATGTGTACATAATATATGAGTGACATGTAAAAATTTTGACATGTAGACTATGACATGGAATATTTATAAAGACGTCTAAATTATAAGAAAATGACATGTGTAAAAATATGAGGTGGCTTAATATAGGATCGACATGTGGCGAAATCCTAGGTGGCGCAATGAGAAGGCTCCAAACCTTATTGCTTTTATATATATAGTAGATTTACATACTTTTTCTTTTTTTTAAAATAAAAAATATCTACACGATATTTTTTTTAGTTTTTCGAAGGGCATGCTCATAGGTTTTAAAATGGAGGTCTCATGGTATTATTTTGAGGTCGTATCTTGACTAGAAGTCAGAATATAAGATTGAATAAAAATTAGATAATTATTAAGATTTTGTTATAAATTTGAAGGAAAACAGAGGTAATAGAAAGAGGAAAATAGATCAAAATAATCTTATTAAGTTACCCATATGGGCCTTTTATTGAGAGGGTATAAGACTTAGGGTAGAATCAAATCTAGGGTTTTCATATGTATATTCACAAATAATAATATTATAACACTTCCTCTTGGCAGGGCCGGCCCATAAGGGAGGGCAGCATGGGCGCCGGCCAAGGGCCCAATTTTATAGGGGGGCCAATCCATTTAATATATATGTATACCATTGTCAACTAGTGAATTAATAATGCAGAAAAATATAAAAATGGGCTCTAAAAAACCAGAAAAAAAGCTATAAAAAGCCCATGTATTTATTTATTATTACGTAAAACAATGTGTCTACTCTATCACGCAAGCCCATGCATCCATTTTTTTCTTATTCTAATCGCCAATCCATAATTAGAACTCAGTAATATTTAATTTTAAGTAATATAAATGTATTATTTTAGGTCTGTTTTTTAAATGGGAAAGTTTTTAATAATAAAGGCCTTAATATAATTTCACTTGGGACTTCTAATAGGTTAGGACTTGCTGCAAATATGATCTAGCTTAAATTTGTTTATGTTTTTATGATCACTATATAGATTAGTTTAATGCTTGTTTGAAAATTGGCAAAAAGGAGTTATTGTATACAAATATCATTGTATATATACAAAAATTCATGATAACGGCCCTCAATTTTTTTTTCGCCCTAAGGCCTCTGAAATGTCAAGACCGGGCGTGCCTCTTGGATGTGGCGAACATCGACAGGGTTGGTGGCAAAAATTGTTGATTTTTAGGATATAAAGAATAGCATTTTTGCAAAGTCAAGTTGAAGTAAAGTCGGCCCTTGTAGATCCATAAGGATAGTCAAGGCGGTTTGAGTAGACCCCGAAGGGTAGTCTCGTTTGGGTGTAGACCATAAAGGTAATCATCACTGACTATTAAAAACGGTTTATAAAGATGCCTTGGATAATGGCAACGAGTCACTCAAATAATTTGAGCTTGCCTTTAACGAATATTGCCCCTATTCCATGCTAAGGGCATTCCGCAATATTGTTGAAAGAAAAAACGTTCCAACAACGACAATGGAAAGGTTGGCAAGACGATTCCATAAGAACAAACATACCTTGTTCGAGCCCTTTGATTCCTCTTCTATCTTCACATGAATGAATCCATCCATGCTTGAAACTTAATGTTCTTCCTTGATTTCCACTTGAAAAAACTGATCCATGATATCAACCAAAACCGTGTTTAATTTATTGTGAACACTCACTCTAGACCGCTCTCAATTGTCACCAACTTGTGTCTTACGACATCCTCCAAAATCGACACCCTTCATGCCTTTTTATAGACAAGTCATGGGCTGTCCAAAAGTGGTTAGAAGCAGTTACAAGAGGTTAGAGTGGTTGCAGGAGGTTGAGAGACACTACAAAAAAACGCGAATTTAGCGACCATATTTATGGTCGCTAAATGCAAAATCTGGTCGCTAAATGCATTTAGTGACCATATCGTGGTCGCTAAATGTGGTCGCTAAAAGGCCGATCGCTAAACACTTGGCGACCATGTGGTCGCTACATGGCGACCATATGGTCGTTGCATCTAACGACCATATGGTCGCCACATAGTGACCATAGTTGCCATTGGTCGCCAACATTGTGGCGACCACAGCGACCACGTGGTCGCCCACATTAGCGACCAACTGGTCGCTAATAGGAGCCAAACCGTCGCTTTGTTGCGGCACATTAGCGAACAGGGGGTCGCTAAATGGCGACCAGGTGGTCGCGAAATGGCGATTAGGTGGTCGCTAATATGGGCGACCAGGTGGTCGCTAAAATCAATAAAAGAGCGCACGACCCTGGCCTTTCTCTGAGAGCAAAGCGCACGATCGTGCGCCTTTGAGTGCATGATCATGATTGCAATTAGCGACCACGTGGTCGCCAATTGATTTTTTTTTTTAAAAAAAATTACGAATTAATTTAAATAATTCATAATTAATTTAAATAATTCATATTAATTTACAGAAATTTAAATAATTCATTAATTTACATAATTCACATTAATTTACATTAATTTAAATAATTTATAATATTTAATAATATTTACAAAAAACCCTAATCTAGCCGGCTTCGCCGGAGCCGTAAGCATCCTAGTCATTCCCGTCGGGACCAGGCTGGCGGGACCCACCGGCCTGCGGGTTGAAGCCTCCACTTTGCATCCGTTGCATGAATGCCTCGACCTCGAGCATCCTACTCTGTAGGTCCGCCACGGTTTGCCTAAGCCCGACGTTTTCCTGCGTCAATTTCGCCACCCAAGGAGCTGGGCGACGCGGCGCCGTCAATCGCTCGCCGTAAAACTCGGAGGCGGCGTTGCCAAGGCCGAAGACGGCGCCTCCCGGGCCCACCCCCAACGGCCATAAGAAAGGCATCACACTCGTCCTGAAAGGACGGTGGGGTGCCCGATTCCGAGGACCTCTGGGAGAGGATCTCCTGGGTCTAAGCCTAACAAAATACGTAAATAATATAAATAAAAATAATAATATACGAAATTAAATAAGACGTAAAATAATTAAAACTTACATCGATGAAGGAGGACCGCTCGTCTATCAAATGCCGATCGGCGCCTTGCGTGTGCGTCTCAATGAGAAGCTCGAGAGGCGTAATGCGGCGACGTCGTTGTTCTTCCTACGAAATTCATCAAGCGTGTTACGAACTATTAAGAATAATTAACTTAATTTAAGTTTAATCAAATTAAGATAACATACGTACCATTCGACGCATGGTGTCGAGGTGGGACCTCGAACCGCTACTGTGGTTCGCCGGATTGACATTCCGGATTTGCTTTTGGCGCGCACACTTGGCTTTGAACGCCTCCGTGGACCAATGCGTCGTCTTCCAGTTCTCCAAGTGGCGGACTGGATGAAATTCGGCTTCGTCCCGACCCGATGGTGCTTCCCGATCAAGTCGTCGTATCTCTTCTTGGCTCTCTTCTCCCAAAGCAACCGGACCGACTCGACGTCCATACCCGGCTGGGAGGGATCCCATCGGAAGTGCGTCTAATTAAATCCGAAAAACATTTATTTAAAAAAAGTAATTAATTAATGCAGATTTTGTAAAAATAAATGCAAATTAAATAAAATTTACCCTCCAAGACTCAAACCAACTAGTCTTCGATGCGCCGGAGGCAAAGTCAAACTCCGACACCTTATCTTCGGGTTGGCCTTGTATGATCTGTGTCGACCACCGCGACACCATGCTCGACGGATGCAAGCTGTGAAATTTCGAAAAACGTGTTATAACATATTTAAAGGTAAGATAAGAATTTAAAACAATATATGGTAAAAAGGATTTGTACGTACCACCCGCCGGCAATGTACAGATCCCAAATGCGATTGGGATCAAGCCCTCGACTCGATCCCGACGAGGATGCGGGTGTAGCGGCCCTAGACTCCTCCGCTTGGGTGCCCGACTCCTCTGTAATAGGATGACGGGCCCCGTCGTCCTCGGACAAGCATGGTGTGTCCGTGTGGGTCGCCTCGGACGAGGAGACGTGCATGTCGATGTGATCCGGCCATAATAACACAACTAAAAACCAACAATACCAACAACAACAATAACAATACCATCAACAACAACAAGAGCAACATCAATCACAATAATAACATAAACAACAATAAGAGCAACCAAATCAACAACAACAACAATTATATTTATTCAACAACAACAAACAACTTTCACTTCAATTCAAATTTCTCAAATTAAATCCAAATTTCTCAATCATTTTTTCCAAATTTCTCAATCATAACAACAACAACAACAACAACAACAACAACAACAACAACAACAACAACAACAACAACAACAACAACAACAACAACAACAACAAGCACATCATCAACAACAACAATTTAGTCCAATTCAATCCAAATTTCTCAATCATTTTTCCCAACATTTCTCAAATTCAACAACAACAACCCAAGCAACAACAATTTCTCAATCAATTTTCTCAATCAACAACAACAATCAATTTATTCAACAACAACAATCAAATCCACATTTAGGCAATTTCTCAATCAATTTTTTCAATCAATTTATTCAACAACAACAATCAAATTCTATCAAATTCAATCCAAATTCATTCAAACTCTATCCAAATTCAATCAAATTCTTTCCAAATTCATCAATTCCACTATTTTATCAATTCAAAAATCTATCATTATTTATTCACTCAAAACCCTAAACTATAAATTAAAAATTTCATTTAATCATAAACTACAAATTCAATCCAAATCTCAAACCCTAAATTCAACAGAAATACTCAATCAACTGAAAGAGGAACAAATTTCGATAAATACCCGGAAAAGGAGGCGGCGAGGCTGCTGGCGGGCTAGCGGCGAGCTAGAGGTGGGTGCCGCGACGAAGGACGAAGGCGGCGGGTGCCGCTATGAAGGCAGCGGGCGCTGCTATGAAGGCGACGGGCGCCGCTCCTAATTTCCCAGTGAAGGAGGCCGCGCGAGAGAGGCGGCTTGAAGAGGCGCCGGAGAAGGAGGAGGACGGAGGAGGAGGAGCGACGCGAAGGATGTAGGCGGCGCGAGGGGCAACGCGATTGTGTGTCAGCGAGGGTAGTGAGCGAGAGAGAATCGAGAGGAGGAGCTTGCGAGAATGATCGCTAACTTGGAATAAGCGGCGAAGTGGGCCATGCCAACGCATTGGTGACCATATGGTCGCGAATTAGCGACCAGCTGGTCGCTAATTCGGTTAGCGACCATATGGTTGCTACCCAAAAATTTGGATTAAGAGGGCCGGAATTTCAGAATTCCCCCTAATTATTTCAGAACTCGCGCCATAAATTTCATTTTAGCGACCATATGGTCGCCAAAAAGAAAACAAATTGAATAACGCGCTAAAATTCTCAATTCCGATATAAAATTCTCATATTGGCAACCATATGGTCGCTACGTAGCGACCATATGGTCGCCAAAGCGCACGATCCTGGCCTTTCTCTGAGAGCAAAGCGCACGATCGTGCACTTGTAGTGCACGACCTGTATATGGAAACAAACACTTTCTACCAATAATATTTGGTTCGATGACTCAAATGGGACAAAACGAACAAGTTCATTGCTTCCACACAACCAAGTTACAAACAACTTCATTACAGCTTACGAATAACACACTTGCTTCTTGTAAAGCAAAAACATCAACAAACAACTGACTGAATTACAAATTAAATGACAAACATCATTTATTTTTAAGAAGCAATAGCCCTAATCTCAGCTCCTTCGAGCACGCGAAGCTGAGCAGCCGTTTTGCTGGCCTCAATGCGGTCTATGATGTCTTCGCCGTTCAAGAAAAAAGGGCAAAATCCCGGTGGTGCTCCCCCCACCAGATGACCTCCAACCAGCGATCGTAACTCTTAATGGGCGATATGGTCTGGTGCTCCATTCCATTCTGGTCTCTCTATCCCCACAAACATACACGATTGAGAAATGGATGAGTTTTGGAGCAAAGGCGATGCGCCTAGAACACGCTCTCCTTTGATGAGCCATTGATCGGATGAATTGGAGATGGAATCGAAGCTTTAGGTGAGGGTTTGATGTTGGAGTTGGAGATGAGCATGATGGAAGACTAATGCATGTTGGAAATGAGGAGATGAAGTCTCCTTTTATGGTTGGAAATGGAGATGAGGATGGAAGACTTGTGATGTGCATGCATGCCTCTTGTCATTAATCTAGCTAGTAAATGGTAATAGTTTCCGAATAGTATTATCAACATAGTAATAGAAAATAGTGAATCCGAATAGTATTATCCTAATAGTATTATTAGAATGGTAATAGGAAATAGTGAATCCAAATATTATTATCCTAATAGTATTATCAGCATAGTGATAGAAAATAGTAAATCGGAATAGTAAATGATAATAATGTTATCAGAAAAGTCAATGACAATACAATAATAGTATCCTGATTACATATCTTCCTCATTTGTATCCGTCTCAGTCTCAAACTCCCCCTCAGACGTTTCACTAGACGTATCTGCTTGTTCCTCAACGACATGATCCTCTCCGTTTGGGTCATTTACGGACCAAGTGGATAATTATCTTGTGTGTCGTCGATAACTCGTGGAAGGGAAGAATCATGTTGAAATGCCTCTTCAACGGCAACGCCCCTGGAACCACTCTCATGAGGGTCTACGCACGTACCTTCATCGGGCCACACACTTGACTTCACTTTACAAACCGCTCTCCATTCAGCATCTGCACGCCTCATCTTTGGGTAATCGAGGAAATAAACTTGAGTGACTTGATGTGCTAAGATGTAACGATCTTTTGTTCTCAACATTTTATGTCTATGAACATCGACAAGCTTTAGGTGAGGTTGAATGCGTGTTCCTCCACGACTTCTAGTGTCAAACCACGAATAATTAAAGACAACAGGGCGCTTTACGGTTGGAGATATGTAATTCAGCTCAATGATTTCCTCTAGCGCACCATAGAAGTCCTCCTCGTCGGTGCCGAAGCTTTGTCCTAGAACACAGGCTCCACTACTGTCAGTGGCCCTGTTTGATGTGTGTGCCCTCGTGTGGAATCGGTAACCATTCACAAAATAACCAGGATATGTCCTCACTTTTTTAGAGGGTCCACGAGCAAGTGTTGCAATGTTAGGATCTGTAACTGCCGGACTGTTAGCCTGCAATTTTAAATCAACATATATATAATATATACAATTTGGGAATCAACATATATACAATTTGAAATTAAATTAAAATTAATTTAGGAAATCCCTACATGGGAGTAGAACCAGAGGCGAAAGTGTCTTTCCAAAATGTTTTGCTCTTCAGCATCGATTATTGTTGGATTTGACGGTCGCACGAAGTTTGTCAAATAGTACCTATGAAAAAGTAATTGAATGAAATACGTACTTAACATATATATAATATTAATTAGTTGAGATTATAGAAACGTACTCAATATGGGGTTCCACTTCGACGCAGTTCATGAGTATGTAAGTTTGGATCACATGGAATTCATCATCTGTGAGGACACGACCACTTGATCTGCTACCCAAGGTTCGACCAGTTGTTGTGAAAATAGACAAATCGCCCAGATCAATGATGAAGTATTTTCAGTGGTCGTTAATACCTATCAAAGAAACCTTATCTTTACCAACTTTACCAACTCAGTAGAGCGGCAAGTAAGGGTCGATCCCACAAGGACTTGTGTATTTGCGTTATTACTTGTATGCCAAGTAGCCAAAGGGGTTTTTAATAATGATTATCTTAACTAATATGCAAATTAAAAGGGAATTATGAATGCAAGTATTATTGAGTTTAACAAATATGAGAAAAGCGTGTTCAACTAGTTAAATCCATCATAGATATGCTTATTGATCATTGATTCTTTCGATTCTCAATTCCCTTGAATAATCTACCGTGGATTATTATCCAAAACTTTATATTTAGTTGAAAGAGATAACAGTCTGAACAACCCTAATCATCTAACAACCTAGAACAACGTTTAGATTCAATTAAACGACAACTTTAAGTTCAAAGTATCGATAGAAACAAATACTCGACACAAACAACTAATCAAGTTATCTGTGGTTTATTCCCTTCTACAACTGAATAGCCCGAACGGGTCTAAACAATTATAGTTGTTACTTTATCTAATCAATCCCAAACAGGACTTAATCATATTAGTTGTAAATTAACCTAGAAATTCTATTAGGTGGCCAATCTAACAAAACCCTAGAATAATTCTGATTCAATTAAGCACAGGGAATAAAGCCTATTCAAGTTGATGAGAATCAATCAAATCTCACAATATTATGCAATCTATGATTTCAATAACTAGTCAAACACAATAAATTTAGCAATGCATAATTAAATTAAAGAAAAACTTATAAAGGTTCAAAGGTTGCTCCTTGAGAGAGAAAAACCCTAGCCTCCAAAATTATGATCAAAGTTATCAAAGAGAAACTAAAAACAAGGTTTAAATACCCTAAGATATCCAAATATCAAATTATCCCGAAATTACATCAAACCAGTCGGAAATCGTATAATCAAAGCCCAACTCGAAGCCCAATTGTCAGCCCAACTCTTTCGCGGCAAAACAACACGGCGCGGTCTCCTACCAACACACCGCGGCCGCGGCACCTCGTCCACCAGCCCGCGCCACCAGGATCTGAGGCGTGTTTCCCCGTTGGTTCGTTCCTTTGGACTTTGGTTCTTGAAACCTCCATTTGCACTTCTTCAATCCTTGCCCAAGCATTCTATTTCACTAGCATAGTCGTCTTAGATCACACTCCGTCTTGCTCCAATACCTAGAATCCTGCAAAACCGAGCAAACCAGCGCAATCTACCCGAAAAGACTAAAACCTAAAAACTAGATAAAAACCAAACTAAAACTAGCTAAAACATATATAAAACATGCATCTAAACTACTCCTATATGCAAGCTATCAAATTCCCCCATGCTTAACCCTTGCTTGTCCTCAAGCAAGTCATAAATCCAAGTTACACCAAAGAAATGCAATCATACATCCATCTCAAATCAAACAAGCATTTCACATATAATCAAAAACCCGACCTAGACTTCCTAACATGCATTATAACAAGCAAGGAGCAAAGACCATTCATTCATTCTAGACCTCACCAAAGTAATTGTGTTTGCACTCAAACTCTCAAGTGTTTAAGGGTATGTGTTTCACTCAAAAATCAACGATGAAAACTAGACTACCATATGCTTGCATCAGAGTTCTAAATCTCCACCGTTGGGGATCAAACACATAACACAAATCAAGAGGTCTTTTTAAGGGTTGTAATGGGGCCAAGGTAAAGAGAAATTTGGAAGGGATTATATTTGGCTTGTGGTGCTAAATCCGGGATAAAGAACTAATCCTAACCCAAACTTTACACCTTTTTTTTCTTACTTCTACCAAACTTTCTTTTTCAACTCCAAAACACACATTTAAACACTTTGCTTCTTTTTTTTTTCTTTTTTTTTCCATACTAATGAAGACTACTTTACAATTGCACTCAATTTTTTTTTCTTTTGCTTTGCACAAACTTTTCATCTTCATTTTTTTCTTCACTTTTCAACCAAGAGTTGTATTTCCTCTTTTCCACCTTTTCTTCCAATTCTCCCATACTTATACATAACTCACACAAAAGCAAAACCATAACCTAAAGTCCTCAATCCCGGATGGGTCAAGCTTATTAGGCTAGGAAAATTTTGTAGAGCTATCAAAAATAGGCTTAAAGCTTAAAAGAAATGGGGTATCAAGAACATGGATCTTGTAAGGTAGGAAGGGAAATAATAGGCTTATAAGAAACATTGCCTCAATCATTTTAATGTCATGCATTCAATCATATAAAGCAGTCTTGAAAAAGAGTATTAACACAAGTTCTAGAGCTAGATAATCATGGTGATGCACTCAAGAATGTAGAGAACAAATATAATCATGAAAGGCCAAAAATCTCACAAGGCATATTTTTGTCTAGAACTTCAGAATGAATCAAATACTCAAGCTAAATACATGCTCAGTTCTATAGTCTAAGTAATCAATCAATGATCATGCTCATATCATATCAACTTCAGCAAATCATGGGTTAGGACTCATACTTAGCATTGAAACACAAGAGGAATCAAACAATGGGGAAATAAGAACCTAAATGCAATATTTTTGTATTTTTTTCAAATTTTCTGTTTTTTTCTTCATTTTTCAGGATTTTAATCAATGCATGCAAAAATTTTAAACATGACCTAATCTAATGCAACTACATGCAATGCAAACAAGTAATTCCCTTCCCCCATGCTTAAAACATACTTTGTCCCCAAAGTATAGTAAAAAGGTAAAGGAAAGAGAAAAACTCACAAAACTCTAGTTGTCTGGCGGGTAGTGCGGTGGAAAATCCGACGGTGGTGGTGGCGAATAAGCAGGGAACTGAGGATATGGCGGCGGAGGAAAGCTGTACTAAGGGTAATACGGATGAGGCGGGTAACCGGTGGAACTCCAACCATCCAATCTAGTGTGGAGCAGCCTAAACTGCTCATCATGACGCGCCTGGAACGCCTCCTACTGAGCCTGAAAAGCAGCAAACTGCTGATCCTGATGTGCCTGAAGAGCGGAGATCCTCCGATCCTGATGTGTTTGAAAAGCGGAGATACGCTCATCCACATAATCATGTAAT
The DNA here is from genome assembly GCA_964016875.1 of Fallopia convolvulus. NCBI lineage: Eukaryota > Viridiplantae > Streptophyta > Magnoliopsida > Caryophyllales > Polygonaceae > Fallopia > Fallopia convolvulus. The sequence continues at coordinate 31,368,215 of OZ024735.1, read as the reverse complement.
CCCGTGAACCCCTAAGTCTGACTCAACTGCATCTGCTGCATCATCCCAAACAACTGATCAAACTAGGCTGATGAATAGCCCATACCATGTAATGCAGCGTCATCAGCAGCTGGCTGCTCCTCCTCACTCTCATCATCATCATCAGAATCTACATCCATCTCATAATCCTCATCGTCAACTTCATCATCACCCTCCTCTAACACCTCATACTGTGCATGAGAAGCTTGCACTCTAGGTTGTCTGGCCCCTGTATCCTAACGTCTGACCTGCTCCACAAGCAAATCACTATCTAGTACTTCGATCATCCAAGTCTTCCATTTGTGCTTCCCAATCTTGATTTTAGTCCTTGCTTCATCAGGCATCCTATTGGCACGACCTGAATCTCCCAATACCCAATAATATGTCCCCCTAACTCTATCATTTAGACTTCGCAAAGCAATCAAATCTAACACTGAAGTCACATGCATATCTGCAATCATACCATTAGACTTTTGACTCAAAGCATCTGCTACAACATTGGCCTTTCCTAGAAGATACTCAATTATACAATCATAATCTTTCAGTAGTTCCATCCAGCATCAAGACACAATTAGGACTCTGATATGAAACATCAGTGCAAACAACAAATCCTCTTGTACCTGTAAGAATTCTCAGTATTGTTATTGTAGTCTGTCGGTGCTTTAACTCATTAAAGATCTATTTGCATGCAAAATATCAATGGAATGAAGCATTCTTTCATAGCAATTTAGTAAGTGGTGTAGCTATAATAGATAATCCTTCCACTAATAGTCTATAGTATACATCCATACTAAGAAAGATACGAACTTCTGTAACTGTAGTTGATGCTTTCCAGTTTGCTACTGCTTCAAACTTTTTAGAATCAATCCTCTATACCTCTTCCAAATACTATATGTCCTAAAAATACCATATGATCCAACCAGAATTCACACTTTCTTAGTTTAGCAAACAACTGTTTTTCCCTCAAGACTTGTAGCACAATACGCAAATGATCAACATGCTCAGCTGTACTCCACGAATATACCAATATATCATGAATACTGATGATCACAAATCTGTATAGAAAAGATTGAAATACCCTGTCCATCAAAGCCATAAATTCTGCTGGTGCATTAGTCAAACCAAATAGAATTATCGGAAACTTATAATGTTCATATTGACTACTGAATGTTGTCTTGGTAATGTCATCTTTATCTATCTTTAACTGATGATATCCTGATCGATGGTCTATCTTCGAAAATACTTTTTCACTCTGAAGTTGATCAAACAAACCATCTATCCTTGGCAATGGATATTTGTTCTTCACTGTCACCTTATTCAACTTTCTGTAATCCATACACATCTATAGGGTACCATCTTTCTTTTAAACAAACAAAATTGGTGCACCCCAAGGTGATACACTAGCCCTAATAAACCCTTTATCTAACAACTCACGTAACTTTTTCTTTAGTTCCTGTAACTCTAGAAGAGCCATCCAATATGGAGGAATAGAAATCGATGTAGTACATGTCATTAATTCCATAATAAACTCTATCTCTCTATCAGATGGCAATCTAGGAAGATCCTTTGGAAATACATCAAGAAAATCTTTAACAACTGAATATCTTCAACCTCCTCATATTCAACTGTACAATCTATAACATGGACCAGATATGCTTCACATCATTCTCTGATCATGCGAAAAGCCATTGTTGCAAATATTAAGCAAATGGGTACCATTTGTCTATCACCATAGAAAATCACTCTAGATTTCACAAGCGATTCGATCACTACCTCTTTGGTATAACAATCTACTTTAGCATGATGTCTTGACAACCAGTCCATGCCCAAGATAACATCAAACTCATACAAGCATATATAGCAAAATCAGATCAGCTGGTAACTCTACTCTATCCACTCATATTATACAATACTGATATACTGTATGTACCTTTACCATTTCCTCTGTACTTCCTCTTCTTATGGTTCATGTGTATGAAATGTATGCTCATGTAATGCTCTATGAGATGCTCTTATAGACTGACATGGCGCGGCTGAACATTCTCTCCTTTATGCATCATGCTCATGAATGCAACTCTAATGTCAATTACATATGCTTATGAATGCACAATGCCCCTAAAGAATCATATCCCTGCTCTGATACCAAAAACTAACTGTGACACCCCTATACCCTATGACGTATACTTCATAAAACTTATCTCTTATATAAAGAGATAATTCAAATATAAGCAATTATTCACGTAAGCACATAGCAGACATTAACAACCATAAAAGGTTGCACACACACACATCTACGTCATTACCTCTCATAGTAAAACATCTATTACTCTAACTTCTATTACAACTCATATGTCTATGATGCAAAATGAGGAGGAGAAGGTTGCATTGAGCTTCAGCCGGCCGACCTGTATGAATGTGACCTCTAAAAGAGACACACGTCAGAAAGTTCTAACTGAACCTGAAAAATTATTTTGCGATTTACGTGAGTCGCATACTCAGTGAATATAAACCATCATCAATTATTTCACACAAAACCAATCATTTAGTTCATGTACATATACATACATATTATATATATATGTCATACATAAGAATTTACTATGCATATGCAAATGCGAATGTATCCGATTCTTTATTCTGTGAACTGTTCAAGCCTGAATCTGCCCCGGGTTTACTATATATGGACTCTAATGGTCCCCTTTAAGACAGAAATCCGAAGATCTCCTCATTATGACTCTTATGGTCGCTTTAAGAAAGAAATCCGAAGATCTCCTCATTGACCGGTAGGTCCTGTATGATCCAAAGATCCTGTATGCTTTAAGAAAGAAATCCGAAGATTTCCTCATTACAGTTCAGGGCAAGACAATCGCAGTTCCTTTTAATCTCATGCAATATGCTATGCAATCAAGTGCATCATGTAACCATATATCATATACCATCTGTTAACATACTTTCTATGCAAACAACTCTGGAAATTTCAGAGCTATCATATAAAACACATATATCCATATAATCCATATAACACACATATCCATAAAGCACATATATCCATATAGCTCATATAGAACATATATCCATATTGCATATATAGCACATAGGGTTGAATATCCGGTCTATACTCACCTGTTTAGAACATATACTATATCTCTTCCCTTGACTCTGACCACGGTCTATTACTTGGGCTCCTATATGTAACCCAATGCAAATTAGGCTATTTACTCTTATAAACTCTAACCCCAAATGCAATAAAATGCCAGAATGCATTACAACTTCTTGTGCATCTTTCCAAATCCTTTAAAACTTGACAACAATAAACTATACATATAGAAGAACATTTTTCTAGTTCAAACCTTTTTGAAAAACTTGATCAAAGGGCTCCCTAATATCCTTACAAAACGAAACCCTAAAAATACTCTGAAATCTTTTACCGAATATAAATTCAATATCGAAAACACCCTCTGAGAATTGTAGATCAACCGATTTTCAAATCAAAAGCAACTGTAGATCTAGATCTGGAAAAATTAGGAAAATCCAGATAAACTATTAACTAATTAAAAACTTACCAAACAACGCTTGTACTTCAGGATTAAAACCGATTGAAGAGATCTTTTACCAGATCCAGTAAAAACAACCGAAATTATCAAATTCAACTTCTTCTCTCTCTCACTTTTCTCCGCCCTCTTTTTTTTAATTTTGTACGTAACTTGTGAAAATGATAAACATTCACAAAGAGATATATATGCCAAGTGAAGTCGGCACGTAGAGTCGGCAAAATGTTTGACAAAATTACACTTTTCACGCTCAAATCTTCTTTACTATAAACTTTACCCTGAAATAATTATTAATTAATTTTTTCTTAAAAACTTTTTAAATATAATAAACTTAATTCGAAAATAAATATTACTTTTAAAAACTCACTATATATCATGCCAATATGCTATGCATATGCTCTTAATCTTATATGAACGTCGAATGACGTATGCACTTTGGTCGGGGATGTTACACAAAAACTCCAAAGTGAGGCCTTTGTAAGTAGCCTCTCTCAACTAGATAAACTCCTTAAATCCCAAGGCTTGAGCAACCTCATTCAATTTTCCTTGAATCCCCAACTCCTCCGTAAATTCCCAATCAATAAAGCGGGTGGGTTTCCATACCCTCTCTGCAAGATTTTGGAACCGAGCCCGGCTCCAACTTTCGTTCAAACTGAGCCCATACTGCTCAGGAGTAGCCTCTCCTACAATGGGTAATGGCTCAGGCGCCTCTGGAGCTCTTCTCCAAGTACTAGAAGTACGAACCGCTCGTGACCCAGTATTTCCCCGTGCTCTAGAAGCAGCAACACGGGAAGTAGAAGCACCCTGACTAGCTCTCTTAGGACCCATGGTACCTAAAATTTTGTTTCAAATTCCTGCACAAGCACCACCAAATAACACAAATACAATTTATGTTGTCCCGGTAAGGACAATAACAACAATATTTCACAAATAAGCTCTCAACCACTCTCTCCCCCCACTACCTAGAATATTTTAATCAAATTTAATAAAAAATTCTAGGGTTAAACTCAAATCCCCGGCAACGGCGCCAAATTTGATGAAGTATTTTCAGTGGTCGTTAATACCTATCAAAGAAACCTTATCTTTACCAACTCAGTAGAGCGGCAAGTAAGGGTCGATCCCACAAGGACTTGTGTATTTACGCTATTACTTGTATGCCAAGTAACCAAAGGGGGTTTTAATACTGATTATCTAAACTAATATGCAAATTAAAAGGGAATTATGAATGCAAGTATTATTGAGTTTAACAAATATGAGAAAAGCGTGTTCAACTAGTTAAATCCATCATAGATATGCTTATTGATCATTGATTCTTTCGATTCTCAATTCCCTTGAATAATCTACCGTGGATTATTATCCAAAACTTTATATTTAGTTGAAAGAGCTAACAGTCTGAACAACCCTAATCATCTAACAACCTAGAACAACATTTAGATTCAATTAAACGACAGCTTTAAGTTCAAAGTATCGATAGAAATAAATACTCGACGCAAACAGCTAATCAAGTTATCTGTGGTTTATTCCCTTCTACAACTGAACAGCCCGAACGGGTCTAAACAATTATAGTTGCTACTTTATCTAATCAATCCCAAACGGGACTTAATCAGATTAGTTGTAAATTAACCTAGAAATTCTATTAGGTGGCCAATCTATCAAAGAAACCTTATCTTTACCAACTTTATCAACTCAGTAGAGCGGCAAGTAAGGGTCGATCCCACAAGGACTTGTGTATTTGCGTTATTACTTGTATGCCAAGTAACCAAAGGGTTTTTTAATAATGATTATCTAAACTAATATGCAAATTAAAAGGGAATTATGAATGCAAGTATTATTGAGTTTAACAAATATGAGAAAAGCGTGTTCAACTAGTTAAATCCATCATAGATATGCTTATTGATCATTGATTCTTTCGATTCTCAATTCCCTTGAATAATCTACCGTGGATTATTATCCAAAACTTTATATTTAGTTGAAAGAGCTAACAGTCTGAACAACCCTAATCATCTAACAACCTAGAACAACGTTTAGATTCAATTAAACGACACCTTTAAGTTCAAAGTATCGATAGAAACAAATACTCGACGCAAACAGCCAATCAAGTTATCTGTGGTTTATTCCCTTCTACAACTGAATAGCCCGAACGGGTCTAAACAATTATAGTTGCTACTTTATCTAATCAATCCCAAACGAGACTTAATCAGATTAGTTGTAAATTAACCTAGAAATTCTATTAGGTGGCCAATCTAACTAAACCCTAGAATAATTCTGATTCAATTAAGCACAGGGAATAAAGCTTATTCAAGTTGATGAGAATCAATCAAATCTCACAATATTATGCAATCTATGATTTCAATAACTAGTCAAACACAATAAATTTAGCAATGCATAATTAAATCAAAGAAAAACTTACAAAGGTTCAAAGGTTGCTCCTTGAGAGAGAAAAACCCTAGCCTCCAAAATTATGATCAAAGTTATCAAAGAGAAATTAAAAACAAGGTTTAAATACCCTAAGATATCCAAATATCAAATTATCCCGAAATTACATCAAACCAGTCGGAAATCATATAACCAAAGCCCAACTCGAAGCCCAATTGTCGGCCCAACTCTTCCGCGGTAAAACAACACGGCGCGGTCTCCTACCAACACACCGCGGCCGCGGCACCTCGTCCACCAGCCCGCGCCACCAGGATCTGAGGCATGTTTCCCCGTTGCTTTGTTCCTTTGGACTTTGGTTCTTGAAACCTCCATTTGCACTTCTTCAATCCTTGCCCAAGCATTCTATTTCACTAGCATAGCCGTCTTAGATCACACTCCGTCTTGCTCCAATACCTAGAATCCAGCAAAACCGAGCAAATCAGCGTAATCTACCCGAAAAGACTAAAAACTAAAAACTAGATAAAAACCAAAATAAAACTAGCTAAAACATATATAAAACATGCATCTAAACTACTCCTATATGCAAGCTATCAATCGACCCCAATTGGAAGTGTGCAACTCACGTTGCGGGCGATATCCATATGATTACTCGCGACATGTGAGCTAAAATAATACGAGCAGAATGTGGACGTCTCCTTAACGAGATGGGCACTACAAATTGACCCCTCAACGTGGGCTTTGTTTCCAACTGGGGCCTTCAGCCTTTTTAGGAGCCTACAATATACATTGAAGACCATTTCTTATACAAGTTAATTATATAAACCAAAATCGTCCAACTGCATATAATTGTACGTACCTTTGTTTTGGATACATCCATCTATAATCGACGGGGCCACAAAGTGAAGCTTCCCATGGCAGATGAATAGGCAAGTGCTCCATTGAATCAAATAACGCGGGGGGAAAGATGCGCTCCAGCTTGCACAAAATTATTGGTATTTCCTTGTGCAATTGCATAACCACCTCAAGCTTCAGCTCGTAACACGTCAGGTCCCTGAAGAACGCACTTAGTTGAGCAATGGGCTCCCATACTTTGTCATCAAGAAATGGTCGAAAAGCAACAAACGTCAACCTTTGCATGAACACATGACAATCATGGCTCTTCATCCCAAAGAGTCTAAGCTTGTGCAAGTCAATGCAGTGGCCCAAGTTGGACACGTAGCCATCCGGGAATTTTACGGATCTCAACCAATCTAGAAGCACTTGTTTTTCATGACGATCTAGTGCATAACAAGCCTTTGGGTACCTATTGTCCTCCTCATCAGGTTCCAACTCCGGACGCTTGCACAATTCCTTTATATCCTTTTTGGCCGACCACTTGTCTTTCGACTTCCCCGGAACATCGAGAATGGTGAAGAAAACATTATCGAAGACATTTTTTCAATGTGCATGACATCTAAATTATGGCTTACCAGCAGACTGGGCCAGTAAGGTAGGTCCTAGAAAATGTTTTTCTTCTTCCAACCCGAACCTCTATTGACCGCGACATTGTGCTCCTCGGCTCCCACTTCAGTTATCTTCATCAACCCCATATTGTTTATCTGGTCTAATATCTCTTATCCGTCATGAAGTACCGGGGGACCACGACGTTTCCGTCGACCTTTCTTGAAATCAGTCTTATTGTTTCGGAAACGATGATCATGTTCTGTAAACCTCCTGTGACAATCAAAACAGCACATTTTATGTCTATGTGTTAGATAAAATGCATCGGTGTCCTCCATGCAATAAGGACACGCGTATTTCCCAGAAGTGCTCCAGCCTACACAAACATATATTTTGTATCACATTAAATTTCACAAATCATACATGCATGATTATTATATATAATAGTTTCAAATTCATTAGCATATGTAAAATTAACAACATACCTAACAACATCGAATATGCCGAGAAGTCACTAATAGTCCATATTACAGCTGCACGCAACACAAAATTCTGCTTCCTCCAAGAATCGTATGTGTACACCCCATTAATCAACAGATCCTTCAGCTCGGCTATCAACGGGTGCAAGTAGACATCCAACTTTTGCTTCGGACTCTTCGGTCCAGGTACAATAACCGTCAAAAACATAACCTCTTCTCGCATACACATCGACGATAGAAGGTTGTAGGGTGTCAAAATCACAGGCTGTTGAGAGGGTATTCTTGACAACAAATAAATTTATAAGTCAAGACCCCGCTGTGTATAGCGAAGTCATGATCGTTCCACGAGAAGCAAGGTTGTTTGTTTACCGACTACCAAAAATCAAACAAAAAGAAGCAAAACACTCACAAGCAACCTCGTTAACGACGTTGTCAGGGTTGTTAACGAACCACCGCAAACAAAAAGACCAAAACTAACGACCTAAACAGTTCGGTACCAAGCCTACAAACTCAGCAACGAATATCACTTCAAAAGAATTCAAATAAAACAAAGATCTAAGATAAGGGACACCACGAAATAGTTATGCACATAAACTCGTAAGAAGATAAGATCATGCCTTGAAACAGATAAATTCATCAACTTTCGTTGACTATCGAATAAATTAACCTACTTTCATAAACCAATCCACTCAATTGCTTGTTTTAGATCTAAAGCCTAAAACTTTCGTGTTCAAACAATATCAGCCTTCAAGTCTATAACTTTCTCTCTCAATCAAGTTAAAAACTCAAATCACCTTGACTTTCATCTAGGTCTAAGCACAACAAACAATCTCAAAATAGATAAAAGGCAATCAACACACATTCTTACTCCTCAAACATGCATAACTATGTCGGGTTTAACCCCGACCCTAGAAAAGAAGACTACTCACTACTCATAACTAGGAAACAAATAAATTCAACAAAAGAAATCATTGAAAACAAAACACTACTCAAATTAATTAGAAATATCGTTTTACAGAAATTCAGAAGAAACCAAAAAGAATACAAATACCGAACCAAAAATCACGATCAACGACCTCGGTAACTCTCGTCCACCGAGCTTCAATCTCGACTCCGATCCACTCTCTCTCTTCTCGGCTCTTCCTCCTCTCTTCAATCGATCTCCCCCCTTTTTTCTAGGCTAATAAGAGGGCTATTTATACTAAAAAGGCTAAAAACTAATAAGGCTAAAAGATAAAAACTTTCCTAAAAAGATAGAATTAAAATCCTAAAAGATAAAATCTAGAAAGATAACAAGACCTAAAATACATAATATAATAACCCTAAAATCATAAAAAGATACTCTACCGACACGGAAATAAATTCCCGCACAGGATCGGTGAGTTACAGAATCAAACTCTCGAAATCTTCATCTCGTGGCCTCGTTAACGACCCCTTACAGCCTCGTTAACGAGCCTGGGCTTGGCTTCTTCAACACTTTATCTCCAAAAACTTAGACCTTGACTTCTTCGTCTTGCATTCTTCCCGTCTTTCATCATAGCAGTCCAAATTCAGCTCCAAATAGCATCTTTTCCTCGCTAAAACCTACAAAAAGACACAAAACAGAGTAGCTTCCATACTTTTCACAAAATATGCAAAATTATCCAAAAACACACAAAACTAATCCTAAAACTACTAAAACTAAGCCTAATAAACCAAGAAAACATACTAAAAACTATACTAAAAATACGAACATCAAAATACCCCATACTTAGACTTGCTTGTCCTCAAGCAATCACTAAACAATAACCAAAACCAAACTACATACTCATCAAGACATAGCCATCATCTAAAAATCAACATCAACATGGAGAAAAAATAACAAATGATTATTAACGTCATCACACCTATATGCACCAAATAGACATAAGAAAATACAATCCAACCTCACAAGGATAATGTGTTTCACTCAACTCTCAAGTGTTTAGGCTTATAAATTCAATCTCTCAACTCATCTTATATACAAAAACTCATAGAAATTGGAACTTATATCACCAAACTCTCCACCCAAGATTTGTCAAAACAAGCAAAAAAATCATCAAAAGAACTTAGGCTCAATGAAAAACTTCATAGAAGCTTCCATTCGGCCGGGTTGTAATGGGGCTTGGTAAAAACAATAAGGCGTGGAAATATTTTGGCTATGTGGTGCTAATAATATCCGGGAATCAAAGACTCCTAAAAACTCTCACATACACAAAACACTCATAAAATCAATAATACCAAACTCACTCAAACATTATGCACACTCATTCACTCTCACCCAATATATCCTAGAAAGCCTCATAAAAGTAAAAAGAATCTCTGATATTATCTCTATAAACACAAATGCACTCCAAACTTCTTCTCTTTCTTTTTCTTTTTTTCCGCTGCCTCGTTAACGAACCCACTTCAGGGTCGTTAACGAGCTTCATCGTGTACTCCTCCTTTTTCTAAACAACTTTCTTCAACCATCAATCTTATTTCGTGCATCTTTTGCTATCAAGAGATCTTTCTTTTACAACTATCAAAAACAAGAGACTTCCAATCTACCCTTCCCAATAATTCCTTAATTTCAATCCAAGACATTTTTTTCTTCACTCTTTTTTTTTTACTCAACAAAGAAGACCTCTCCAATCTAAGTCCTAATCCCCGGATAGGGTCAAGATTATCTCGGCTAGGGAACAATTTTTGTGGAGCTAAAAATAAAAGGCTTCAGGCTCAAATTGGCTTCAAAAAGAAGGATTATGTAAGGTAGGATAAGGATAATAGGGCTATAAAAATAAGTTCTCTATCATCTGATCTTCACATGTAATGAACTATAAATCTCATACGGGTCTCAAGAAATAGATAACCATCACAATTCCAAGAGATAATATGCATATAGAGAGTAAATCACACTAAAAAGAAGAGGGATTTTTGATGTTCTCTCTATAAGGCCAAAACTAACTCACAAGGTCAATTTTTGTTGGATGCATCACTTATGCTATAAAGCATATGTGCTCAATTTCATCAAGTGTTACTCCTTCTAAAAACACAATTTTCATATTAAGAATCCGGCTATACTATCAAAGACATGCTTGCAAGGAATTATATGATCATGCTAGCAACTACCATCATAGAACCTAAAAAAGGGATATCTATCAATTCTAAACCACTTTTTTTTTTTGGATTTTTCAATTTTTTTTTTCGATTTTTTCTTGGAACAAAACTGCTTAAAACAAATAAACACATAAGACACATAAGATAACAAGTTGTCTACTTTCTCCCACCCCATACTTAAAATTACAGTGTCCCCACTGTAAGAAAAAATAAGAAGAAGGAAAGAAAATAAAAGAACAAAAACAAAATAAATAAAAAGAAAAGACATAAAAAAAAACTTACAAAGACTCAAAAGTGGAAAACAAGGAAAACGTCTTTTTCAAGCTGAATCACTGGTTTGGTGGAGGAAAGTAATGCTCAAAGTTCCCCATGAAGTCGTACATCGTCCTCCAACGCTCTGCATCCTCCACCTCTCTCTGACGATGTCTCTCATCCTCCATCGACATGCGAGCGGAATAGACGGTCTCCCATCTATCCATCCTCCTATGAATGTGGTTCTGCTGAAGGTTGAGATGTTGCATCCGTGCAGAAAGATCCTCGGCCCATGGTGGTGGTATACTCGATCCAGTGTACTCGGGCTGAGGGGGTGGTGGGTAGTGAGGCTGGAAATGGTCTTGGTACATCACCGGGTTCTATGGCATCAAACCATAGGAATGAGGGTCGGTAGGAGCTGGCGGGGGGTCGGTAGTTGTCCTCGGGACCTCGTTAACGAAGCTGGGTGCCTCGTTAGGAATGTAGGAAGAAGGCTGGAAATGGTCATTAACGAGCCTGGTAGGCTCGTCAACGAGGATGTTGGTGCCCAAAACTTTCGTGTCGAGGTCGTTATCCTCGAAGTTAAGTTCCTCGGTGTCGGCCTCTTCAGTGTCTTCGCCAACGACCTCGGTATCCTCATCTTCATCTTCATCTTCATCCATGCCATCTCCTTCTCGCTCAAATCTTGTCTCGCAAGGCCGAAGTGATAGCTCATCCTCCGGCCTGGGCTCCAACGGGTAAGCATGACCCGTCCACACCTCGTACCAATTTGGTACATAGAGTAGCTCCAACATGTCAAGGGTGGGTGTAACGATGCGGTCTTGCACTTTCACTCTGAGTCCTCTCTCGGCTTGGATGAAAACACTAGAGCTATACCAATAGCTTTTGTTGAGGAGTTGAGCATGAGCCGGTGTGTAACGAGTAAGGTCGACTCCCAAGTTTGTAGCCAAGAGACTAACCAAGTTTCCACACCATACTTCTTTGGACTTGGTTGATTTTTCAATGTAGTAGAGCCACTCATACCCTAAATTCAAAGGGCTGGGCTCCTCGAAAAGGATGGTGCGAAGACAAGCGACTTCCATCCTTGTTGGCCTATTCAACTCTCTCTTCGGCCAAAATGTAGCGGCTAGGACTCGAAGAATGATCCTAAAAATGGGGTTGATGATGCTTGCCCCAGATAGTGCCGCTGCGGAAGGCTCAACCTCCCCGGTGATGTAGCTCCAAGTCCTTGTCACTTTGTAGTTCTTCAAAGTGTAATCTCTAGAAGGATTTGGGAGCTCCAGAATAGCGTTGAACTCTGCCATGGTGTATTCTCGGCTCACATTACCGAGCCTAAACATGATGCGTCCCGCCGAAGTCTTTGACGGAAAACTCGTCTCTAAAGAGGCCAAGAACTCGGATGTGAGGGCCGGAAATGTGGTACCGTCTCCTTCTTCAGCAAGTGAGGTACACCGAGAATAGCAAAGGCCTCCTTGACATTCGTATAAATTCCCATTTGCTTGGCACTCGTTCTTGAAAACCACCGAGTGTTGTGATCTTTGTTTAAGATGGCATTGTATCGGTCCGCTTGCCCTTGAGTGCGCAAGATCACGTTGTCCATGCGAGGTGGAGATGGGGACCACTGGTTCCTTCTCTTCTTCTGAGCTCGGGTAGCGGGTCTGCTGGAACTTGCCACGTGATCTACAAAACAATCATGATTTTCCAAGATAAGATCCACTCAAGTTAGGTTAGGCAAGAGACCCCATACTTGGTCTCGAAATAATCCTCGGATTTATTCGTTAACTCCCCAATTGGGTTGTTTACGAATCTGGACTGGTTATTGAATTTTGAAGTTACGCCGCCTCGTTAACGAGCCTGGTGGGTCGTTAACGAGCTGCCGAGAGCCAGTTCACAGAATTCCGGGGTTTATCAACTTTAAAAATCAAGCCATAAATCAAGCATGCACTCCTCTATAATCCCTCACAAGACACACGATCGGAAATGTGCACCCCATACTTGCTCAATTACCCATCCCGAACATGCTAGATTTGCCCAAAATTAACATGGTGAAGATCAAAATCAATACCTAGAACAAGAAAGATTCATGCTTTTCTAAATCAAATCTTGTAATGGAGAATCTAGCATGAAGAATCTTTCCTAGATTGAGAATCAACTAAGCACAACCATAATTCATGAGCAAAATCTAATCATGAAAATCGGTCCTCTCTATAAACACAATTCAAGACATGAAATTTCTACCTTATAAACCATGAATCATGCAATCTCGAGTTAGGGTTTAGAAATCATATCGGAGAATCGAGAATTTAAAGAACAAGAGGTCGGAATTGGGTGGTTAACGAGCTTGGGTCTCGTCGGTGGGAAAACAAGATTCCGGGCTTCGGTAACGACGGCGTCTCCAGTGGTCGGTGGAGTGAAGGATTCCGATCGGTGGTGAGGGGATTCGGTGGAGGTTTGAGGGATTTGGAGTTTGAGATTGTGGGTAGGATTTTTGAGGGTTTGGGAAGGGTTAAATAAAAGGGGGTAGAATTAGGAGAGAGGGTAGGTAGTGGCGGCGGCGGGGGGAGGGGGGGGGGGGTCAGAAATAGGGTAGAAGATAGAAGATAGATTAGGGTTAGAAAAACTTACCTGCCCGAGCCGGTTCGCCAAACCGGGTCGTTAACGACTCTGGCTGGGTCGTTAACGAGCCACCGTAACCTCTTTGTTTGATTTTCGAGCCCCTTTTCTGCATCTTGTTAGCTCTAAATTTATCCTAATTTCTATCCTAAGAACTATTAAAAAGAACTCAAAAGAAAGCTAAGAAAAAGAATCTAAAAAGAAAAGATAAATCTAATCTAATTCTATACTAAAAGCGGGTTGCCTCCGTAAGCGCTATTTTTAACGTCGTCAGCCCGACGTACTCCTTGGTTCAAGGTGGCTCTTTTGTAGCTATGTTAGGGTCTTGAGATACCCCATACTTAGCTTTGCAGCCTTTATTTGCTTGAGTCACTAAATTAGGTCCTTTTTCTTCTATCAATATGCCCGGTATTCCTACATGATGGTTAGTGAAATCCGAAAACCAAGGTGGTTCGGACTCCTCTGTAGTGCATATAATGGGGCATGGTGTAGGAACAAAAGATAGAGAATAGTCATGACCAGCATTAGTGAATTCACAGTTAGAGAACTTACCTTGAGTAGGCTCTTGTATGTGGGGCTCGGTGATCGGCCAATGATTTTCGGTAGGGACTTGTATGAAATCCTCTTCCGTTTTGGTATTTGAAGGGGGTTCGGTAGGACCAGCTGTGCCGAATTCTGGTTGGGTCAACTCGATTTGTGCGACCGCAGTTGGGTCGTTGGCATTCTGATCCAAGCTAAATTCCACTCGTTCCTCTCCAATATCAAAAGTAAGAAGTCCTTTCCGCACATCGACTCTTGCACCTGTTGTGGCTAAAAATGGTCTGCCGAGAATTATGGGGACATGAGGGTCTTCAGGCATATCGAGGACGATGAAATCATTTGTTATAAAAAATTTCCCGACATGAATAGGATAGTCGTCCACGACTCTTATGGCCTTGGCACATGATCCGTCGGCCATGTAGAGGTTCATATCTACCGGCTCTAGTGATCCCATATTGGCTTTAGACCAGATTGAGAGAGGGAGTAAACTGGCACTGGCTCCCAGATCACATAAAGCTTTGAACTTGTGGTCGCCTATTCCAATCGTTATTGCAAATCTCCCTGGATCTCCTAGCTTTTCTGGTAGAGCTATAGATCTGACTTCATCCTGCAGCTCTGTCATGGATCGTTTCCTGCTAAGAATATCTTTCAAGAATTTTGTGTAAGCCGGCATTTCGCTTAGGGCCTCAGCGAATGGGATGGAAATATTAATGCCCTGAAGAATCTTTACAAAACGCTTGAACTTACTCTCAGTAGAGTCCACAGATTTCTTAGTGGGAAATGGAAGAGACTTCACCATCCTCGGAATCAAGTTAGGCTCGAGGGGTGATGCTACCGGGTCGACACTAGGGTCGTTAGGTACGCTCGGTGGGTCGTTACCGACCCTGATGGGGTTGTTAACTACCTTGGGATTCAGAGGAAGGCTCGGTTTAGAAAACTTACCTGGGGTAGGGTCGTTAGGTACCCTTGGAGCCTCGTCACCATGGTACGCTGGTTCGGTAATTGCTCTCGCTGGCTCGTTTCCGAGGGTATCCGTGGTGTCCTCTTCCTTCTTGTCCTCAGCTTGGACACGCTCCGGTAATGTATTTCCACTCCTAAGGTGCACTGCTGCTATCTGTCCCTTAGGGTTTTCTTCGGGACGTCCCGGAAGTTGCCCTTGTGGTCTCGGAATTTGTGCAGGAAGGTTCCCTAGTTGGGAATCAACATTCTTCTTCCATATATCGAACTCTCCCCATCTTTTATTTTGGTGGTTAAGGTTAACTTGAACTTCGTTGACCTTGTTGTGGACCCCATTGATGCTTTCCTGTAACCCTTGTACCCAAGATGGTGGCTCTTGATGGCCTGGAGGTCGATAAGGTGCAGGTCGTCTATCTGGTGGAGGTGCTGCATAGCTTGGATTTGGATTTTGATTTCCCCACGTTTGATAGTTATTCGACATGTCAAAATTACTAGGTTGGTTCCTGTATGGGCCTCTCATATAATTCATCTCAGCAATTGTCTCATCGGCTCTTACTTGCTCTATGTTAGTGCAAGCAGAAGTACTATGGGCAGCAGAACCACACTCTTGACAAGATTGAGAGGATTTTAGAAAACTTACCTGCTTCTTCAGGCGGTTGACCTCATCTTGCAGAAACTGATTTTTAACATCTAGGTCAACTTCTTCTCGGTTAGGCACGTAGAGACGTTTCTGAGGCTGGGGAGTCTGCTGGGTTCCATACATGGCATCATAATTGGACAGCTTATCCAGCAATTCCCACGCAGCTGTAGGGTCCATCTCTATGAAACCGCACGCTGTATGCGTGTTGATGCGGTTCTTGGTCTCCGCGTTGATACCTTGGAAAAAGATTTCTTGCAAAACATATAAAGGTTGCCCATGAGTGGGGCACTGTCTAAGCATCTATTTGAATCTTTCCCATGTTTCAACAAAGGTCTCATTAGACAGCTGGTGATAGGAGGTGATGCATTTCCTCAACTTCGTTGTCTTAGCAGGAGGGAAAATTTTTGTAAGAAATTGATCATACAAGTTCTTCCAAGTCCTGATAGACTTAGGAGGTAGGCTCTCCAACCAGCTCAGGGCCTTTCCAGCAAGAGACCACCTGAAAGCTTTTAATAGAACATATTCTAGTGAGACACCTTCAGCAGCTATGGTGTCACATAAGTTAAGCAAATTTCTAATATGCTCCATAGGGCACTCAGTAGGTTTCCCTTCAAACTGAGCCCGTTTAATTAAGGATATAAATTGAGACTTGATCTCAAAGGCTTTCTCTATCTCTGGAAGCACGATTGGGGACTCTGGCACCCTCAGTTCTGGATGCATGTATTGTTTGGCATTCCTCGGATAGGTATTCAACTCTTCCTGTAGATGAGCATTAACAGCTCGTTGACGCTCAGCCTCGGCGGCAGCGCCTTCCTTCTCAGTTTTCAATGCCTCCATCTGTGTTTGGAGGACTTCTAACTGACGAGCCAGCTCTTCAGGTGTGGCCATGGCTCGGTTCTCTCGGCGTCTACGGTGCAGGGAACGTTCAGGTTCTGAGTAATAACCAGCATTGTCAAACTCAAGCCTTCGACGTCCTACCGGAATGCGTTGAGAAAACAGACAAAGAAAATAAAAATTAAAAATAAAACGGGGTCGGGCTATTCCCGGACCCACAGATAAACAAACAAACTCGTTGCTTCCCCGGCAACGGCGCCAATTTGTTGAGGGGGTATTCTTGACAACAAATAAATTTATAAGTCAAGACCCTGTTGTGTATAGCGAAGTCAGGATCGTTCCACGAGAAGCAAGGTTGTTTGTTTACCGACTACCAAAAATCAAACAAAAAGAAGCAAAACACTCACAAGCAGCCTCGTTAACGACGTTGTCAGGGTTGTTAACGAACCACCGCAAACAAAAAGACCAAAACTAACGACCTAAATAGTTCGGTACCAAGCCTACAAACTCAGCAACGAATATCACTTCAAAAGAATTCAAATAAAACAAAGATCTAGGATAAGGGACACCACAACATTGTCATGCACATAAACTCGTAAGAAGATAAGATCATGCCTTTAAACAGATAAATTCATCAACTTTCATCGACTATCGAGTAAATTAACCTACTTTCATAAACCAATCCACTCAATTGCTTGTTTTAGATCTA
Organism: Fallopia convolvulus; assembly: GCA_964016875.1. NCBI lineage: Eukaryota > Viridiplantae > Streptophyta > Magnoliopsida > Caryophyllales > Polygonaceae > Fallopia > Fallopia convolvulus. The sequence continues at coordinate 31,350,689 of OZ024735.1, read as the reverse complement.
AAGCCTAAAACTTTCGTGTTCAAACAATATCAGCCTTCAAGTCTATAACTTTCTCTCTCAATCAAGTTAAAAACTCAAATCACCTTGACTTTCATCTAGGTCTAAGCACAACAAACAATCTCAAAATAGGTAAAAGGCAATCAACACACATTCTTACTCCTCAAACATGCATAACTATGTCGGGTTTAACCCCGACCCTAGAAAAGAAGACTACTCACTACTCATAACTAGGAAACAAATAAATTCAACAAAAGAAATCATTGAAAACAAAACACTACTCAAATTAATTAGAAATATCGTTTTACAGAAATTCAGAAGAAACCAAAAAGAATACAAATACCGAACCAAAAATCACGATCAACGACCTCGGTAACTCTCGTCCACCGAGCTTCAATCTCGACTCCGATCCACTCTGTAACACCCCATCTTTATAATCCGGGTTGTTACCTGGTTGTGGACCACACCTGGGTCCACCAAAACAAGCCTGACAACAAATTCACGAATATTGGACCTTGCAACAAAGGCACAACAAGAAAAGCCAAGAAAACATCCAACTTATCATTTTTAAAACAACTCGATAACCAATGTGAATGCAATTGACTGCTAGCACTAAAGCCAACCTTCCGTCTACCAACATCAACTCCATATTACTATTAACTACACTCTCCTTGCAACTAGGGACTCAAGCCCTCAATTCCCACTAAGACACGTCACGTCGAGTTCGAGCATCATCGTCCAAGAATTGATCTCCTGGAACATTTCCCATACAAGGATGTTTACCTAAAACATTGGAAGTAGAACACATTAGCTAACAATCCCGGTATGGGCCAAACAAGCAAATCAAACATGTAGAACAAAACATAGATTATCAAAATAACACACTCAGTCATTCATATACATATCAAACTAATATGTACACCAAAACACGTCATATAGTTATATAGACTAGCATATCAATTCCCAAACCAACACTCAATTCCACAACAACAAATAAGCACGAGATTAATTAATGTAATGCTCATGCAACATATATAATAACAACCAACAACAATTCCTCCATAATCCAAACCATAATCATTCTCCAATTCAGGCAACCCAAACCTGCCTTTGAAACATGGTACACGGCTAGCGTGCGCTAAGCTCATGCCCATTTTCTTTCTCATCACCCTTCTTTCCCCAGCTAAGCCTCTACTAGAGCACTTGCCAAAACAATCAATTCTTGAAGGTGATCTCCACACGCCGCATGACTATGTCCGGGGTCTCTTCTCCACCGACTTGTCCGTGTCCATAATCACACCCGCAGAGATCAAGTTGCACAGAATAAAAATCATTGAAACTATTCCAATAGCTTTCAAATATGAAAATATACTATGGAAGAATATTCCAAAATAGAAGACCACATATTCAATTTACTAGTTTAACACATAACATGATCGCAAGCTAAGTAAGTCTAGACGACTTACCTTGAAGACGAATTCTCTAGGCCAACAAACAATAACTAACACGCAAAGTGGTCCCCTATTGTCAAATATAACAAAAGACTTCTCAACAACGAGCTCACGGAAACACTTCTTAGTTGTATACTCAAATTCTACAACCTCCTAATCGATAAACGATTTAATTTCCGAATATCGATATATAACAAATCCTTAGTTATCATGCTTTAAGGAATCATCTTGGCGGAATTATAAATAATTATCCGCTTCCCTTTTGAAACAATTTTCTAAATAAAAATTGTTCATTAGCAACAGTTCTTAAAGATTATCAAATTTCGGATCAAACGGATTAACAACGAATCCTGAGTAATTATCTGAAGTCCTTTACCTGCCAATCGGTATCCAAAACTTGTATTCGCTATAACTGAAGATACGGACGTCCGTTTCCCGAGCGGTTTGAACCTGTGGGACCGTATCAACGTCAAGATTATAAAAACCATAAATTTAATTAGCAAAGCGGAACCGAAAGGTCCTTACGGTGGCTCCACAACTAACGCGTTAATTAATTTCGATCGTATATACCTTCACTCGAGCCCATGGCTCGTTTGGCTCGATCATGGCTCGATCCCCGAGCCCGAGGGTGGTCAGGTATTGCCCGGAGGCAACCCTGGTGATGGGTGGTGGTCGGAGTAGCACGGGAACGCCGACGGCGGGGTAGCGAGGCAGAGAAGGAAGCCGACGGTGAAGATTCGAATTCTATCTCCCTCGAACCGTCGTTCCGACCTGATTTCTCTCGCTGGTTCAGCCCTCTTGCAGCAGCTCCGGCCTAAAACAAGAAGGAAGAAGAAGGGATGAGGTGAAGGGTGGAGATGGAGGTGAAAGAGATGGTCGGCGGTGAACTCTCGCCCGAGCCCGTCGTTCGTTCCGTCCTTACTCTCTCGGGTTCCTTCCTTTAATTTGTTTTGAAAGGAAAAGATAGACTTTGACAAGTCAAAGAAAGTGGCCCGTGGATATGTTCCAATTCCTTCCAAACTAAGCATGAGAAAGGCGGTTCAAATGGAATTTTCCGTCCCGGAACGGGACTCGCGTTAAAGCGGTAAAATTATGTACCTCGGGTGGAAAAACTTACTAAACGAAAAACGTCCCGTAAATTATGTAGACCAATAAAATCAATTTTCCATGATTTTATCTTGCTACCTTCAATTTTTAAGGCTTCCGTTTCGTATTTTAAAACCTTTACAGTACATACTTAAAAAGACGACTTATCCAATAAATATTCTTTTTCCACTGAAAAATCCTAAAATTCACACCGATCCATAAAATCATTTCTTTGTGATTTTAGGATATCACCAACAATTTTCTAGGATTTAATCTCCAACAAAAATATTGGATTAAGCGTTAAAACGAACAAAGAGGTTAAAAGGATATCCGAGAAAATTTCAAAAAAAATATCCTCAAAAACCGCAGTTATTACACACTCTCTCTCTTCTCTGCTCTTCCTCCTCTCTTCAATCGATCTCCCCCCTTTTTTCTAGGCTAATAAGAGGGCTATTTATACTAATAAGGCTAAAAGATAAAAACTTTCCTAAAAAGATAGAATTAAAATCCTAAAAGATAAAATCTAGAAAGATAACAAGACCTAAAATACATAATATAATTACCCTAAAATCATAAAAAGATACTCTACCGACACGGAAATAAATTCCCGCACAGGATCGGTGAGTTACAGAATCAAACTCTCGAAATCTTCATCTCGTGGCCTCGTTAACGACCCCTTACAGCCTCGTTAACGAGCCTGGGCTTGGCTTCTTCAAAATTTTATCTCCAAAAACTTAGACCTTGACTTCTTCGTCTTGCATTCTTCCCGTCTTTCATCATAGCACTCCAAATTCAGCTCCAAATAGCATCTTTTCCTCGCTAAAACCTACAAAAAGACACAAAACGGAGTAGCTTTCATACTTTTAACAAAATATGCAAAATTGTCCAAAAACACACAAAACTAATCCTAAAACTACTAAAACTAAGACTAACAAACCAAGAAAACATACTAAAAACTATACTAAAAATACGAACATCACAGGCCTACATGAGTACTGGCGCCCGGACGCCTCGAACGGATTGAAACTGTCTGTGCACAAGCCTAGTCTCACATTTCGTGTTTCTGATGCAAAATCTGGCCACACAGCATTGAAGTGCCTCCATGCCTCTGCATCTGACGGATGTCTCATCACCCCATCTTGTACGTGCTCTGCATGCCATCTCATGTGTTCGGCAGTCACCACAGATACGTACAACCTCTACAACAGTGGAGTTATTGGCAAGTAAAACATACGCGAATAGGGAATGAGCTTAGACTTGCCTTGCTTCCATCTAGGATAGTCACATATCTTGCATGCCGCCTATTCTGCATATGCACCCCAATATATCATGCAAGAGTTTGGACAACAATCAATGGCCTCGTACGGAAGACCGAGACCCTCAACCAGTTTTAATGTCGTCTTCGGGTGAGAAACGCGTCCGCAAAAATCCGAGATCATGTCATATCCGCGCTTCATCATCCTTAGCTTAGACTTTAGGCTAAGTAGCTCAGTCGCAGCCTCCAACTGGGTCATATCACATCCAGGCCACAAAGGCCTATTTGCGGCCGACAACATGTCGTACATACGTTGTGCATCTGGATTGGGCGCTTCATTATAATATTGCTCCCCTTGCTCATGCCTTGTATCCTCATTTTGCACGGGATCCTCAACAGTGTAATGACTTCGGGCATAAAAACCATCATATACCATATGTTCCATTCGATTATTATTCCCACCATTTACTGGTGATGCTGGATCACTACTGCTACAACCTTCATGTTGTCTAGACTCGGCCAACAATGCAGCGAACATTTCAACTGTCTCCCCGTGCGAAACCCAATGGTAATACTTAGGAACAAAACCTTCCTTAACAAGGTGATAATGCACATCATCTACAGATTTCAGTTTCTTATTCTTGCACCTCCGACACGGACACCTTAATTCGGATGGGTCATAGAACGACATAGATTTGTAGAATTCGAGAAAACGCTCTACGCCAGCTAAAAACTCGTTGTTCAAAAAACCATCTATATTACGCACATACATCCCCTCACGCATTTTTCCTTCCTGTATTTCAATATAAGAGTATAATTAATTTAATTCGAGTTCATATTAGCCTGTATGTGGCGACCATATGGACGCAAATTAGCGACCATATGGTCGCTATTATGTAATTCGCGACCATATGGTCGCTAATTAGCGTCCATATGGCCGCCACTTAACAGTATATCAGAACACACACACACACACACACACATATATATATATATATAACATAACCAATTGCTATATGCTATATGTGGTTAAATTCTGTAACACAATCTCTTATAATTATATAAACGAAAACTTTCTACCGACAATATTTGTCTAAGACAATATAATGACGGAATGAAATATTAGAAATAAGTTTTAAATACATACCTTTAGTGAAGTTGTCGGTAAAAATTGACGGAATTTCTTCCTAGAATCAATTCAAAGTTGTGATTGATTGTTTCTTTCTTTTGTGAATATTTTGGAAGAGAGCTATGTATGTATGAGGTTGTGTTGAAGCGGAATGAGAGTGAAGTTTTTACAACCTAGGTATATATGCTGAAATGGCGGCAATTTTACCAACTACTATTTTTAGCGACCAAGTGGTCGCCAAAAACGCGGGAAATTACCCGCCAAAATTGATGTTGCCCGCCAAAACATCTGGTCCATGTCAGCGACCAAATGGTTGCTATATGTTGCGACCATGTGGTCGCTGGCGTGGTGGAGACTGCATGGTCGCTACACATAGCGACCATGTGGTCACGGATATGGGTTCCATATATAGCGACCACATGGTCGCTGATTGCTGGCGGGAAAATTCCTCGTGCATTTATTGCGACTATATAGGCCCGACGACCACGTGGACGCCCTTGTTAGCGACCACATGGTCGCTAATATGGTTTTTTTTTCACGTTTTGACGTCCACATTAGGGATCATTGGCGTCTATATGGTAGCTAATTAGCGACGCTAAAATATGGTCGTTAAAATATGGTCGCTAAATCTGCAGAATGGTGTAGTGAGAATCTAGGAGGGAATCTAGGAATGTCGTTAGGAGATTCTTCTCTCTCCATAACCACCTTCATCCTTATCCAAAATCCTCTCTCCTACTCATCATTATAGGCGGCCAAATAAGCCCTAATATGGCCCAAGAAGTCGTCCAAAATTCATCCAAGAAAGCCCAAGGAGTTGGTCCAAAATCTCCTCTAGAAAAGCCCATTTACAAGCCCAGAATCAAGCCCAAGATGGCAACACATTTGGCCCAAAATTCAGCCCATCCAAGCCCATTTCCACGCCCCATGGGCTGGCCCACATGACCTAGGTCAAGCTAGCATAGCTAGGTCACTTAGCTAGTGTAGCTGGCTTGAGCTAAGCTTTAGCTCGTTGAGCTGACTTACAAGCTATTTGAGCTAACCTTAGCTAGTTCAAGCTTACTTGAGCTAAACCCTAGCTACATGAGCTTCTTATCAAGCTAGTTCTTTGAGTTAAGAGTTGAGTTAAGCTTATAGAACTAACTTTAAACTAGTTTGAAGCTTTCAAACTCCTTTCTAGCATTGATAACTAAGTGCCAAGCTATTCTCATGCTTTTGTCTTTGTCTAACACATTCGCCAAGCTTAGAGAAGCTACCAATCATCCATATGATGTTGCACAAAGCTAAAGTACAATCTTTCTTTGCTCAAAAACCATAAAACCTAGCTCAAGACAAGTGCTCGGCGCCTCGTGCCAAAACCTAGGCGCGCCGCAACACATGCCCTAGCTCCAAATCAACTATGCGCATTTGGCGTGCCACAACCAAGGCGTAGGCGTGCCCTGGCCGTCCCACACGCTCGCACCGCAGCCTTTGCACCACGTACGCACGCACGCCTTGCACCGGCGCACCTCTACCGAGCGTCGTGCTTGTGCCGCGTCCGAGCATAGCGCTTTGTGTTGCGTCACACCTAACTTCGGCACGCCCTCGACATGCGTCGTTGCACACCTTGCACACGAGGTTTCGTGCCTCGGTGTTGGTGCATCTCTTGGACTCTTTTCTACGACCACCTATAAACCTTTAATCATATCATGTCAAGTCACAAGATCGATCTTCTGAATCGATGTTCTCATGTGACTCCTTTTCTCATCATGCACACAATGGGATTGATGACTTTTCTCAAATCACCAACAAAAATGGTATGTGATTAGGGTTTTGCAAGATTCATAATTCAAATTAGGTAAAAAATCACAAGAGTTTGGGATCTAAAGTGAATAACAAGCCAATTAATGTAAAGCAAAGAAAGAAACTACCTGCTACGACCCGAAAATCCGATACCATTTGATACATGACAACCCGATCTTTCTTCTTGATGGAACTCGAATTTGGTTTGAACTTGAAAAACAATTATAAACACAGTACTTAAAATTGAATCTTCCAAAGCAAACAAAATACAAAGAAGGTTTGAGTCGAAATTAAGGAGCACTTTAACCAAAACGCTCTCAATTATATTCAACGCAGTTCTAAAAAGAAGCATAACAAGTCTTTATAAAAGAAGCTAAATGAAAACTAAGTTAAACTAGGGTACGTAAAGAAAGAAGGAAAAGCGAAATCTAGCCCATCTGCGCAAGAGTCACGACCGTGAATCAAGGAGTCACGACTGTGACGCGAGGCTAAGGCTGAGTCACGATCAGAGTTGCGACCGTGACTCTGCTTGTGAGTCCTCCTGGGTTGGCCTCGAAGTTGGCTCACGGTCGTGACAAGCTGACTCATGATCGTGAGTCTCCTTCACGACCGTGAACGTGACTGTGAGCCTTTATTATGAGCATTTCCATTCTCCCGACACTTTGTTTATATCCTAGACATGAAAAACCGCTGAAAGGGATAAGCATGCAACAATCCTTTCATATAGGTTGGGTGGCTCGACAATTCATTGCATGTAGGTTGGCTCGAACAAGAATTGTCGAGCCCATGCTAGAATGCATGTTATAGCTTGGGCGCGTCAGTGACTAGCTTGGATGCTAGTCGATGAGTGAGCAAGGTAGTAACCCATGGTGTGATGGTCGGCTGGTCCACCATGGTCCTAAGTGTGCTAGAAGGGCATGCGTGGCGTATTGGTTCAAGTTGGCCCTAGATGGAGTGATTGGACCATTGACATGCATCTTCATCTTATCCTCTGCATTCTTCAGGGTCATTGGTGAGCATTTGACATCATTAAATAGATAATATGCGCCATTAATTTCTTCAAGATCCGACGACCGCCACTGTCCTTATTTCTTTCCCTAATGCCTATTCTCTCAATGGTACAATTCCATTTCTTAAAAATATAATTTTGCATGAAAGTACAACCTGCCACTCCTATAATTAATTATGAGTAACAAATCAATATATAACATTAATCCATATAGAATCCAGCAATTTGTCTCAGCTAATCTGTTGCAATAGCTTTAAATCACCCCTGAAAACTTGACAATAGATATATAGTTAATAAGACGTAATATATAAGTTAACTAAAGTGATTAATGTACAACACAAAAGAGTGTCCATATCTTCAATCTTCATTTTCAAGTCTTCACCAACCGTGAAAAGATAGTTAATAAGACCTGGCGGCGTGGGCTGTGTGCTGTGCGTGCCTATGCACTGCCGTTGCTCGATCCAAGTCAAACATCATCTCCTCGATCTCGTTACCTTTCTTTCACTTTTCTCAAACTATTCCGCGTGCTTGTGTTATTCCAGGTTGTTTGCCCAACAAGAGATGTGCGTTAACTAACACTTTTCGTCAAAATCTGTGGGCCACCATGTGAAGCTTCATGGGTCACGTGCATACGTAAGCCCAGTACACAAGCCCAGTGGGGTTCCATCCTAAAACCAATTGACAATAGGGGGAGTACCCAAGAATATTTATACTGACTTATTTCACTTTATATTTCTGATGTGAGATGAACATTCCAATACTTTTCTTTGTCTAATTCATTAACTACACAAAAAATATCATCTTTTAGTTTAATCTAGCTTGCACATAGTTTATATAGATATGTTGAGTATATTTGCTAAAAGTGAGTTGTACTTTTCACTTTCCATAGTTCTTACCACTCTTTACGAGAACAAAAACAACTATTTGCATTAATATAAGGAAATATATCATGTGTGAGAATACACGAACTTGTGTACGTAAAATGATCCATGCAGGCATGATTCAAAATATACATATTTTTTGTTATCAAAAAAAAAATATATACATATTTCAAAAAAGTTGGTATGATTGAATCTACTATATATATAAAAGCAATAAGGTTTGGAGCCACCACATTGCGTCACATCATCTTTTGTCACATGTCATTCCTAAAATGCGCCACATTAGATTTTAACACGTGTCATCTCCTCATTAATTCAAATAAATTATACAAATAAATTGGCAGTTTTGGAAACAAATTTTATGAATTCAAATATTAGATTTGGTAGTTTTAATATCATCCAATATTTTAGAAAGAATCAAAATTGTAATTTTGGAAGTTTCTAGCATATTTAATTAAACGTTATATTCTATAAAAATAAAAAAAAATTATGGTGGCTTTTTTTACAACTACATTTTCTTTAATCGACTATATATATAATATGATTTGAAGTCATTTCGTTGTGCCACATCAGTATTGTACAAATGTCATTTATATATTTCACCATGTCGAATTTTGACACGTGTCATTTTTTCATTAAATCATATAATTTACACATCATTTATTTTATAACCATATCGTATGTCATGTGTGTGTTTTTCCAACTCATTAGCAAACAAAATACGTTTATAAAACATGGCTCTATTTAGTGCCTTTAAGTCTTTGCTATCCTATTCAAGTAAAGAGATTTAGATTTGCAAATTATTTGTGCATTAAAGTGATGAAAGAATGAAAAAGAAAAAGATCGTCAGATTCCCACCAATTTATCATACTTGATGAATTTAATAATGGCTTGAATGCCGATCAAATAGTTAAAATTATTAAAATAAAAAAAACTCAATTTTGTTAAACAAAATACACTTTGAAGATTATCTTGAAGATAATCCATTTCTTAAATGTTCCTAGAAGATTATATTTAAAGATTATGCATTCCTTAAATATTTCTTAAAGATATTATTCATAATTTTTGATAAACACATAAGATGCAAATTTATTGATTCTTTATATATTCCTTAAAGATTATCCCTTCCTAATATTTTGGTTCCTAATATTTTAATTTTTGTTATAAAATAGATAATTTCAATAGTATATTTTTTATTTAAAATATATAAAAGATTTTGGTGAAGTTAATACCAAATTAAACTAAAATATATAATACCAAACTAAAATCGTAGATTCCCAAACTACAAAATCGTGTATTAAATATAAAAAAATCTCATATATAAAAAAGATATACCAAAATGGAGAAGATATTACCAAACTAAAATATAGAAAATAATTTTTTTCTTATAACATCTTATAAATAATGCAGATTCTTAGTTAATATTTAAACAAACTATAATCATCTAGTATTATATTGACAATTAATTTTATTTTAAATGAAAGGTGATATATAAGTTGTAATTACTTTTTTAATTTATAAAATTGTAATTACTACTATTTTAAATTACCACTGTTTTGAATTACAAGTTTTAAAATTATGCTCAAATCGGTAAAAATTGAAATCATTTACAATATCAAGCTTGAGATTATAATTGCAAGTTCTCTCTTCAAACCTACGCATATTCATATATAATTTATTTCATTTTGCTCCAAGTTGTCAACCATTAATTTTTTTTATTAATCCCCTACACAAAAAAAATCACATTATTTTTTATAATTTACTAGCCTTTGTTCATGTTAATATATTTTGTAACAATTAGCGTCGATCCATTTTAATCTATTATGGAGTATATAATATTAAAGTTGTAACATATCATGCCACATACATGGTTAATTCATATTCCACCTCACGTATAACATGTCACGTCATCTAACAATATTCTATTTAAAACCAAATATTAGAAAAAATTATAAAATAAGAAAAAGCTATATAATTTTTCATTTATTACGTAAGATATCCATTAGCTGCGTGTAATATTTGGAAAGAATAATTGGCTATATTAATATACTTTCATTATTTTTTCAACTATTTTTTAAATTATATTATTTAAGGTGTAATCTTTTTATTGGATATTTGCAACAAAGAAATGTGATAAACATAAATGCCAGTAACTAAGGGGTAAAAAATAGCAATCAAAATAACAAAATATTATATATAAATGTGACTACAACTATAAGAGATATTACACGTATAGAGATCCATAGTTAATGGTTGAATTTCTTATGTCACATATAACATTTGTTATATGTATAAGAGATGTGTAATCCAATTAAGGTAGATGTTGATTGGTTGTATAAATAAAAATATATAGTTTTTATTATCATGTTGCATTAAAATCACTCATCTTTTTAATATATTCAAATATATGTAAAGGACACCACATTAAGTCGCCTCAATTTTGTCATGTGTCGTTGTCATGTTAATTCAACTCAATTTTTTGTCACATGTATCGGGTAAGAAATAAGGTCACTGCATTAATTTATCTCATTTTTCCTATAACTCCTCCTTAAGCCACTTCATTTAAAATATTGGACCCCTTAAGTTAATTATAAAATTGATAAAAATTAATTACTTTAATCAAATAAAATTTATGTTCAAATATTTTATCAAATTTTGTTAAATGTTGGTTGATCATCATATTCAATTTGTAAGTCATACTTAATTCTTTTTTGTATTTAATATTAGTGTAGTATACGGATAAGGACATTTTATTTTGTATATTTAGTCTATTAATATGCAAAATGATACATTTTCGATATAAAATTCAAGTAAAACTTTAAGAAGATCCGCGTATGGCGCGGGTACATACGCTAGTTTCATCCAAAAATAGTCTTTAAATTATTGTGCGAGGCGTTCTTGAAATGGTGTGTGTTGGACAGGATATTTTGGGCTGCAAGAACGTGGATTCAAGCCCACTTCTATAAAAGAAATTTGGTCGAGCACTCGAGCATTAAGCCCGTGTGAAAAATACGCCAACAACGGCTCGATCATTAAATCGTTGGCAAAATTTCCGACATGGTGAAGAAAAGAGATTAACATTCTTCTAGTAGAGGACTATAAGAAGACAAAGAGGAGACTGAAGAGTGCACATTCCATACAAAAGAGTTACTTTGAAGCTCTCGATCAACCAATCTGATTCCTCAAAATTACTTGGTCAATCTTTAACAATTTTCGTGATTATCATTTGTTGTCCACCTACTCAAGCTGTATCATCCTCGTTTGAGAATACATATCTACAAATTGCAATATTACATTCTTGTCTTCATCTTTTTTCGCATTCGTACTTCTTTACTGCATTGATATTACTGACGTGTAAACATGTTTAGACTGATTGTTGACTAAGGTTCCCGCATTATAGCAGATAACGCGTTTACGTGTTAATTCTGCCCAAAACAATGTGTATAAACGTGTTTAATGCAATCTTTTATTGTGCATTTGTTGTTCGCCTGTTTGGTCATCCGGGTTTGTCTCTTTCGTTACAGTTTTATTTTTATTTCCTTCCAAAATTAGGTTTCTATTTCATCAAGTGATATTAAACACGTTTAGGGTTCTCGCATTTTTTTAAAAAATAAAACTGATTGTTGATTTCTCCTCCTCCAACACTAGGGTTGTCAATGGGTCGGGTTATGGGTGGGTGGAGCACTTCCACCACCCAACCCGCAAGTAAAAAAATACTTCATCCGACCCACCTGTCACCCGTGGAATGTTCCACCCATCACCCAAACCATATCACCCGCACCCGCTGGTTATATGGGTGACCTATTCACTCGTATAACTGTTGTATTTTTTTCGTTATTTGGATGAGACCATTTAATACTGATAATTCAAAACGAAAAAAATAAAAAGATAATGATTCAATAAGTAAATTATCAATACACTAAGTAAATGGAAATGCAAATCCATAATTCTAAAAGCAATACTAAAAAACAAAAAAAAAATACATAATAAAATGTTAATATTAACAAGATATTTGAAAATTTCCTTCAAAATATGAAAATGTACGCCTTCAAAATATATTAGGGCAAGTAGGATTTAAAACGTGTTAAGTGGTTGGTTTGGATGAAATAGGTGATGGGTTGGGTAGTGGGTAGTGGGTAGTGGGGGTAGTAGGTCGGGTTATTTGGGTGACAAACTCTCATTCATATCTAAATCGTTACCCATTTTACTCGTCACCTAATCCACCTATAACCTGCTTTGTTTGGATTTTCACCGTTTATTTTGGATGGGTTAAACGGATAGATTAATTACCCATGGGTAATTGTCAGCCCTATCCAACACCTTAACTTTATTCCTATTTTGTTCTTAATTTCCTTCTTGGCAGAGGGTCTTCACCCCAATTAAATAATGTCATTGTCAATTTGTCATTGATCGTTGACGCTCGAAAATTGATAAGGTTTTATACAATTAAAAAAAAAAATTAACTAATAAGTGCAAGCTAATCTAAAAGGTATATATTATGCAATTTTCCCTTCATCAACGTTGCTCTTGCTTTGGCAGCTTTCGCGCATTTTCATTTCACACAAGAAAGAGTCTTCCCTACTAGAGTCGCACCCACGTTTGTCTGCGGTGATATGGGCATTCTTCTTTTCTATTTCCAATTTTCCAAACATCTCTTATTAATTAACTAAAAAAATCGTTGAAAGTTGGTAAGAGAGAAGTTTCTTTGGAGGTTTGGAAAGACCTACCTGTTCAGCATGTTCGTAGAATTAAGCAGAGACAGATAACACGGAGAAGAATGGGGAGATTCCAGGCAGGTAATATATATGTATTTTCAATTTAGTTCAGTTTTTTATGGGTATTTCAGTTTGATCAATTTTCCTATGGAGTTTGAACTTTCAAATGGTGGGTTTTAAGCTATGCGGGCATTGATTTGATTTGGTGCTTGACAAACAATCTTCTGTTGTGCATTTGCTGTCCGCCTGTTTGGTCATCCGGGTTTGTCTCTTTCGTTACAGTTTTATTTTTATTTCCTTCCAAAATTAGGTTTCTGTTTCTTCAAGGGATATTACCCTTTTTATCTTTTTTCATAAAATGAACAAGAATTTTGTGTTTTGTTGATCTGAATTGAGGTTAATTGGAAATAAACAGGGCACCCATTTCAATCTGTTGAATTTTGGTTTGTGGGTGCCCAGATTCAAGCACTGGAAGAGGCCTCATCTTCCGGGTTTTTCCTGGGTTGGGGCTTCAATTCAGTGAATTCATCTTCTAGGGTTCTTTCTTTTTACATTTTCTGTGATTTAAGGTTTTAGGTTTCATAATTCTGGCATTTTGGGTTCAGGCTTAGGCGTGTTTGATTGAACAACACTTGGGAATTTTGGTTAGGAGCTGAAAAATCCATGTGCCAAATGTATGATCTTTGAGGTCTTGTATAATCCTGCATTTTGAAAAGAGAAAATCAAACCTTCAGATTCCCAATGGCTTCAACTCCAAATCCCACCCCGGACTTGTCATCACCACCTCTTCCTTCAGTTTTATCGCCTCCTCCTCCATCCACACCGCCTCCAACAAAAAGCCCACCACCAGCAGCACCTCCACCATCACCACCAGCAGCACCTCCACCTTCTCCACCAGCTCCACCACCATCCTCCCCACCACCAACCTCACCTCCACCATCACCAGCCCCACCACCCAAAAAAAGCCCGCCTCCTCCAGACGTCTCTTCACCTCCTCCAACTATTTCACCACCTCCTCCACCTCCAACTGCCCCATCCCCTTCTCCTCCAGGTGTAACATTTGCTCCTCCTCCTCATCATCATTCATCATCTCCACCACCACCACCATCACAAAATAGTGCTCCTCCACCTTCTTCTTCTTCTACTTCTACTCCTCCTCCACCGCCTAATTCAGCTTCATCACCTTCTGCTTCCACGAATCTTTCACCACCGCCTCCTTCGGCTACTACCAATTCAACAACCCCAGTTTCCAATCCAACGTCGAAAACAAGTACTTCTACAAGTGATGGATCTGCGAACTCGTCTAGCACTTCTTCCAGCAGTGGTGGTGGAAATGGAGTTAAATACGGAGTGGCAATTGGTCTCGTGTCTGTGGTTGTTGTGATTGGTTTTATTATGGGTATCATGTATGCTAGAAGGCGCAAGAGGAAAGATAGATATAACCCGTACATTATTCCCACTCAATTCAACACTTCCCCAGCTTCAGGTAATATCGATTCTGCTCTTATTATTGTCTTTTACTCCCTTTACATATTTTCTTAAAGTTGTTTTGGTCTATATTCACTGCCTACTGTATTGGCTCAATGTGGCTTGTAAAGACTCTAAAGTAGGAGAGAATGTGAAAGTAGTGTTTTTTTTTTTGTATCTTAATACTGTCATTTCTAGCAAATTTTATAGCCATTTAGATCTAAAATTGTGAATTTAGTTGGAGAAGAGGTGACAAAAGTATTATGAAGATAACAAACTTTTGAATCTATTGTCTGTATTCACATTTGTTTCATTTTCAAGTGTTTTAATCTTTCTAAGGCTCTTCTCTTTTTAATATAAGCCATTAACACATATATTTGTTACATTCAAAGTCATTTGTAATTCGATGGAACAATTAAGCATTTCTTTTCCACTTGAATATTTGTTTGATGGTGTGGATTCTGTACATGAAGCTATGAATTCACATAATTTGGTGTTAACTATAAGCATTTTCTTTTGCATTGGGATGAAAGGGAAAAGAAGTTCTGTGCTATTTTTTTCCTTTAAATTGCATTTTTCATGACAACCAATTCTCAATTCTTCACTTTTTTTTTTCTTTTCCAGGCTCCTACTTGATGCAACCATTTTCAACAGGCTCGAATGAAACAGGCGAAGAGTACAAGTATTCATCGCCTGATGGTGGATTAGGCAATTCAAAGGCTTGGTTCTCATATGATGAACTATCTACAGCCACAGGTGGTTTCTCATCACAAAAGATCTTGGGTGTTGGTGGATTTGGTTGTGTATACAAAGGTCTTCTGCAAGATGGAAGAGAAGTAGCTGTGAAGAAGCTGAAGGCTGGTGGTGGACAGGGTGACCGAGAGTTCAAAGCTGAAGTTGAAATTATCAGCCGTGTTCATCATCGCCATTTGGTCACACTTGTTGGCTACTGCATAAATGAGCAAGATAAATTGCTTGTCTATGAATTTGTTTCAAACAATACCCTTTACCACCACTTACATGGTATACATATATTACACATCTTTAAACTAAAAGTAATGATTGAAATAATCCTTTTACTCTTTTTAATATCATGTATATATGCAGGATCTGGCCAGGTTATGGATTGGAGTCTTCGAGTTAAGGCTGCTGCAGGTTCAGCTAGGGGACTTGCTTACCTTCATGAATCCTGTAATTGCCTTTATTTTTATTTTTTTCTTTCCTTTTCTGACTTAGATTTTGGTGTATTTTTTATTGCACTGCTTAGTTCACTGTTTTTGCTTTGGCATCTTTGATCAAATAAGCGTGATTGCATATGGAAATATTTCGAAAAGTTTTATGCTCCTTTAAGTGTCAAGCCTTGATGTATACCTGTATTATGCAAATGAGATTCATAATCATAACCAATTATGATTTCTATGATCATACTAATATACTTTTTTTCAATTGATACCTAATTTCTAGCATTGACTTGTTTATTATGGATTAATCAGGTCATCCACGTATCATTCATCGAGATATTAAAACGGCCAATATTCTTTTGGATAGCAACTTTGAAGCAAAGGTAGGCCCCAAACTGTGTGGCTCATATTTTATTATAGTGAATGATTTTATATACTCTCATATGTTCCTTTTTGTTTTATGAGTTGGGAAACTTGATCACTACATTATAATCTGAGTATCTGATGAATTTCACAAAATGTCTTGGTGGAGAAGTTTCACATTTTACAGTTTGACACTTTGACATGTTCTGTTTATATTTATCACAGGTTGCTGATTTTGGGCTGGCAAAGCTTGCAGAGGAGCTAGATTTGAACACACATATCTCCACGCGTGTCATGGGAACCTTTGGGTGTGTGTCTTTCATGCTGAAACCCTGGAGTTTTCTTTGAGATTTTAGGGTTGCTTATGAAGTTGATTTTATTGATAATCTTCATAACTTGTTGCTAAATTACAATCTGAATGCAACTTTGATATTTCTCTTCAAATGATTGCTGTGTGTCTGAGGAAGTGCATCTCATATCATCTACTGTCTGAAATCTGGTCTTTGATCATGATCATACATCTCTTTGTTCAGGTACATGGCTCCTGAATATGCATCAAGCGGGAAATTGACTGAGAAGTCTGATGTGTTTTCATTTGGAGTAGTGTTATTGGAGCTGATTACTGGTCGTAAGCCCGTCGATCAATCTCAGCCATTGGGGGACGAGAGCTTAGTTGAATGGGTAAGTTGGAAACAATCTTTCCTTTGAACATTGGCATCTATTGATTTAGAAACCAGTGGTTTTTCTTCTGTTGACTTATATACGTGTGCATTTTTGTCATATGGTTCTATTTACTTCTTTTGGATGACTATAACTACTAAAACACTGAAATTGAGTTGCATCTTAAAGAAAAGGGGAATTACAAACTCATGTTTTTGTCAATTACAACTTGCATTATATCCATAAGTACAGGATAGCTGTATAGTAAGTGCATTATATCAAAATGCCTCTGGAAGTCGCTAAAAAGGGTATTATAATCCTCAGGCTCGTCCACTGATGACACAAGCGCTGGACAATGAAGACTTTGATGACTTGGCAGACGCTCGATTAGAAGGTTCCTATGATCGACATGAGATGTTCCGGATGGTGGAGGCAGCTGCTGCTTGTGTGAGACATTCAGCTTCCAAGAGACCAAAAATGAGCCAGGTAAATTTTACAATATGACTGCTTACTCTTGATTACAAGGACTTTGAAATCAAGATTGTTCCTTTAATTGCAAACATCGTATTCGGAAAGCTATTTCTATCATAACAGCATCCTCTTGGGCCTTAACCACTTTTTTAGTTGAAATCCTAGAAGCTCTAATTTAGTAGTCTGTATGTTTAACCAAACAAACTTATCCAATTTCCTTGTATCCGCAACTGGGAAAACACCTATGAATATGAAATTTGCCTTGGAATTCATCTTGACTCAGACTTGGGTTTGGACCTGGGAATTTCTGACCCGAGACCCAGATTGAAACTAACCCGATTCGCCCACAAATTTTGACCCGAAACCTAAGAATGAACCAAACTCGATTGACCCACAAATTTCTAATTGGTTGGGTTAGGTTTGTTTCAAAAAGTTATAAAAGTTCAGCCCAGGAGAACACATATCTTGAGTTCAATTTTGGTTAAACTCACATAGGTGAGCAAGAGCTATAAGCAGAGGATGAGGATACCTTCTAGCCCTAAACTTGCAAAAAAAAAAAAAAAACTTCAAAATTTTAGCTATTGTAATTGTTTTAATAATTACAAGAGTTAATATATTTTTTTATGTAAAGTGGTGTTGATTTCAACTCTATTTCTAGGTGGTGAGAGCATTGGACATGTTGACAGAGACGTCGACAGATCTATCAAACGGAATGAGACCTGGGCAAAGCGAGATCATTGATTCAAGGGAGCAATCTGCTCAGATCAGAATGTTCCAAAGAATGGCATTTGGGAGCCAAGACATGAGCTCTGACTACCCCAACAGCCAAGGCAGCTGGGTTAGCGGTGCTGGACCTAAACCCAATTGAAGAACCCGAACAAGAACGAGAACGAGAACGAGAACAAGAAGAGGTTACAAAATCTGAGGCGAAAGATCCTTTGGAAATGAACTGATCAAATCTTGGTGAAATGGACTGCTGCTAACTGATGATGATAGCTTTTAAGATTGCAATATTGGGGATACATTTTCAAGTAACTGGACGGGTGATGAAAAATCACAATGGCTTTGAGCATTTTTCTTGGAGCATGTATAGTATAGACCGGTTTCGAAAATGTTGTGTTTGGTGGGTGAGGAAGACTCGCCAATTGCCATGGTTTTGTAATGGCAATGAATATATTGTTTTGCACTTGTACTTTGTGCACTTGACTTCTCCTGTTTTCTTCTTCTATACATTTTTTTAGGAGGGTTTGGGAGTTACTCTTGATTTATTTGTAAGATAATTTGTCTATACATTCAACATCATTTGTCAGAAACATTGCATTATATGCAAATAGAGTGAAAAAAGAAGGCAGACAACATTGCATTATCTGCAATTTTTTTTTGGGTGTAAAAAAGTTAGGGTGAGTTCAGCTCCGGTCACCATTATGGACGCTCCAAGGGTGATTACATGCTCTTATCAACTGAATTAACATGTGTGTTGATAATGATTGCTAAATTAGATTTTTGTTGTGTGGATAAGCTTGGGAAATTAGAACACCACTTGTGTATAAGCTTGGGAAATTAGAAGTTTTTGTCATCCTTTTTTTTTCCGCTGGTGATAGAAGGGTCGTCGTCGTCGTCGTCGTCATCGTCATCGACCTAGTGAGGCTCTACTACAGCGGAACAAGTGGGGTCAAGATGGGGTACCCCTACCCAAGGGAAAGGAGTACGCCCGATAGACTCAAAGAAAGATTGAAATTCAGCTTTGTAACAATAATAACTGAATTTAGTTAAAATGCACCAAAATTGATATAGGGACTAAATTCATCTCATAGCAAGTGTATAAAAGTCAATGAGTATGAGCATGCACCGATAAAAGAAGAACTGTCAATTGGTTGGGTTATGGGTGGTGGAGCACTTCCACCACCTGACCCGCAAATAAAAATGCCCCACCCGGCCCACCCATCACCCAAACCACCTATCACCCGCTAGTTATATGGGTGACCCGTTCACCCGTATAACTGTTGTATTTTTCCATTATCTGTATTGGATTATTTAATACTAATAATTCAATATGAAAAAGCATATAAAGATAATGATTCAATAAGTAAATTATCAATACACTAAGTAAACAGAAATGCAAATGCATAATTCTAAAAGCAATATTAAAAACACAAAAAAATACATCATAAAATGTTAATGTTAACAAGATATTGAAATTTCCATTCAAAATATGAGAACGCCTTTAAAATATACTAGGATAACTGGAATTTAAAACGGGTTAAGTGGTGGTTTGGGTGAAACAGGTGATGGGTTGGGTGGTGGATGGGTGATGGGTCGGGTTATTTGGGTGACAAACTCCCACGCATATCCGATCCGTCAACCGTTTCACCCGTCACCCAATCCCGCCCCTCACCTATTTTGTTTGGCTTTTCGCCCGTTTATTTTGGATGTGTTAAACGGGTGAATTAGTCACCCGTGGGTAATTGATAGGCCTACGAAGAAGAGAAGTTGTACTGTGTAGTATGGAGATAATTTGTGAGAAGGAAGAAAACAAAAAAAAAAGTTTTAAGGATAATTTCTCTCAAAATCAAAATTAATTGGCTTCAAAACATCTGCAGTACTACAACTTTGATAATGGGCCATATATGTTTAGCGAGAAGAAACGCAAGACACGTGGGGCCTACAAAGGCGGCCCGTGGAAAATGCTGTTGGCAAAGTTGTCGTGGGACGTGGGCGCTGGGCTACGCTACGCTATGGTTCGTACGGGTAGCTAACTTTAAACGAGTCACGTGCCGCGCACCCTCCATTCAAACTTTCCACCACTTGTTTTTTATAAGCAGCTTGCATTAAATAATTTAATGGGACCCCCCAACGCCCATGAACTGTGATTTTTTAGAATGACACGACACATTTTCGATGTGTCTCAAAATTGTTCACTACATTTTTATGGGGTATTAATTTTCCTAAAAATTCTTTTTTTTTTTATAAAGGAAAGAAGTTAATGGATCAATTTGACGTGTCGTCGGTCGCCCAAGATAAATTTTCAAGATTTTTGAGTGAGATTTTTGAGTGTCGTGTGCACGGACGGACCAGGAATTAAAATTAGGGTGGATTAATTAATACTGATAATTTTTTGGTGGACTAAAATACCTTATTTTAACTAATTTACTACTAATATTACCTTATTTTTTATTTTTTTATAATTAAATTTACACTATTTTAATTTTTTATATTTTTTTACGGTGGGCTGGGTCCGTCCCTGGTTGTGTGAGTAGGAAGGTGATAGAGGATTGTCATCTTCGCAATCTAATATGTCACTTTGTTGATCTCCTTATAATTATGCGTCAGTCTTCTTATCTCGAATCACTAAAGAGAGACAAGAATGCCTGCCGTAATAAGTTGGATCTCTCACAAACAACAACAAATGTCATTGATGGCATTAATGAGATAAATGTTGTCACTTTCAATCTCGTTCTTCGAGTAACCTAAACGGAGTGCTTTGTTGACTCCATTCTTAAGGCCAAGGGCCTCAACCAAAATAACATAATGATTTCTGCAATTTTGTAGTCGAGTCACTGAAAATAAAATCAAAAGAAAAGAAACTAACTGTGATTTTCGCTTCGTCAAAGTTGAATTTGACAAATCTTATTTGAGGTTTAGTCCATTGGATGTTTTTGCATTTTCTTCTTTCTCGTTGCACGTTTCTTTCACTATAAATTGAGTACGAAAAATTTAACCATTTTATGGTTAGTGTTATAAATTAGAGAGAATATGGAGAAATAGGGAGAAAGGAAAGAGTTCAGATCCATCTTATTAGGTCACCCATAAGGGCCTTTATATAGAGAGAGTACAAGATTAAATCTAGGGTTTCCATATGTACATCTAAATAATATATTATTATAACACTCCCCCTTAGATGTACATCACTAATTGTCTCGTTAAAAACCTTGTCTGGAAAACCCAATGGGACAAAACCAAGACTAAGGGAAAAAGAGTGCAATTATGATTCTTCTCTCAACTTGAAATATATCCTCCTTGCTTGAATGAATTGAGCATCCATCATGTCTTTGAGTTGAATCTTGTAATTTGAGAACACTTGATGATAGGTATTTTGGTTGATCAATCTATGTCGAATTCTCTTCATACATCATCGTTGGCTCCTTTCAACTTGATTTGATGGATGGATAAAAATTCTATTCTTTCACATATCTCGAACTTCAGGTAGAGATTGTCTCATCAGAGACCTTATATGACAAACTGCCTCATTAAAAACCTTGTTTGGAAAAACCCAGTGGGATGAAAACCAAAACCAAGGGAAAAAGAGTACAATCGTATAATAATGCTCCCCCTCAGTTAAACACACAATCTTTATGCAATAAATATATGTCATCACTGAATTTTGTAGAATATTGGTACTTCTGGACCAATAATCTTTATTTTATGTTTAGGGAGACAATAACTCATTGTCACATAAAATGACATTATTGAGGTAATGAAGCAAGGTACGGTAATGTACCTATTGTATTGAGATATAGTACTTCAAGATCTAATATCTCTTTCATTTTCTAATCGGGGACAAAAGGCAATCCTTTTCCACACTTAGCGATCTACTCTCATTGATGTACTTAATGGATGCGCCTTATCCATATTAAATCGCTTTAGGACCTTTTCTGCGTAGTTTGATTAAACATTTCATCCTTTGTATGCTCGAACTGCAGGCCGAGACAATACTTGGTAGTTCCTAAGTCCTTCATTTCAAATTCTCTTTTCAAATAATCAGCTTCTATTAGGATCTCTTCTGGAGCCCCAATAATATTGAAATCATCAACATAAACAATAATGATTACATATCCCAAATTTGTTATTTTATGAACAAACAAGGACCTATTTGATCGCTGACAAATCCTTGCCTTTGTAGATATTCTCTAAGGCGATTATACCACATTCTTCCCGATTGTTTCATTCCGTATAGCGATCTTCTAAGTTTAATGGAATAAATGTAATGTGGTTTTGATTCAAATGCTTCAGGCATTTTCAATCCTTCTGGGATTTTCATGTATATGTTGGTACCTAATGACTCATATAGGTATGTTGTTACCACGCCCACGAGTTGCATTTTCAAACGCTCAACAACGGTTAAAGCAACAAGGAACCCAAGTGTTGTTGCATCCACTGCTGGTGAATACATTTCCATGTAATCCACTCCAGGTTTTCGCGAGAACCCTTGTGCAACGAGCTATAACAGACTGATTTTGCACTTTATGGTGTTGGAACTACAGGTCCAAAAACATCTAGTCTGTTTAACGAATCCAATTCTGCTTTCCATCTTTTCCAACCATTTTGATGTCGACATTCCTCCATTGTTTGGGGATTATTGTCATCTTCTCCAATGACTTTTACAATAACTAAATAAGCAAAGATATCTTCTCGATACGCTGTACCGATACTTACATAATTAATCGACATTTCCAAATTGTTGCTCATGTCATTTTCTTTGCTTTAAGAGTCTTTAGATAGAATCTCTTCAGGAGTTCTATCTTCATGTTTATTTCGAGTCGACATGTCATCCTTTTGGGATGTAACTGGCTCTTTCCTCTTCCGGGGAATGTATCCTTAAATCCAAAAATGTCTTTCATGCTTCAAGCATGCTTATGTGTTGGCTTGGAATTTCTTCTGGAATCTCCAAATGAGTTGGCGCATTTTTAGTTGGTGTTTGTGACTTAATCACTTTCATGACATTGATAAATAACATGAGCTATAAAATCCCTAAACTTCCGGTTTAGTTATACAATTCGCTAAACTTCTGGTTTAGCTTTCTTCGGATTGAAAACAACAAGTTGCATCTCATGCAATCTCTTAACTTCTGGTCTCAATTTATTCTCCCCCTAAAGTTGGAATTTTCACCTCGCCAAAGTGTTAATCTTAATACCGAGCAATATATTGATCACCACTTATAAGCTCTATGTATCTTATAAACGATAAGGACCCAAACCCTTCGTCTAATCCCAACTTTCATTGTGTGGCATTACTTAACAATCATTCAGGGAGGTGGAGGACATATAAAGCATTTAATCTCTTCTAGAGACAAGCTTCTATTAGGAAAATTTTCTATAAGCAGTCGGTCCAAGTCGAATTTAATTATCGACATTCACATTTCATGACTCTATTTAATCAACGACTCATCCTAGTCGTGTATTTCATGTATAGCATTTTCCTAGCTATCAATTATGACCGCATTATTGACGACTCTACTAGGTCGTTTTGTGAATGTGTGTGAGAGCTACTCAATGCCCAACCACTACACTAATTTATTTTCATTCCCCTCCTTTTTCAATGGAACCAATGGGTTGAGGCATCTTTCAACATTATATGATTAATCCACAATGGTTCACATGGCGATGTAATATGTCCTCTTATATCACTTGAACTCAGTCAAGGAGCATATGAGCCTTTGTATTTACTTGCATATTATGTTGGCTTTGCTACTAACTCGCCAAGATCACAAGCCTTTCAAGGTCACTCTTAGGAAGAGACTTCAAGTCTCAAGATCTTTCGGTCCCATACCGATCATGCACATTATTATTTCACTTGAGTGACCAAGTTAATCATGCCACAAATATATCTTATCGTTAACTAACTTCCAGTTAGTGAGATTACATTATTCAATGGGATATACTCTTCTAGAGTCATCATAACCTTCACACCAAAATTTGCGCATGACTTGTGAAAACTTCTGGTTCTCAAATACTATATGGTGTGGCACTATTGAAAAATGTCAGTGATCTATACTTATGTTTGAGAGATTATCAACTCAAATCAGATAAATCATTATCTTGATTTTTAACATTAGATGCCTCAAAATGGGTGCATTCAGAATTTTTATTATAGACTAGACCGGTCTCCACACTTATGGTGTGGTTCTTATGCAACTGGTACAAGATTGATGATCAATTATGTCATTTATGGGATATCCCTTATCTTAGATGTTCTTCTGGATATCAAATTAACCCACGACGTCCTAGCTATAAGTCATAACCATGACTAACAGCCGCATGCGTAATATACCATAACCTCTTTCACACCCTCTTCCAGAGGAGGCATGCTTCCGGCATGCAAGAGGTTGGTCAAACATGACCTTGAACTTCTAGTTCATGCTAGGTAGGTGGTCATTTAGACATAGTTCTGAATATTGTAACGACCCACATTCCCTGTACTACTTCTACAGTACATGCCATATTTCTTGTACTACATCTAGAGTACATGGTTTGGTATGAGATCTCTTAACTCTCCAAGAGTTTATAACGATCTCTTCTTGACAAAATTCGATTCTTCAAGCTCGAATGGAGTTGATGATATGATACGTTCATTATAACTTAGCACATGTCTGTTGGAACTTCAAGTGCTTCATGGATCTCCCAAACATCTCATCTGTCAATTTCAAGTGACACTGTAATTTTATTTTTTGAACCATTTATCTTCCACTTCGGGAGGTGATATGTTCATATAGTTCCACTAATAAATTCTTCTCATCATACTACAAGAAGTAATTATGTATGTAAATCCACTTCTAGGGATAATACTCTTATGTATAAAAGCATCTACTTCAGGAGATGATCATTGTCACATAAATTTTATCATCTTCTTCAAGAAGTGATATTCTCTTCTCTATCATTACTCACTTCAGGGGGTAATGAGATTTATTATTTCATCTCTTCGGGGATGATTTCAAATTTGTCTTTACTGGGACATACTAGAATCCGCTTCAGAAAATGACAAGTTTTAACTTTAAGAACAAATAAGAATGTATATAAGCAATAACATAAATAATTAAATTGAAAAGTATAAATAAATAAAGAAAGTGTCATAAAATAATGTCAACTTCTGGTGACAAGAGATTGAATACGAAGTTTTCTAGACTTCTTTCCATCACATACTTCAGGATGTGATTATTCATAAGATCTTTCAATCATATACTTCAGGATGTGATTTCAATGAGACCTTTTAGTCACATACTTCAGGATGTGATATCCATGTGTGTATTTTATTATCTACTTCAAGAGATAATATTTTTCATATGAACTTTATCGTCTACTTTAGGAGACAATATTTTTCTTTTTCAATTTGCACATGAATTATGTCATTTACTTTAAGAGACGACTTTGTATCACCACTCACTACAAGGAGTAGGAACTTTTATTATATTCATCTACATCTGGGGATTGATCCAATTGGTTCATCCACTTCCGGGGATCATTTGATTTGTTTCATCCACTTCGGGGGTGGAAATTATCACTCCAAGTCTAAAAATAGAAATATTGTTTCATTCACTTCAGGGAATGAGATTATCACTCCAAGGATAAAATATGTTGTTTCATTCACTTTAGGGAATGATAATTATCACTCTAGGGATAAAATGAAGTTTTCATTTACTTCAAGGAACGAGGATTATCACTTCAGGGATAATCTTGTTTTGTACATTCAATTAACTCTTCAAGAGAAAATAATATAACATAATTAAGTATATAAAAATAAATAAATAAAAAATATAAGTACAATAAAATAAATAAAATAATTCATTCCCTGAAGTGAATGAATTATTTATAAATTCAACTCTTCAGGAGGAAATAATTATCACTTCAGGGATAATATTACTTGTAAATTCAACTCTTCAGGAGGAAATAATTATCACTTCAGGGATAATATTACTTGTAAATTCAACTCTTCAGGAGGAAATAATTATCACTTCAGGGATAATATTAATTGTAAATTCAACTCTTTAGGAGGAAATAATTATCGCTTCAGGGATAATTTTATTTATAAATTCAACTCTTCAAGAGGAAATAATTATCACTTCAGGGATAATATTACTTGTAAATTCAACTCTTCAGGAGGAAATATTTATCACTTCAAGGATAATATTATTTATAAATTCAACTCCTCAGGAGGAAATAATTATCGCTTCAGGGATAATATAATGATATTCCAATTTCTTCAGGGAATGGAAATAATCACTTCAAGGATTATATATCGATATTTCATTCACTTCAGAGAATGAAGATTATGAAAAATTATCACTTCGGGGATAATATATATTATCTTTATGTGTTCATATAATTTGTCTCAGTAGGGACAAATTTGTTTACAAATACATCCACTTCAGGGGATATACTATATATGATTTTAGTTTGTCGTTTCAGGGACAAATTACTATGAATATATCCTCTTCAAGGAGATATATCATATGCACAATTTTTATCCAATTGAACACGTAATATTAACGATAGAGATTCAAAATGTATTATATAGCAATTAAAGATGTACATAACCTGCTCAAGACTTAAACAAATATCATAGAACGTTCAATTTACAAACGATTAAACAAATAAAAACACAAATACGATCAAACTAAAAATATATATAGATGATCAAGTTTAAAGGTTTAAACAAGTACGTGTTAAAGTTTAATTGTTAAGCAAATACATGTTCATGGAAACATTAAAGGCTTAGACCCTTCGTGAAACATTAAAAGTTTATATAAAGCAATACAAACAGGGGAAATATTGTCGGTTTGATTGGTGTTTATATAAAGCATGTACGAATCAAACATATAATCAAATACACGATAAACATGTACGAAGTAATCGACCATCTATAGAGATTAGAATTCATACATTCACTCTTGAAAACAATCGTGCTGATAACGTGTTATAAATTAGAGAGAATATGAAGAAATAGGGAGAAAGGAGAGAGTTCAGATCCATCTTATTAGGTCATCCATATGTAGAGAGAGTATAAGATTAAATCTAGGGTTTCTATATATACATCTAAATAATATATTATTATAACAGTTAATATAATTTTATGCTAATGATCATTTTTTTCATTTATTAACTTCTCACCCTGTTCATATATAATTGTGCTTTTAGACTCAAAATCATTTTAATGTGGACTTGTTTTATCAATTGACCTTGTTTTATAATTGCACTTGTGTTTTTAGATAATTTCGACAAGTTTTATCAAATTGATCCCTTATTTTAATATGGACTTGTTTTCCTTTATATAGATTAAATAATTATTTATTTTTATACTCTATTTTTTTATGTATATTGAGTAGTATTTTAATACAAAATAAAATTTCCTTAATATGGGTAAGAAAGTGTACAAGAACATGTACAGTATATGTATGTATGAATGTTGTTCTGATGAATTTATCTGGCGATTAATTTAAAGTATAAAATTAGAGTTTATGAGATTTGACCATTAATTTATTAATAAAGGGATAAGATTAATTTAGTTTCTCAAAAAAAATCTTGAGAAGATTTATATCTCTAGGCATTTTTTAAGATAAATCCACCATAACAACATCGACTAGGGAGTAAATAATAACTTACCTCGAATTTTATAATAAACTAGTTGATAATTACAATTTTTTTGCCATTTTTTTTTTAATTTTGGTGATAATTAACTTATTACAATTATTGACAAGTTTGGTAGTGAATAGCGGGGGCTAGTAACATTTATTGTGATATTTAGGTCGAAGTGTTATCATCGTAGGTCTTCAGCTATTAGTCGAAATTCGTCTACAAATCAAATGACCACTATTTTCTTACACACATAGTATCATCTCCTTTAGTTTCTCAAAATGCATTTCACTTCCTCAAATCTGATAGGTTAAAATGCATAGTATTAATTTTGTAACTCTGTTGCTGACTACATTGTCAGGTCGTTTCACCGCGTCTTATCCGTCCCTCTTTACAACTGACATGAATTTTCTAGATCTCATCTGTGTTGGCCAACCCGGCCTGCTCCCATGAGTAGTCTCCTAACTTCTTTCTTTATAAAAAAAAATGATATGCCATTATAGGTCAAGATTTAATTCTCACATTAATCAAGTTCTAATGTTCCAAGCAATGTAACAATAGTATTCTCCTTTCACATAAATATATAAGAAAAAAAAAGTTGAAAAATCGCTTGGCGGATATCTAACCCTCAAATATAGAAATTTTTTAGTAGAGATCTAATTTATAATCTAATGTCATTTTCATGATTGTGGGTCACTAAGAAGTTTCAATGTGCACTAATACAAAAATCAACAATAATAGAAAAGAAAGTTATGATATATAAAAGTCATAAGGTAATGCAATACTTCACCCATAAACGTGCATGACTAGTTGACTTCGACACTGTCAAATAAAATTGAACGCTAACCAAAGCACAATCGATCAATATATATTATAAAAATTAACCGTGTTTGAAAAATTAATTAAGTTAATCCTGTCTTCACCTTATATTAAAAAATAATAAATTTTATTCATATTATTTCAATCTTTTTAATTAATTTTTCATTATTTGTATTTTGACTTCTTATAATATCTATCTTTTGTTCAAATATCTTAATTAAAAAATATTTATGATAAGATTTTTCAATATTTTTAAATTTTAGAAACATAGTCTTACCTGTGATTAATATTACTTTTGATACATGTCAATATTATTTCACCTTTTCTTATTAATTTTTATTATCTATTTTATATTAAAAAATATTTTATCTTATGATTATGTGTCCATCTTATATTAAAATAATTCTTTGTTAATACATAAAAAATTTAAAATTCCTTTTTTTAATCTTTTTATGTAAAATAATATTTATGTAAATAATATTATTGGACAATATCAACTAAAATTAATTATAGGATCTATAACTATATATTAAAGTTGTATTTTTTTGAGCCACCACATAAAGTTTAGACCTACTTTATATTTTAAAAAATCAACTTTTAATCATATTACTTTATATTTTTCAAAAAAAATTCTATCTATTTATTTATAAAAAAATTAGGAATTCGAAATTTATTTAAAATAATAATAATAATATCTATATATATATCTACTTCTATAAAAGTTTTCTTAAATTAAATATTTAATTATATTATATTTTTCTATATTTATACTTTATTTATAACATATTTAAAAATAATTTTAAAATCTGAATGGTAGTGAACACGACAGGTATACTAGTTAGGCATGAACACAATGAAAATTCACGATCTCATTGCTGCTATAGGGAATTTCAGGGGGAAATTCAAAACAAAAACATGTATAAATTTGTTATGTCCGTGAGAGACTTTGATTGTGAGAAGAGAAAGAAGATAGAAAGATAGAGAAGGAAGATAGAAGAATTCAGAGAAGAAGAACAGAGAAAGATAGGAATAGAATTCGTTTCAATATCTGGATGCCTATTACAGAGAGTTTTCCACCTTTTAATATGTTTTCACATATTTACAACCAAGCCCAGGCTTCTTTCATATTATACAAAACACCCCTTAATTGCCTAATGATACACTCATACCCAATCATTACATTACTCCCCTCCTTAAAGAATCTTGTCCTCAAGATTCATAAAAAAAATCAGGAAAGTAATGAAACATCAGCCTCTTCCGTAAGTTGCATTTTTACTGACTTGCTAAGCTGAATTTGTGAACTGGAACTTGCAAAATCAGCCTCTTCATTTGTATTTCCAGTGTAGCTTGTAGTCAAAGTTGACCAAACTTGCAATTGTTACCAACTCAAAGGCAAACTGAAATTTATCTCAAGCAAGACACCAAATTCAGCAGCTAAAGCAACTTATACCAGGATCAAATTCAGCAGATGAGTTTGAGCAGAAAATCAGCAGAAAATCAGAAAATTTAGCAGCTGGCAAGTAGCATAGTCTTTTAGAAAATCAGCTGGCAACTTTCCCATGATGGCACCAAATGAATTTGAATTTGAATAAACTTGAATTGTGAGCAACTTTGGAAGATTGCCTAACAAAACCTGTGCCCAAATTCAAACTTGTGCAGCTTCCAAACCTGTACAAACTTGAAGTTGTCTCTTCATTTGAAAAAAGAACAAGTAATCTTCCACAAACATGACTTGGATGAATTTCACTTCACTTGGGCAATCTTCTAGTTCAACAGACCACGTGAAATCAAGTGTCAAAATCTTGCACCAAATTCTGAAAAACCACCCATCATACCTGAAGACTCATCATTTTGCAAGGCCCAAGCTGAACATCTTGATAATGAACTTGAATTGCCTTGAAATCCCCTTGTCACTAACACCATCTCCAGTTTAAATTCAAAACTTTAGACTCCATTGTGGACAAAAAATGATAATTTCCTCCTTTAGGCTCAATGTTGTCAACGTGCAGCATAACACCCAATATCTTCTAGCCATGAATATGCAAAGTAGTAACCAATCACCAATTAACATATCCTCAATCCTCCAGGGTCCCATTGTAGCCTTTGATCCTTAATTTCAACCTCCATAACACGATTGTAACCTCTGAATTCCAATGCCAATCCAGCAACAAACAAGGCAAAGACTCCGCCCGGGTCAAAAATAAAAATCGATCTATCGAACTTGCTAGTTTGATCATAGTTTTCAATTCCAGGATCAAAGATAGAAATATCGTTCCCTACCCTGAGATCAACAATCCAAGAATCAAACTCACAACTAGGCATCAATTTTAAGGACTCTTTTACAACAGCATTCACCCATTTTTCTTCATCAAGAAAATCATACATCAACTTATTTGAATCCGTACTCATGCTCAAACAGAAGTAATGCCCATATGCATCTCCACATGAAAAACAGACTGAAGCAGATGAACACATGCCCTTAATTCCTGGGTCAAAAACTAAATCTCCATCCCACAACCTATGCCTATCAATAGCTTCGATTACAAGTACCCACTCTACATCATGGTTAATCACACTTGTTCCCATTGGAAGCACACCATGCCTAGACATTTGAGCAAACACCTTGTGTGCAGTTGCATTTTCTGAGGTCTCCACATTTTCAATTGTATTCAACTTTAAATCACCCAAACCAAATTCCATTGATCCTTCAAATGTAGCGGTAGAGATAACCGACCCAAAAGAATTAGAGATTACCTTACTTGAATCATTAATCGATTCTGAAGCTGTCATTTTTTGCTTGGAGTTTGGATGCAGTTGTCCATCAATGTCACCCATCTCTTGAAAGGATTCACCCATGGATTGATTCGTAACCAAATGGGAATCCATTTTCTTTGTTTCGCTGGATGAATCCTTCGACTTGATTATCACACTTGTTTCAAGACTTCCGCACTCCATTTGATTTTGACCATGACTTTCTGGTATTCCAATTGCCTCTTCCCCGGCGACCGATGACACGCCAAGATCGCTAATCCGGGCAATTTGTCGCTTCTCCGATTGAATTTGAGAATTGATCGGCGCTTGATCACCCTCGAATTGGCCAGCATCTTCGATCGGAGATTGCATTTCAATATCACTCGGTCTATCACTCGATCCGTCGGTGCTTTTGGAACCCAGAAACAGTTCTAACCGACAACAATCATCGTAGATACACCTTCCGTTCAAAGAATCGAACGCCTTGAGGGCTGAATTGTGATTTTGGAAACGGATTCTTGAATGAAAGGGAGCCTCGTCATCGAATACTTCTATGATTTCCAAATTTCCAAAGTTGGAGAATACTTGATCCAAGATTTCCCAAGAGATCAAGTACTCCACCAGATGAATCTTGACAAAAATCGTCCGGCTTTCCTTTTCTTTAGGTCCATCGCACGGCTGAATCGATTTTCTTCTTTGAGTTGCAAGAGACCGCAATAGTTGCTCCAATTCATCAAATTTTCGATCGATTCTCCAGTAAAACTCATCACTACGCCTGAATAACCCATCCGCCATGGCCAATTGTTCAAGCTCCGTCGAACTCACTGAATCAGGTCAAAATGAAATTGAAAACTTTGAATGCAAGATCTTATAGCTCTGATACCAATTTGTTATGTCCGTGAGAGACTTTGATTGTGAGAAGAGAAAGAAGATAGAAAGATAGAGAAGGAAGATAGAAGAATTCAGAGAAGAAGAACAGAGAAAGATAGGAATAGAATTCGTTTCAATATCTGGATGCCTATTACAGAGAGTTTTCCACCTTTTAATATGTTTTCACATATTTACAACCAAGCCCAGGCTTCTTTCATATTATACAAAACACCCCTTAATTGCCTAATGATACACTCATACCCAATCATT
The DNA here is from genome assembly GCA_964016875.1 of Fallopia convolvulus. NCBI lineage: Eukaryota > Viridiplantae > Streptophyta > Magnoliopsida > Caryophyllales > Polygonaceae > Fallopia > Fallopia convolvulus. The sequence goes on along the minus strand of OZ024735.1, from coordinate 31,318,192 downwards.
ACAAAATCATCGTGTCAATTCATTAGGTTATAAAAGTCTCTCCAATTAATAACACGGTCCACCCCATTTATATACTATAGTATGTATTAAATAAAATATACGAAAATCCACCAATAATTAAACAAATGAATAAAATATAAGAAATCATATGTATCTTTCACAAAAAGCCAACCGAAAAAAAAGAAGACAAAATGAATTATTAAATTAGTTATGACTCTTAGATACAAATAACCTTGTCTAGCCTTCTTCTCACATGTGCTCCATCTACCCAGTCTTGTTCCTCCTTCTTCTTTTTATGTATCAAAATCCACGCCTTTTTAAACGGACTGACTGATCGATCTAAGAAACAAAAATTGAAAAGATCGAATTGAAGATGGGGTTCAACTGGAAGGGAGATGTGTTGCTTTCAAAACCGTTGTTAGAAGTAAGTTATGGAGAGGATCAAAGGAGATGCAATACATCCTCTTTGGGTGCAACATCACAAAGGAAGATCGTTTGTGTGACGAGTGGCAACTCTTATTTTGGTGCTCACTTGATTAAGGACTTGTTATCTCATGGATACCTAATTCGGGTCACCATCCAAAACCCAGGTAATAATGTTTCCGATTATTTAATTTCTGGGTCTGCCACTCCTTAATTTAATTTGAGCCTTTGTTGATCATTTTCGCTATAACTCAATTAATCAACTTAATTTGATTTCCTTCTATATGGTATGCTCATTTAATTTTGTACGTGTATATATGTGTGGATTGTTTGTTTTTTTTGTGTTAATTGTGATATATATATGGCATTTAATTAAGTAGGGGATTTGGAGGACATGAAGAGGATGATGAGCAATGAAGAGATGAATCAATTGGAGAGTGTGGTGGTGGCCAAAATTGGGAATTTGGAGGCACTTTGTGAGGCCTTTAGAGGATGCCATGCTATTTTCCACACTTCTTCTTTCATTGATCCACATGGTGTCTCCGGTTACACGGTAACTAAGTTACTAATTAACTTTAATTGCTTCAAATTCAATCCTAGATCTTCATCTGAGATTGTTTTTTTACCTATTCATTTACATTAGTGAAAAGCTTGCAACTAAACATAGTAGTTGAACGTTTCAAAAAAAAACATAATATTTCAAACTGAAATTGCAAAAGTAATTAAGTTATTTTTTAGAGTTAATTCAAGTAATTATAATGTTCGACTGAAAAAGTCGATTTTTATGATCCGATGACCTATCGGCCTGTTTTTTAGTTCATTATCTTTGAATGACAAATTGATGGCGTATTAATTTTGATTTATAGAATGCAAATAAATGTTTTCATTAATCGAGATTATTTTATACTATGAGGACAAAAATCGAGATTTATTTATAATATATAATTTGAAAAAAAAAATTAAGCAAAAGCTAGCCTGTCATTTTTTGTTTTATTCTTATGTAAAGAATAATAACAATAATAACTCTAGCTAGCAGGAAGAACAATGCCACAAATTATTATGATTCTAAAATAATTGATTGATTAAGGACAGGCCCCAAAAAAAGGATCTAGAAGAAAATTCATAGCAAGTATGTTTTTATTAATCAAGATTATTTTATATGAGTACAAAAATCAAGATTTATTTACACTCCAATAATTTGAATTTTTTTAACAAAGCTAGGCTGTCATTTTTTTTGTTTTATTCTCATGTAAAGAATAAAAAAAAATACTCAAGTAGCAAGAACAATGCCACAAATTATTATGCATGATTATAAAATAATTGATTGATTAAGGACAGGGCCCCAAAAAGAGATCTAGAAGGAAATTAATAGCAAGTGGAACTCTAATCTGTCATTAGGATATTCTAATGCCACAAAAGTTAAGGTGTCATTTTTTTTGTTTTTATTCCCATGTAGGGCATTTTACCTCTAATTGAAATGGGAGTTAAAGGGGTTAAGTTTTGACAAGTTCAAAGTTGTGAAATTAAGAAAATTCTCCACAAATTGAGGATTCGTTGTTGAAACATATCATTCATTGCCCATATAGAGAGAGAGTAACTTGGGTTTGGTATACATACTTTTAGTAGGTATGTTGTCTTGTCATCCTTGTTAGTTTTTCTTTCCTGATCCTTATTGTCATCAAACTTAATTAATTTAGATTCACTATTTCACAAATACCTACCTTATAGAGAAGCAATGAGCATGTAAATACGCAATAGCCCCTTTAATTAGGTCAACACCTTATTTAAGTTTGGACAATAGGCCGGGTAGGCATCGACCTTTGACTAACTAGTAGTAAGTGGCCACCAATTTCTTCTTCTTTCTTAGGCCAGGGTGATCGATATATGATCAATTGGCAACCACAAATTAGTCAAAACTCAAATTTTGAACTGCAGACCTCCTATTGATCATGGACTAACCAAGGTAAAAACAGCATTTCTAGAGTATAACTCAAAGTGTAAATATGATCGTGTGCATGTATTAATGCAGGAAAGAACAGCATTTCTAGAGGCAGAAGGGGCAAGGACTGTTATAGAAGCATGTGGAAGGGCAGCCTATGTTAAGAGATGCATTTTCACATCCTCTCTATTGGCTTCCATTTGGAAACCTCACACACAAGAACAAGTTGTTGTGGATGAATCCTGCTGGAGTGATGAGGACTTTTGCAGAGATAACAAGGTAATTAGTCGTAATAATTGATGATTACATGCACTTACAAGTGATATAACTCATGTATCAAACTCTACATTGTAAAATATTAAGTTTTGGATTGTGAAAAATGAATGCAGCTATGGCTTGCCTTGGGAAAGACAAGGGCAGAGAAAGTAGCATGGGCAAAGTCAAAGGAGATGAAGGTGAAGTTGGTCACAATGTGCCCTGCCCTTGTCATGGCTCCTTCTTTCCGTAATGCTCAATTTGAAACCTCCCTTCCTTATCTCAAAGGTAATTATTTCTCTTTGCTCTTTGCTCTAGCCTAATTATATTGGATCCTAATTGATGAAAACCTTATGATTAAAAGTTTGAAACATGAATATCCATTCAAAATGGTAAATACATAAAAGAAAATGCATGTAAACTTTCAAAAACAAAATCCTTAAAACATATGGTGAAAACTTGTCTTTGAAACTCATTTTATTTATGTGTTTAATTTGTTGATTAATGTAGGGGGGAAGTTGATGTTTAGAAGGGGGGTGTTGGCGGTGGAGGATGTGACGAAGCTAGCCAAGGCTCATGTCCAAGTCTATGAAGCCATGGACCATGGCGATGCCAATGGCAGATACATATGCTTTGATCGAGTCTTAAGCACCTTGGAAGATGTCGTTAGACTCGAAACCAATTTGAAACTACATGGATTATTATCGGGAGACGACGAACACCAACAAATTCACACGGACAAGATTACTAACCAACGGATTACAAAATTGTTGGCTGTTCAAGCCTCTAGGAGATGGTCTTGCAATAGCTAGCTACATGTTGAGGGGGGAAAATGTAACTTTTTGAGAACTATAAAGCACTTTATTCACTAGTATAAAATCCCTTGCTAGTGGTAGGTTTTGCGTTTTCGACAAGGGATAGATGCATCATGGTTTTTGGATGTATAAAGTGCTTTATTAATCGCTCTTCCTAGATTTAGTGGTTGGTAGGTGCAAAGGTTTAGCCCTCAGTGAGTTCCGTTGCGGGGTGGTTCAAGAAGAGTTGAAAAGAAGTAATAAGACAGGGCCGACCATCACAAAGGAAATGATCAGATCCTTGTGAAGAGAGAGTATTCGGATAGAGGTTGCCTAGAGAGGGATGTCGGTTTGTAGGATTGTGGTACAAGGTGTAGGGGTAGGTTTTTCAAGTTTGGGTCTAGGGTTTAGAGGGTAAGGCTTTGATGTATGTATCTATTGTTTTCTTGTTTCAAGTTGGTTTGTGTTTGCTCTTCACTTTGGATTTTGCCTTTCTTACTTTCCTTGTCATCATCCTTGTCTTTTTTACTTTTATTTGTGTTTTTAAAGTTAGATTTTAACTTTTGGAAAGTACACTTTCTATATTTAAACCAATTGAGCACTCTAGACTCGAGATAAAAGCGTCTCTTATCGATTATTACTAGCTTTAGTTCTAGTGGGGTTGTAAAAAAATTCTAAGGTGGAGTTGATAGATCTCAATCGTTAAATAAAATATTAAGATTATTTTTTTCCTATTACAAAATTCGCTTATGATTTTTTTTTTCTTTTGAATTATTTCCCTTAGAATTCACCCAGTTACTATAGGAATTTAGAACTTCACCCATAGAGTTTCTTTTTTTTTGATCATGTCGGAACAAAACTATTATTGTAATAACTGCGGTTTTTGAGGATATTTTTGAATTTTTCTCGGATATCCTTTTAACCTCTTTGTCCGTTTTAACGCTTAATCCAATATTTTTGTTGAAGATTAAATCCTAGAAAATTCTTGTTGATATCCTAAAATCACAAAGTAATGATTTTATGGATCGGTGTGAATTCTAAGATTTTTCAATGGAAAAAGAATATTTATTGGATAAGCCGTCTTTTTAATTATGTATTGTAAAGGATTTAAAATACGAAACGGAAGCCCTAAAAATTGAAGGTAGCAAGATAAAATCATGGAAAATTAGTTTTATTGGTCTACATAATTTACGGGACGTTTTGTATTTAGTAAGTTTTTCCATCCGAGGTACATAATTTTACCGCTTTAACGCGAGTCCCGTTCCGAGACGGGTTTGGTTTGTAAACCGCCTCTCATATGCCTTAATTAGGAAGGGACCGAGAAAGAGATAAGGAGGTTGGACTTTTCCAACCATTTCGATCAACTCAAAAGTAAGGAAGGAGCGAGAGAGAGCTAGTTAGGACGACGGTCTCAGGTGAAAGAATTTCTTCACCGCCGACCATCCTCTTCTCCCGCCATCTCTGCCTAGCTCACCTCCTCCTCCACCTAACTTCTACTTCCATCCTTTTGGGCTTGTTGCTGCTGCGAATTGAACCAGCAAGAGGACCAAGGCGGAGCGACGCTGGCTCGAGAGGAAGAATTCCATCACCGTCGGTCATCTTCTTGCTTCGTCAAACGTCGTCGCCGGCAATCGTTAGCTTCTCCGACCACCACCCACTGCAAGGGCTGCCACCGGGCAACGCCCAGCCACCCTTAGGCTCGGGAATCGAGCCACCATGGAGCCAAACGAGCCATGGGCTCGAGTGAAGGTATATACGATAGAAATTAATTAGCGGGTTAGTTGCAGAGCCACCATAAGGGACTTTCGGTTCCGCTTTGCTAATTAAATTTATGGTTTTTATAATCTTGACGTTGATACGGTCTCATAGGTTCAAACCGCTTGAGAAACGGACGTTAGGATCTTCAGTTATAGTGAATACAAGTTTTGGATACCGATTGGCAGGTAAAGGACTTCGAATAATTACTCAGGATTCGTTGTTAATCCGTTTGATCCGAGATTTGGTAACCTTTAAGAACTGTTGCTAATGAACAATTTTTATTTAGAAAATTATTTCAAAAGTGAAGCGGATAATTAGTTATAATTCCGCCAAGATGGCTCCTTAAAGCATGATAACTAAGGATTTATTATATATCGATATTCGGAAATTAAATCGTTTATCGATTAGGAAGTTGTAGGAGTTGACAATAAAACTAAGAAGTGTTTCTGTGAGCTCGTTGCTGAGAAATCCTTTTGTTATATTTGTCAGAAGGATGATAAAGATTACTGTTGGAATCACTAAGGACGTTGAGCACGCCTTCTAAGGCAAGTGGACGATTCTCTCTTGCGTTATGGTTATTAATGAGGAATTGAATTCCATTTGTTCCTCATGTTGGGAATAATTTGTATGTTTAATATAGTTTAATAGGTTGTTATTTTGTTAGAAATAACGACATGGTCGTTATTGTAGTTTTTGCGCTAGAACTGAACTTAGGACCGTTGTGTGACCTTGCGTGATTAGTTGTCTCATGCGGAGACATTGTTGTAAAGTAAGAGAACTAGAGATGGAGTTTAGACTCCAAGACATCTCTTTAGTGGTCTTGTGCTGAAACACTGTTGCAAAATAGGTAGTCTAGGGGTAGGATCCGAGTCTCCAATGACCTCTTTATAACAAAATCTGTATTGGGGGCGTAGCTTGCTAGCGTATCTTAATATTGGAGTCATGACTCATGTCACGTTTCACGTTGAAGGAGGAAATTGGTGCACTCTAGCTAAGTGCAATTGACACTCGGTTGTTGACCGAATCTCGGTTGTTGGCCGAGCATGTATAAATGATCATGGATGAAATAGACCCTCTGATCTCGGTTGTTGGCCGAACTATGTAAAAACTATTAAATGGTGTGAGTGCACAGATTGAGAGTAATGAAAGATTGGTGCGTTAGGCACATTAATGTACCAAAATGGTTAGTCTATTCGATAACCATTCTTGCTCCTGGTTATGAATGATTCTTAATCAATCTTTGATTAAGTAAATCTGATTAGTCGATGGAGGCTTTTTAAAATGTTATGTGATTAATATGAGTTCCCAACAATTGTTCATGTTTCGTAAAGGAACCACAAGTTGTGGTGTCCTATCTCTTGAATATACGAGTCTCCTTCTTATTCTCTATAAGACTGCTAACTGTTGGATCATAATCCGAGTTTAATCGGATTTGGATGCCAATATGTTTAGTTACAACCATAAGAACCAAGTTAGTTTCTCCGCTTGCTTAGTCTTTTATTAGACTAACCCGTCCATCTTCTTTTCTTTTATATGGCCGGCCGGTGTCCACCGTTGGTTTACGATACATCGGGTTCTTCTTGGAAGTTGATTCAAGAGGCGGATTCCGAGGTTTGAAGCTCCAGAAGTGGAAGAAAGGTTTCCAATTGCTATACTTGATTGAAGATCATGGTTGAACTACTTCAAAGTGAAGCAGAGTTTCAGAAATAAGAACTCAAGGAAGACTGGATAAAGATTTTGTTTAAATAGAAGGTTGTTCTATTTATTTACTAATTCTTTTTAAGTTAAGGCTTGTATAAGACCTTTTATTCTCTTTTCCGCTGTAAAGTTTTACTTAATTTTGTTAGGTTTTAAATGGTTTCGTTTACCTTGTTTTAGTTTGTTCAGTCAGTTTAAAGCCTTGGGTAGCTTCGGTTTAGTCTTAATCGGGGTTACTGGCGGTAATACCTCCAGGGTAGGAAGGGGGTGTTACAATTATCATCATTATCATACAACCAAAATACCTATCTTATTTACACCTTTCTCTTAAAATTTTAATCCTTTCCATAAACATTTTGATATTGGAAAGTAATAGTTTTGGAATCACAGTAAAATGCCGTTAAATTAATCGTGTTAAAATTATAATATTTTATTATTTTAAGAAAATATTAGTTAACCGATAAATTAATATTTATTAATGTAAAGAGATTTTGTAATTGATTGAAGTTAATTCTTTATTACATTCAAAAGCATTGTTTCTTAGAAAAAATCATGTGATGCCTATTTTAGTAATAAAATGTTAAAGATGAGCTCCAACTAGGCTTAAATCTTTAAAAAAAAACAAATAATGCAAATTATATTTTACTACCATTTGGTATAAATTTGGGTTTGGAAATGTGATGAGATATGGGGTTAGGTATGTATGGGTTAGAAATCCATACCTTATAATTGGTGTTTGGGAAGAAATGTTTTCTAGTATTTTTACTTATTTTTTTCCTTTATTTTCTTCATTCCCACCCATATCCAAAGAATTAGTCGAGTATCAAAATGTTATTCCTATCTAATATAAGGAATGTGTATGAAATCTAAAAAACATCTAAGTAAACATAAAGTATAAGGGGTTTTCATTTCTCAATCACATACCTTGTACCTTATATCGAATTACCAAGAGTTCCCTAAAGTTATGATATACCAATAGTTCCGGACTATCTAATCTAACAATAAATCAGTCAGAGATAGGGTACTTCAGGAGTAAAACAAATTTTTTACTCTGAAAGTTCGGTATGGGATGGCCTAGTGGTAAGAGATATTGGGAGATGTTGGAAGCTTCTGGGTTCGAACCTTGTCTTTGCCCCTTCACATGGATGAAAAACCAAGTCTCAACATTCTCCCTACCACAAGGTTGAGCCGGTGGATACAAGCCGATTTACTTGGTCCGTGTGCTTTATGTAGGAATAAAAATACTTCCCACATCGAGAATATAAGGGAACCACCACTAGCATATAAAGGAAGAATGAAACCCTACACAATGGCTTAAGCCAGTGGCGGAGGGAGGGGGCGGGTGGGTGCAGCCGCCCCCACCGGCGGCCGGAGGAACAAGGCTTTGTATAGAGCCGCCCCTAAGGTTGGGGCGGGGGCGGAGAATTAGATAGGTGGGACGACGTTGGTGTGGGTGAGCAAGCGGCGAATTTGGGCGTTGGAAATCGAAAATGTCGGTTGGAGTCTGGTGCACTAGAGTGGCGGCGTTGAATGAATTTGGGGAAGAAGGGTAATTTTAAGTAAAAATAAAAAATTTGGGCTTGTCCAGATAAATTAAATTGGGCTTCATAGATAAGTTAAAACTTGGGCCTATTGTATTATAAAAATATGGACTTTTTAATTGAAAAAAAAAATCGGAAATAAAGTGCAGCGATATATATTTTTGTTCATTTTTATATTTACTTTGGTAATACAAAAAAACTTATAACTTCATTTATATTTTTTACTTAAAGTTGAATATTAATTAATTTATATTTTTTTCTTGAAATGTTAAGTTATTGATTCAATTCTATTATTTTAATAATTTTTTTTAAAGCAAGCACATTAACAAATATAGCTTGATTTATAATTTTTTTTATTAAATTATCTTGAATTTATTTAGGTTTTGTACTTTATATTTAATATATCTTATATGTGTATATACATATCGATACGTTAAACTAGTCCGATTTTTCTAAGTAGTGTTGTACGAAGTCCGCCCTCCTTCCGAACTTTTCTGGCTCTGCCACTGGCTTAAGCTTTTGGCTTGGAAGATGGATGCCGACTTTATATGCTACGTGGTAAAAACCTCCGACACATCACCTGATTCTTTCGATCACCGAAACCTAACACGCTTTAGTGGCGAATTCACAGAATCACAGTTTACCACCAAGGTGGTCTTCGATACTTTAAAAAAAATTACTCCGAAACAACGCAAAAACAAATGCTCTCATCCAACCAAACGAAGCCTTACCATTGAACGACATCGTTTGGATCTCTCAACAGTCAACACAATCTCCCCACCACCACAAGGCATATCTCAACTACATCATACCTGAGTTCCACTTCCATAGCAGCGAAGCTCACGCAACGAGTTCGTCTTATCTACCTTTCTACGATCAATCTTCGCATCCACCAGAGCGATGGGCGGAGAAAACGCAGAGGAATCGCAGAGGCTGAAGAGGACGGCGGCGGCGGCGTACGACTACGAGAATGATCCGCGCTGGTCGGATTACTGGTCTAACATCCTCATCCCTCCGAACATGGCATCCAGATCCGACGTCGTCAATCACTACAAGCGCAAATTCTACCAGCGCTACATCGTATGCTTTGCTTCTCGATTTCGTGTCGCTATGATTCTTTTTTCAATCTTGTTGTGATTTTTAGCTTTTGTAGATGCGAACCTGAAATTCCTCGAATCTCGTTGATCATACTGAATTAGATTTATTGAATTGATTCCTTTTGATAAACCCTCTCAAAATCTATTATCGATGTCTTCCAATTTGCTATAAAGGTGTTTTTTTTTAGGTTATCAAGATACTGCTTGAATTGTTAATTTCCGTGATTTTATTCGATGTTATTGGAACCGTTCCCTTTCTATTCATGTCAGCATTAGCTTGCTTGTTTTGGGTCACGACTTGGCTTGAGGGTTGATTGTGGCCAGTGATTCTTATAGGTGTTTGATCGGGTTAGCAAAGGATATTTTACATTCGATCTTGATGAACTATCTTTGGCATAGGGACTTTTTGTTTAATCCTCATGAGCACGAGAAAGTGATGCTTGTTCCATTGGTGCTTTGCATTTTCATTGAAGGGTTTAGCTTTGTTCAGATTTTTGCTTACATTTCTGTGCAATTCTCTTGTGGCCAATTCTTTTTAATCAATCTGCATTCTACGTATCTTGCTTTTGCTTTCAAATTGGTGCTTATTGGCTTTCTGTTCATTTCTCTCTTTTGATGTGTTGCACCGAATTTAGCTGCCTCATTTAAGGGATATAGAATATAAAATTGTTTTCGCATATTTATTCTGAATGCATCTTTGAATAATCTATTAATATTAACATAATTATTAGTATATAGTATGTTTTTATTAAGGTTATTGTTGTAATTGAAATAAAAAAAATCAATATATTATCCATATTAGTTTACACAATTAGGCTTTAAAACAATCACTGCGCTCTATAAAGAATATTGAGTCCGATTGGTTTTTGTTGAGCAGGAGATAGATCTTTCTATTTTAAATTTCTCATGTTTTTCTTTTTTTTGAAACTGATTTTATTGTATGAACCATTGGAAAGAAACTGTTGGCTGTTTGTTTTTGACAGAGATTATTTTGAAAAACATTTGGCCTGCTGCCAATTCCTGAAAGTTAACCAATTGCCTTTTTCTTTTTTTTTTTGGTTGAAGACCAATTGCCTTTTTTTTTTTGGTTGAAGACCAATTGCCTTTTTCTAGTATGTGCTGATGCATAGATATTTTCGCAAAACATAAATTCAAAAGGAAAATGGATATGTCCTCGTGTTTTTTAACTATGATATTTTCTGCTTATATCACATCCTGAAATCCTTTTGCTGTGCAAATTTCCAGCCTTTTGGGCTTTATGGTAGCAGATTGTAGTTACCATTGATTCAATGATGTGAATTGGGTAGAAAAAGAAACGAAAGCATACATTGGATTTATCTTATGCAGTAATTTTTTCTACTATAAGGGCAGTATTTGCCAACTCGCGGTGAAATAGTTTGAGTTGTGGTATCACATTTATGTACTTCCGGAATGGCATTTCTATCGTTGCATTGCAGCTATTGTCACCATATATTAGTTTCTGGGTCTCCTTCAGCTGTCAAATAGATGACGGATGATTTTTCTTTTATCAGGATCCCAGCCTTGTGGTCGAACCGATGTCAATGAGCAATACCTCTCAATCAGCTAGACAAACAACTTCATCATCATCTCCCCCTAATAGTCAACAAGCAAGATCCCGTTCCTCAGGTATTTCATTTTTAGCAAACGTCTTAATTATTTGTAACTTGATTCATTTTCACCTTGAGAAGAGCATGCAGTATTGAATTAGCTCAACCACATTGCAGGTTCAAGTACGAGGACAGCTGCGTCATCAGCAACCACTGGTCAAAATCCAACTTCCTTGCGCTGGGATAGGCAAACCATACAATTTTCTGTCAATGCTTGGGTATGGGAATGAGTAAAAAATTCATCACATATTGATCCCTTGGGTGGAGTTCTGCTTGTTATAAACTTGACCCCCCCCCCCCCCCCCAAATACTAAGATATGCTTATATTTCTAAACTGCAGAATGTGTCCTTTTTTCATGTGATATCTTATATAAGAACCTTAAAAAGATGCATGATTTTGAATGGAAGTCCTGCTGAATGTTCTTACTGAGATGAGGGAGTTAATGAATGATAGCAGTGTACTGTTCAGCTTTTCTTTTGTTTTGTGTTGCCAGTTGAGCCATTATGCACCGAATCTTAGGGTATAAAAGAAAGAAAAATGGATTGTCTCATGGAAGTACTGTTCTTTTATGTGAATAACTCTTCTGAATTAGGCTGCTAGACATTAAAAAAACACCTGAAATGCTTGTTTCACTTTTGGAAGTCAAAACTCATAGATGTTTCATTATAAAGCTAGCTAATAGTGCAATGTCTTTTATGATTGCAGATCTGCGTTTTAGCCTTGCTTGCAATGCTTCCCATTGTTCCCAAGAATCTTTCCAACCGGGCATATCGCCTCTCTTTTGTGGGAACTGCATGCTCCTCAGCATACTCCTTGTACTCTCTATATGGGGTATTTTCTTATAGCTTGTGTGATTTTATGATGTTAAAAATAAGTTCCATTAATCTGATTGAACATTAGACTAATTTTTATGGTATTTGCAGAGACCTAGAGCATGGAATATGCAGGGAGTTCAAATATGGTTGCAGTCAGTTATAGCCACCAAAGATTTTATCTACTTTATTTATTCACTTATGTTTGTTACTTCACATCTTTGTCTCAAATGTAAGCTTCTGCCTTTTAATGTTTTTTTTTCATCTTTGTCAAACTCGGGCGCACCCCCCCCCCCCCCCCCCCCCCCCCCTGTGTCATGCCAGGGATGCCCCCATCTTGGCCCTCCAAATTCCGCACTTTGCTGGGTCAATGTTGCTGTTGTTGTTGTGTCTTTGTCAAACTCGACTGAAGTTACTATTCTTATGCCTTGTAATTTATGAATGCTTTGATTTCTTGCAGTTGCCTTAATCCCTGTTCTATGTCGTACTCTAGAGCATGTTGCAAAGTTCCTTAGGCGGAATTTCAGCAGCTCTTCATTGTATAGGTAAGTCTCTTGGTTACTATGTTTAAATATTTACAACTCTAGTGTATTAGTCATGTTTTTTTCGTTTTAATTTAATTGGATGCTTTCTTAGCTTCTCAATTTTGTTGTTGACATGCAAGTGCACAGACCCCAACTCACCTCTAGTCCTATCCGGGAAATCTAGCTAGTTCCCTCTCACACTAACATCATAATTCATAACTAGCAGAAACAGTTGTTATTTCCGTTTTACATTTCAATAATGTAACGCTACATAATCTTTTGTTTTGTATGTTATTAGTATTTAGAGGTTTAACTAAAGGCTTGATTGAGTAGAATGATAGGTGAACTTGGAAACAAGCTTTAGTTATTAGAGTTTGGTATGAATAGCTGAGCAAGTATATTTGCAATTTACTAAATAAATGTACTAGAGAATAGAGTGGTATTTGAACTGTTAAAAGCAGCTGATAGACACCGAGGCACCAGCTGGGATTGACAATCAGCATGGCAATGGACGTAAGTTCTGAGGGTAACCAGGGAGTGAAGGAGTACTTTAGCCTGTTAATTAGGTTACTTATGGTTAATTAATTAATGAGGGGTTAGATCCTTACTAGAGTTAGTCTATTTATGGTTAGCTTATTATAAAGTAGACATTGAGTATTGAAGGGAGGCATCCAGAAAGCTTATTTACCTATACATCCTACTGGGCAAGGGCTTACCTCTGTATTTTGGCCATTTCAGATTGTGAATTTAATAAAAATTTAGTTACCAACATCCTACTCAGTTTTTCCTCTTCTGTTTTGTGAATTTCAATCTCTAGTACAAGCTAGTGGAAGAGGTTTCATCTTGGTTCTGCAAATGATGTTTCCTTCACAATATTTCTTTAAAACCAATACAGATTAGTTTCCTGGAAAAAAAAAACTAGGGCAGACGGTAATCTCTTGACAGGGAGTTTTTAAATTCTGCTTGTGCATATACCAAAGAAAGAATTAAGCTCTTCTTGTTTGGTGGATGTCAAATATATATTAAGTGCTTGGACGTGCTTCTCTTGATGAGCAAATCAACATTTGTTCTTATTTTATTCCATCCCTTTCCCTTTCAACAACAGAAAGTACTTTGAAGAGCTCTGTGTTTGGGTGGAATCAAATTCAACCACCTTGAACATATTATCTTCTCATGCTGAAGTTGGACTTGGCTTTCTTCTCATTCTCTCCCTGTTCTCGTAAGTTAGAATGTCATTCTGTTCTTCTCAAGATTTTGTTCTATCATTCGTCTTTCCATTTCATTCTTAAGGGCAATTTCTTATTTCATTTTTTTTGTAATAATTTTCCTCTACAGGTGGCAGCGCAACATAATCCAAACCTTCATGTACTGGCAGGTATTATTATGCTCCTCCAAATTTACTTATACTTATTCAAATGAGAAACACTGAACTCGTAATGATTTTTCCGTCTTGATGCTTTTGCTATCTATTTTTTTGTGACAAAAGCTAATAGTTCCATTAATGATCTTGTTTGCAGCTGTTAAAGCTCATGTATCAAGCTCCTGCTACCTCTGGATACCACCAAAGTGTTTGGACTAAAATCGGAAGGAACTCCATGCCCTTAATGCATCGCTATGCTCCATTCTTGAACACTCCCCTTTCATATTTACAGAAATGGTGGTTGAGATAGAAGAAAGCTGGCAAACTTAGCAAGGCCTTTTAGCTTATTTTTGTTTCTTGTTTGTTTTCCAATTAGTGTGACAGGAGAGAATAAGATAGTTTTTATGTGTACCTTGAATATCAGCTGACTTGAGCTGTAAAAACACAGGTAGAGATCTTGTCGTTTTAGTTGTTCAAAGTTGCACTGCTAAGTTTAACTTGCAACTTAAATCCTGATGTGGCTCGTCAGAGGAATTCGTGTTACAATACTTTGATATGTCGCCTGCTAACAACCCTGATACTGTTTATACCTCCAGACATTTTCCTTTTTGAAAATTCGAGGCTTTCTTAGGTTTTGAACTTTTGTGGGTTTTCGTTGTGTTTAAGAATCTTCAAAGAAACGAGTCACCCTGCGGAATTGATTGATCATGCTTAGATTCTCGAAATTGGGTGGATTGGACAGCCCTGTTCCTAGTGGTCCAACAGCTGATGCAGCAGATCACTGGGTGAAGCCTGACGCAGGATGGGTGATTGTCAACTGTGATGCATCGGTGATGAAAGATGGGTGTGGTATTGGTTTTATCGGGCGCGATTCGGACGGTAATGTGCTCATAGCTGGTGCTAAGCGCATTCAGGTTGACTCGACAATTGAAGTGGCTGAACTTGAGGCTATGAAATGGGGCCTGGTCTGTGCTATTCAGGCGGGAATTCGGAATATCATTTTGGCCTCCGACTGTCAACTAGCCATCCAGAAGCTACGAGTCAAAACGCTGCCACGCTCGGTTGCTGGATTACTGGTGGCCCAAATCATTGCATCAAGCTATGAAGCTGATGTCTGTCGGTGGAGTTTTGTTCGAAGAGGATCGAATCGAGCAGCTCATGTTCTTAGTCGTTTATTGCCTAGTGTTCCTTTGCTTGTTTCAGACATTTTTTCTTTACCCCTGTTTGTTTTGATGTTGTAAACTCTGAAGCTGTTTCAGCCTAGTTTTAATTGCATTGTTTTGATCAAAAAAAGAAAGAAAAGAAACGAGTCACTGTCAAAGATTTAGGCCATGTTTGACATGAGTGTATCGTATGATTCATATTTCAAGCATCTTTACCAGAAATCACTTGTCTTTTGTGGTAGTAGCAAAGTCATACCAAACATACCTGTAGAATGTGACCACTTACTTGGCCCTGCATATCGTACGTTCTACACAAACAAACCATCCATGGATAGAGACATCACACCAAATAGCAATACCTTCACAGGAAATTTCCTTTGTCTTGTCCTTATTTTTGACGTTCGAGCTATATGCGCCATTTTAGCTATCCCCCGTCAGAAAAAAACACTTCCGATGAACTTTTTTGATCGCATCCTATTGTCTCGAGTCATAACATTGTTGCATCTAAGAAACAACAATCGTCTCTTGAATTGAACTCGACATCATCAATCAAGCCTTACTTGCTCAATATCCAGATCAGCTTTGGCTAATAAGCTTAGAGTCACATTTGGTGTTACACAATCTCTCGTAACAGAAGATGGCTTTCAATCAAGAATTCATTTCCCTTAAGGAAGAAGACCAGACTGAGGTACAAAACACTTCAAATACAAGCAAACTAAAAGAATTCGACCAACACAAACAATTCCCCCGTAATGTAAGTTCAGCCATTCAAAATACACTGACTTATCATCACTACAAATCACCGAGACTCCTCTACAAATCATACTCCAAAACAAACAGCTACCAAACAAGGGATTGATTTCTTCCTAACTTCAGAAGACATTCATTCAAATGCTAGTACACACAACTGCTAAACCCTGAAAAAACAAAAGAAATGGCAAAGAAGAGGGTAATAATCGAATGGCAACCTATTAACTGCAGAAGATCATGTTGTGAAGAATGTCCATAGCTTCTTCCCTATTGATGCTTCACCCGGTTGCAGAGCCTCATCGTCTTCATCGTCCTCTTCATCATCATCCCCCCTGCCTTCTCTAACGCTATTCTCGGCTTCACCTCCTGGGGTTACATTGCTATACTCCCCATGCCCATCTGGAGATCCGTTAACCTCTTCACTCATTAATACATTTTCAGTATAAGTTGTTGCCACCAGGATTCTGCCACCGCTAGTTTCTCCTGCAGCCTCGTCCTGTAAGAAAAGTTTTTATCATAGGTAAGCTGTCTTACTGAAAGATAAGGCAATCAATGGATTAGAAAATCAATTGTTCCTGATGTAAAATCCTGTGCAATTCAACATGGAAATGTTCCAGGCAAGACCCATGAGCAATAGCTTTAATTGACAGCCTAAACCTCACCTGAGCTGGGTTTACGCTTCCACCATTGCCGCTAGCGACACCAGCTGAAAGTGTTTGACCAGCCTTCGAAGGGGCGGCTTTTCTTGAAGGGCCGGCTTTTTTTGAAGGGGCTCCACCAGTTGTACTTTGGACCACGCTGTAATGAATAAAAGTCATTAAAGATGTGCAAAATGGCTAAAATTCGGTAAAACCAAGAATGTAAACACCCAAGATGGTGGATGCACAAAATGTTGGATTGTACATGCATAATACTGCAATACTTACTTCCTTGGTCTCCTGAGGTTATACGGAGCTTCAACAGCTGGAGCCACCTTTTGTCTTCTCGTTCTACGCTTACCTGCTGCAGTACTTTCAGAATTTCCTTCACTATCATCGCAACCGCCTTGCAAGCTGGCAGTTGTTTGAGAAGTTTGAGCATGACTTCTCTTCCTTCCTTTCCTACCATTTTCCTTTCCCACAAGACTTACATCTTGACTTGCCTCCTGATGCGCAGAATCTTCAGCACCCCCGTTTGGATGCTCATGTTCATTCTGTTCCACATCATTTCCCAATATTGCCTCAGAATCCTTCACTGTCTCTTTCATAGTTCGGTTTCTAGTTACTCTTGCCCTCCCTCTTTTCTTGCCAGGTTTAGGCTGACCACTTAACCCAGAAAGCTGAGAAGCTTCCACTTCTTGTGTCTGATCATTGATGTTGCTCTCCTCTCTCACAGAAGTATCTTGAACAGCTTCCACTTCTTCTTCCCTAATGCTGTCATCAGCAGATGTCACCCTTTGAATATCAAAAGAATCATTCACAATCCCAAACGTAAGGCCTGGTGCATCATTAGTATCACCAAGCCTGTCGTCTAACTCTTGCTCCATATGTTCCCGTTCTACAGGAGAAGCCTCATCTTCCAGATTTTGCATAGCAATTTTCTCATTTTTCTTGGTGGGTGAGAACAAAAATATCTTTGATGTGCACTTGCGGAGCCAAGAGGACATTTTTCCTGCAGATTTAGGGGTTCCTGCATCATCCACTCCTGGGGACGACTCATATTTCAGATGCCCGCTATCACCACTTCTCATATAATGTTCAGCCAGCTTAGGAAGAGGAAGAATCTCCTCACCTGTGATGTCATGTAAAGACTGCAGATCAGAAATCACAAACTCACGAGTAATCTCACCACATTTTTGGCAACCTTCATGCTTCTGAACAAATGCAATAAAGCGCTCTCTTTCTCTTAAGAAAAGCTCCCTCTGATCCTTGTATTTGCCATTGAGGATAAGAAGTTCTTCAATATCCTCTTGTATTCCAAGCCTCTTCTCTTCCAGAGCCTTCCTATTTGCTTCTACTTCCTCTCGTTGCTTCTCAACCCTATGTGTTTCCACTTTCATGTCTTCCATTCTTCTTTCAGCTTCTTCTTTCAAGTAAGTGATGTTAATCAGCTCTTTTTCCCTCTGTTCCTCAAATGATCTCTCCTTTTCATGGAGACTTATTTCCATTTCTTCCATCTTCTTCTGCATCTGAATCTCAAGTTCTCTTTTACGCAGCTCAATATCATTCAGTAAGGCACTTCTCTCACTGTGAGTTTTTTGAGACAACATAGACTTTTCATGTTCCATTTCTGCAGCAAATGACTCCTTAGCTAACCTCAAAGCTTCTATCTCCCTCTGTATATTAGTTTCAGAGGCTAAAGTATCATTTTTTAGTTTTTCCTGTTCTGCTTGTCTCCATTTCTCCAATCTATCCTTCTCTTCATTGATGACATTAAGTTCTTTCTCGATCTCAGCTTTCTTCTCATCAAGACCTTCCCACTCCTTCTCAAAAGTCTCTCTCTCTTGTCTCAATGCATCTGCTTGTCGCATAAGTTCTTCTTTTTCATGTCTATATTTCTCAATCTCCAGCTTCAGTTCTGACTGTAGTCGGACATGGTTTAACCGTTCTTCTTCAGTAACCTCTAGTTCTTCTTTCTCTTCTAGGATCTTGCGTAGCTGCTCACTGAGATCAGCCTCTTTTTGTTCAAGTTCTTCCTTGAGACAAAGCAATTTTTCCTTGTCCGACAACACTTGCTTCCTTTCTGTATCCAGTTGTTTCTCCTCAGCCTTCAAAGACTTCTCTTCAGCCTTCAAAGACTTTGTCTTCATGTCAATGTCATTTTCCTTCAGCTTCAATTTCTCCATCTTCTTTTCCAGAGCCTCTTCTCGTTTTGCAATCTTCGCTTCCATATGATTGATTTCCACTTCCCTCTTCTCAACTGCCACTACTCTGCTTCTCAGTTCTTCATCAACAGATACTCTCTTTTGTTCCATTTCTAAGTCAAATTCCCTCTTTTTAGCATCTAATTCAGATTTGTTCTGATCAATAAGCGCCTGCAATTCCATCTGCAAAAAAGAATTAAAAACGTGAGAATAAAGCACTTTCCAGGGAATCTCATTCAAAGCATGTTTAAAAAAAGTCACTTAACTTCTCCTAAAACAAACACTAACATCTTATTAGGATTCCAATATTAAGGCTTCATATTAAAGGCATAATAATTCTCTCTTTCCAAAGATGAGTAAAACAAGGCTCACATTTTCTCTCTCACTGAGCTTTTCTTCCCAAGCATGTAATTCTGTCTCTTTCTTTTCAATTCTCTTTCTGAGCATTTCTACTTCCTGCATCACAACAACAGATCAATAGCACCAAAGTAATACAAAAAAAAAAAGGAAAGGATTTAGAGGGGGAGGCCGGCAGAGAGACTAAACCTGATCTTTTTCCTTCAGACTTCTAAGTTTCACACTAATCTCTTCTTCTGTCTTCTTCAACTCTTTGTTGCCCGTGTCTATCTTCTTCTGCGCCTCTTCCAGATCATTTTCTTTCTGCTTGAACCTTCTATCAACCTCATTTACTCGTTCCTCCCTCTGGTTGAGGATTCTCTGAGCCTCATACAACCTTTCTTCACCTTCCTGCAACTTTTTTTCCCATTCACGCAAGTCTTCCCTCTGTTTAGATAGTGTAGAATCCTGAGATTCTCTCCTGTTAAAATGCAATAGATTAGTCATAATATATCATGTACCATATCAGTTATTGCATGAACTCAGATCCAATGACAGCTTTTGGGTATCAAATTATAAATACAAGATGATGCACCATAACATACTCTGCATCAAAAGACATGCGTGCCCTTTTAAGTGCACTCTCTCGAGCATCCAAGTCCTGCTTTTTTCTCTCCAAGTCTGAACTCTTTCTACTTACTTCAGCCAGTCTAGCCTCGGCTTCTCGTAACTTTGCTTCTACCTCCAACGATTTCTCTTCAATGCTAATAGCCAAAGAATTTGCTTCAGCTAGCTTTGAATCAGCTGTGAACTTGATTTCTGCATACTCTGCTCTCATCTCTCGCAAAGCCTTCTCCAACTGCATCAAGCAACAAGGAATCTACTGGTAAAAAAAGTTGTATAATTTTTTGTAGATTTGAGCTTCAGTCAACAAGTAATGCCAATCAACTATCATGGTAGGAGACAACATGAATCCAAACTCTGGATCACATAAAAACTTTTCAAGGATCCAAAAGAGTACAATACAAATACGAGCACCTGATACACCTTTCCCTACTAACAGAGATCAGAAATGAAGGAGAACAAAAACATGTAATCTTGAAGTAATCACATTATCACTAGGACTGGCAACTAGTCGATAAACAAGTCCTGATTAAAAACATTCTCAATTTCAAGGCTCTATCATTAAAATAAATTCACCCATACTTGGACTGTCCATAAAAAGAATATGTTTATAAGTGAATCATAAGTATTTTAGATAATACTAATAGTAGTGCACCTATGTCACCAAGATTAATAGCTTAGCCATAAAATTTAAATGGTTATTTAATATTTAACACCAAAAGACAAATATTGTATCGGTACAGCCAGGTAGCCGGTGAAAGAAGTGATATGTTTTAATGAAAGATACAAATCATTATAAGGAAGTCTTAGTGTCTTACATCTTCTACACACTGTTTCTCCACACCCAGAGCCTTCCTTAGGTTCTCCTCACGCTTCTCAACATCAGAAATAGCAATTAAATGTGCAGATTGTTCCCGTCTAAGGGCATCCTTTGCCTCTGTCAATGCCAGTTGGAGATCTTCATACTTGGAGGTCCATTCTTTCTTCTCAATTATAAGAAGCCCCATATTGTATTGATATTCAAAAAGCTGCAAGAGATATGGTAATTAAATGCAAGTGCCCTAAGAAATTTCATGTAAGAAAAATAAAACACAAAAATCAGAATAAATTCGTTTACAATGTCAATTTCAATTGCACATACTTCAGATGAATCCCATGACAAATCACACCATTGTATATTTGTATAAAATTACTTTTGTTCAATACTAAACAGATCCATAGCTTATAAGTTTAGGCAGGTTGAATATTTTTTGGAAAATGATGACCAGAAGCCAAAATAACAAGGGAAAACATGGTCATCTCAAGCAAGCAAGGATACATGTTCGAAAATTTCAATTTATCATATAGAATTAAGATTACTCAAAAAGGGTTTATTTCACCTACAATTATTCGTTTTTACCTACCTAGTACTCTATTTATGAAATATAGACGAAATGACAAAACCCTGTGCATACATGTTAGGATGAATATGTATCAGTGCATTACTGGTAAAAAGTTAGAAAAAATTCGAAGGGCATACACAGTAGAAGTTATGTATTATGGAACACTGTGATTTCAACCACTTCTTATAATTTGAAGCATGCATTCTTGTACAAATTTGCTACTGAATTTTATCTCAGCTCCTAAGACAATTAAAACCAACCCTACTCAAGTGACACTAGGGTCGATTAATAAAGATGCCTAGAACCCAATCTTCCTACTTCTGAGCAACATAAAGTAACAAATCAATTTGGCCAATTTTCTTACTTTTGAGCACCATCAACATCATAAAAGTATATGGTAACTAGTACATCTATGCAGTAGAAGATCTAATATATCCAATTCCAAAGCAGACGAATTCAATTCATGTAGTTCCAAAAGCAACCCACTCCCACCCGAAAAAAAAAATCAAGAACCACAAGGTTTGACTGCCCACAAAGGCTCAAGATAAGTAACGAAGTAAGGTTTAACAGTAAATCATTATGCTTAATTTCGGCCCGAGTAAAGAGCAAACTATTGCCCAAAAGAATTCAAATTCAAAACTAAAGACCAGACGGCATCGAAGCACAATACCTCTTTTTCAAGTTCTGAAACCTTGTCGACCAAGGCCCCCGGATCTCCTCCATCGGCCGCAACAATTCCTCCATTTCCATACACTGCAACAGAAGCAGGCGAGGGATAATCATCTAGAGCAGCAGCCCCCTTGCCTTTCCCGACACCACTACCATCCCCAACTCTAGGGTTCGCAGAAGAAGACTTGTGATTGTCAGTCCTCGGCGTAAGCGACCACCCCGACGACCATGACTTCTTCTGCGGCGTCGTCAGCATCTCTCCCCACTGCAAAATTCTACCGATTCACGTAGCCGCCGGGCCCAGATCGACAGTCCAAACTCATAAGAATCAGCGACGATCCGCGAATTGTCAATCTTGGCGAAACCCTAAAGAGACGAAGTCAAGTGTACAACTTGTAATAGCAGTAGAACTGAAAACCCTAGCCGGACTTGAAACCGAAGTACCCAATTCCGGTGAAGAAGGAGCAATTCAAATCCGATAACGTCGAAGAAACCGATTTCCCCTCTCTCTCTCTCCAACTCCGCTTTTTAACAGCCCACCGTTCGTGCTTTCGCGGACGGCTCACGTCCCTCTCTCTTTACCCGAATTGTTTATTTCGTAAGGACAGCTAAGTCCACAGCGCGAATTTACTCTTTTAGCCTTGGCGCCTTCGTAGAGATGTGTACGGCACGGGGGTGTTTTGGGGATAACGGCGGTGGCTTTTTGGCAAAGGAGCGTGGTCGCTCCGCTGACAGAATGATGGAAAGACGAAAATACCCCTCGAGAAGTTTTTTTGAACGGCTACTTAAAAAGAGAAAGACAGGGTTTACTTATACAAGTGAAAAATTCGGTTGCCCCCACCAAATCCTAAAATGACATCCACTCATAAATGCGTTTGCCGCTCTTCTTCATTTAACAGCGTTGTAATACAGTTGCATTACTTGCACACAGCAAAGCCGCCCTGTCGAAAATAAAGGAATGCTAACTATTGTCTATTGTCTTATATTTAAAGCATTCATACTCACTTCTTTTTTGGTAGAAAGTGAGGTGAGGTTGGCTTGTACAGTTTTGTTAATAATGCCAAGGCTTCCTTCGAGCACCTTGATTATTGTCCGTTTACCCATATGTGAATCCTCTTGTTTCAATTTCAGACAATGTTAGAAGTCAGACTTCCTCCCATATATAATTCCTAATACTCATTTCTTGGTAGAGTCAATAGTGATAAAATAATATTGTATCAGACTTTTGAGCATTTAGGAGATTTGCCTTTGGATTTTAATATATGTATTTTTTCGAATTGTTGTTGTAAAATGCTGATCAGCCATATAGACTATATCAAATTCAAAAAGAAATGGTCCTACGAGAAACTAACTTTTTTTAATTTAATCATTGAATATGATTTCTTGTTGTCTTTTGTAACTCCTATGAAAAAATTAAGTGTCATGCGACATGTCCTAGTAAACGTCTTTAGCATACAAAAATATGTCTGTTATAACATCTCATTATTATTATAGTTATATCTAACCTACATGTAAATTTATATTTTTTTACATTCAATGCTTTGAATTTGAAGCATTCAATTGCCTCCTATATACTTAATGTCATACATATCCTACATACTCTACCTTAACCTCTTGACATTCTAAACATAATATTTACTTAATATTATACATCATTATAAATTAATTATTTAGAAAACCTATATTTTTATAGGTTTTCTAAATAATTGAATGTCAATTGTAAATGCATGTGATAACTTATATGCAAAAATATATACAACTTTAAAAACTTCATTGATGAAATATAGTATTTGAAAAAACTAAATACGTAAATATGTGTAAAAAAAATTAAATAGAATTATTAACCCGTGCAAATGCACGGGCATATACTTCTAGTAAAATAGTATATTAATGTGCATATTAGACCTTTTCAAATGAATAGATATGGATACATGTTTTCTTTAAAATAATCACGTTTTCCCCATTCATCCTACATTCCTACTCTATTAAATTTATTCTTAGGACGTATATTTAAATGATCTAGCGCTATATACCAAAGAATAACGAATGTAACGTCTCTACCTGTCATGTGTTCGATTGAGCAAAAGAAATCCATTAATTCTATCGATATGACTTCATGAACGGACAAACTTCAAAGAACATCATGAGAGTAGGGATGCACAAAAAAACTCGTGGGGACCCACCTCTAATGGGGTGAGAAATCTCCGACTTAGTGGGGAACAGGGCGGGGATTGGGATTGAATTTTGTATCCCCAATTTAAAACGGGGCGGAGACGGGGAATGTATTATCCGCCCCTAATCCTCGCTACATATATGGATATGTTTTTTTATTTTTTTTATTTTTAAAACATAGAATAAAAATAGATTTTAAATATAATTGTAGTTTTTAATTTAAAAATTTATATATATCTACAAATTATAGAATAAAATTTAAAATTTATATTATTAAATTTGATATTCGTAAACTTTTTTAAAGTTTAAAATATTTTTTTGTAATAAACGGGGCCCATTAAAACCCGATACCCGACGGGGATTTCCTGCCCATTCCCCACGGGGATGGAAAACGTAATAGTATATCGGGGATGGGGTCGGGGAGGGGAATGCATTCCCCGCCCCGCCCCCATGTGCATCCCTATGAGAGAGCACTTATCACAAAATTATGGCTAATTTCTTCAAAGATGAGAAAATGGAAACATTTACTGTAGAATATCTTGCATCGTAATATAAGTAAATTTTCTAATAGAATACCATCGTCCAATATAGTTCCGCTTAATTAGGATCTGGAGGTGAATTTAGTTAAAATACACCAAATTTGATATATGTAATATATCCATCTCAAAGGCACTGCGCATATATAAAATAGTCAATGAGCATGAGGACGCGACCTAATGACAACCCAAGATCAAACTTAATCGGTCAGTCAGGTAAGTAGGAGTCAATTAGGTTTGATTTGTCGATTTCGAGTTTTTGTAGTCCATTTAATGGTGACTTATTTCGTGTCGAATAGGTCTATTAAATGGGTAAAGCTTCTCTCACGAATTTAATTCAAAGTGTCTTAAGACTTGAATTCAAAACTTTTTTTTTTGTCTGAAAAATTTAGGCTAGGGTGAGGGGATAGCCCTCCCCTCTATTCCAAGGACAGAGAAGACCCAAGGGCTCAAAGAGCTCTTACGTACAAGAGGATTTACATTTGCCTCACCTTAAGGAGACTAGTTGGGAATCCAAACGGCGACCTGTCAAATTCGACTCATGTCTTGCTCCACTAGACCAACCCCTTTAGATTACGAAATGAATCTTTTGCTAAATTCCACTCAGCTTATATAGGTTAAGTGGTTAAAATGAGATATTTGGACCTTTGTACAAAATTAATCAATAGTATACTCAATTTAAATACAATAAGTATGTCTCAAGGTCCTATGTATAAATATGACCAAGATATATACTAGAAGCTTTACTTTTGTATTAAGCAATTAAAAGTCACTGAATATGACGGGATAAGACGAACATCTACTTTTTTTTTGGTCGGGAAACGGGGTCAGACCCCTGCGGAAATCTTATTTGAATCTAATAAAAAGAGTTACCCCTAAGGGTTACAATATCATCCATAATTAAAGACTTAATACAATTAGGAATGTGGAAATACTCTAAAACAGTAGTGGGAGAATCAACTGCCATGTTGGCTAACTTGTCAGCTACAACGTTAGCTGTGCGCCGGATCTGCATTATACGAATTTGCCATTGCCCATCTGCGATCAAACGTCTTCCTTCTTTGATTAGATAATAGTCCTTATGGGGGGTTAAGCATGGCTCAGTCAGCACTCTAACAGCTTCAGCAGAATCACATTGAATCACAACTTGAGTGTAATTCATGCGTTTGGCAATGAAAAGTCCCTTGATGATAGCTTTAATCTCCGCTGTGATGGCGTCGAGAACGCCAAAGTGGGCCGAAAATGCATGCAAATACCCGCCATTCGAGTTCCTAAAAACACCACCACCGCTTGCCTCACCTGGGTTGCCCCTAGAAGCCCCATCTGTATTTAGCACGATACATTGCGAAGACAGAGAGGTCCACGAAGTAGCAGAGCTGTCCATATTATTCAACTGAGGGGTTCCTTTCGCCTGGTTACTTGCAGCAGCCGTGTATGCACTCATAATTGAAACCACCCGTCTTGAAAGGAGAGCAAGTTCATCTGTGTTTTGAAACACCAGTGTATTTTGGACCTTCCGGACTTGCCAGAGCAAGGTAGAGAAAAGAGTACTCCACCCATCCTTGGCTTTAATATTATCATGAATCCAGTGATGTATATCCATGGTTGTGAAGAAAGTTGAATGAAGGCCATTACCACTCAAAGCTAACCAAACATCTTTCACCTGCTCACAATCCCTTAAGGCATGGAAACATGTTTCTTCTTTCGAACACCTGTTGCAGCTGGCCGTCGCCGATAGATGACGCTTAACCCTGTTCGAATTGCAAAGGATAGAATTATGTGCCACCAAGAACATGAAATGCCTAGCCCGTTGTTGCGTCGGCGTTCTCCAAATAGCATTCCAGACCCGACTATGAATTTGATGCTCAGATGATTGGAGTAGTTCTCGAGCTGATTTTGTGGAGAAAGCTCCTGATTGAGTGCGGCTCCAATAAATCATATCAGTTGCCTCATCATCAGGCAAGATAACCACAGCAGCAATTTGATTCAGGATATTTACAGGCAGAAATTGCGAAAAGGCAGGCCAATTCCAGCCCGAGTTCACGTAATACTCGGCTACTGTGGCGCCCAATTCATCTTCTGGCATCGGAGTTATAGCTAAATCGGCAAGGGGCTCCTGAGTTAACCAAGCATGGGTCCAAAAGAAAGTCTTACGCCCATTGCCAATGGCCATGCCGAGGCCTTTTTCGAGAACTTTCGCACCATTAACAACTCCCTTCCACATATACGAAGATCGTGGACGAGATTGAAACATATCAACATCAAGGCGATTGCCACAATACTTGCCACGAAGCACTTGACTCCATAAAGAGTCTGGTTCTTGCAACAGGCGCCATCCCAACTTAGCGAGTAAAGCTGCGTTATTCACACTCATGGTTTTAACACCAAGGCCTCCAAACCTCCTTGGCTGTGCAATTTTATCCCATGAGACTAAATGAATTTCCCGTTTTTCCTGCGCAGAACCCCAGATAAAGGACCTGATTTTTTGATCGATAGCATCACATATCGAGCGCGGTACCAAGGTCGATTGCATAGCGTAGATCGGCAAGATTGAAAGAACCGAGTTTGCAAGAGTAACTCTGCCGGCAGCTGAGAGGTATTTTGATTGCCAAGTATTCAATCTCGAAGTTACTCTGTCCAACAAATAATTGTACCGATCCTTCGTCATGCGCTCACAAGTCACCGGTACACCCAGATACTTCTCAAAATCTTCCGAAATAGGCATAGCAAGCAGACTGCTAATTTGAGCTTTGAGCTGTGCATCCGTTCGTCTAGAGAATAATACACTGCTTTCTGATAATTAACTTCTTCCCCTAAATAAACACAAAATCTTTCCAGGCAATTTCGTATAATCAGTGCTTGATCCGGAGATGCTTCTGCAAATAGTATCAAATCATCTACAAAAAAGAGATGGGATAGAGCCACATTGCCTTCAAGAATTGGCTTCCAACTTCCATCGATCACTGCGTTCTGAATAAGTTGAGACAAATACTCCATACAGAGCACAAAGAGGTAAGGGGACAGAGGATCCCCCTGACGGATGTCGCGAGATGGAGTAAACTGTCCAGCACTAGCGCCATGCCAAAGCATCTCCATTCGTCCCCCTGTTTGGCAACGCATAATCAGTTCAATCAGGTGAGCCGGAAAATGTGCCTGAGACAAAACCTCACGTAGGAAACTCCATCGAACCCGATCATAGGCCTTAGAGAGATCAATTTTAATAATCATGATCTTGTTGGAGTTCTGGGTATTAGAACAAGAGTGGAGGACTTCTTGCACAATGACTACGTTATCCACTATTTGTCGACCCGGTATGAAGCTCGCCTGAGCCGGCGAAGTTTAAGTTGAACTTATTTTACACAAGAATGGTAATTTGTTTATTGGACGAGCTAAAGTTTATATTTTGTGTTTATATATTTTTAATGTTTAGATTTTGAGAAATTATAAAATATAATTAAATATATTAAATAATTTTATTTTAGTATAAAATAAAACATGCATATATAAATTATTGGGTCATTTAATTAGTGCATACTAAATTAAAATATATGAATTTTTTTCGTCCTAATGTGACAATTCAAGTATTATTTTCATTTTATATACTTAATCTATTACCGATTTTTAGGTTTATTATTTTGTAACTAATTTTTTAGATTTAGATGAATGTGGTTCTAGTGAATATAAAATTGTGAATAACCAACAATGATATTGTATCTTTTATGTGCTCTCTATATAATACATAATGTTTATTGTTTAGAGTTTGGTTCAAATAAAGCGAACTCTTATTCTGAAATGAATGCACTTTTCCTACTTCATATTGCACTTTTCATATTTTGGAGTGCATTTTTTCGGATTTGCACTTTTCGTACTTTTTGTAATGCATTTTTTCGAATTGCACTTTTTGTATTTTGCAATTTACTTTTGTATGAAAAGTGCATTACGAACTAGAAAAAGTGCATTTGTTTCACATTTTAGGATAAAAATTTGTTTCATTTGAACCAAACTCTTATTATTTATTGTTCATATTTTAATATCCTTGTCTTACTTCACTAGACCAATCTCTTTGAGATTCCTATACCTTCATAAACTTAAATGTACATTCGGATGAATCTCATTTTACAAAAAAAATAAAATATTATATAGCATTATTTTCTCATTCTAAAATATTCTCTCTTCCTACACATGACCTATTATTATTAAAAAAAAGTCTCTTATAATACATAATCATTGCCTACCGAACAAACCCTAAGTTCAATTATCTTCTTTTTATTATTCTAATGATTTAAAGCTCAAAATAACGTTAAAACATAACTTTTAATGAAAAACTTAATTATAACCTTGTGAAACTATTTATATAATGCTTAAACTATCCTTCGGAATAATTGAAATGTATATTTGCAAACTTAAAGCATTTACAAAATACTAACTAGGCGTTTGTAGTAATATAGCGCAGGTAACACATGAATGAAATCCAGCGATCAATTATTGAGCATTTTTCGACAAATTTTGAGCAATTTTTATGGCAAAAACCGGCGGTGTTTGTGCAAGGGCATGACTGTCAATGCAAGAGTAGAACATGAAGGAAACTGTGCTGGAACGGTAAGGAATATATCCAACTCAAATGCTACGCTGTCTAATTTATTTTTTTAAATGATAATTTAATTTTCTTTTATTTATATACTGTAGTAGTTAAAGGAATTCGATTTCGAGAGATGGGGCCCGGGTTGAAGAAGATAAGGCATCTCGTCACAAAGCATGTTGTTCCCACGTGTGACGTGTCCAAAACACCATCAGCATGACTTGTCTTTGAATTGCTTGGCTGCTCATCATTCATCAACGGGAACATGGAGAATGCCACTACTACAAAGGAAACTTCATTACTCCAACCTTTCTACTTTCAAAAGCTCATAAGCGGTGGCCCAACATTTACACTATTCTGCAAGGGTAAACTCTGAACTATATAGAAAATTTCCACAGTGAAAAAAATCCTTATAGAATGCTTTTTTTATGAAATATTTTGTTATGCAGCCAAAAATTTAAGTTTGCAATGTGTAAAAAAAAAGTATGTGTGTCGACTTGTATTTTCTTATAAGAAAAAAAAGTATGGAGTATGTTTTTTTAAGCAAGAGGAAAGAAATTAAAAACGCAATAAAGATTGATTTCCATATGAGAAAAGTGAAGAAAAAATGTAGATAAAAAATTGTTTCTTCTAACTCTCTCCTTATTTGGCGCTAACGAAGAGATCGAAGACATTTATGCTACTTATTAGTCCAAGTGGCAATGGATTGGGAGAGGAGAACAAAAGTAGTCATTATACATGTGCTTTTCCTCAAATCCTCGTGATCAATAATAAAATTTTGTTGTCAATAGTGTGACACCCCCTATTTTCTTCTAAGATGCTACACATCGATGACCTCAAATTTTAACATCTAAAACAACCCAAGACTTGATCCGAAAAATATATAAGTAAAAGGATAATATAAATTATTGTGGAAGAAGAACACTTTACTTCTATTAAAACTTTTCCTTGTAAATTAAGGAAATAAAGTTTACAAGATAAAATTAAATTACAGCGAAAGACTGATTTTAAAATATTAAATTACACGAGTATGTCATTTCTTGCTCATATACATCCAACTATGAAATTGAAATCCTTAATCAATTTTACTTAAAATTTAATTCTTTTTACTCTTCCAAAACTCTTAACTTAAAACTTCAACTGCAACTCGTTTCTTCGCCAACTTACTTTTTTCAACCGGAGAAAAGATCGTTTGATGTGTCGTATAGGGACCGTTGAGATCAGCTGACCATGAAAGGGAAAAAAAGTGGTCGAGTTAGCACTCTTGTAACATACTAAGCAAGTAGAATTTATGTGGGGTTCTGGTGGTCATACCTAATTGTTAACATTGTACCCCGAATAAAAAATGGTCAATGATTAACAATTAGAATACTTCCACTAAAGTAATGTAGGTGGAAAAAGTAGAATGCAAGAGAGATCTCAAATGACAAACATGACCCAAGGGAGAACATGAGTTTCATGTTCGGAGAACTTATATATATTCAAAACCTTTTTAAAACTACTAACAACTTTTAACTATGCTTCCTTAGAATAATCGGGACTCGACCAACCTTACCGCATACGTGTTGTGCGAATTTAGATTGGAAGAACGACCTTCATAAAATCGAAGTTTGAACGATTTCCCACAAGGGGCGCTTCATTCGGGGGGTCAATTAGGTGTGCAACATGCACTTATTTTATGTGATTAACACTTTATTGTAATATTTACTTGAACTCGGACTTCCGAGTTAAACTTTAACATGGATAAGCCACTCGACTTGAACCTCATTGTACTAGCTAGGTGCTAAACAACCCTTCTCCAATGGTGGATAATAAGTCATAGGACATGACCTTGATAACATCGTTAATGGTATAGTAACCACTAATGTTGGTATAAAGAATTATTTATATTGATGATGCCCATAATTACTCCTACCCTATCACTTCTAAAAACTAAACGAGTCAAACTAGCAAAGAAAGTCCACAATCAAAATCATTTATACGCAATAGTATATCATATGAAAATAATTTTTACAGTAAACATATGAGCATCCATACAAGAATGACAATCAAATTCGAATATTAATTGTCGAAAGATGGTCGAGACAAGAAAGAACCGCCACTTACCTTATTTTCGTTGATAATCTTACGACGACGTGAAATATGAGCATTTGAGTTCAACGATCGGGCACAATGTCTGTTCTAGATCCTAAATAAAAATTGTACCATAAAATAAAACATAAATTATAACTAATTTCTTTTACTTAAATGTGTACGATCATTATATATGTGTTTATAAACATTCCCACAAATAACTTATGTTTGTTGTATACATGAATTTATATATGTTCGGTGACTGACTGAAAGTCGTCGTGCCAAATCAAAAATAAATTCCTAGTTACACAACTAGTATAGTTGGTAAGTCGGAGTCGAACCCAAGAGACACTTATATCCTAACTTATATTGTTATCAACTCAATTAAGTAATAAAGGGGGGATTTTTTATTATTATTCTAAGACTAAGGAATTCAAAGGAAGCAAAGCAATTAAACAAAGAAAAGGTTTGGTTTTTATCAGATTAAGGAAAGCAATCATATTCAAACATCCACTTTCTTAATCAAGTTATTGATCATTGATTCAAACAAGTTATTTCCTTTGGTTATTCCTATCCTGATCATATATAATAAACAAGCCAACGGGTCATGTAAATACTTAATATCAAAACAAACGTGAAACGATCATGAATAATAATGATATTAGCAATAAGAGCAATGATATGCAGGATACATGCAAATTGAGTTCCAATGAGTCAAACAATAAGCTAGCATGCAATCAAATCTCTTTCTCAATTGTTTTAGTCCAACGAGTCCTAAAACAATTGAGTTGCTACAAAGATTAGGTTTTGCTACAAGAAAACCTAGATCTAGCAATAGAGAATATCAATTCCAACTAGTTGGCCAGACAAGCAGAAATCAATACAATCAATATTAATTAAGCACAAGAAAATTAAAATAACCTGTAGAAATAAACCCGGATTGTAGAATCTCACAATAAACTTGAATCTGAAAGCTTCAACTTGAATAGAATTAAAGGGTTTAGTTCTCCATGAAACAGAAAATACAAAAGTCTAGAATAATGAAAACTAGGTCTAAGAGATGTTGTTCTCAAACAAAGGCTAAAACTAGGTTTAAATAGCCAACTCAAACACGAACTAAAAGAAAGGAAACAAAATATTAAAAGATAGATATAATCCCCGTCTCGGATCGCGCTAACGAGGGAATCCGCGGGCGCGGAATTGGTCTCCGCGATCGCGGACCTGATCGTGAGAAAACTCCAGTGGTGTTTTCGGAAGATGTTTTGACCACCTTAGAGTGGGAATTTCAACTCGGAGTAAATATATGAATTGTATCTCTTCGAGTTAGCTTTCCAATGATACAAAATTCAGCTTCATCCGATCACTGTAGCTCCCTAACGAAGCATCACAAGAAAGTGGTGTTGAAACAACAACTTCAATGGATAGCCCGGATTTAAGCGTTCCTTTCCCCAACCTCTTGGGCCTTAATGATCATCAGAAGTAGCTTGGATATCCTTGGAAAAGACACTTGAATATCTCTAATCTTGAATCCTTCAACTTAACCAATCCTTGCTCCTCAAAACGACCTAAGAACACGAAAGCACAAGAGTAGACACCGAAATACAAAAACTACGAAAACTAAGCAAAATACATGCAACTACCTAAGATTTAAACATAAATATGCCATAAAACTAACACCTAAATGCATGATATCATTCGGTTACATACTATAATCATATATTTATTGTCCCCTTATTTATGTATTGTCCTTTCTTTGTAATTACCTAGTCGATAGGATATAATATTTAGTTTGATATCTTTCCTTTGATATGCTCTCTCATGTATATATGTTGTACTCTTTGATCATTAATGGCAGAGGAAAGCCTTCTCAGAATCTCGAACATCTTTGCTTGTTCTCATGGTATCAGAGCCATAAAAGCCTAAAATTAAATAACTCTCACTTGTGTTGTCCTCCGCTTCATTCAACCTCTCAAATTACTTTGTTTTCTTTCATTGACTTATTCACTATGGTGAATACTGAAAAAATGACATCCAAATATGAGCAAAAGAAAGCATTGGATACAACGTCCCCCTACTACTTGCACCCCTCCAATAATCCAGGTATGAACATTAGCCTATTAATTTTGAAGGGTGACAACTACCAAGAGTGGGAAAAGGGATTACGCAATGCTTTTAGGGGAAACATAAGAGCAGCTTCCTTGATGGCAAGATCTAGGAACTATAAGTGTTAGTGGCAGAATATGATGATTGGGCAAGCGTTAATTCCATGTTGGTGGCATGGGTTCTTCAATCAATTAAGTCATCCTTATGCTCATCGATTCTCTACTTTGAATCCGTCAAAATCCTCAGGATGATCTTTGTCAACGCTTCTTGGTTGGAAATGCACCACGAGTTCATCAACTAAGAACCAAACCGGTCCGCTGTGAGCAGAATGGGCATAGTGTGGGGCTGCCTATATCAAGCGTCTTTGGATCATGTGGGAGGATCTCCAAAATTATATCCCTCCCAAACGTTGCACTTGTGGAAATTGTACGTGTGATCTCATGACCATCTTGAATACCGAGCGATCCAAAGACAACTCCAACAATTTCTTATGGGAATTTATGGTGATACCTATGGTTCCCTTTGCTCTCATATTATCGAACAAGATCCTCTTCCAACCATCAACAAGGCCTATTCTTTGATTGTCCAAGAAGAGTTCCATAAGACACTCACAATAGAGTGGACTATTAGAATTGATGCTCTTGCGTTGGTGGCCAAACGACCAAATCCTCCACGTTCAACTCAGTTGAAAGTACCAAGCCGACTTGTACCCATTGTGGTAAATTAGGGCATGAAGTGGTCTAATGTTTCAAGGTGATCTGTTATCCAAAATTGTGGGGTCAAAATCAAACCGGGAATAGTCGAGGACGTGGCTGCGACTCAAACTCTTCTACACCGGCTTCTACTCCAAGTCAAGGCTTGGGTCATGCTAACGTTGCTCAAGGATCGACTGGAGCATCCACTTCGACACTCACCTCGACTGATCATGAGGCTCTCAATCCGACATTAATTGATGGACATTGGAATCATTTGTTCTAGATGTTTAAAGATTTACATGCTAATCAATTTCCATCTGACAAATCTTAGGTAAGCAACTAATTCATTGGATCTTGGACACTGGAGCATTGTATCGTATGATCGGGTCCAAAGATTTGATTATTGATCTTATCGCTATCTCGTCCACATCCATCATGTTGCATGATGGATCAATCTACAATTTCGTGCTCGATGGCTCATTAATTTTTGGGGATTTTTTGAAAATTCCTAATGTTTTATTTGTATGTAAGTTCATCTGTCACTTATTATCAATTGCTCAATTAACAAGGGACCTTTATTTTAATAATGACCACCAAAAGTATGTGTGATACAAGACCTGGGTTCGAGAACAGTGATTGGAGTCGATCAAGAAGGCGAGGCTTATTGGTTACGTATAGTTCGACGTCTTACTTCTATGGTTGTCGATGCTTTACCATCTTAGTTATGGCACATTCGCATAGGTCATGCTGCTTATCCATGTATTACTAGTCTTCTAGGAGTTGATATGTCTAAGTCTAAATTAGATGAGTCTTGTTCGATTTGTTTACAAGCTAAACATTCTCGAGGTTGTTTTCCCATTAGTCTAATTAAAGCTTCAAATTTGTTTGAACTTATTCATGTCGATGTATGGGACCCTTATAGTTCCCCGTCTATGTGAGGTTCTAGTTATTTTTTAACATTAGTCGACGACTATCCCCATCTAAATAAAGCTTCAAATTTGTTTGAACTTATTCATGCTCTATAAGCGCATGAGACATAGTTGAGTCTAGCAACCACATGAACGCTAAATCTTCCATATATATTTTTTAATTGATATTTCTTTATTATTTATATATTTAAATAAATTAATATATATTTAAACAAAATTATAAAAATATTATTAACTAAAATTTTTACAAAATTATGCACAAAATTATTTCCAAAATTATTTATAGAAAAAAAATTAAAACCCTAAACTAATTTGTTTCGTTCGCATCGTCTAAAGAGGGCGGATGAGACGTAGACGGTGGCATTTGGTTTCGCCTCATGTCCTCCATAAACTTCTTCAAGGCCTCAATATGGGCTAGTTGCGTGTCCTGGTTCTCCTTGAGTCGCGTGACCTGAGCACGTAGAGAAACGTTCTCCTGTTGTATCTACGCTATTCGGGGATCCTGTTTGCCCTACGCTCTCACTAATCGCCATAGTAATTCAAAGAGGCGTTGCCAAGCTCGAAAACAGTGCCCCTTGGTCCGACCTCTACAACAGCATCTAGATATGCCTCGCACTCGTCCTGATAGAACGGTGGAGTGCCTGACTAGGAGGACCTTTGGTCGTGGATCTACCGGGTCGTGCCTAAACAAAAGACGTTATAAACCTAAACTAAATTAATGGCGGGAATAATAAATAAGAATATATATATAGTAAATTAATTAAAGAAAGGTCAGTACTTATAGCAATATCAGCGGATCATTGGTCTACAAAATGTCGGTCCTGGCCCTTCGTGTGTGTCTTAACGACCAGCTCGAGAGGCGATATGATATCAACTAACCGGTTTGTTGTTCCTACGAAATAAAATAAAATATTAGTAACTATAGGAATATAAATTTAAATAAGTTCTTAAACTACAAATTTTAATGTACATACCAACAAAATCCAGATCTCGCAGTGGGACCTCGAACCGCTAGTGTGGAGGGCGGGATTTACCCGCCAGTTCGCTCTTTGACGCTCGGACTTTGCCTAGAACTCGGGCGTGTTCCAAGCCACCATTCAAAGGTCCCAAACATTCGTCTCTATCCAAAGCAGCTTCTTACTCGAGTTACGATGCTTCCCAACCTTGTCATTGTACCATAACCTATAGACAGTCTTGAGGTCCATGCCAGATTGAGTGGCATTCCCATTGGAAAAGCGCCTGAAACGAAATAAATAAATAATAATATTAGTAAATAATTATTTCTTAAAACTTAAATGTCAAATCTTACCTTCCAAGCCTCAAACCAACGAGTTCGGCTTTCCAAACTCGCTAAACGGAACTCTAAAGCTCGGTTGTCTGGTTGGTTGCTGCATACGAATGTAGACCACCGCGACACTAAAGTAGATGGCTCCAACTTGCAAAATCACGGAAAACGTGTTATAGTATATTCAACAAATACGAATTCTAAATGACAAAAGTTGTAAAATAAGTTATTTTCGTACCTCCCGTCCACAATGGTTAGATCCATGATCATGTTGGGGTCGAGCCCACATGATCGCTGATTGGGCAAGCTTTGTCTGACGGGAGGTACCGCAGACTGAGTATCATCCATACCTTTGAAGGGCCAACAACCATCTCCTCTCAATTGGGGATGCCGAGCCCGTGTTCCGTGGATAACGGTGCCGCCTAGGACGACGGTCCCGCCTCGTACGAACGAGGCAAATGTAATCCACTACATGGAGCCAAATTATATACATATTTAACAATTCAAACTTCATCAACAATAAAATTAACAAACGAATTTATCAATCAATTCCAAATTCATCAAACAAAATACCAATATTCCCCTAAAATCATTCTTATTTAACAACCTAATTATTCATCAAATTGAACAACTTAATTAATTCACCAAATTCAACAACAAATCAGCCCTAACTTATTTCTCGAATCTTAAATTCATCAATCTCCTAAAATCTAAATTCAACCATAAAATATCCCTACAATCAACAACAACAAATAAATCCATTTCATATTCAACCAAAAAAAATAAAAATAAATCCATTTCATCAATTATACCAGAATAATTACCAATCAACAATTAACAATAAAAATTAACAACATCCCTAAAAAACAACAATAACAACAACAACAACCATCATCATCATCATCAATGTTGATAGGGTTTCTTGACAACAAATAAATTTATATCAAGACCCCGCTGAGTACAGGGAGGTCAGGTTCGTCCACGGGAATTAGAAGAATCTACGTCTAGCTACTAATCCTAATAAAAGAAAACAAAGCAAAGCAAAACACACAAGCAGGCGCTCGACACCGACCCACAACAGGTCGTAACCGACCAACTACGCGACACAACACAGAAGAACAACCAAGGAAACAGGAGCTCGGCCCCGACCTGAAAGTGGTCGTAATCGACCTATCCGGGTAACGAGAAAACTTCGAAAAATCAAATTAAAAGAGATCTAGAGCAAAGGATCCACCACAACAAGCTATGCATGCAAACATGAATCGAACTCAACCAACAACAATCTCATGAATGACTTTCGTCACAAATAATCAAGTAAAAATCTAAACTTTCATGAAGATCTAAACTTGCAACCCTACTTGTTTCCTAAAAGTTTCAACTTTCATTTTCAACCAAGTATTATCCAAATTCACAATTCAATCATAAACTTGAACATGCCTCAATTTTCATCAAGGAATTGATAGCAAACAAGTGGATAAAGGATAG
Organism: Fallopia convolvulus; assembly: GCA_964016875.1. Lineage (NCBI taxonomy): Eukaryota > Viridiplantae > Streptophyta > Magnoliopsida > Caryophyllales > Polygonaceae > Fallopia > Fallopia convolvulus. The sequence goes on along the minus strand of OZ024735.1, from coordinate 31,280,739 downwards.
AGATTTAAAAGAGATTGTTTAATCAAAGATTCATGCTTTAATCATGCACAACTCGTCGGGTTTCACCCCAACCCTAGAAAAGTAGACTACTCACGATCCATGGGACAATCAATGATCATAGACATAAGAGAAGACATAATTTAAATCCAAACAAACTTCAACTTAAAAAGAAAACTTACAATCTCAAGCAAACCTCCAAGTCTCTCTAAAAATTGTACAAGAGCTTGGAATAAAGATAACCTAGAAAACAAACTTGCAACTTGTTCCGTTCTGCACAAAATAACGTCTCCTTCAAAGCCTCCAAAAACGTCCCCAAAAGTGTCTCCCCCTTGAAATAAAACCCTAGAGATCCTTATATAGTGGTAGAGAAATCTCTATAAGGAAACTAAATTCTATCTTAAAAAGGCCCATAAATAAAACATTTACTAAACCTAACTTAAGGCGCAAGTATTAATCTCGCTACACACGGAGGTGGTCGTCACCGACCTAGAGTAGGTCATCTCCGACCATAGGCATCACTTGATTTCTTCATTTCTTTGCTCAAAACTTGCTCCAAAGCTTGGTTCTTCTTCAATGTTTCTTCTTTAACCGCTCTTGGCCTTCTAAGACTTCCTTTAGCTCCTTCAAAAGCACCTTAATCTTGAAATCTTCACTTTGGAATCCTCAATTGCACCGACTCTCATTCTTCTATCAACATCACCATAAGACCGCTTTAACACCACCTCCTAGAAAGCTTGAAAGACCGAGACATCTCCTCCTCAACGCTCCAAATACCTACAAAACATCAAACAAACTTATGTAGACTCCATATCTTGAGATAATATGAAAACCTACACAAATGACTCAAGACAACACAGTAAACTTAGAAAAAGACTTAATCCTAGCTAGAAAACTACCCATAAAACCCGACTAAAAAGTGCGACATCAATCAACAACCATAATCAACAACACCACCACCAATCTATTACTAATAACTAAAGCCGGAGCAATTTTTGCCACCACATGTGCCACATCACCCCTTTATTAAAATAATAATTTTAAATAGTTAATTATGTAAAAAAAAATTATCTCCAAGTAAACATAAAGATAAAATAATATTTTAAAAAATTTATCCCCAAATAAACATAAAGATAAAATAATATTAATAGATTTGACCAATATAGATTAGAAAAAAGACATTATATTTATTATATTTGTAAAAGATAAATTAAAAAAGATAACAAAAAATATGTATAATGTCTTTTTTTATCTATATTGGACTATTGGTCAAAGTGGGGCCAAACCTATCTTTAAAAATATCTAAAAATAGTCATATAGTACGAAAAGTGCATTACGAAATACAAAAAGTGCAATCCGAAAAGTGTACTACAAAAAATATGAAAAGTGTACTACAAAGTACGAAAAGTGCAAATGCGACAAAGTGCACTCCGAAGTAGGAAAAGTGCACTAGGAACTAGAAAAAGTGCATTCGTTTCATTTTTCAGGATAAGAGTTTGTTTCATTTGAACCAAACTCGCCATATCTATCTATAACTATATGTTAAAGTTGTAACTTTTCTAGTCACCACATTAATTTTGGCCCCACTTTATATTTAAAAAAATTATTTAAAAATAACAAAAATTATTTTATCTTTATCTTTTTATTTATTCATAAAAAATATTTATATTAAATCAAATTTTGATTAAAAAAATAAAAAATTTAAATATCTATATAATTACTTGCCTAAATTAAATTTTTATAAAAAAATTATATTATCTTTTCCTTAATTTCCTTTTTGGATTGTTTATGTAAATATTGAAGATTTTTAAGCTTTAAAAAATTCTATATTTTTTTTTATCTTTTCTTATTAATTATCTTTTTAACTTTTTATTAAAAAGATTTTTAAAGAATTGAATTTGATTAAAATTTTCTAAGAATTTACATTATTATTTTTTATTTTTTTATTTTTGTATATTTACTTTATTAATATCATATTTATAATATATCTAAAAATTGATGAGTCATAGTCGTGCATGACACGACGGGTACATCTAGTTTACATACCTAAATTTAATTTGGAAATCAACAACAATTTAAAAAATCGAACAATTCAACAGTCAAACAATTCCAGCAATTTAACAATTTAGGGACTTACATGCAAGAGGGGTGGAGGCGGGGTGGTAGGTTGGCGGTGGCGATCAACAACAATGGTGGTTCTTTCAGAGAGAGAGAGAGAGAGAGAGAGAGGAGGCTGATGGCAGCTCCTCTAGGCACTAGTGACTCCTGGCGATGAGGTGGGGTGAGAGAGAGAAGAGTCGACGGACGGTGGAGGAGATTTAACAAGATCGGAGCGAGAGAGAGGGAGAAGAGTTGCCAAGAGCGACAAAGTAGCCTCCTCCAAATTAAGCGTGAGTGCGTGACTGGTGTATTTTCACTTGTGTAAAGACTTGCAACCAGATCCATTGTCGGTGTGAGTAGTGAAAAACTGAAACAAAGAGAAGATGGAGAGGAGGAGGATGGAGAGAACAACAGTAATGGCCGGAAACGAAAGCGGAACAACTACAAAACGGTGGAAATTGTCATCGAACAGTCGAAAAACTGACAAGATTGGACAAATGGTCTGACACAACCTCTGGAATGGAGAGAACAATAATAATTGGCCGAAAACAAAATCCGAACAAGCACAAATCGGTAAAAACCGTCACCAAACAGACAAAAAGCAGACAAAATTGGACATATCGCCTGACACAACCTCTAGAGAGCGAAAATGTGACTTCTCTCAAGAAGATTTCTTCTAGTACGAATAACTAAAAAAAATAAATTACTTTTAAAAGAATAAATATAATTTTTTAAATTAAATTTCATAACATTAAATCTTAGGAACCAGAGAGAAGTTAAACTAAATAACCTGATACATTAACTAATGATCAAAAGTTAAAACTAAATAACCGAGTTCATTGAGCTCAAAAAAAATAACAGAGTTCATTTAACTGATAAACAGCCCTAAGAAGGAACCAGAGAGAGAATCAGGACGGAACGACGGACTCCGGAGAAAGAATTCGAATTCTTCACCGCCGGCATATCTTCTCTGCCTCTTCAAAGGCTACAATTTCGTCTCCAAAATTGATCGGTTTGAACTTGCCATTCTCAATTGAATTTTGTTTCCTAATGTCTTCATGTCAATGGTTCATATTTCTCAATTGAGAAAGATCCAAAATTTCACTTGGTTTTTGTCGCTTGTTAGGCGGCTGAGAATTCCCGGCCGCCGGTGGGGGCGGCTGCCCCCCCGCGCCCCCACTTGCCCCCGCAACTGGGTACTGCTGTATAATACTTCTGCTCATTTTCTGTTTGTTAAAATGCCTGTGGAGAATCTCAGTTGTTCTACTTTGTTGTATTGAGTGAGTATGATCATGCCACTGCAGACAATGCTTCTTGTTCCTGATCTAACTATCTAAGATCAGTCTAATAAAACATTATAGTTTAGTTGCACTTTTGAGTGATTAGTGGATCAATGTTGATTCATTGTATGCGTGTGAGCCTCTTGAAAGCTTGTGATTTTGCAGCATTCCCTGCTTCTCCTTAACCGTGGTAAATACATGCACAGGGCTTATTACTAAATGACGAGTGAAGAAAGATGGTGTGTGGTTACTGGTGGAATAGGATTTGCTGCCCGCCACTTGGTGGATATGCTTATTCGGTATGAAATGTTTTCGGTCCGTATAGCTGACTTGGCCCCATCTATCAAGCTTGATCCTAGTGAGGAAGAAGGAACCCTTGGGAAAGCATTGCGTTCTGGCCGAGCTCAATATGTATGTGCTGATCTTCGAGACAAGGCTCAAGTAGTTAGAGGTGCTTTTGCTCCCTTCTCTTTCCTCTTGTTTGATATCCAGCCACATTTTCTGTCAATGTGATGAATGCCATGTTCTGGATGCAATTCATACAGTTCAGAATGAATCTAATCTACCGTTTTGAAAAATTACATGTTCCTCTTCCCTACTCTGCCCAAATATTGAGGTTTATCTATCCAATTGATTGGGTAACACACTCCACTGTTTAAAGTCATGGTTCCCATGTTCCCTTTGAGATTGAATTTGATCATACATGGTCCATTTGAAACGACATTCATTTTCCAGCCTTGTTTTTGGCTGCATAAGAAATTATATAACCTATTGATCCTTGCATAGAAGTCTCGTTCTACAAGAGAAAACCTTCAGGTACCATAAAATTTCAGGATATTTGGTTGCTTGACTTGATATCGAGATGTCTAGTAATCTAATGTTTATACCAGGGAAAATTATTTCTTATACTTCAAAATTTGAGATAAAAGATTATCTCCTACCATTTACATGTGTATGCTTATTACATTGGTGGAAGGAGTATGTTTGAAGTCATTCATCTACCGCTATCATATGTTTAGGAAACTGCTTTTTCTTTTTTCATTTCTTATTCTGATATTGTTGCTTTGCAGCATGCCATGGTGCTGAGGTTGTATTCCATATGGCCGCTCCTGATTCATCCATTAATAACCTCCAGTTGCATCGTTCAGTAAATGTTGTAGGTTAGCTCTAGATTTCATATAATAAAGCTACTGTAGAAATACAAACTTCTTATGGCTCTTTTTCACTTCTTTCAATGCATCTGTTATTTTTTTACTGGATTCAACCCCTATTTTCAGGAACGAAGAATGTGATTGATGCCTGTATAGAACAACAAGTAAAGAGGCTCATTTATACTAGTTCAGCGAGTGTGGTTTTTGATGGGATTCATGGGATATTTAATGGCGATGAATCCTTCCCTTACCCATCCAAGGTATGCTTTTCCAGCTTCAACTTGCTTGATAAGGCTTGAGTTTCCAAGGAATTCATAATATGATTTCCACCTTTAACATGTTTTACGTGGTCTAAGGATAAAGCCAACTGTTTTATTCTAAAAGTATCATTCAATCAGATTTTAATCATAGTTTATCATTTAGGCTAGTTCTTTTGCATTTGAAATCTCGTTAAGTAGGCTGAATAATTTTTTGGGACTGCTTTACTGCAAGGTGTCATGGATATATGTTGCCTAAAGCAAATAGTTATACTAATGTGTATTTTGGGTAGTAACTTGAAAGGTAATATGATTTGATTAGCTCCTTAAGCTCTCATGAATTGTGGTGCATGGGAGAAGTGTTACGAAAGAAAATAGGTTGGTGAAATGATTCCAAAAATTATTGAAAGACGGTTCTTTCCTTTGTTGTATGGTGGAAGGTAATAATGAATGGTAAACTGAACATGGATATTCTTGCCAGTCTAGTAGTCGTGATTTTGGCATTAATGAAGACACTTCGCATTTTGACTATGTAGGGATCACTGTAGTATTTTGCGTTGTTGAATTGGAAATGCTATCTCTTCCTTAAAATTGTTGAAGAAGGGGAACAGGTGGTAATTTAAGCTAATTTTCAAGCCCGAATTTGTGCAACTTAGCAACTTTTTTTTTCCGTCCAAATGGTTTAAGATTCAGTGTAGGTTTTTTTCCTTCTAATTTCAATTTATAATTATAAAGTAAAATCTCACAATTATTTTATCTTGTTCATTTTTGTCATATTTTTGTTATAATATTAGTTTGAACTGATTAACGACCTAATTTATTTTATTGGAATAAATTTATTTGTTGAGTTTATAAATATATTTTATGTAATATAACTTTTATAAATGGTCAACTATTTAACCTTGATATATTTTTCCTTGATTATAATTCAATTATATATGCTATGTATCATTGGTCTATTAATCAAACATGGATGGAAAACAAACTTACGATTGCATTATTTCTGTTATTATTATTATTAGTTGAATCTTAAATATTTTTGTCACTTTTTCTTATCATTTTTATCATGATTTTTTGTTTATATTTTTGAAAAAAACTCTTGTTACTATTTTTTTTTTATAATTTCTTAATATTCACTTGTTATTCTAACATAAAAATCTCTTAAATTAGTGTATTGAATATTTGAATTCGAATTTTAATAACATTACTAGATTAATAATTTATATTAATTAGTAATTAATTTTGTTAAAATTTGTATATTGCACAAGGCCCCCTATTTTCATTGGACGTCCTGCTTATAGGTTTTATTTTGGAGGAAAGATGCCTTCCTCTTAATGTTTTAAGCTACAAAAAAGCGTGGAATTTGCTTAGTCCATTCCATGAGCAAGTAGGCGTGATCGCTTTGCTCTGTTCGCGCAAAAGTATTGCTCTTTGTGTGAATCATTTACTCTAAACTGTAAAGAGAAATATACCAACTAAGCTGGTATTTTCTTGTGACTTAGCACAATGATTCCTATTCAGCGACCAAAGCAGAAGGTGAAGCATTAGTTTTGAAGGCAAATGGTGTTAATGGACTTCTGACCTGCAGCATACGCCCTAGCAGTATATTTGGTCCTGGCGATAAGTTGCTTGTTCCATCATTAGTTGATGCTGCAAGGGCAGGGAAGTCCAAGGTGTATATTCTGTACAACTCTCTATTATTAGTAATTTTGAACTATTAGCAGTAACCTGAGACACTCTTTAATACAGTGTTGATATCATTCATGAATGTTATGATTTGTAATTTTGGCTAATGGTAATGTCATTTAAGTTGGTCTTTTCCTTCTTAGATTGTAAGAGGAAGGAGTCAATACTTCTTTTTGACTTGGCACTAGATTTTCATTGTACCACTATCTTAATTTCGTCTATGTGTAATACTGTACACAATATCTCATCTGAACTTTTTGGTATTTTCTTTTCCACTGCGTTCTTTTTGCTTCCTCCTATCTTTCTTAGTATCTGATGATAATTAATATATAATTATTCTAAAAATGCAGTTTATTATAGGCGACGGAAATAACATGTATGACTTCACATATGTTGAGAATGTGGCACATTCCCATATATGTGCAGAACGGGCTCTAGCATCAAAAGGAGCGGTTTCTGAGAAAGCTTCAGGCGAGGTATTCACTTTCAACTTTGCGGGTATTTGTCAGCCACTCAGTGTAACAAATCTCAACATTCCGCTGCATTGATTTCTCTGAAAAATATGCCCTTTTATGCTCACTATAAAACAGTAGTAAATACTCCAGCAGTCAGTTTCTACTTGCTAAAACCTGACTCCTAACATCTATATCCTTCTTGCCTCATTTGTTGATATCCTTGTTTTGTATTAAATTCTGTCTGATTTTGAGTATATATCCTTCTTGCCTCGTTTGTTGTTATCCTTGTTTTGTATTAAATTCTGTCAGATTTTGAGTATATAACCTTCAATTCCCTGCTTCCCACATGTGCATTCCCTTGACATCAGATTTTCTCACATCTTGAATTTGTCATATGACTCTTGCAGGCATACTTTGTTACCAACATGGAGCCAATTGCATTTTGGGAATTTATGTCACTTATACTTGAAGGTCTAGGATATGAAAGGTACCAGATTCTTTCTCTACTCTTGTTCCACTATTTTATTTTGTTTCCAACAGTCCAACTTGGTATTCACTTTCAGTCCCCCTGACTGGTGACCACTCTGGTCTTTTGTTCCATGCCATTTTAAATTTTTTTCAGTGCTATGCCTTCAAGTCTTTCTGTGGCTATCATTGGGAAAATTATGTGGATGAATATATGTAATATTTTTTTTCCTAGTCTAGAATCTAGCGAAAGATTTTATTTTAATTTGTTAGGCGTAACCTATTTAGAATTCAAGAATCAATATGTTTGAGAAAGGTCTGTAAATGAATAAATAGCATTCGTGATTGTCCATTATGTTATTTCATTCTTTGAGGCACACTTTACCATTTGTAGAAATTTTGCATGATTGCAGGCCAAGGGTAAAAATCCCTGCATCTATTATGATGCCAATTGCACACTTAGTAGAGTGGACGTATAAATTGTTGGCTCCATATGGTATGAAAGTACCACAGTTGACACCTTCAAGGATCAGATTGCTTTCATGTGACAGAACGTTCAACGCTTCAAAAGCAAAAGATCTACTTGGCTATACACCCATCATATCGCTCCAGGTTCTCTTTCTGGCCATTTGCTTCTTCTGACACTTTTGAGGATATATTATTAGCACTTTGTTCTCTTTTATTTTTGATTGCAACCAAAAAGGGTAGTGATGGGACCTATCTGTCATTGTCAATGCTTCTCAAACTGCTTTAAATTTGTACTGAAAAAATAAGTTTTATAATGTAGTATTAATATCAGTCTGTTTTAGTGAGCTAAGTGAACTACTTTTTTCTCACTGTTTAATGATTCTCCACAAGCACTTGACAAGCATAACACCCTCACGTTAGTTGAAAATGTCAACGAATCGCTTCAGATGTAGATTAAACTTAGCAATTGCTCTGTTATTCTATGGTCTTGTGGATGCCATTGCTTCCACCGCCTGAGAAAAGGAAAAATGAAACATTTCAGAGTGTGATTGCCTTATCTCTACTTTCGCATTTTCTGCAATGAATATTTCTGTTATACTCTGTTTTGAAATGTTGTGAAAGTTCATGTGGTAACCCTTTCACAAGTCACAATGTCACATGAGCAGCTCAGAAGAGGAAAGTTCATGTATGCCTGACAATCTGACATCATCTTTTCTCATTTTGAAGGAGGGTTTGGAGAGAACAATAGAGTCATACTCACACTTGAGAGCTGAACATAGATTTAAGAGAGAGGGCCCATCTAAAGCATATAGATATCTTGGAAGTGGAAGAGGTACTTATCAATTATGTTTTATTTTAGTTTCTGCTGCTAGCTATATCTAGATCACATTAGCTGAAACTTGTTATAGCACATCAGTAGGTAGATATATGGCTAATTGTAAGAAATAAAGGTAAATAGTGCCACACAGAATCATGATTAAGATACAAAAGGTTCAATGATATGAGATGACTAAAGATGTTATTGTTGTGCTAAATGCAGTTGCTGATACACTCCTATGGAAGGATAAAAAGCAAACACTTGTAACTATATTAGTTTTGGCGGCTTTCTACTACAACTTTATTGCTCCTGGCTACACCATAGTGACATCATTGTCGAAGCTAATCTTAGTGGCAGCTATCTTTTTGTATTTTCATGCCAATTTACCTCAGAAATTGTATGTATCTCTATTCTTTCCCTCCCTTTATTTCCTTCTGTTCAATATTTGTAATGACTGAGTTTTCATCTATATGTACTTGTACTTCTGTACAGTATGCCTCATCAATATGTCGTGTATTCGTGTTAAGTTACATCATTAATGATGATCTCCTTCACTAACTATTGGAAAAATGTGTAGCAATAAATAAATGCAACAGTTGAAGATGCTGTTGCTAAATTTGAGACATGAACAGACTACTTAAATGAATGTTAGAATAAACTATACAGATTGAAGATTCATAATGAAACTAGATGATGCCTTGTGATGTGGCCAACCTTATATGATGTTATAAATCTTCTAAGAAGCTGTACACATTTGGGTGTAATTGGAATATGGAACATATGTTTATGCAGATGTGGGTATACCATAGAGAAAATTCCATTATCAGTTTTCCACTGCTCAAAGGAGATGTCTCATAGACTTACTGGGTCAGTTGCTTATTGTTGGAATACCTCAGTTAGTACTTTGAAGTATCTCTGCAAGGGAAATGACTGGATGCTATTCTTTAAGGTATTGTTCGTCGTGCTACTTCATTACTACTTAATAGCTTTTGGACTCCTTATTAATTATATATATCAAAAATTGAAATACAGGTGGTCATTGTTCTTTTCATGATCAGTTCCCTTGGATGCATGTCACTTCAGACCTTATTTTTGGCTGGTTCGTTTTTCTCCGTCTCCTTCAGTTTTGCTAATTTCTTTTACTCCCAAATTAAATCTCCTTTGTGTTGGTACAGGACTCCCCATTTTGTTCATAGCTTTCTATGTCTATGAGAAGAATGAAGAAGCAATTGACAATCTTGTTTCAAGAGCTGCCACTTTTGGCTGCAAGTTGACATCTGATTCGACCAAATGATTCGGTGGCTCAAGATAATTGTTTTCACTTCTTATTTCAGTTTCTGACATGCTCTTAGGTTGGTTTGTTAATTTCCTGCTTCCAGTTTCTGGAGATGTTGTCAGATCACTGAAAAGTCCATCGAACAAAATTATCTTTTATCACCACTTTTCCAGGCCAACAAAAGCAAGCAAGTCTACATGTAACCTCTTTCTTTCCTTTTTTTTTTTTTTTTTTAAATCTTTACATTCTATTAGTACCACAACTCTTTTGAGCTTGTGATGGTTTTGGCTTTTCTCTTAGGATTGATGGGATTTGCATTCAATGAAAATGTTTGCCTTTTCAAGCCTTGGACTGTTGGATGGTTGTGGTTATGAAGTGTGCTTTTCTTTTAAGCTGTGATTGCCTGACGTACTCATCTCCTGTCAGGGAAAGATGAATGAAGATTTGGTTAATGTTTTCAAACAAATTTGAATTCTAACTTTCTGAAGTAGATTTAGCGGCTCATATCATCTTTGTAAACACATCATACTTTTCCCTTCATTAATACTCTTCTTGTTAGTCAATTTGTGAAGGAAAGATGGTAAGAATATTATGTATAGCTATATCAAAAATTCAATAACAGAAACATGTAACAAAGATCCTTGCTTCCCTTTTGCAGGCTGCAAACATCTTCGCTGTAGAAGCATTTAAAATAGCGTTTATCAATTGAACTCGTGTAATTCTTCTCCCTTTGGCTGTTTTAAAAATAATCATGAAACTTGATTACATTTTATTTGCGGTTGTTCTGATCAATTATAATAAATCAGTCACTTATTAGTATAATAACACAATTCGCTAGACCATTTGACCACCTTCAATGTCACTTTAGCCATATGTTAAATTATACAGAAACCTAATATGAGACTTGGTTTGTGCTGACTGCTATAGCATAGTGTTATAGTGCCTACTACCTTTGCATGTTTATTCTTTATAAGCAGTTTTGTATTCTTCATTGAACCATCCATAGTGTTAAGCAGTTTTGGATGAGGTACCTTTGCATGTTCATTGAACCATCCATGTTAATTTATTTATTCAGGGCATATGTGTAAATACTTACCATGTTTTCTTTTTAATCCCTTCTTAATTTTTTCTTCCTTTGTCAAATAAAACTACACAGAACCACACTCACCGCCCTTCCTCCCCTATGGATCGATCACCAACTTAAGGATGAGGTCAACGGGTTCCACCAATTTAAGAGTGCCATCCATTGGTGATCAAGTGAACTAGACAAGCCAATATATCAGCCCATCTGTCAGATAAACAAGAAAATTGAACGAGCATGCCAGCGCTTTGACCAAAAGCAAAATAAAACATCACAATAAATCCAAAAACTTCCAAACCTTCAACTTGCATACATGGCCACAAACAAGAAAGACAACACCTTCAAGTACTAGTCATGTGCAAAATCTTGCAACAATTAATAACAAGATCAATCACATGTGATCTCAGTCGCTCAAAAGACGAGCACTAATTCCATACACGGGGTTGAATCATCAGATGAAGGAAGGACAAATTGGTCCTTTGGAAAGGCCAAGGCGAACCTCCATGCCATGGTGCATGTCTGGGACTCGTAGAGTTTCTGAATCACGTGGATCTGCAAATAAGAGCAAAGATGTCGTAGAAAAATCCAACAGAAACTCATCATAGAATCAATTTTACCCTTCAATTTTGAGGTGACACTAATACATATTAGACAATCAGTTGTGACAGAATGCATCTGCAAACCACATTCCTCTTTCAACTTATAACTAAGGAGGTGACCCTCCACTTCCTATTCTCTTCCCTAAAACTGTGGCCACTGTTCAAGAACTTGAAATGGGATCCAAAGCAAGAAACTATTGACTAACGAACCACCAAAAGGCCAAATTTAAATCCATCATGTGAGTTTTCACTTTCTAAATATACACCAATGGTCCAACACTATGAAGAAATAATATACAAGGACCCTCCATATATAAAAAAAAAAGAATACACGCACAAAAAAAATACTGATACTGTCTTACCATTAAGATAATCTTCAAAGCCAATGTCATCCAAAGTTCCTGTAACTGCTTCCAGCCCTAGCATGGATGATGGTACTGGCCCTGGAGGCCTTTGAAATCTGAAAGAGGGGAGAAATATAATTACTTGGATGAAAAAACAAAAAGATCACTATAATTCTTACTAAGTTGATAGCCAGGACATGTAATGCATATGCAACTCATGCATATTCACATACGTTAAAAACATAGGCGTGTTCAAGCACTATGTGCAAAAAACCATTTGAAGCTAAACACAATATCCAAGCATGATGATGCAACATTATCCAAAAAAATAAAATAAAGAAAAGCACAAATATACAATTCATTTTCCTTTGGAATTTTGACACTGTGGATCAAAACTAAAACAATGATGTTAACAACAGCAACACCATTTCTAATATTAAAACTTGCATATGCTCATGCTATATTTTCACAAAAGAAATGGAAACGCAAATATCAGATTTGGCACAATGGGTAAGAATTCTAACAATAACATCACCATCGCTAACAACAGCACAAATAACCCCACATACACAAGCCCTGATGGGCTCAATACTAACAACAACCAGACAGTTAAGCCTCAATAAATCAATGGAAACAAAACTGTATTAAACCATTCTTCCAAAAATTAAAATGGCTCAGAATATACTTTCAACCGTTAAGAATAGACCATAATGGCAAAACTAACACTACTAGAAACCCAATACGAAAGTAAAGTTGTAAGCCCTTGCAGAATGGGCATGATCAATTAGGCATTATTAGCATACAAGTATACACATTAAGTAACTGTCATCAGTCAGCAAAGACAAAGTCCCACCCTAAAGCTCAAACTTAACAACACTCAATTTATCAAGTAGAAAACCAAGCCATAAATTTGCAGACTTACTACTTGCCTCCGAATTAGAAGCTCAATCAGTCAAATCAGAATTCAGAACTAAAATTCCATCACTCAAACTAATCATATAAATATCAATTAAAATATAGATGGAAAATTAAAAAACCCTAAGGACTAAGGTCACATCCAAAATATTACTAACCTAAATTAAACAAAAAAAGTCAAAATCTTGCAGATAGAAAAGGCACAAAACATATACCTAGAGAAAATTTGTCTGTCTAGGTCCATTTTGAGAGGAAAAGCCGATCCGTAAGTGTTTGCGAGTACTTTCCTCTTCATATCCTCCTGGACATCCTTGGCCTACAAATTTCGTTTATAAATTAATAAGAAAAATGCAGCGGAACAACCCGATCATCGAAGCAAGCACAGAAATATAGAGAAAGAAGGAAACTTTACAGATTTGTAAGCAGATTCGAGAGGGTGAGATTCAAGGATGTTGCTCTTAACACCATGGAGTCCAAAGCGAAGGGCGTCGTTTTGGATTCCACCGATTTCGTGCTGTATGGTTTTGGGAGCTTCCATCTTCTTCTTCTTCTTCTCCTTCTCTTTCGCTTTACCTGAAGTTCCGAGAGAGAATCGCTGAGGAGTGATCGATAGTCGAAAGCGAGCAGAGTTTTTCTTCGCTATCTGGCTGGCTTAAAGAGCACGAAAGTGCTTTGCACTTTAGCAGGCTTCGACAAGTGTGGTTTGATCTGAATCTACCCAGGCGCTTGGGCCCAGCCCAACCCATAAGTAATAAGCCCATTAGACTCAATATTTTAAAAAAAGTTTATAAAATACGCAGTTGATTGTTTCAATTCACTTCAAAATAAGTTGTTGAAAATATGTTGTTGAAAATACTCTACACCACGATAAAATATCCAATCAAATCATGTCTCTAAAGTAGATAATGGGTCCGTTCGGCGGGCCTTATTTTGACCTTATATAGCTTTATTCAAGCTTATGGTAAAAAAATAAAGTCGTTATTATCTGTTCGGTAGTGGGAGTTGATGATGATTATTGTAGCTTATGGGAATTGATGGTAGTTTATATTTCACCCAAAATTTAATCTACCCCTCACAGCTTTATCCAGCCTTATGAAATTTATTTACTTCGATTGCCCTTCACTAATTTAATTTTGGAAGATTTAAAAATTAACCTTCTTTTTATAAATTTATGAATATATCCTTTTTGGTAATTTTGCATCCATCTTTTATAAAATCAGTCTCGATCAATTTAATCTACCGAACACCTACATAATTTTTTCATAAAAATAAGCTAATAATTTCAACTTCTAAAATTAACTTGTAAAATCAGCATCAACCATTAAATCAACACCAGCATCAACATCAACTCGTATCAGGTTTGAAGCGTCGAGCAGACCCAATGTACAAATATAAATGATTTATATGTAGTAGGCTTGCAGTTTTTTAAGATGGTTCGAATTAGGGGTGCCCATAAAAATCCGAAATTGAAAAACCGAACCGAAAAATCGATTATTTTTCAGGTTAATCAAACTGATTTTTTTTTTGAAATTTCGGTTTGGTTAACTGAATCGAAAATATTTTTGGTTTATTGGTTCCGTTTCGGTTCACAACTTTACATATAATGGTTAACCGAAAAACCAAAAATAAGTTAATATTTTTTTTTCAAATATTAGTTATCTTTGCTTTATTTAGTGGTTAAATTCTATGATTTTCAAGGTGTTGATCTAGTGTGAGTCTTTTTTTCTCCAATTTTAACAATTTACACACTATTTTTCCACTTTTCATTGATATAAGACTCTCTTCTTAAATTTGACGGGATAAAAAATAATACACATAATGTTTGATTTCACACACTATAGTATATACTTTCGATATTTGTTTACAACAACCAAAATAATATGGTATAAGTACATATTTAAAATAAAAGTCTTGCTTGATCACTTTTTTTATTCAAATTTTATTATTTTAGTTTAATTATTTAAGGTAAAATTACATAAATGGTTATCGGTTATCCGAGAAAACCGAACCGAAAAATGGGTTAACCGAATTATGGTTAACCGAGATTCACGGTTTGGTTACAGTTCATGATTTTAACTAACCGAAATCATGATTAACCGAATTTCGGTTAACCAAAATGTCGGTTAACCGGGTTTGGACACCCCTAATTTGAATAACACATGTGTTTCGTAACTGTAACAAGGTGGTTGATTTAATTGTAGGTCTACGTCATTTGTGTAGTATCAATTAAATTTAGATCCACTCAGGACTTTGGATCCTCGTCCATATAAATGGACTAGGCTAATTTATTTTTACTAAGTTTTTCTTACTTAAAAAAATAATAAAATAAATAAATGATTTGTGTTGTGAAAAGATTATAAAAGCAAAAACACTTTAACTCTTGGAAAGAACACTTAAACAAACTTTAGGAGAACTTTAAGATCATTAGAAGAGAGGGAGGGAGAGTAAAAACTTTAGAGAGTGTATTTCTTACTCTACTTTGGTGCAAGTTTTAGAATGGATGATGGCCATATTTATAGGCCAAAAGTGGGGTAAAACTTTGGTAAATCTCCATGATTTATGCATGGAAATAAGGAGGTGAAGAAGGTGAATAATTCACCTTGTACAATTTACCTCCAATCATACATTATACAAGTGTTCATACATAATATGTGTGATACATGTGTGTGTAGATAGATAACTTGTAGGAGGAAAATTTTGACTTCATAACACTCCCCCTTGAATATTCACCTTTTTTTCATGTTGTAGGATATGGGTAGACGTTGCCTCATTAAAAACCTTATCAGGAAAAACCCAGTAGGATAAAAAAACCTGAACGAAGGGAAAAAGAGTGCAACCATTGATCCCATTGTACGCCTTGATGCTGCCTCATTAAAAACCTTGTCAAGTAAAACCCAATGGGATAAAAACTTGATCGAAGGGAAAAAGAGTGCAGCGCGTATGATGCTCCCCCTAAGTTCAACGTATGTCTCGAAGTCTGCACATTCCAATTCTGGATACTAACTCTCCAAATTTCTTGGGGATTAAAGACTTGTGAGTCAGCTAAGTTGTCATTTGACCGAATTAGTTGGATGTCCACTTCACCAGCTTCTTCCAATTCACGATTGGAGAAGAATTTTGGCGATATGTGCTTTGTGCGGTCTCCTTTGATGTAGCCCTTCTTTATCTGAGCAACGCATGTTGAGTTATCATAACTTACACTGTTAGAGAGTAGGCCGCGTTTAATTATTTATGCATGCTTTTCTTTTCTTTTTCTTTGTAGAATTGATTAAAGTATTAGCTATTGTGTTATAGGATCTTTAGTACTTACGAGTCGCCGACTCCTACGAAGTCAACAACTTAGAATAAGCAGTAAAAGTCACTGACTTTAGTAAGCATCGGGAATCATGAATTCCAAGAAAACTTACTTGAACAAAACAATGTATAGTGGAAACTTCTTGTAAACCAACTAGTTTACTTAGAGAAAAACCACTCCCTTCCGAGCTTCTCATTCGGTCAGATTTCAAGAGTACTTAGATATTTAGATTCGATGTATTGATTTCTTTAGTTGTTACAAACCTCTCCTGTGTACAAGATTGAATCCCACAATCCTTCAACCTCGCTCTACCTTTGTCTCTCACAACTCTAAACCTCACGTTATGCCTAAGAACTATCGACTACACCACTCGATCGAATCCCACGAACGAGTCACTCGAACAACCAACTATCTCTTACAAAATACACAAGATGCTCTCTTTCTCTTCTCACAAGATATGCAATATAAAACCCACGAAATTCTAGGCTAAATACATTGAGTATTTAAACTAGACGTCTTGATTGAGTGTGATATTATTTCCTATTTGCTTAATTAGGAAATTATATTGCACATAATCTTATAAAATCTATCCTAAAAATAACACTTTATGCTCAAAGGAAAATCACACAATCTTCATACACATCCTTTTGATTTTCTTCTCTTATTTGTGTTGATTTTCTCCATAAATAAACACTCCAACTGGCCTGGATCACATCGACACTTTCCTTCCAAAAATAGTTTCTTGCCATTTGTCCTTTGTCAGCGAATTCTTCACAAAGCTTGGTGTCCCTGACTCCCCATTCAACTTCTGTGTCGCTGACTTGTCTTCGAGTTTGGAATCATCAAACACAACTTTCCCGACAATATTTTCTCACTAGTTATCCTTGTCAATGACTTCTTCATAAGAACTTGATGTCGTTGACTCTCCATCCAACTTTTGTGTCACTAACCTCTGTAACCATCAAAACCAAATCTTCTAGCAAGAGTTTTTTTTCCTTATGGTCAACCATGCATGCAACATGTCTAACACTCTAACCCAATGTTTAACATGCACATTGGTGTATGGTCTTATTAGAACCATGCATTGTGAGCATGAAAAACCTTATAATTTTTTTTTTGATAAATAAGAAGTGTACTATCCCCTTTTATTCATAATAGTAAAGACTTTACATATCCTCACTCATCCAAAGTCCAAACATCAACTTCCATAATACTAATAAGTCTTTTCGGGGGATTTTCAAACACGATATATTCTCCCATAAATTCATAACTAAATCTTGCAAGACAATCATCAACTCGGTTGGCTTGTCTCGGGATATATGTGACGAATGCAAACTTCCCAACCTCCCCCTTTGATGATTTCTTTGCATCTCCTAATTAAGTCCAAATGGTTACATAGGCAAATTTCGTCCGCCATCACAACTTGTAACACTTCGACAACATCAATCTCCACTTCTATTTTCCCAATCTTTAGTTGTTTGGCAATCTACATTCCTTGGAGAAGCCCCACTTATCTTTGTCTCGAGCATAACCAGACTTGGTTCACTTGTAACACCTCACATTACACCAATCAGCCACTGATACCTCGAAGCTTCAAAAAATCTCTCTCACATCGGAAGATACCGAAACTTCAACTAAAATGACACCCCCACCAATAAGAAGGCAACACGTCACTCACCTCATGCTTACCCAATTAACAATCGACACCTCGAAGATCAATTAGGCTCTCCCATATCGAGGAACTCCAACTTCCAACCTCCCTTAATGTCTATAAAAAAGCAAGAGAAGGTGAAGATTGCAAGTGTCGAAAAAACATTTCTAGTTTAAGATCTTTTCTTATTAATAGAGATTCAAAGTGTTGAAACTTTCTGGAGAACTTGGTTATTTACGAGGGAGAATCCTAAAAGGTTCTAAGTCTTTTATTTAGAGAAAGAAACAACGAGACTTGTAAAAGCACACACTTCTTGAAGGTGACTAATCCTAAACTGCATAGCCTCTTTTAAAGCGTGTGTGGGTGATTTTCACGCACAAAATAAAAAGTGGGAGTTTTTGTATGCCTGGTTTCTATTAATTTAAAAATCTCATACTTAACGCTCGTTTATTTTGAGTTTTAACAACACGAGTCAAAATAGAGGTAATAGGGGGGAGGGCAAACTTTTTTAATTGAACATAGTGAAATTACAACTTACAATAAGAACATCAAAATTATTTCAGTAAAAATGTTTAGCAAATTTCCATATTCATAACAACTAAATATACGTACCTCTTCCTATTTTTAATTTGTTAATTAAATATCCCCTAATATATTATAGAGACTACTTTGCCCTTTAACTCCATCAAAATCTATTACATTGCCAAAAAGAAATATTTTATGATAATTAAGAGCATAATAATCATCATCTTCAACTTGAAAGCTTGAAAGATATTACTCTCTTATTCACCACTTGCGTATATCATCTTCTAGAGAACATATTTTATTGAGGAGATACTAGAATGTTTCAAAATACAATTAGGTTAAGAAAACAAGAGTTTACAGAGACCTTTTATAAACCCTAAACAGACTAAATCCATAATTATTAAAGGCTCATAACTAAAAACTAAAACTCAAACCGAATCTCTCATGCTAATAAATGAAATATGCGATTTAAGACATTTCAACAATAACTTATTGTTTTGAAACTCTCAGGTCTAATTACAGCATAAAAATATGAAATTTAATAAGAGATAAAAACATTTTTAAGTAAATGGCTTGTAAAAACGATTTGCTTACGTTCAACCTTCAAATACATTCCATAATTTTTTAAGCTTCGATGTCAAATTAGAGTACATAATATATCATATTAAGCTTTCTGACAAGAAAAACCTACCTATTTTAAGAAAAAAAATTGGATTGGGGAACAACCACGAGGGAGTACTATACACATATCAGTATTTGTATACGTTATCAAGACATTAATTACCAAATTGTTAAACGGAACCCTAACTTCTACTTCTTGGAGTTGCAAAACTTTTGTTTTCGAGCAGTTGCTTCAATTTAGAAGAATTTTAGCAACAGCCAAAAAAGATTTGATCCCATTTTTTAATTAGATTGCATCTATTACTTTCTCAAAAAACAAACCTAAAGTGTACTAGTATATGAGCAACCCGTTTAATATGATTTTTCTTGATTAAAAGATATATAGCCCGTACACCACCCACCACCTACAAATTTGAAGGAGTTGCTTATGCTTAGCTAGAGAGGAGAGGAGAAGTAGAAGATAAAACAAGATAAGAATTGTGTGTAAATTCGTGAAGTTTTCAACCGATTTTTCCAGAAGGAACAAAGCCAGGAAGAATATTTTGAAACAACAAAGCCTAAAAGTTAAACCGAGCTCGATTAGGTAACTACTACGGAGTAGTATATATGATGCTTTTAACTCCTTTTATAACCCTAAATGAGATCAGATTTTTTATCTGAACCAAAATTTGTACACCAGTACTAGTCTCAAGTTAAGGTAGTGTATATATGCAGTACATATTCATCTAGTTAAAAATAAAGTCCATGCCGAAATTAATTAAATTAGTTTTTAGAAATTGTTAATATGCCTTAAATCTGAAACTTCGGCTACGCAAAGCCGTCACATGGATTTTATTGTCTGGTCAGCAAGTCAAGGGTTTTCAGGGGCAAAGAGCCCTCAGGTCTCTGAGTCTGGGAGCGAAGTAGCCATCCCCACTTATGGTATGACCTATGGATTTATGGCCCATAATTTAGAGTTCCTAAAGTATCTATATAAGCTCTTAAAATGCCTCATAATTATATTCTGGAAAATCTAAAATGTTTAGCCTAGTTAGTGAACCACGTTAAATTTCTATATTCTTTAATATTTTTCTAGTTCTTTCTCACATCCGTTCTAACAAAAAGCTAGGAAGAATAAATTCTAATCCATAAATTGAGCATTTAACTCTACTCAATTTATGTGAATTTAAAAAAAAAAAATCAAAGGTTCGATGGTGTTTATATCTAATAGTGTGTGTGCTTAATTTTTTGTTTTTGTTGGATTAGTGTGAAGCTTTTTCATTCATCCATATGATTTTTTTTGGAAAAATGTATGAATTTTTTATTCACCAAAAGGAGGCTAGAACATTATCATCAACAAACAATGACTATATATACAAGATCCCCAAAGAGGACACCAAACTCTCTCTTGGTTCCTACATACACTAGTGTTTTTAGGGGGTATAACCGTATAAATTATAATAACCATTAATATAGTTAGGAGCATGTTCTTCTAGCTATCAACGTACCAAAAATATAGTGGGAAAATAGGGCATCATCATATATATATATATATAACTATTCTGCCACATATACCAGAAATCAATCATGTAAAATATTATGAATATATGTGATTTAGTACTCCAAAATGATATATTCAAATCTACCTCCTATACAATTATACAAAAGACAATTATTATATATAAGAAAATTTCAAGCTAGCTAGCATTGATAGAAATATGTACTACCCACTGTAAGTCGATCAATTAACGGTATGCTAACTCTCTAATTGATGAACTTGATTTGTCACAAAGCTGCCAATTAATGGCTTACCCACCACTTGCTATTCTGCAAGCAAATAAGAAGCTTTAATTAGTAAATTTAATAACTTAGAATTCGGATATAAGAAGATAATCACTTCAATTTTAGGCCTATGGCCGGAATCTTACTAATTGGGGAAATTGAAGATGTTCAAAAAAACCTCATCACCTATTGGTGCAATTGGATGGTTCTGGGAGTAACCGGTGGAGCTGATCAATTTCCTTTGGTTTAAGCCATGGGCATTTGAATCAACAAGCAAATTTGAAGAAAAATTTCCACTTCCATTTGCTTGAAAACCATGATGATCAAATTGGACCGGATTCGCCATTGTAGTAGACAACTTTTCTCTTGTTCTCTCCCTTGCTCTCGCCCTTGCCTTTTCCCTGTTCTCTCTTACAACAAGGGACTTATTATTACAATTAACATGACCAATTCCACCACTCCCACACTTACAACAAGATTTTTCTCTTGCAAAATCACTACAATTCCTCTTTTTCTTCCTCCTCCTAGTTATTGCACCACTTGAAGAATCACCAATGGCATCTTCTACATTAGTGCCAAATGGAAAAGAGCCATCAAAATCCAAGCTTTTCTTTTCCAAAGCAAGCTCCTGAATTGCTTGCTTGGATTTTGCAAGGAGCCAACCAAGGGTCATGCTTGCCTTGTCAAACCCTAGCATATCTTGGAGGTCGAAAAACTCGCGAGCAATCCCCATCGAAAGCCTTACTCTTCGGTCTCTAACCCCTTGGGCGGTTAGGATCTTCGTGTGCCGGTCTTTCTTGGGCGAGGACAATGCCTCCGCCTCTTGATTATTGTAAACGGGTTGATAACTATTAATTGGGAAATAAGAGGGAGTGATGACTTCATTATTTGGTGGTGGAGTACTACTAGTGTGAGGATCTTGATGAAGTGGTTGTTGGGGTAAGAAGAAATCACCCATTTGATGAAAGGGATGGATTTCATGGACAAATGTACTATAATTGCTAGAAGAAGAAGAGTGGAAATTGGTGAACATGATTCCTCTTCTTCCCAAATATTGAGCTAGCAGCTTAAGCTTGTTAAGCTTGGAAAAGCAAGGAAACCCTAGATAAGTAACAGATCCATTCTCTTCAGATCTGTCTCCCACAAGCTAGAGAGAGCTAGATTTTGACAAGGCAAATGAAGACCCACCACCAGAGACACATCTAAAATCTCAAAATAGGTTATACCCACATGCCACATGATTTCAAGATCCACCCTTTAGTATATGGCATTTTTACCCCTTGGAATACAATTTACAATTTACCATAAGAAGATGCATGATATATGCTTGGAAAACAAAAAACCCACAGAAAGATGAACTAGAGGAAGAAATTTGAGTGGGTATTATAATGAGAGAACTAGTGGAGGGTGCAGAGCTAGGGTGATTCAGATCATTAATGAAAAAAAAGAAAATGAGATTTCTTTAAATACTCAAAAGAAGCAAGGTAAAGCTAGAGAGAAAGAGAGTTGCAACCTGCAATGTATAGAAACCTATAACTCCATTAATTATTGCCAAAAACAGCTTGCAAAGCCAAGCAAATCAAGACATGAAAACACCAGCCCATCTTCTTCTTCTTCTCTCTCTCTCTTGAGTCTAAAGCTGATGACCAGAAAGTTAGGGTTTGAATATTATACTCCTATATTACAGCCCACTCACATCATGAATTAAACCTGATTCTGTTTTTACACTTTTTTTTTTTTAACTTTTTACATATTCTTCTACTGAGTAATCAATTATATATAGCTCCTTTGACCGTTTGGCGTTTGAGTGGACAGTGGTAGAGAGAAAAGACTGAAAAGAGGGTGGGTAAAAACTACTTTCTCCGTCCCCTTTTGTTCGTCCTAAAGGACGGTTTTTGTGGATATTAAGAAAGGTGTAAAATAGTATTGATAATTGAGAAATTGGGTAAAAGGGGAGATTGATTGGGGCATGTTTGTAATTTTATAGGGTAAAAGGTATAAAGTAGTATAGGGGTAATAGTGTAAGAAAAGTATAAATATAAAAGTAAAGTGGATAAACAAAAGGGGACGCCCGAAAAAGAAACATGACAAATAAATGGGGACACAGGGAGTAAAAAGTAAATGAGAGCGTTTTGCTTTTCCAAATTTCCAAACGACAAGGGATAACTCGTACTGTAAACCTGTAATAGGGAGTTCGTACGTGCATGGCCTCTCCCTAATCCTCTGATTACCCTATTAATAAACAAATAAAAAGTTTGACCCAAAAGCAAAAACAAATGAAAAGATAGATACCAAAAAATAAAAAAAACACCAGAGCATCCCTGCACATTGTGTCCCATCCAAAAAGCTACCCTAAATTTCTCATCTCTCCTCTATCTCTTTTTGAAGGAATTTTTATGGCCCGATAAGATGATAATTCTTACTCCGTATTATAATGGGCTGATTCTGTATCATGTCAAGCCTAGTTAGTAGCTAGCTACCCTTAAATTTGCTTTGTACAAATCAATTATAAAAGAGGTTAAAATCTTCTGCAACTCTCGATCTACTTTATCTACTTCAGTACTTCACTTGTAGCTTCGTTAGATTTTCCAAGTAATTAATGCCTCGTAGGCTCATACTTTGCACATATGCGTGTACATATACTCTTTATATATGTACACTCCACTTTACAGTACTGGATGATGGAGGATGATCATGATATCAAATTTATACCTAGACAGTAGCTAGCAGAAAGCATAATCATATCCAATATAGAATTACCCTAGCATATACATGCAATCCATATAAGATTATACATATATATTATAGAGTTTGGTTCAAATAAAACAAACTCTTATCCTGAAACGTGAAACGAATGTACTTTTCCTAATTAGTAGTACATTTTTTTATACAAAAGTGCATTGCAAAATACAAAAAGCGCAATCCGAAAAAGTACACTAAAAAAGTATGAAAAGTGCACTGCAAAGTACAAAAAGTGCAAATCCGAAAAAGTGCACTCCGAAATAGGAAAAGTGCACTACAAATTAAGAAAAGTGCATTCGTTTCAGGATAAGAGTTCGTTTTAGGATAAAAGTTTGTTTCATTTGAACCAAACTCATATATTACATTATAAGATTAGGTTATTGTGAGCGGGTAAAACAAACATAGTTACCATAATTATTTTCGCAATTAAAAGGTATTTCTTAAATTACTGCGCATTTATTATTATTTTTATTATTTTCTACATTATCAAATATATGGTAGTTGTGCAACTTTATGGAAGATTCTATCCTTCAAATATGATGGAATTAAACTTGGAGAAGGTGAGAATATTCCTAGCTTAGGCTCTAAGCAACCCTAGGAGTATAGAAAGTCAATCCCCTGATCTCCTTCTTCCATTATAAATACACGCCCTAGGCGTGTACGGAGGGCCACATGTGCATATCGGCATATTCCGAAAACTTGAACAGGCTAATACTCGCTTAGCTCGACTGTTCAGGGATTCGCCGTTCTCTTGTTGTACCTCGACGCTCGAAACGACAATTGACTCTTTTGACTTAGGCATCGGAGGTGGATTAGGGGGTCCCCGCCCCTTGTATCCATTGTTTTGCAGGTTTTAGGTTAGAAGATTGAACGTGGAGCGGAAGAGGAAGGAGCATTCAATTAGTGCATTGAAGACGGAGTTTTTGTGCACTAACAATTGGCGCCGTCTGTGGGAACAGGATTAAATCCATGAGTAATCGTTCCTAGAAGAAAAATAAATAGTTTTTCGAAACCCTGGGGGCAATCGCGCGAAATCGATCGCATCGCCCTCAGCGAGCGAATCCGCGATCGCGGAAAGAGTCTCCGCGCCCGCGGAATAGTGTTCCGTGCCCGCGAATCACCGGAGTGCGCCTCCGGAAATTCGCACAATTCGGATTTTCGACCGGAGTGCTCCTCCGGAAATTCGCGACTCCGGAAATTTGTGTTTTTGGGTTTTTTCTTGCCTAAGGGCGTCCCCAAAAATCAACAAAAGAGATCCGCTTTTGGATTTGTTAAACCGTAAACAAAATCACGATTGAATCATCACAACCAGTACTGATCGCAGTGCGCACTGCGAAATCGACAACACTGGGGGCAAGGAGCGACCTCGTCAGCCCCTTGTCGAATTCAATCCCGCCTAACGTTGGTAGTCGACCACCAATTGACGGGTTAGGCTCCGGGTGCGCGCCCGCTAGCCCAAGTTGAAAACTTGATTGTGAATCAACGTTCAACCACAATCAAAGTAACGAAAAGCAATTTTGGGAAAAGAGTACTCGATCCACACAATTATGGTATTGGAATCGATCCCTAAAAATTAAGAAGTCGTCTTTGGAAACCCTAGGGCACCGTCGCGAAGCGAAATCGCGCGAGGTACGCCCATCGAACAAAACCGCGACCGCGACACTGTAGACCGTGGCCGCAGTACTGTACACCGCGATCGCGGATCGGTGGTCGAAGCCGAAATTTACGAAAATCGATCGGATTATCGAGCCATAAGGGAAATTGATCAATCTAATTTCGATATTCGCTCGGAAGGTCAGACCTTTGTGCCCGGAAACGACTTGAACCGTGACCCGGCCACTCTTGCTGATACGGCTGTTCATCGCACTGACCGTTCGGGGGCCGAGTTGAGCGACGGAATCGTCAGTCGTGGTACTTCAAGGCTGGAATCTACTGAATTTGATCAAGCTTGGGAAACCGCAATGCATGTTGCCGAAAACAAGAATAAACAAAGGGTTCAAGAGTAAGGCAAGGCGATCCAAGAGATCGCGATCGCCGAACCGAACCGCGACCGCGACCAGGAGGGCAGCGATCGCGGCCAGTCAATCCGCGCCCGCGGTACAGAAAACCGCGACCGCGAGCTACGAATTTCTGAGCCTTCTCTCTCTATTCGCGAGCTAAACCCTAATTTGGTTAGCCCTTGCTTAGAGCAAGGCCAATCTAGTCATGTCAGGTCTAATCCCGTTAGAGGTGATAATCACATCACCTTTTTATCCGCTCCAAATGGCAGGAACAGGCGTCTACAACCGCCATAGATGAAGAACAAGGCAAAGCAAGAAGAAGTTCTTTTGTCATTGGGACAAACCTGGCAGGTTGTCAACAATCATATGTCCATTGCGGGGTAATCGTGACCTCTCCGCATAGGACCCATACAAATTGCTTGGAATAGAGTCGGATCTTACTTGCCATAGGCCAAACGCCCTCTTAAACGTAAAATCGATCATAAAAGCAAGCGAAACGATCCTATCTAGCAATCATAAGCCTTAATCGCTGAAATAAGGGAGTAATGTAAATCAACGCTATTCAGGAGGTTTGGTGTCCAACTTGGTCATCAAACGCCATCGGGACCAAGAGATTTGGAGAGTTTGAGCGAACTTTACCAATCTTAATAAAGCGTATCCAAAGATTTGTTCTTGCTTTCAAAGATCAACCAATCAATGGATTTCGAGTCAAGTTAAGTTCTCAAAGAATGTCAAAAAGCGATCAATCCATGCAAGCGTGAGCCTGGAATCGATCTCTGACAACCCAGAAACAACCTTTCTTGGCCCCGAAGAAACGACGAACTTGCAAACCCTAAATCGCTAGCGAGTTCCAACGCCACTGCGATTGCGGCCTCGACAACCGCGACTGCGTTCCGTACCACCGCAACCGCGACCCATGCGATAGCAATCGCCGCGTAGTTTTTTGAAATCTGAAAACCCTAAAATCGCTAGGGCAAATTCCGATCTTCGCTCGAAAAATAATCAAGACTCACAGGGTGATCAAGCGAAACTCCAATATTCACTTGGAGGATCAAACCCTACAACTCACCAAACGAGACAACTTGCCAAAAGATGATCAAACTCGTAACCCGACCTCACCATCAAAGCATGGTTGCTCTTCGTGCAAGACAAGCGAGGTTCGGATCAAGGGACGGAGCCAATGGTCATAGCGCTACACAGTTTGATGGAATCAACCATCTCTGTGAATCAGCAATGCTAGTCGCTGAAACCAAACGCAATCAAGCTAGTGGGACATCGACCACCACCAAGAATGAAGAGAAGATTGTGCTTAATAAGCACTCTAGCTTTCACTTTGAGAGAGAACAAGCGGATTCAAGGCAAGCATAATTGAATGAAGTCTTGTTGCTATCAAGCCTTGGAGAAATCGCTAGGCTAAAAGCTTTCTTTGTAAAGATCCAAGAAAAGTGCCTCATCGATGAATCGGCGATCGAAAGGACCAATCGACAACTCGTTAGCATTATCGAGTTCGCCGATAACCGTCGTGGTCCCGAGCCGGTAAACGTTGGTGAGAAGATCGAAGAAATACAAAAAACCAAATCCGAGGAAAATTACCGCAATCGAAGAACCTCGCCAGCGACGAAGACCGCGATCGCGGCCAGGATCACCGCGATCGCGGCGCCCAGAAGTCGCGGTCGTGGCCAGGATCACCGCGATCGCGGTCCCCAGAGGCCGCGGTCGTGTCCAGGATCACCGCGATCGCGGTGCCCAGAGGTCGCGGTCGCGGCCAGTCTCCAAAAACATTCGTTGCCTCAGTTAGCGCACACCTCGGGCGCGGGTTCCTAAACCGCGACCGCGGTGCACCCCCGTGAACTTCAAATTGAAGATAGAACCTTGAAATCGTACGACGTGTGTCGGAATCAAGGATCCGAAGACTAAGTGTTGGGGCATTGTAAAATAGAAAGGTCAACAATGCTCGAGTATGATAGAAGAGTTCAAGTTATTCAAGAATGGACAATGATCGAGCGATCAAAATGAGTCCATTGATGCATTGGCAACGTTAGCCACTCGTGCAAGAATCGCTTAAGACCTCGATGCGCGTCGAGGCAACGGGATGTCCAACAAATTGGCATCTAAATCGAGATTGTGAGCAATAGCGTGCTTGCAATTGTGATCGTGATCACAAGAAGCGAAACCATGTAAGGATCTCGACTGGAAAACGCCCTTGATGTGTAACTTGGATGAGAACATTGGCCCTTGGATATCGCCGGGGCACGGGAAGTTCTCTTGAGGGCTCATAGGTTTTGGCCATGACAGGAAAAAATTCTATATTGTCGTTATTTTTCCGGGCCAAACTTGAGAAGCGTACCGCCAAGCAAGGTTGAGCCTACATTGAACAAAGATCGATGAATGCATACATGAAATGTACGTCGAAGATTGCAATTCGGCACTCCGTTTGCAAAGATATTGGTGGCCGTTTATGTGAAAAGTGCCTCGAAAAAACCAATAATAGAATCGTCGTGCTCTTTCCGACCACCTCGTCTTCGCCGAGGATCATCGAGAAATTGTCACTGCTCGAATAGTACCCTACCAGCAGCCAGCCGTAGCCCAACGCATGGAGGCCTATACGTCAAAAGGTCATGGAAAAACACACGCGTATGGTATAGCTCGACCCGAATTGGAGGAGATCATATTAGGTGACTACAACGCAAGGTCGGGGAGCGTATAAGTTAAAAAAGTCTCGACGGGGGAGATGTCCCCCGGACTTGGAATCTCGCTTGTTTGAAGAGATTTTTCCTTAAATGGAAAAACCGCGACCGCGGAATTGTCGACCACGACCGCAACAGTGTTGACCGCGCCCGCGGAGTCGCCGGCAGTCGATCTCTTGTTGAAGGCTCCTTTGCGTGGATGTTAAGCTAAGGCTAGAATTGTTAGAACAGATACCCTTTTGTTTTCTTTTGTTTTCTTAAATAAAAGGTCTGGCCAGACAATTTTAAACTTAAATGTTCTGTTCTCCCTAGTTTGTTTTGTCTGTTCTAATGATTCTACCTTAGTCCTTGGCAAAGGACACGACTCGAAAAAGAGAGTATGCGCCCCATGATATTCGCTCATGGATGTACGAATATATGAATATACGAATATACGAATATACGAATATACGAATATACGAATATACGAATGTACGTATACGAATATACGAATGCGTTAGGGGACCTCAATCGCTAAATCCATATGGCCACTTCGATTAGAAACCCTCTGTACCCTACGTCGCCGAACATGGTAAAACATGTAAGGCGGTGTAGGTGGGACATTTGTGAGCGGGTAAAAAAAAAGATTCCATAGTTATTTTCGCTATTAAAAGGTATTTCTTAAATTACTGTGCATTTATTATTATTTTTATTATTTTCCATATTATCAAATATATGGTAGTTGTGCAACTTTATGGAAGATTCTATCCTTCAAATATGGTGGAATTAAACTTGGAGAAGGTGGGAATATTCCTAGCTTGGACTCTAAGAAACCCTAGGAGTATAGAAAGTTGACCTCCTGATCTCCTTCTTCCATTATAAATACACGCCCTAGGCATGTAGGGAGGGCCACATATGCATATCGGCATATTCTGAAAAGTTGAACATGCTAATACTCGCTTAGCTCGACTGTTCAGGGATTCGTCGTTCTCTCGTTGTACCTCGACGCTCGAAGCGGCAATTCGCTCTTTTGACTTAGGAATCGGAGGTGGATTAGGGGGTCCCCGCCCCTGTGTCCATTGTTTTGCAGGTTTTAGGTCAGAAGATTGAACGCGGAGCGAAAGAGGAAGGAGCATTCAATTAGTGCATTGAAGACGGAGTTTTTGTGCATTAACAGTTATGATAAGACTATTCTTATAGTGATACATAGTGGAATAGTATAAAGTTTTGGATTTAAATATAATAAACGGACTAAATTTAATCTTCAATTTATAAGAGATAGAAAATTTACAAAATCGATCTCATAATTATAGGGAACCGAAAAATAGTTACCTATCTACGTAATTATAATACTCTCGTTGTCCCATTTTGTTTTTCAAAAAGGACAGAGGGCACAGTATTTAAGGGGAAAAAAGTTGCATCTTAAAAGTACATTTCATCCACAGTAAAAACTGCATAACAATTAATGATGTGAATAGTTGCTTTATGTCAAAAATACACTAATCCTCCACATTTTTTTTGGACCAATCCTAATCAAGCTTACATTTGCAATAGCCAATAGAAAAACATGAATTATATAGCCACGGATCCCCACTTTTACAACATTCACCATCTTTAAATACAAAACCACCCACAAATCCACCATTTACAACTCCAAGCTATAACTACTAGTAAAATCAGAGCATTTACACAGAATAATCAGATAAAAACAGAGCAACATTGCCTGGAGTTATGGCTTCAGGCTTTAATATCAATGAAGCCCCACTTCTAGATGATGAGGCAACTAATGAACATGGACAGATTGGATTTGATCTTAATGAAGCCCCAATTTCAGAAGATGAGGACATTAATGAGCAAGTACAAATTATGCATCCACCGGAAGAGGAGGCCATTAATGAGCAGGGACAGACTCATAATCAACCAGAAGCAGGGCAAAGCACACCAGTAGCCACTCATCATCAACCATATACAACCAGGCTCAGTAGTGAAAAAATACACATAATTATGAAGCTTCTACACGTGGCGGATGGGGGTCAACTTCCAAAGAATGCAATTCAAGCTATAGCAACCTAGTTTAATGTGTCATCGAGGACAATTGTAAGACTTTGGAAGACATCTCAGCAACAAGAACATGGGGAACAACTTAATTTCAGTACAAATTACCACAATTGTGGAAGGAAAAAGCTTCAAAATTCAGGAGACTACATCACAACAATCAACATGGGGGACAGGTCATGCATAAGGGATTTAGCAACTCAACTCAACATTTCAAAGAGTGTAGTCCACAGATTAGTGCAAAGAAAAGCTATAAAGCCACATACAAATCCACTACACCCAGGATTAAAGGAATCAAACATGACCACAAGGTTAGAATGGATATTGAATCTATTACAAGGGAGTAATCCACAGAGTAATAAGCAATATTACACCATGTTTGATTTTGTTCATATTGATGCAAAATGGTTTCATTTGAGCAAGAAAACACAGAGAGTCTATCTAGTACACAATGAGAGGGGTAAGTATAGAGTTGTAAGCTCAAGCAAGTTCATTTCCAAGGTTATGTTTACAACTGCAGTAGCTAGGCCTAGATTCAACTCAGAGGGACAATGCACTTTTGATTGAAAAATAGGAATTTTTCCATTTACATATCAAGAACCAGTAAAGAGAAAAATCCAAGATAGAGAGAAGGGGACAATTGTAATTAAGTTTGTTAAATAAGTCAACAAAAGTGTCATGAGGCGCATGCTTATTGATTAGATTATTCCAACCATAAAGGAAAAATGGCCACAACATGTAGGACACAAGGTGATTTTCATCCAACAAGACAATGCAAAGGCCCACATAACTCAAGAGGATGCAGAATGGCAACAAGTATACCAACAAGATGGATTCACATTCATTTTAATTCAACAACCACCCAACAGTCTAGATTTAAACATCTTAGATTTGGGTTTTTTTAGAAGCATCCAATCATTTATGCACAAGAAAATGTCAAAGAACGTTGAGCATATGTTAGAGGTTGTAACATTGCAATATTTCATGAATGAGATACTCAAGGTCAAAGGGAGCAATGGCTATGATGTGCCACATGTGGGCAAGAATAGATTAAGAGCTCAAGGGAATCTACTTACTCAAGTACAAGCACCTTATTGGGCTGTTATGCAAGCATGGGAAAAAGTTCATGGGGTTGCACAAGAGACTGGAAATGAATATGAACATACTCAAGGGACTCAAGCAACCCATGGGGAGCAAGACATTGAGGAAGATGCTCTAGATGATAGTCAATATGTTTAGGTTTAATTAAGATATGTACAAAGCTCTTTTGTGCACACTATATTCTTTTTGTAAATGAATATGTGTAATGGCATATCAATGCATGTGAAGAAATGTAAGACCATCAATATATTTTGGCATCTTTATGAAAATGCAAAGTGAAAATGTCAAGACAAAGGCAAGTGCATAAACTGAATTTGCATCTTAGTTTTCAAAACAAATAAATATTGATTTACAAAAAATAATCTCAGTTGTCCCGATAACCATCATTGAGAAAAATTCCATGCACAAAACCTATATATGCAAAGGACTCATTCAACCCTAATTAAGGTTGGTTTCCTAATGCAAATAAAGGCAAGTGCATATACTGAATTTGCCTCCCAGTTTTCAAAAGACTTCATCATTGATTTACAAAAAATTTCTCAAATGTCCCCATAGCCATCATTGACACAAAATCAATGCACAAAACCTAAAAATCCAAAGGCCTCATTCAACCATAATTAAGGCTGGTTTCCTAATGCATGGAAAGGCAAGTGTATAAATGAATTTATATCGCGGTTTTCATGAAGACTTCATCATTGATTTACAAAAAATATCTCAGATGTTCCCATAACCATCATTGTCACAAAATCAAAGCACAAAACCTAAATATGCAAAGGCCTCATTCAACCATAATTAAGGTTGGTTTCCTTGATGCATGCAAAGGCAAGTGCATAAATGAATTTGCATCTCAACATTCAAAAGACTTCATCATTGAAAGAATGTAAACAACAATAATCTCATTCAACCACACTACACTAGTCACAGAAACCAGATCAGTGTAGTCCATCGAAATATTGAATCACACAAACAAGCCCAAAGTCACACACAAAATTAGAACACCAACACTTAGTGAAGTCATCTCATAAAGCATGTAAATAGAAAATCAGAACATGAACAATCTCAGATGCATCAGAACATCAATAATTAATTCAGTCATCTCAAAAAGCATGTAAACAGAAATTTAGAACATCAAAAATCTCAGATGTATCAGAACATCAACAATGTCAAATGCGTCACAACAACAATTACATTTTGGGATGTACACATCAACAATTGAGTCACAACATCAACAACATTCATAAACAACCTGCCCATGGAACATAAACAAAATGCAACCAAGGAACTTAAACAACATGCAAGCACAAATTTCCTCCACACATCACCAACATCACAAATCTCATCATATGAACACCATCAACAATCTCAGATGTGTCACACATCACCATTCACAAAGCAAGCACACAACAATCAACCAACATAAGCATATTTCTCAAAATTTAACATGCAAGGACAAGGGGAGGGGACTTATCTGTTATTCCTTTTCATTTGTAGAGGGTTCAGGTTCATCCACATCTTTACGGTTCTTCAAATCCAATTCACTATTAGAATTCCAAGGGGACTCGGGAGGACATTGCTCAATGCATTCATTATCCAAGGGTTGGAGAGAACCCTCAACAGATGCTTCAGAACGTCGAGGACTATATGAATGATTCCCGTTACATGCATCACCCCACTCACAATAGGGAGAATCGGAGCATTCATATGAATATGAATCGTCAAAAGCAAGGAGACCATCATCACTGAAGGACTCACAACTAATCTCAAGGAGTATTCGAGATCTTGGGACCAAGAACTAGGGTTAGAGATTTTTACGTGAGAAATCGATAGATCTGGAGTGGGATGGAGAGATTTAGAGAGAAATTGTATATTTGGTGAGAGATCTAGAGACTGAGAGAAAGAATCGAGAGTTGTATGTGAGAAATCGAGAGATTCGAGAACGACACACAAGATCGAGAGTGTAAGGAAGATGCTCGAGACCTTTAGGTGAGGAATCGAGAGATTCTGGGGGAAAGCTCTCATCACACACAACAAATCAAATCGATATCGATGAATCAAGGGTATTTTTGAAGAAAGGAAGATAGATCTATGATAAATGGAGGGTTTTGAGGGATCTAGATGGACAAAGAGAGAGAGAGAGAGATGGAGCGTCGTTGAAAAAAGAGCGTTTTAGGGTTTAAGTGAGAGTGTTCTAGGGTTTGAGTGAGAGGAGGCGCCTTTAGGGTTCTTCAGATGAGCATTAATGGAGTAAGAAAACAACTGGGCCAAATCCAATCTCTTCAGTGGGACAAAGAATCATAATGGATCAATCCATTTTAATGGCCACAATGGATCACTTGGCCATTAATGGAGCTTAAGTGGAGATCCAAATCCAATCAAAAAAAGTGGCCCCACTATTTGTAAGAATTCCCAAAAAAAAATGTGCTTTACGGTTTGATTAAATGGAGATACAAATCAAAGAAAAAAATTGGTTTAATTTTGGATACAAAACAATGGATTAAAAAAATGGATTGTTGAAGATGATGGAAATAAATTGGACAAAAAAATCCTTTTCAACTTTTATTTTTAAGATTCGTCTCGCCGTGACCTTCTCTTGAATTCTCAAAACTTCTGTCGCTCCATCTCCGCAGAGGTAGAGAACCCGTTGCTGTCTCGGCTGTGCTACCGGAGGCTCTGTGGAAGTCGGAATAGGAGAGCACTCATCTTGAGGTGGGCTTAATACTTAGATGCTTTCAGCAGTTATCCGCTCTACGCTTTGCTATCCAACGTTTACCGTGGGCACGATAACTAGTACACCATAGGTGCGTCCTTCTCGGTCCTCTAGTACTAGGGAAAGGCCCTCTCAATGCTCTAAAGCCCACACCGGATATACAAAATTTTGCATAAAAATGGACAATGTAATTTTATTTTTGATTGTTGAAAAAAATTGGATACAAAAAATGAAATCTTAAAAATGGATGGATTTAAAAAAATGGGTTGTTTATGATGGAATTTAATGGAGGTAGGAGAAGGTGAATAGTTGATGGGATGTAAAGAGAAAAAGTCGGTAAAAAGTGATATTGGTTGAAGGTATTTTTGTAAGAAATATATAGATAAAAAAGGAAATGGGCGAAAGTACGACATTCATTTCGGTACGCCCGAAATGGAATACTGGACAAACAAAAGGGGATGGAGGGAGTACGTTATATACATGATTATCAAAAGTAAATGCATGATTATAATACAGTGTATACACGATGTTTTATTGATTGCATTCATGAATTCCGAAGGTGCTTACACACATACCTTCGAAACTCATGAATACAATCAATAAAAAAGCATGCATATAACATTTATGATCATGTATATAACGTACTACAGTAATGTATATAGGTAACTGATTCCATGAATATGCGTAAGTATCTTTTAAATTCTTGTATACAATCAATAAAACAATATGTATATATAAGGTATTATAATCATGTATATAAGTAACTGAATTTTCGGTTTTCTATAATTTACGGGATTGTGTAAATCTTCTCTCTCTTGTAATTTGAAAATTAAATCTGGTGCTTTTATTATATTTAGATCTAACGCTCAACAATTAGTCACTTTGTAACTCTAGAAACTAGTGTATATATCATTAGAACCTAATACTTATATTATATATGTTAAGGTTCAATTATGAATCTTAGGTTGAAAAATTAGGAGATAACAATCTAGTATATAAGGTCATAGACTATTTCTCCTATTGTCAACTAATTTTAGGATGAAATCTCATTGAGTTTGTGTCTTGAACTTGACAGTTGAGCCTAGTTATCTTCCCAATAATAAGTGGTATCAAAGTTGACAGTTCGACTTAGGGACCGGGTGGATCCACCGCTTAGGCTTGTGAGGGATTTACAAGTGCGGGGAAAATATTGAGGTTCAATTGTGGATCCCATGAAAAAACAGGTTTGACCTAAACCAAAGCTCGCGCAAACAAATTCGACAAATCAACTCAAGAACGACTCAATTTGCAAGCAAAACAAAGAAATCATAAAGCAAGTTGAACACAAATATTTGGTGACGCGGTTCGGCCCTCAACATAGTCTGCGAAGTCTCAACATCGAGGAAACTCAACCCAATTACTCTAGTTTGTAAAACGTTTCAACTCGGTTACAAATAAGGGAATCAAACTACGTACAAAAGAAAAGCTAGAAAGAAAAAACAACAACAAAGCTTCAAAATCTACAAATTAAACAAAAGTAGAAGAGAAGATCAAAAGGATTTTGGCCCCTCTCGTGTCGGCTTCACTCAAGCCTAAGCAAAGCTAAGGGCATCACCGCGAATCTTAACGAGGCAATGATCAGGATGATCTCTCCATCATTGGCCACTAGATCTCTCTTCCTTTCTTTCTCTTTTCTCTTTGTTTTTTCTATGAAGCATTGCGAGCTCTCTCAAAGATTCCAAGCTCCATAGTAGTAAAGGAGGAGTAAAATAGATAGGTCAAAAAGTGAGCCACAAAATGACACGTATCGAAGTCATCTTTAAATGTTGCCATCTTTAGTGGCCTTACCTTAGAAAGACTATGCATTGAGCAAAGCAAGGAGGGGTTGATCATACTATTTTTTGGTCAGACATGGAGCTTGTTCTTCATTCTTGGAACTATCAGAAGACATAGCAAGAGCAACTAGATCTCTATCTTGATGCACTTGTTGAATATATCCAGGTGGATAACCATGCAATTTATAACAAGTCTTGGATGAGTGACCTTTTGATTTATGATGATCACGATAGACAAGAGCATGCCTTCTATCAGAACTTGAACCAAAATTTTGAGAAGAACAATAATATCCCCTTATTGTTTTGATTGGTTTGTTGAAAAATCTATTAAGAATGGAAAACCATGTAATCTTGGTTTGAATTAGAAGAGGTAATACTTCTCTAATTCTCTTCTAATACAAATTATTAAACTTGAGTAAGATTACGTGGAGGTTGCATCATTAAATTTTTCCTTATTATTAAAATTGTCATTTGAACCCATAAGAACGGATCTGTTGCTCATGAATGAACTGCAAAAGGGGCAAGCTTGTCCCTCAAAGTTGCAAACATGGTATATACTAGAATCATGTATCCATCCCACAATTTCTTTATTCTTGTGAAGTAAGAGGTCATAAATAAAGAATTTCGACTAAATTAGGAAATTTGATTTTGCAAATGGTAAAGTCTCATCCTATTTGGGTGTCCAAACCTTCTTAATAGTATGAAGAAGCCAACAAAATACCATATTATCCACACAATATCCTTTATTCTATCTTAATAGAATGAAGAATCCAAGAAAATACCATATGATCCACACATTTCCATTGATGGAGATGAGCACAATTCAAATCTTGTTGGCAAAAGGTGCCATCCACAAAACCTAGGTTATCCTTTGTCATTAAGACTCTTAGGATGTTTGTGTTATGCCATTGAAAATGGATGTCTGGGAAAACTGGTGTGTGTTCTTGCGGTATTCAAAAAATTAAAAGGGTTTTAGACTCTAGATTAGGAAAATAAAACAATATTCTATAGACATGGTTCCGGTTTGCAACCTAGCGGTTACGGTTCCTCGGAACCATGGAATCGGAACCGGAACCGGGCATTGGCCGGTTCCCCGGTTCCGGTCCGGAGCCGGCTTCGGTCCCGATTCCGGTCCGGTTCCGGAGCCGGTTTCTCCTAGTTCCGGTTCCGAATTTTTAAATAAAAATAATAATTTAAAAAATAATAATTCCGGTTTAAATCCCACGTCTACCGCGATCGCAGATTACCCAAACTTTTGTTTTTTCAACAAAGTCGGGACCGCGATCGCGACACCCAGCCTGTGATCGCGGTTCTTCACCCGCGGTCGCGGTTGGGGTAACCCGCCATCGCGGCGTGGAGATCGGATCAAGGCAATTGTTCTTCAAAACAAAAAAGTTGGATAATTAAAGGGCTTGGACTTAAAATTAAGTTGCCTACGTATCTTCTCGGGGTTATAGAGGAATAAAGCTCACGTAGTTCTCTTACCTTTCGATATGAAACCCCACTTTGCTTACCGATCCATCGAAACCGGCGGAAGCGATTTGGGATTGGGATTGGGAGTCATCGTCTTGGCCGTCCGAGTCAGAAGTTTTGGATACCTTCGCCTTTGTTGACGAATTTCCGCCCTCTTCCAATCACATACGCACACTTGGGCTTCCAAGACATTGGGCTTTAAACTCGATCGTTTTGCGCCTAGGACGTGTCCTCCTTCGCTAAATGTTTGCTCTACCGATACGGTCGAGGCGGGAACAACAAGCACTTGAGCCGCAATCTTGACCAAGGTTGGGAAAGTCTTCTTGTGGGTCTTCCACCAAGCTAAAATATCAAATTCTCCTTCACCAAACTCAAAGTGGGTTGTTAGATATGTTTCAAACTCCGCATTCGAGCTCGAATGTCTCGGTCTCTTGGTAAGGGTATACAAAAGATTAGCCCCCACCTTTTAGTAGCACCGAGGGCACTCGAGCTCGAAGAGGAGGATGAATGTGGAGGTAATGGAGAAAAACTAACACTAAATGAATTTTCGGTAACCTATTCCTCAATTGATCTTCTAACTTTACTAAGTATATCCCCAACACTAGCAATATCATCATTGACATCCAACTCCAATGCATCATAATAACCATTCAAAAACATTTCTAAACCACTCATCTTAAACCTAGGATCAAACACACAAACAACAAGATAAATATCGGGGATAACTTTATAATAGTTCAACCATTTCACTTTCATAGCATCAATAGCACCACAAAGTTCGGGAATTTACGCCTTCACAAAAACCGCCTGCCACATTCAATGCTTAAAAACAAAACAAATGAGCACAAGCTTTATAAACATGACTAAAAGTTAATGTTGCATCATGAAATATTCTCAAAACTTCTAAGATTTTATAACAATAATCCCAACATTGAGAAATAATGGCATTGTCGGGAAAATATATGGACGCAAAAGAAGTCAAAAGTTCTTTGTAAGGCATGAATGCATGAAGTAGTTTAAAAGTGGAGTTCCAACGGTGGCAAACATCTTTTGGAAAAGTTCGGTGTGGAACACCTTTGCTATCACAAAAAGACTTCCAATCACCAGCGGTTCGGGGGCTGGCCCATATACGACTAACAACATATCTAATAGGAGCGATTAAACCCGACATAACATTTAAACCATCTTTGACACAAAGGTTTAAAATATGGAAAACACATCTTACATGAAAATACTTCGCTCCAAGAATTGGTTGACAATGCGGAATCAATTCTCAGATTGAAGCGGTGTTGTTAGATGCATTGTCAAACGAGATAGAAAAAACTCGATGAAGTAGTCTATACTCTTCTAAAATAGTACGAATAATGTTACTAATCATTAAAGCGGTATGAGAAAAATCAAATACTCTATAAGCCAAAACACGTTTTTGCACATTAAAATGATCATCAATAAAATTACATGGTAAGCCCATGTATGAATGATTTTACCAACGATCACTCCAAATATCACTACAAATTGAAACTTTAATATCATTTTGAGCAAAAAAAATCACCAATGCCATTTTACGGGTTTTATATCCTTTCATCACATTTTTTTTACCGACTTCCTAGTAGTCGGTTTATAAGCGGGTTGTACATGATTAGTCATCCAATTGTTAAATCCTAACTTTTCGGCAAAACTAAATGATAAGTGATCAACACAAATAGACTAGGAGAAGGCATACATGCTATCATTATGGTTATAAGTAAATAAATGAGGGTTATGATGAGGATTAAGGGAAGAAGAAGTTGCAAACCCGGAGAGTTGGGATTGTCCTCGCATCATGCCTAGCTTGTCGGGGTGTGCTTTCTTCTTGTGACCGGATAATGTTCCGTAGCCCGATCGCGACAACCATGTGTAAACCTTAGTACAATAGTTACAATGAATTTTAAATTTCTTGGTTGTATTATAAACTCCCTTTCGAAAATGTTTTGTAAAAATGTCGGATTTAAGGGATGGAGCCTCGCTCGCCTCGGATCCATGATCCACATACACTCCCTCATTTTCATCGGGAGTGGACGATCCTGGTTGTACCACATTAGGATCCGAGAAGTCCGATAAGTTAATAGGGGGTACAAATTCTACATTTGCACCACTCTCTTATGAGCCAAAAATTTGATCAATGTTAAGAAATCCTTCCATTTTCTTAAAATGTAACTAAACAAGTAATCAAAGAGTAAGGTATGGTAAAGAAATATGTAATTAAGAAGATATTGAACCTTAAAATTGCAAAGCAATAAGATGTAAGAGACAATTGTGTTAATTTTTAAAATAACAATTATGAAAGCAATTGTAAAACTAGTAAAGATTGAGAATTGAGAGAGCTTTGTAAACTTGAGAGATTGAGAGAGATTGGTAGTGTGGGTGGGAATGAGATCATTTAGTGGGTATTTATAGGTAAATTTATCAACTAGTCGTTGGAATTATGAACTAGCCGTTGGCATTTTCCGCGGTCGCGGTTTTGATTTTGCCCTAAAACCGAGCTTTTTGTTGAAAAAACCGCGACCGCGGGTCTCAGGCCACGGTCGCGGTTTCGGAATTCGTTGAAAAAATATAGTCGTTAACCCGAGAACCGACAGTTTGAACCAGCGAAACCAGAACCGACGGTTCCAAACCGCTGGCTCCCAGTTTTGGAACCGCCGATTCACCGGTTCCGGGGGTGGACGAACCGGAACCGAAATCATAGCGGGAACCGGACCCGGCGGTTCCAAACCACCGGTTCCGGTTTCCGCCGGTTCACCCGAACCGTGACCCAGGTCTAGTATTCTATAGTAGGGATGTGACTTTCCTAGAAACAGTTTTTTTCCATTTCA
Organism: Fallopia convolvulus; assembly: GCA_964016875.1. Classification (NCBI taxonomy): domain Eukaryota; kingdom Viridiplantae; phylum Streptophyta; class Magnoliopsida; order Caryophyllales; family Polygonaceae; genus Fallopia; species Fallopia convolvulus. The sequence continues at coordinate 31,240,585 of OZ024735.1, read as the reverse complement.
AAGACCTGGTTTTCAAAATGACACACCAAACATTTATGAACCAATGAGTGAACTCATTGGGGAAGATATTATGACAAATCATGTTGAGAATATTGTTAGCCTAATTGGCTACTTGTATCAACGCAATAATACAGTGGTTTTGGGGAGTTGTTTTCTGATGAGTAATAAAAAAAGAGGTAGCTCCTTTGTCTGCCCCTCGAAGACTGGGAAGGCTAAGGCATGAAACAAATTAGTTGAAAGACTATGGAATGGTAGCAACAAATTCACAAAAAACATATCAACAAAGGCAATTTTTTTGCCTCCTTGATTCTGACCATAACAATAAAGGAGCTGCCAAATTATTTCCTAGCCTAGAGTGATCCGAAATGGGTCGAAACAATGGAACAAGATTGAATTAAGGGTTCTTGAAAGAAATCATACATAGGATCTTAAACCCTTGCCAGATGGACTTAAAGCAATCCGGTCTAAATGGGTGTACAAGATTAAATTTAGGCTAGATGACACAATTGAAAGACTTAAGGCATGATTAGTGTTGAATAGTTATAATTAGAAAATGGGAAATTAAAGGACTGCAAACATACCTTCTCCCCAATAACAAAGTTAGCCATTGTAAGGATCATCGTAGCTATGTCTACTGCAAAAGGATGACCCGCATACCAATTAGACATAGACAATGCCTTCTTGCATAGCTTTATATATGAAGAGATTTACATGACTCCACCAAAAGGACATGTGAAATCCAAAAATGGAGAAGTATGCAAGCTAAGGAGATCTCTATATGGGTTGATCAAGCAAGCCTCTTGACAGTTGAATCTAGAGCTCACTCATTTCTTGACTGGTTTGGGATACATACAATCCAAGAATGATTACTCCTCCTTTGTGAAGGAAACTCAAGCTTAGTTTATCATATTGTTAGTGACAATATTCTAATCATAGGCAATTCCATAGAAGAGATTCAGTTTGTCAAAGAAGCTTTAGACAAACAATTCACCATCAAGGACCTTGGCCTAGCAAGGTAATTTCTTGGCAAGGAGATTTTTGTAATGAAGGGGACAAGTATGTTAGCCAACACAAGTATGTCACATACAATTTCCAAGATATGAAGCTAGAGTAATCCAAAACAACTAAGTTTCCTTTGCCAACAAATTTGAAAGTTGATTCACCCACTAGTGACCAGTTCTATGATCCATTGTATAAAAGAATTGTGGGTCGATTACTTTACTTGTCTTTGATTCGAACAAACATCTCTTACTCGGTTCAACACCGTAAATTTATTTTAGCCCCGCGACAACCTTACATGTCTTGAGGTACTTGGATGGGACAGTTAATTTGGACTTGTTTTACCCATTACAATCACACATGAAGGTTGTGGGCTTTTTAGATGCCGGTTGGGGTAGTTGTTTGATTATAAGAAGATCCTTAACTAGATTATGTGTATTTTTGGGACGCTTTCTCATTTCTTGGAAGACCAAGAAGTAGCCCACCATGTCCCGACTCAGCAGAGTATAGGAGCATGACCAACACGATTGTAAAGTTGCTATGGGCCAGGTATGGTCTTCATGACTTGCACCTACCAGTAGAGTTGTCTATTATACCATGTCTTCAGGGAAGTAAACATTGTCGCTGACTCCCTTGCTAATTTTGCCTTTTCTTTTCCCGTTGGTGTGCATTTTTTTTTATGATCCTCTTGTTGAGGTTTCCCATTTTCTTTTGGACGGTTTACATGGTAGGGTGTTTCCCCACCTTACTCGCTTGTAGCTTTTCCTTTTTTGAATAAATCTACTAAGATCCTTGCCCGAGTTGTCTATTATACTTATTTGTGATTTTCGAGTAACACAACGTATGACTGCGGTTAATCCATGCCTCCATGAGAAACGAAGCATTTGGGATATAGTGTTTTAATTTGTTAAGTTGAATAAAATTATTACATAAGATTATTTATATGGTAATCCTTTTATTATTCCTCTCACAAATTTGCAGTAAATGGATATAGTGTTTTGGAACGGGGGATCTCTTCAGCGCCCTCTTCTTGATACTAGACGCCCCAATTGAAGTGTAAAGTGTGGACTATGACAGATGATTAATATGTGTTTATGGGGTGATATATTTGGTGGGACAACTTCACAATAATTATAGTGATCCCATCATTTCACAATAATTATGGTGAATGGTGTGATCCCATCATCGTTGATCGAGCTATGTACAACCACATAACTACCAAATGTTAAAATTGCTTGCAGAGATGACAAGAAACACTACCTATCCATAAAAGCTATTGACGTAACAAGAGCAAGTTAACATCTGACATCAACATGCACACAATTATTAAAGGAGGTATTCTCATGGACCTCGCTTACATATGGTATATCATTTGTTCAATAACCTAATCTCATGCTTCTTTGTCGGTTCTTAGAGTGTTTGGTTAATACGCAGATAAAAGAGTAGAATTAAGAAACAAGTTGGAAATATATAGATGAATTGTGTGTTTGATTTAGATTTAAGAATGAAATAAGGGTTTAATATTTTTCACTACGGTGGCCCAACCTGGGAATGACAATCAATCACAATGTTTCGGGTTCCATTCCAAAATCCGATACCTGATTCCCCAAAATTCCCACCAAGCCAAACGCCACTTAGCTGTATAACTGAGCTGTAGAGGTGCTACTTGTAGGGTGCGTGATGTATTATACTACACTATAATGAAGAATTTTGCATTATAATGTGTCATCCAAATACGAGTGGTGAACAAAGAAAGAAGACCATAAAAAAACTATCAACAATCACTACAACGTGCAAAAGGTGTTATTTCAGGATCCACTACATAAATTGGATTGAAGAAAAGACCTAGAAAGTAGTGGTTTGAGCCTTTGAGGGTGTAGCCAAACCCCATCTTTTCATGAATATATGTTGTTGGTCCCAGGCACATGAACAATTATCAGTTTATCACTCATGAAAAGCCAACAAACATCACTTCTTCAGTTGCAGTCAATAAGATGAATCAACCAAACGCAAACAAAAGCACATTTTGTATACAAGGCAGGATTTTTAAACAATGAAGAATCATCAGAGAAATCAATGTAGAAGAAGATAATAAGGGTCAACCTGAATGATCCATCACCAAAACAAAAACCAGTTCACAATTCACTTGAACATTATCAGACAGCCTAACCCAGAGGCTAGAACATCAAATTTTAAATTTAAGCTCTCATGATTCAAGCTATGATTCATGAGCTCATCTTAATCCATGCTTAACCTTCACAATCCACCACATTCAATGCCAAATTAGGGAGTAACTGCAACATTTATTCTATACTGACATATGCAAAGCTATATAATTACCCCCATCTCACTAGTCACTAGACTCACTACTAATATTTAAAAAGGAGTTCTCACATACACATACACAAAAGGGGAAAATATAGCTTTGTCGGCAATTCTTGTTAAATTGGGTCTCCTATAGGCTGCTTCATGGTTGAATGAGGAAAAACAATATAGAGACTTAAGAGAGAGCCTAGAAGAAGATGGAGTTTAAGAATGTTAAAAAACAGAAAATGGGAATTATGGGATGGACAACTACTAAGCAATCAAGACTTTGAGGATGATCAATAAGGCAGATCTTATAGGTTTTATCCTACATTCAGCTACTTGTGACATCCTAGAAACAGAGAAATCTTCCATAAGAGACTCCATCCATCGACTTGTGTTACAATCTCATTGTTAATTAACCAAGTAAATAATTCGCTTCGTACCATTTGGGGCAAGAAATGATAGGCTGAATGGTCACAGATTTAGGAATTAGGCCACTGAACATTGCTAGGAATGCTTTGTTTTGCTTTGTCCAAGTTCCCTGGCAGAGTTGGGCTTGTTTTTGTATTTAGTAAACATTAATCTATACCCCCATTAATCTCTGATTATTAAGGTTACTCTATTTTACATAGGATGTTTTCTCTAAGAACACAAAGCTAATTCGTGTAGTAGGTAGAGGACAAAAGATTATGGATGTTTTCTCTAAGAAGACAAAGCTAATTTGTTTAGTAGATAGAGAGACAAAAGCTTATGGATAAGCTGTGTATAAACTTGGTACCCTGGTTATAAATCACAAATACATCTCTAAGACTGCTTCAACCAGCAAGAAAACTAAGTAAAACCCACACAAACACCTCTAAGACGGCTTCAATCAGCAAGAAAAAGTAAATAAAACCCACACATCCACAATTGCACATGACAATGAGCACACATCATAACTCAAATTCCACTAAGACTATTCATCGAGCATCACAAAAACCAATTAGAAAGCCTTCAACATCTTTCAATTTACTTCACATTCATTTCGATGGTCCAAACCTCAAAGGGTTTTCAATTTTCATAGTGGAAATTCACAGCATTCCATTGCACAATTCAAATCATTCATGAAGCGAAAAAACAGAAGAAACTTCAATTCAGAAATTATAGTTATACACAAATAGGCGCACCTAAACCTTGATAAAGCTTCTTAGATTGGTCCTCCTCTTCTTCACCCACGCGACTTGAGCTCCTCGAGCCGCCTCGCGAGATCGTCCTCATCAACCTGTTCCCCTTCCTTTGGAGCCGAGATCGGATGCCCGGCCGCTTGTGGCAACCCTACAGACACCTGTAAGCCGTAGTCATCGGCGACCTGTTGCATCAGGCTGTTGACATCCGACTCCGGGGTCGACAGCGAAGTCGTCCCTGCCATGGATGTCTCCATAAACTGCGACTGGACCTCCATATTCACGAACTGGTTCTCGAACTTGTCCATCGTCTCCGACATCTTCTGGAGATTTCCGGTGTTGAGAGCCGATTCGAGGGATTTGACGATCGAGCCCATGGATTTCCCGATAGTCTGCATCTTGGCCTGTGTGTCGAGCCTGGCGACGACCGCGTCGAGACGGGAGGAGAGACGCAGGTAGTTCATTTGTTCGGAGCGCTTGCGGATGGCGTTCTCGGCGTAGATTCTGGCGCCGTCCATGTTCCCTTTCTCGATCGCCTTCTTCACCTTGAGTTTCTCGGCCTTCTCGTCCTTCTCGCACTTGCGCGATTGGCGCTGGAGGGATTTCGAGGTGAACTTCAACTCCATGATCTGATTCATCAGCTTCTCGGTGTTTCCCATTGTAATTGCAAGAGAGTTTCAAGAAAACCCTAAAGATCGAAACTTTTTAAAGCTTGTTGATGAAGTTTTTGTTTGCAAGACTTCGATCGGAGAAAATCGGGTTTGAAATTGGAATATAGGTTTCGTTTGATTTGGGGATAATTTTTTGGTGAGAGAGGGAAGACGTTGATATTTTCGGAAAGTGTTCCGGAGGAAGAATCCGAATTTCGGAAAGTGGAAGGAAACGGGAACGAAAGTGACTTTATATTTATGGATTTTTCTTACGCGTTAGAAAAAAAATCATATATTTATACTTCTCCTAAGTTTTTCTTTTTCACCATTGACATTCTTATTTCTTACCCTTAACATGACTACTAAATTATACCCAAATTAATAAATAAAAATTATATTTAAAAATTAATACATGTAAATTTAAATAACAAAGCATGTATATTACCAGAAAAGTATTACCTACAACTATAAAATAAAATTAAAATTAAAAGGTTTAAATAAAAATCTGTTTCAAACGGAAAACTGGTATAAAATAATTTTAAGTGTAAAATACCATCAGATACATTCTTCAAATGGAAAGAAAAAAGTTAAAATTCTGGTACATCGAATTCCGACGTTTAATATGTACTGGGCCGGGTATTGGCGGCCCAGGTTAGTTTGTTAGAAGATGTTAAGTAGGATTAACCTGTGTTTGGGCTTCTTATTGGGCCAGACGATACACGTGAGACACATTTGGCACAAAGCTTGGGCAACTCTGGTCACTATACCATTAGGATCAAATCAAAATTGTCTATTTTGGCTTAACAAGATTGAAAATTTTAAAGTGCTAATCTATAAATTTAACTCAATTCTGTATTTTTGGTCCATTGTCAAAGATTTATTCCCTTTTTTTTGCGATATAGGATCATTCGACATTATGAAGCTTATAGTATAGTAATTGAAGTTGATATGAGCTGAAGCTGAAACTTATTTAATAGCTAAATTGTATAGTTGAAATTCAAAAGTTATTTTAGTGGATAATATTTTTAGATATTTGGCATAAAAACTTATTAAAGTTGATTTTCTAATAAATATGGGTAGAAATTACGAAAAGAATATAATAAATCAGATAAAATATTTTATTTATCATTTAAGAGTTATATGGAAAAGTTTAACATAAGCTTTTGTAACATTATATAAAGTTGGGGGTATCTTATAGTTTGGGCAAAATTTCAACTATCTTCAACTTATTAAGTTTCATAAGCTTAACTACGCACGTCAAATGCTTGATGAAAAAAGCTTAGTTATTTTTTGCATAAATTTTGATAAGATTCTTGAAGATTGATATAAGCTACGCCGAACTAACGCATATTCAAATTGGAAGAAGAAGAAGAAAAATCAAACTTATGATGCACTAATGGAATAGATATATGAATGCCAATATTAAGAAAAGGGACCTAGAGTTGAACTATCTATTAAATATAGTAAGTTTGAATGAAAGGCCAATTTCATTCTAGGTACAAAAAGTATTGAGAAGAGAGGACAAAATGTGCGGAAAGTAAAAAGGTGACGAGTTACGTACCAAGTATAGTTTGATTTATTACGTTGAAGAACTTGAAAAAATAAACTCTTACAACATATTTGTTCAGGCTTGATTGATTAGGGATTGACTCTATACTATTCTACATGTTTTGAAAGTTTGACGAAGAATGAATACAATTCTTAGGGTGCACACCACATACATATATAACACTACAACATCCACTCTGAGCATTCCGTATAAGAGGCCGTAATGTTGGAACATTGAACAGAGGCATCAAAAATGGAGTTGTTGCTCAGCTTAATGTTGTGCTGATCCCTATGAAGATACGATTTATTGTAAAGTTTAAAAGAGACATGACAACTGTTAAAGATCGTCTCAAATCTTACCCTTAATTCTCACTCAACCTATAATCATGTGCTTTCGTCAAATTGATAGTGGCCTAACTGATTGGTCATTTGGGTGAGTGAGGGTGAAAGAACAGAAAAAGTGCGGTAAAAAAATTGGAATCATTCGCACAATCCAAAAACTATATCCAATATTTAATCTGTTACTTTTGAAGAGTCAAGAGTCTTTATTCACAGGGTTCATCTTGTCTTTTTAGATGTTTCATTTTTCAGTGTATTTGATATCTATATGCTATAGTAGCGACTTTATTTTTGGAGTGAATTTGTGCTACCAAACAAATGACTAGGTCCGCAGTTTCCGCTAGTGAGTTTTCGTCTCAACTAAATAGCCCAAAGAAAATTTTCCACTAGTTTCTAGTATAAAAAAAATACAGTAATTATTTGTAGTCATAAGATAAATCTTCTTAAATTAGCTTTCTATATAATGATAACAATTTGGAGTCATAAAGCTACATCATACAAATATAGTTTAGGCTCACTTACTAAATGAGTAAACTTGGGCTAGCCCGCCCGGCTCATCTCACCCGCAAATACGAGACAAAGAAAATATCAAAATTTACAAAGGCCTGACTCATTTTATCTAACCCAAAACTGCTAATCATCCACTTATATGAGCCTACATTTTGAGTCGAGCTCGGCCTGGGTCCACTTTTTCCCAGGCCTACTAGTAAACAAACTTAGAATTGTACCAAAAAATAATTAAGCAAACTCGTAAATAACTTGTATGATAAAAACTGCTAAAATGATATTGAATGTAACAAAATCTTACACTGACATGATGTGAGTTTTAACTTGTATGGGTGAGCATGCAAGTGTTTGTTCATGATTTATTTTTTTGTTGTAAATATCATAGTGATTCATATGAGCGGATCTTTGCGAGTGACGTGTGACACTAACAATTTGCTGACACAGAGAGGAATGAGCAAAATGGGGGTAGTGAGTAGTGACTGCCACAGCACGTAAACTTTTGTCAGAAACAAGGAAGATGAAGATTTCAATAAGTGTTTTGGTTCCGATGCAATTTCCACTTAGGACGTTACATTCTGACTTGTGAGGAAGAAAGAAGACCCGAATTTGAACCAAGATAATACTCTATATATTTGCAGAAACGGTGAAAATGGAATCAAGAATGATCATAACCCACTGAAATGATCCATTACGGTAGGTAAACAAAACTCAGCTTCTACAAAAAAATGTTACAAGAAATCACTTGGATCTTCTCTGCACCTAAATTCATCACCACTATATATTAATTACTACTCGTCTATTTACAATCATCACCCTAAGTAATTAATTCATAAGCCCACGCACGGCCTGAAACATTCGATATTACCAACTCCGGTTCGAGCGACGAAAAAACAAACCAGCAAAAGATCGATCTAGCCGAGCCGCTCTCTCTCCGTACACTGCTGAACCGGCCAAAATCTCACTAATTAATAGAATCAACGGCGGAGATTGATTAAGATTAATCGGAACAGAGAAGCAAGGCCACACATCGGCGGATGATGTAAAGTCTGGCCCTCTGTTCTTTCAGAAACCTCCCGAGCTTCTTCTTTGACCCAACGCCGCTTCCACTGTTCATCTTCTTCCCCAAAAACTCCATCAATTTTGTCTTTTAATTCTTTTCTTCTTCTTCTGTGTTTGGGATGATTTTGTGAGACCGAGTGTGTTGAGTTTGGAGGTTATGCAGGGGGGTGGGGCTATTTATAGAAGAGGCCTAGAGAGGTGTACTTGGAATTGGATTTGTACGTGGGTAATAATTTAATTTAATTTGATTTATTTAATACTACGGAGTAAGTTGCTAATTAAAATTAAAAAATATAATTAAAATAAAAAGAGAGTTGATTTTAGGGAGAAGTGAAGATTGTTGGGGGTGGAGCCCACAAGGGCCATGTTTGGAATCAGATGAATGGTGGTGTGGGGGGATTGGTCTGAAAATTGAGGCACAGAAATGAGAAATCACAAAAAACAAGGGGCCAGTGTATGCGAAATGGGAGGACCCAAATTTCGTTGGAACTCGGAAAGTTGGGCTGGTTTTGTGAATTATGTCTCTCATTACGTACAAGTGCCCACGAGGATCATTTGACGAACTTTCTTGCCCATTTCCTTCCTCCTACACTTCACACTTGGCTTGGCTTGGCTCTTTCAACTTGCTGTTACGTTTTTAACTTTGTTTACTTTATCCGGGACTTGTGTTGTGGGTTAATTTCTATGCGTTATAACACGAGCGGGGAGTGTAAAACAGTAAAAAGGAACATACTACTTATAATCGATCTCCCCATGCGGGGAGGCGTGGAGGGGAATTGATCGAGTGTCACACTACACCACAAATGCAAGTTTCCACACAATTTACTTTTTAACCGTCGTTCAATTCAAACCCTGCGAGTCCACGGTTATTCTCGTGGGGGTTTCACTAATTGGACCGGATTAATCATGCTTGTAAGTTGCAACTGTGAAGAACGTTTTCGTCACATTTTTTCATTATTACTCTAAAGAATAAAAGTTGAGATTAGAGAGTAACTCGCCACAAATTAACATAGCCGGATCACGTATTTTATTTAACTAGTAAGACTCGTTGTGCAATCAATGACTACGACATGAAGTGTATATGGATAAAATTAATTTTATAAATTAATTTGGGCTAGTATCTATAAGAATAATTGTACTACACGTACTAGTTTTACCTGTCGTACCATGTACGACTACGATTCGATATTTTATAGACATCATAAATAGAATATTAATAAATAAAAATATAATATAAATTTTAATATAAGTAATTTATTGCTTGCAAAATGTATAATTTTTTTTATCAAATATTATATTCTTCACATTTTATTACTTTTTATTTAGGTAAATTTAAGGCTTATCACATATTTTAATACATCTTTAAATATTTTATTATCTATTTTTTATATATTTTAAAATTATAAATATTTATCATTAATTTTATATAAAAGAAAATCACTATATATATCTATAAATAAATTCGTCAAAAGATATATGCTAAAAGATTTATTCTAAAATATTTTATCTTTAATCTTAAATACTTGTATAAGGAAGTTTTCAAAAGATATCGTTATACTAAATAGATATTGTTTGATGTTAAAGATAGATTTAAATAGTTAAAGAAGAATTTAATAGAAAAAGTTAAAATATTAGAAATAAAAATTAATTTTGTATTTATAAGGTGGGGCCAGAATCGTTCTGGTGGCTCAAAAAGGGACAACTTTAATATATAGTTATAGATTAGGTTTTTAAAAAGAACAAAAAAAACCACAATCCAATCTATGTATATATATAAAAGACGCAAGGAATAAGGCCACCACGTTGCGCCACCTAGGATTTTTCTACGTGTCGTTCCCACGTTAAGCCACCTAGGATTTTGCCACATATGATTTTTTATTTTGGGAATTTATATATGTTGATATTATTTTAGGATAATATAGAAATATGATAAATTAATCTAGGAAAGATCCTATCTAAAATAAAGATGTTATCTATTATATCTTAGGAATTAAGATAGATATAAAAGATTTTATATAAAATTAAAATAAATTATAGAACATTAGATATTATATATTAAGATGGATATATAAATTTAATTTTTCCATTTAAATTTCTATCTATTTATATGAAAAAATTTAAATTCGAATTTTATTTAAAATTAAAAAAATTATTTTTTCTTTGTTTTTTATCTATTTATGTAAAAGATTTTTTTAAATAAAATCTATAACTATATATTACAGTTGTACCTTTTCGAGCCATCAAAACGATTCTGACCCCACCTCATATTTACAAAATTAATTTTTATTCCTAATATTTTAACTTTTTCCTATTAAATTCTTCTTTAACTTTTTAAATCTATCTTTAACATCAAACAAATATCTATTTAGTATAACAATATCTTTTTAAAACTTTCTTATATAAATATTTAAAATTAAATATAAAAAATTCAAAAAAATTTAAAAAAATTATAATTTTTTTATCTTTTAGCATGATATCTTTTCATGAATTTATTTATATATTTATTTATTTTATAATAAAAAATTAATGATAAATACTTATAATATTTAAAAATAATGAATATATGTAACATAATATTTAATAGATATATTGAAATATTTAATAATCTCTAAATTAAGGTACATAAAATGTAATAAAAAATATAAAAAATATCAAATCATAATCGTGCATGACACGACGGGTATAACTAGTATAAAGTATTTATTGAGATAAATTCTTTATATATGACCAATAAGAAGATGGATATATTGATTTGTTTAATCACACACATAATTTTGGGATAATAACGTACACAGTCACCATTAAAACAATAAATTACATAAGATGATAAGATTTTTTTTAATTATATATGTGATCTTTCAATAGAATAAATAAGTAATCTATATCTTTTAAATATAGTAAATATAGTAAGTGATATGAATTAATAATATTATTAAAAATATAAAAATTGTAAATCTTAAAATTTACGGACAAAGAGGTAATTGGAAAAAATAAATAAGCTAGCTTATAAGGTATAGTTACATCGACTACCAATAAGACAAACATATTGAGTTTAATTATATTATATTAATATTGATGATATTTGATAGGATATTGTGGTATTGTAACATTTGATTCTTTTTTTCCCCTAAATATATATACATGCAATTAATAATGAATTAGATATATCACTTTTTTTTTAATTAATCGATTCCTTGCTACTAAGTGATGGCTTATCACGCTTAATATCATGCAAAATTATGAATTGATAGGCTAATAACCCCATCTTTAATTTTTGCATGTGATGCCCATATAGGCTTTTCAAATCAAAGTTCAGCCAAATAGTGCTAATTAACTAGTCCCCTTTTGGCCTTTTCCGTGGTGCATGTGATCAAGCACTAGAGTTTTTCACTACAGGTTATTTTATGAATGATGATATTGAATAATTAGAACGAGATACCGATAAGAAGTAGTAATAAATAAAGCAAATGACCTAGATAGACTTGAATTTTTTGTGGCTCATAAGTTTAGGGTTGTTCAGGAAACGGTATAATAAACATGTGTTTATTAGTTAAGTGTAAATCAAAGAGTCCGTAAGAGTTTGTCAAGATATAAGAAGGTTTCTAGCTATTAGCATGTTTAAGTACAAATGTTACGGTTGTTGATCTTGGTAAGCAAAATAAGGTATTATAAATTTTTAATTATGGGTTTAAATCTCACTAGCGTCCTTACAACCTAATCATAAATCGTATATCTATAAGTCTATAAGTTTTATATAAGTTCAACATATTTTGTTACTAGACAGTAGACATCAATGATCAACCCCTCGTCCTACTTGTGAATCTTTTTTTTTTTTTTTTTGCATCCTTTTTAGCTTTTAGCTTGTAATATTGTTTCACCCTTTGAAAATATATTTACCATTTGGAAAAAAAAAATCCAAGTTAAAATCCTTTTTTTCGAAAATCATGTTTTGTTAATCCAGTGATTTAACCTCAAAAGTGAAAGTTATTTATGAAACCACAGGATTATATCACAAGTGTAATTATTCCCCTCCACATAATTATGATATTCAATATAATCACAGGTCTTAATCAAAGTTAAATAAATAAATAAATAAGGTGGTCCAAAATAAAGTGATTGTTCATGCGCTAATTGTTACGATTGACCATTGTTAGGAACTTGTCACTAGAAAACATCATATGTGAAATTGATATACATATTTATAGAATGATGCTCTAATAAAAATCTTTCTTAAATTATTTGTTTTTTAATGTGTGTTGTTTGCATTCAATTCAAACATGTCAGAATTCAATTGCATGTGGTTTTTTAGGTTTTAGTCAGCTATTCATCCATACATGTTTTATTATTCGTCTATGCATTAGTTGTTGTTCATGGATGTGTATGTTGTTATTCATATATGTGTGACTTGTTATTCATATATATATATTTTATTATTTTTTATGTTTGCCAAAAATACTACGCTTAACATTTTACATTCTGTTTACATATTTTATACACATGTTCACATTATTACAAGGGTTGTTCACATAACCACATTTTAACTTCAAAAAATTTAGTATACGTTCACATATAATATAGGTACATTCACATATTAGTATTGCAAGTTCACATTTTATGGCCTTATGTTCACACTCGATTTATATCATTCTACATACGTAAAAAGACGTAAAAAAAATAAAGTAGAAAATTTTAAAAAAATTATTTTTTTTAATCGGATGGCTTAGATTCATTTCTAGTATTTTGATCGGATGGTCCACATTCATTTCTACTTTTCATGATAAGTCCCATTTTCGTTTGATTCATTCATTTACTTTCATAATATACCTTTGTAAATTTTACTAATACATCAATCAAAACATAATTATTATTTTTCAGCGATGAATATTTAGTGTGGAAATAGACCTACCCTATACACAGTAAAAAGTAGAACCTTAACAAAAGGAGACCCTTAATGATTGAACTTTGAATAAGCTTTCAATGTAATTGTACTTTTTAGAGGAGACCCTTAATGATTAAAACTTAGAATAACCTCAACAATGAAATTGCACTCTTTGACTATATGTTTTTTTTTTATGTTTATAAAAATCCCCTCTCAACTTGCCCGAGATAAGAATGCCTACGATTCGATCAATTTTTATGACCAACAACATAATGCAAAGTGAAAGGTGGCCTATTTGATTTTGAAGTGAAATTAACTCTGAACCGAAGTTAACTAAAGTGACACTTGCCTATTTTCTTCGGTCTGATTTATCCTAATTTCTTTTATTCTCTTATCACCCACTCGAACCGAAAAAACAATAACGAAAAGGAACCTAATCACAAACTTATAAACTCATTTTTTTTTTTGTTCGACCTAGTTTTTATGTTCGACCCGACCCGTGAATACCCCTAGCTCTTACAAAAATAATATTCTTGTTGCGGAATCTGGAGGATCAAGATAAGACACCCCTATTCCATCCTGACCTATTAGTAAGAGTGTCTTTTTTTCTTTTTTCTTTTTTGACATGGTTATGGTTAACGTATGATAAATGCCACGAATTCTAATCTAGTTACATTATTGTTTCAAATTAGACTTAACTTGACTAGTGTAAGCGTGCGATTGAAATCTTTAGGTTAATTAATTCCAAAATCATCAATTAAATATACAATCCAGGATTAAGAAGTCAAAAGCTACGAGAGGGGGGAGGGGAGCTGCATGCATCAAAGTGTACAAGAACAAGCAGCAGACAAGACGCAGCCCTGCTGTTTTTTAAATTCTCAACAATCTCTGGAGGCTCAACCTAATTTTAAATTAAATATTAAGCATGATGACAATCATTGACTAAATTAATTCCTATATTCTGTACTCAATACAAAAAATAAAAATGAATCTTTTTTATTATTGGAAATTGATTAGTACAAATGTACCTTATAGCTTCCCACCGGAATATATCCTTGAAATAGCGATCGCAGTTGGATATACAAAAATGAAGTTGAGTTCTTTGGCATCAAAGATTAAATGAATTGTTTTATTTTTTTAATAAGTAAAGTGATAATCAAAGATTTAGTAAATTGAAAAAATTCTTCACCAAAAAAAAGTAAATTGAGAAATCGAAAGAGGATAAGAGAGCTTATTAGTATGAGAATACCAAAAATAATAACCCTAAACCAAGAAAGAGAAAATAATAAATTGATGTAAAAAGTATAAAAAAAAAAGGACTGAGTCGTGGTCTTTTAGGAGAAGAGGTCTACCTTCTCTCTCTCTCTAAAAGTCCAAATCTAGTGTGGAGAGCAAACAAGATCTAATCTAATGTTGTAACCAATTTCTTTCTTTATCTTTCCATCTTTAATGGTTGCGGAAGCTAAAGATTGATGTTTGCTTAGCCATCTTCAAAGGTCGAGAAGATCGAAGATGATTTTTTTTCCTTGAAGCTCTTTGTTGAAACATTGGATGAGAGTCTTATCCCCTTAGACCATGTTCGTGAAGTATAAAAGAATAATTCTGAGTATACACAATGAATCTATATAAGTTAATTTACTCCTAGGGAATTGGTTTTTTCACCCCGGTTCCTTCCTATGTCATCAATTTAATGTGGAATTTGGCCCACAATCTTTTCTTGGGTTCGACTTTCCTTTGCCATTTTCTTCCTAATCGGTTTTGCCTTATGAGATTTCGATTGGCCCGTATCTTCTCCTCCGAGACCATTCGTTCAGACCCTCATCCTTTTGTCGGGATTTGTTGTCGTTGGGCCCTTCTCGACGTTGTCTCGGCGGTATGTAACTTGGACCATCTTTTGCCCCCTTCTCGGATTGTCGTGTTCGGCTTTGTCTTCTTCTTGTTGGGGGGTCGTTTTTTCAGATAAATCAATGCATTCTAGATGTCATGTTTCGTTCTTAGCCTCTGTTTTCGGGTTTGGGCTTTTGAAAGCCTTGGTTTTATTTTTGTTGAGTCCATCCTAGCTTGTTGCAGGTGGCGTTTGTTTTTTTCCTTTTTGTTTGTTTTGTCAAGTTTGCTCGAATTTGTTGTTTACCTCTCCAATAGGGTGGCTTATTATATTGACCGTTTGTAACATTCTTTTCACTCTAATCAACTTACATCGAATCCAGAATCAAATATTCTCATTCGAAAGGACACACTAGGCTAAACCCGTTGGATTGTCCATTATTATTTTTTCTAAAAAAATATTTTGAAATTAGTACCAGAGTAAAATACTTGAATTTTCGTCGTTGTTTTATAAGAAGAGGCGAAACTCAAGCTTTTTGTTAACCTGGAATTAATTAATACTCCCTCCTTTTCTTGAAACATGTCCTTTTAGCCCATTTTTCATTTCATAAAACATGTCCTTTTAATTTTTTTCCCATCTTTTTCCAAATTTATTGACAATTTTCTAAGAGGGGTTAAGAGTACACATTTTTCCAAATGTAAGGGTAATTTGGGTAAAAAAACTCATTCCTTAATATATGTGCATTGAGTTAAAAAGATATATTTTAAGAAACGGAGGGAGTATGATTTTTCTAACCTATGCCACAAGGACATAGTTTAAGAGCCTGATTTAAGAAAGAAAATAATGATTTTGTATTTAGATTTCATTTAATTATTTTTTAAAAGGGTTTATGCTTTTTAAAATAGGTTTTTTAGTTTCCAAATCCAGATGGACATAAGATAGACAAACCATAATTAATACAGTATATATTGTACTTCCTCCGTTCGTTTCACAATTTAGGGGCTTTTAGAATTTTGCACATATATTAAAACAAGCTTAAAATAGAATACTCATATATATTTAATAATTGCTTTTACATTTACAATAAATACTTCAATGTAACAACTCACGAGTAAATTTAATGAACTCAATTATGTTTAATAATATTGTACTCCAATAGAAAAATGTTGTGACTCTCTCTAATTAAAAACAACAATTTCAATTTATATTTTCCATGACATGCATTGAAACTAGTATTGTTATTTAAATGAAGCTAATGTTAAGTAAATGTATGTGTGCCTCAATTTGAAATGTTTTGCAATAAATAGTGGAAAAATGGACTTATATTTTGAAAATTCATTTGAAGCTTAAAAGCCCCTAAATTGTGAAACGGAGGGGGTATGTATCAAATGTCTATATCTTACTCCGTAATAAACTTGGATTTTTTGAGTTGACATCAAATTATTTGGAATTTGAGACCATTAATTAAACAATTAACAAACCATAATCATGGTGGGAATGATGAATTGATGATCATGTCATAATTTTTGTTAGGCTTCTACTTCATCCCGTACGAAAAGGTACGATATCTATTAATCACTAGGTTAGCGTCGTTAATCACTAAGATAATCTCAGCCATATCAAAATAGTCACTAAGATTAAACATTTCCTAATTATAAACAACTTTTAGAACTCCCAAAAATCGTGATGATCAACCGGGAGACAATCTTGATTACAAGGCAATAAACTATCAATAACTAAGATAACTAGTACAGTAGTACTTTATTTTTGAACTTACAAATATACTTAATTAGGACATAGAGGAGGGATTAGGATAACCGGAAAGAGCCAGCCAAGCTGGCGAACAGTGAAAGGCCTTGAATTTTAATCAATGTACTTGCTTAAAATACAAAGCAAAGATCTTCGTTGGTTTTGTAAAAAAAAAATGAAATGATTTGCTCACATAATTAATGATTTTCCAATTAATTAGCTGCTTTGTTCATTGAATGTGAACCACTAAACAACCATCGTACGAGGATTTCCCAGTTTAATTAATTTTGTTATTGATGATTACGAGTTAGATAACCTCTACTTATTCTAATTTATAGTTTAGTGTAATTAAAAAGATTACCATTATGTCAAGAGGTAACTTCCTTGAAATTTCCTTCTTAGGCCCAATAAGAATCAGGCCCAAGCCCAAGCCCATTCATTGTAAGTCCAAAAGTATCTTTGTAGGAGGACTCTTTTAAAGAAGGAGCTCGGTTTTTGTTTTTTTTGTTTCCAAGCATTTAAACTAACCAGTATTTTTACTTATCTACTAATCAGTATCGTAAGAAAATGTTTGACCATTCTAAAATTTTATGATTTCATGCACGCCATCTTCAAATGTGTACATGACACATCTTTTAGGAACTGAAATTCTCTTCTCTTTTTAGCTGTTAGAACTGAAATTCGGATAGCTCAAATCTCTTTCCTTTTTAGCAAATGCCATTACAAGCAGTTTTTTCCCCATCAATAGTATCATGATGTCATTTTCTAATTTTTAGAAAGGACCCACGATATAGGAACAATTAACGTTATATCCTTTAATTTCAAAGCACAAGATAAGATCATACTTTTGACGAATTGTACAACACTACAAGTCTACAACGTTATGTTGTTCTTCTTGCCAGGCCGCCCACATAGTTGGAAAAGGGCCTATCACTAAATCTCACTCACAAAACTCCCTCTGGGCCCAAGAGAATCTTTAGTGATCAATTAGTTTACCACTTGAATTAAATGGTTAAGCTTGTGGTCATACGTGGCAGCACCCCAATGGGCCATCCTGGATAGGAAGGGCCCACTTGCTAGATTACATAGAGATTTACATGGGTCCCACTGCCAAACTTTGTTTAATTTTTTTTTTGTTGTCACATTCTTTTCATGGCAGAGTAGTTAGTAAGTACCAGGTCCATTAATGAAACGCCCTGGTTTGGAGGACCAAGAAACCATGTTTAAAGCTTAATAATCTTCTTCAAGCTTGTTGGGGATGCACTTGCTTTTTGTCTGCTTTTGAACGGTACATAATTGTCCTTCCATTCTCCAACTCTATAATACATCTGTTACTTTCCTTCAATTGCTTCATTTATGAGATTATGATTGTTTCGGTTGAAGATATGGATGCAATAAAATCTTAAACACATGCAGCTTGTATATATCTGTTACTTTCCTTCAATTCTTTCTACTTTCTAGTCAAGGTAAATAACTCAAAGATGATGTAATACTTAGTAGAACAGGATTTATCCTTCTCTTACAAGGTAAATAACTTAAAGGCCTTAAGATTCATGGAGATTTAAAGTAATAACGATACGTGATGCTAATAAGAAGGCTCTTTGTTTTGATCAAACCAGATGGCCCTGGATTCAGTACTATGTTACAAAATGTCTTGTAGCAATCCAACTCTTCTCCTTGAGAACAACAAGAGAAACATCACTTGTAAATCTCGTGTCACTCAAGCAATCCCTCAGATGACAAGAGTTGTTGGGTTATCAAGGGGCGATCTTCATAGGACAGCAAATCTTTGTTTCCTTACAATGAGCCAAACATCGCTTGCAAAGAAGCATGGATTGCATAGAGCCCCTTGTGTTAAGAGAAATCATGAGAATTTGCAGTTGGAAGACTATTCTTTGGGGTCATCAAAATCTAGCCTCAACAAAGATGAGAGCGAAAATGAACATCCCAATGAAAATATCAGCCAATTGAAGTCAATAGAATCATATCTTGGTTCACTTACTACTCAAGGTAAAACTTGCATACTAAATTGCTAATCACATCCTCCTTTGCTTTTAAACTTCACTTCATCTTCCTCATTAATCCCACTTCACCACTCAGATGGAAAGGCCAACAATACAAGCCAACCAGCTTCTCCAACAAACACTATTGGTGTTCCAGAAAGTAAAACAAAAACTTTTGTGAGTTCAAGGAGGAGGCGAAATAAGAATCTTCCGAATGAATCCAAAGTGTCGAATGATGAGAGCTCTGACCTCTATTTAGTGTAAAGTATTTTGCACGTTCAACTTTTCATAGCCTTCTCATCTGTAATATTATTCATGTATTTCTTTGAACTTGGAAACATTAATTTCTTCTACTGTCTTTGTCATGCAGGAGTGTATTGGCATCAATAGATATCGCCGTTTTCCTGTTTGAGGTAGCAAGTCCAATCAAGAATTCAGATTACAATCTCTATTCTCTTCCACTTCTGTACGGCGCCAAGGTTAATGACTTGATCTTGGTTGGAGAATGGTGGAGGCTTGTCACTCCAATGTTTCTGGTACAAGATCAAAGGCTTGGTTCGTAGTTCCGTTCCATTTCTGTCACATATGAATCTTGTTAATATACTGACCCACCAAATCTATTATGAAATACAATCTATCTTATTATTTGTAATAAGATCTAAATAATGTGGTGAATTCCACCAATCTATCAAAATCAAACACAGACACTACTTGCATGACATTATGTGTTACCAAATTGGTCATGCTGAATATCCCTTTAACTGTGTTGTGTTTGCAGCATCCTGGTATCGTTCATGTAGCCTTGACTAGTTGGGTGCTGCTCGATTTTGGTCCACACGTTTGTAAAGTATACGGTTCATTTACGTTCTTCTTCGTGTGCTTACTTGGTGGGATTTCGGGCAACCTGATGAGCTTCCTTCATACCCCAGAGACAACTGTTGGTGGATCGGTATGTAGATTATAAATTTTATAACCCTTGTCTTATTTCTCCCTGCTAAATAATTGCAAGACTGAGATTTTGATGCATTTGCTCCACAGGGACCGGTTTTCGCCATCATAGGGGCATGGCTCATATACCAACTCCAGAACAAAGACATGATCCCTAGGGATGTCTCTGAGAAAATGTTTCAAAAGGCAACCATTGCAACTGCATTGAGTTTCGGATTGGTCAATTTCGGCCTCATCGACAGCTGGCAAGACACTAGTCTTACACCACTTGAAATGATTATATCAAAACATGATTATAAATTGTAGAAGAAAAAAAAAGTTGAATTCTTCTGTTTTGTGGTGCTTATGATTGCAGGACTTACCTCGGAGCTGTACTTACAGGGATCGCATATGGGTTTTTGACGTGCCCAATTCTACAGATGGATGACCCACTTTCTAAGGCCACAAGGGAAGAAGGAATTACTCTTGTTGGACAGACTGCCAACCCTTGCAAATCACTTGGTGTGTTTGTGCTCTTTGTTCTTGTCTTCAGTTCCTTGCTATACATGATCGATCCTCCCCTCCCCTAGAATCGCCACAACTTGAAGAACTCCTTGAGATTGTCGAGTCATTTATACATGTTTGTATGTATAACATATACGCTTGTAACTTAGCACTAGCTTAACCTAATAAGAGCAGTATTATGTAGAGAATACGGGATTCTGCTATAAAGGTGGATGGCATATTACAAATCACATCATGTCCTATAATTTTTGTTTCGCTTGAAAAATTAATCCTTTAATTTCGATGTTTCGGATTATGATTTAGCCCATATTCTTCATCCACTCACACAATTTTACGAAAAAATGAATCAACAGATACACATACCAACATAAGCTACCTATAAACTATAGCACATCATAAAGTATGTCCCATCAAGGCATGTATTTATCAACTCAGAATCGCCAGAGGAGATTATTACCACGATGATGTCATATTCAGTTCTATGAATCGAGAGAGAACAAATTCCTTCACAATCTCATGAAGGCAACTGAATCAAGAGAAAATGATAAGTGAAAGGCATAACAAATCACATAATGTCCTTTCACTTTTTGAACATACCATATTCTCATAATAGGAAAACTAAGACAAGCAAGCATAGCAGTGTGACGTACATACGAAACCTAAGCACGTCTTGCAACTACCAATGTAACTGTTTCACATTCTGATAGAACTTCTAGACTACATCAAGACCCATATTTCTTCATATCAAGAGTGGTTGCTTCACTACTGCCCCTCAGTTGTCTCTCCCCTTGGAGCTTCCTTGTTCTCTTCAGCTCCCTCTTCCTGGAAATTATTGCATATAGATTATAAGTGAGAAAACTATGTTGTCCATGGCAAATAGCATGAATAAACAGACAAGAGCGTAACACAAAATGGAAATGGCAAGGGCTGAGCATGCTTGAAATCGTGGTAAAAGCACAGCAGGCAGTTCATACTTGGGGATAGGAAGGAATGGAGTATCAAAAGGATCCTACTTGACCTTCTCAATGAGAATAGAAGTTGAAAATGCTTGGTTGAAGGTTGAACTTAATGCTTGGTTACAATTCGTTCATTTGGTTATAATTATATTTGGTGTTAATCAATGGGGCCTTTTTTAGAGGGTACAAAGGAAAATACCGTGGCATCTGAGGTCCACAAGGTCAAGTTGTCTCGGAGGAGCTGCATGATCAATGTACTATCCTTGTATGATTCTTCACCCAAAGTGTCCAACTCAGAGATGGCTTCATCAAAAGCCTGCCAAATTAGATGTTAATTTAATGTAGATAAAGAAACAACCACTAGTTGCAAATCTAACTAAGAGAAGAACAGTGACAGCAAAGCCACAAAAGTGCAAAGCTAAATATCAAAACTTCAGATATATACCAGAGTTGGGCTAGAATAAACGAATAAAGACCCATCTTAATCAACTTCAGACTTCACATAAAGAGAGATGCTCATCAACTCAGACAGAGTAAATAACCCAAACCAATGACAAGTGACAATTAAATCCATAAACAAAATCAGATCATTGCAAGATAACTTTACAAATTCAGGTAAATCTTCTACACCACCTTGGAATATATGTTCCTTCATACTTTTAAGAACTTTTGTAATAGTCTACACTGAGACGTGCAGCAAGATACATAAAAAGCACCACGATCAGTTAGGGACAGAAAAATGATCACAGATAGAACCAAAAAGCAGAGAGAAGAGCAGTAGCAAAATGATACTCAACAAAAATAAAGCAGCCAAAGCTCACCACCTACAATTCAATAATAGGCTTCTGTGTTGTTAAGAGAAATGTACCTCTTTTGCCAGATTGCAAGCCTTGTCAGGAGAGTTCAGAATTTCATAGTAGAACACTGAGAAGTTCAGTGCAAGCCCAAGCCTAATAGGGTGAGTAGGAGCCAAGTCCGATTGAGCAATGTCCTGATTGCAATCACAGGTAAAATTTAGGTCAGGTCATTAATTATTGTAAAACACATCAACAGATAGATCCGTTTATTCACCTGAGCAGACTTGTATGCCACCAAAGTGTTCTCAGCAGCTTCCTTCCTCTCAGCCCCGGTCTTAAACTCTGCAAGGTACCTGTGGTAGTCACCCTTCATCTTCAGGTAAAATACCTTTGATTCAGCACTTGAGGCTGAGGGGACAAGGTGAGAATCAAGAAGATTCAAGATCCCGTCACATATCTTGCTAAGCTCAGTCTCAATCTTGCTCCTGTAGTCCTTAATAATTGTGACATGGTTCTCATTTCCTCTGCTCTCTTCCTTCTGCTCAATGGAAGAGATGATCCTCCATGAAGCCCTCCTTGCTCCGATCACATTCTTGTAAGCAACAGATAAGAGGTTCCTCTCCTCCACAGTCAGCTCCTCAACATCCACTGTCTTCACCACTTTCTCCATGAATTCCACCATTTCCTCATAACGCTCAGCCTGCTCAGCCAACTTGGCCAAGTACACATTTTCCTCCCTGGATTCCACAGTAGACATAGCTGCTAATCAAACCAAATTCCAAATCTGCAGGCAAGAAAAAGATCGAACACATCAACAAAACAAAACATATATAAGATCAAGCAAGCTAATTAGCAGGAAAAGAATATTAAAACAACAGCAGATAGGCAGCCAGCAGGCGAGAACATTGCACTTTTCCCTTGCACTACTTCAAGATCAAAATATGCAACGATTCTACCCCTCAACTCAGCAGACGACCCCACCTTACCAAGATCTAAGCATGAGCGGACGTTCCGCAATTAGATAGTCATCTATAAGCATATCTTTGTAATCAAAATAAACAGAATGGTCAACTACAGCATTTTTTCACCGCGAAATTCCGAATAAGACAATCGCACAACCACGCCTCATTCGCTACTAAACTGGAACCAGCCGAAAACGAAACGAATCAAACCTAGTCCACAAGAATTTCAATCTTCACGATGCAACTCAAAAGTAGTTCCTCAACTTAGTCGCAAGATCTCAGAGCTCTCGATTTCCATCATTCTCATCGCAAAAACAAACAAAAACAAAAAGCATACAAGAAATACAACCAAACCTCGAGAAATATCGAAGAGAATTCAATTCTAGATCAGATCTCAACCGGCAAAACAGAAATGAACACCAACTGTATCATAAAATTGAACAATCCAGTAGCAAAAGGAAAAGAAGAAGAGGAAGACGAACGGACCTGTTCGATTCGTTCGAAAGAGAAAACCACCCGGTGACTGGAAACAAGAGCGCGTAGGAGGTAAAAAGACGATCAATGGTAGGAAGATATTGAAAGCGAGAGACGGAAAATGGGAAAAATATTGAGCGACACAATTGTCGGCGATAACCCTAACGATAGAGGTGGTTCGGTTCCCCGAACCATAAAAAACCGCCAGAACCACAATCGCAACCGAACTGAAACCGGTGGAATCAGGATATGTCGGTTCCGGCCCAATTCCTCGTTCTTTGGAGCCGGATAACTGGCGGTTCGGTTTCGAACCGTTGGCCCTGGAACCGGCGGGAATTGGAACCGAACCGGAACCGGGGGTTAGCCGGTCCCGTTTCCGGTTTCATGGTTCCGGAACCGTGGAACCGCTGGCTCCGTAACCAGACATCTACCTAACGAACGTGGTATGGATCCCATCTAGCCCCCTCAGCAGTTTTTTTTCTAGTCAGAAAGAAATTTGGCACATAAAAACACTGTAATAAGATATTAGTTTTTTTTATTCTTTCAACCAGATGTGTGCAAAAGCTTTGACTTGGACGTCCTCGAAGCTGAGGCACGGATACTTGGTCAGTTCCCTATAAAGTTCACTATTGGGGATCAACCCTCGCCGGAATGCTTCTATTGAAGTTGGAACGTCGTAAAGAGGAATAACGACCTTTTACCTATTGAACCGATTGAGGTAGACCCTCAAGAATTCTCCAGGCCTTTGGGCCACCTTGTATAGGTCGTTCGACTGTTTCATAAGTTTCCGGCTGCTGGCGAACTGGATTCTGAAGGTGTCGACGAGGCTCGCGAAGAATTCGATACTTCCTCGAGGCAAATTAATGAACCAAGTAAGAGTTGCGTTGGACAGAGATGTCCCAAACCCTTTGCACTTCACCGGCTCCCTGGAATTCCTTGAGGATATCTAGTTCCATCATACGTCGGGATCATGGGAATGGCGAACTTCTTGGGTATATCCACACTGACAATTGCAACCAAAAAGAGAGATGCGTCATAGCCATCTAGAACCTCCTTCTCAATAGGATGAGAGACCCCCGGGATTTGAGTATTCTTTTCCTCTATCCCCTTAGGCCCTCTCTCATATATTTTTAGAAGAGCGAGTCCGTGTAGGAATCTAGAGGCTAGGGGTAACCTGATCTTTCGATCGCCCGACGTACACGGGAAGGTAGACGCCAGCCCCTGGAACTCCGCTACTGGACGACAATGCAGTTGGCGCCCCTGAGGTAGTGGCGTGAACATGTCCGCAGTTAGGGGTTGTCCGCCAACCGTTGAAGAGGAAGGGTTGGCTCCTCGATCCATGCCGAGGCAAGAGGTTACCTCTCGGATGGTGCCGACGGGCCTCGCTCCGTCTTGAACCGTCGTGGCTGACTACAACTGGTTAGTAAAGTGTTCTCTTCTGATAGTTGAGCGATGCGCTCAAGGTGGTTTTCGTTGTGGTCCCTTTGGCTCAATATGTCTTACTACAAAGCTGCGATCTTGGTGGCGAACTCTCCCAGGATGCCATGGATGTCTTGAGAGTCGCCATAACCGTCTCCTCCAGAACCGCCTACTGCGTTAGGATCACAGTTCTCATTTTTGTCGCCCTCGACGACAGCGGGAGTGATCTCGAGCTAGTTAGACATTTTGATATTTGGCTTATGATTTCTGACGAGAAAAACCGGCTAGGCCCCACGGTGGACACCAATTTGTTTTGGATAAGAATTTGACGATGGTCCATTCAGTATCCCAGAGATAATGTGGAACTTATCTAACCGATTTTACAATCAGAAACAACGAATGAAAACACTAGATATTCAGACAATTGATTCGAATAAAAAGGGAGAAACTCTATTGATTTCAATTGCTCAGTATTATAGTTGATTCTTTTCAGATTACACACACATGCCCTTTTTCCCTTGTTTGTCACCTAGTGGTTACCTCCCACCCGCCTCCGGATCTTCGTTCCACGTTCACTTGTCTCTCCCCCACCTCATTTCTGGATCTTCAACCGATATTTTATCTTTCTTCGGCGTGTGCGGTCTGGAACCAACCTGAATCACAGACTTTCACCTTTCCTGGGCTCTCCTATTGGGCTTATGAATTTTGGGCCCAACAATGAGGGACCAAGTAATTGATAAGAAACTCGGGGCTTTAAGGCTGTATTTTTGGCAGCACATGCCACATAATTAGCAAAGACTCCAAAGGTTGATGTTTAGTTTAGATTGTTGAGAAACTTAGGCTAGACTTTGAAACCTATTCACCATTCTAAGCTTGATAATGTTGTATTCATAATTTTAAAAATAAAGCATAGTGACTTTAAATTGTCCGTCCACAAATGTAATGTAATTTGCAGATTTTTTTTCTAGAGTGGATGGCCATTCATGGCTTATGGATGGAGATTTATTATTCTTGCTATTAATATCAGGCTTTCAACTAACAACACTCTCATTTTCTTGGAAGTGTTTTGACATTTGGAGCCAATGTTAGTGATTTTGGATTAATAATCACCATTGTTCACTTCTGATTTTTTCATTATTATCTTTGCAACAAGAGTAGAAGCAACACTTTGGCCTTTTTTACCGAATTTATGCAAGTTTTATAGGGACAAGATATTTTCGTAGAAGGAGGGGTCGGTCGAAGAAGTGTTGGAAGGATAGTATATATAAGACAAGATATCAGCCAGTTAGGGATTTCATCAGATTTGGCAGCATATAGGGACAGGTGGAGAGAGGCGATCCGAGTGAGAGAACAGCTAGTCGACGGGATAGACGGTTTTATGCTTCACACATTTTGTTGTTGTTGTTGTTGTTGTTGTTAATTGTTATGCAAGTTTTATGCTTCACACATTTTTTTGATTCACCAAGTTACTAGCTCGTTACAAGACAAACATTAAGTTGCCACAATTTTAAAAGGTCAACGGTCAACCTAAATCATCACTGCGGAAGATCTAAAAGTTGATATTAAATTATCATTAAAACTTCGTGTCGTAGCAAAATGCATTCATAATCCCCAACCTTTTAAGTTCATCACTTAATAGTCCTCAATCTTTTATTTTGATAAATAAAGTCCTCAACCTATTAAAACTACACAATATTAGTCCTTTATATCTATAATATGTTCAAATTTAAAAGTTTATACATTTTTTTATAAAACATGAAATTCAAAGGTTTTTTTTTATAATTAAAATTTTATACATGTTTTTTTGGCTATCTACCCCAACCTCTCTCCTCTCCCCCTCCCACTTGAGAACCCAGTACACATGTTTTTTTTTGATAAGTTATTGCAACAACAACAACCAAGACAAACATTAGGCTACTTGCAAACAGCAAGGATAGCCTGAATAACCATCTACTAGATGGTGATCTTGGAACAAAAACAACAAACCAAACCTAAGCTTAACAAATTTTAAACTTCAAATCTTCAAAATTTCAAAAATTTAGATCTTCAAAACTTCAAATCTTCAATCTTCAATCTTCAATCATCAATTCTTCAAATCTCAACGCCAACAGAGGCGGAGATATGGAAAGAGAGAAAGGGAGAGTCAGATTTGGTTTTCGAATTCAGATTTGGATTTGAGGGCTTACCTTTACCTGGCGCTGCAATCTCCGATTCAGACTAAACCCTCGCATGAACCGTTCGTCAGGCCCGCCAACGAGATGCTTTCAAGGCCAGGCGTCTTGATGCAGGAAAGACGAGTCTGAGAAGAGAGAACAAGAGAGGTGGTTGCATCTTCGACGAGAGCTTAACGCGGGAGACATAGAACCACTGGAGCAGAGCAAAGGCGAAGCCGGTGACTGCGGACGCCGGGACGAGGATCTTAGAAGCGAGATCAAAGAGCAGGGAGGAAATTGAGGGTTTGTGTTTTTTTTATGGTTTAGGGCCGGCTCCCAAAGGGAGCTTTTTGCTCGTCAAAATATTTAAGTACACATGTTGAAACCTCCCAACGGTGAAGAAAATCAGCCATTCCTAGAACTCATGGTGAATTTGGGAAGGAACAATGGTGAATTTGGGATCAAAGACAGCCACATAAGAGATATTAAACTCGAAAGTCGAGCCGCAAACCACTCTTCCGCCATTGTTGATCTTGAGCCCTAATTCCTAAAATTATCCCAAATTCTTATTCCAAATCCCAAATTGAAGCCATATCTGAGTTGCCACCTCCTCCTCTTCAAAATGCTCGTACTCTTGCCGATCATTTCTAGCCGGAGCTGCCTCGATTTTGCCATCGAAGCCTCGAAGGTGTCCAGCGAAGTCGACGAACCGCCTCTGAAAATAGGCGATATCTCCCACGCCCGACCAGCTTTTGCGACGTCGTCACCACCATCGAGCTCGCCTCTCCCTTCCACATCGACTATCGTTGGCCCCGCACCGAACCACCGCCTTGTTCTATAGAGTCGGGAACCGTCGCCCTCTTCTCAAGCACCCAAAACTCTTTGTATTTTTTAGGCAAATTCTTTTAATTATAAAAAGATTCCTGTAAATTTCATATTTTGTAAAAAAAAATGCATACTTTTACAAATTGGACACATTATAGACAAAAAGGACCAATCTTATATACATATAAGATTGGGTTTTGCCACCATTTATTGCTCTCATTAACTATTTTCACAATAATACTTATATAATTATTATTGGCAATACCAAATCAAGAAAAATTGTGTAGCATAGTAGTAGAAGTGCTTTTCCAAGAATTCATGGATCGTTGGTTCAACTCTCTTAGATGTACTATTTTGGTTCATTTTTTCCTTCTATGATATCTATACACTCATTAATTTTCCGAAACCATTGGTCATGGGTACAATCAATTAAACTGATAAGAAGAAACATTTTATTAATTTTCTTACACTTATATAAGAAGAAACATTTCATTAATTTTCCCACTCTTATATTTTATATAATTCTCATCATAAAAATTTTTGGCAATTAAAACCCATCATTATTGACAAATAAAATTGATCAAAATTAAAATAAAAAGAAATGTTTTATTAATTTTCCTATGCTTATATTTTATCTAAGTATCGATATATACAATTTTGGCAATCAAAGGCCATCACTATTGAGAAATTAAATTGATAAGAGTTAAAATAAGAAGAAATATTTTATTAATTTTCTTACACTTATATAAGAAGAAACGTTTCATTAATTTTCCCACACTTATATTTTATCTAACTATCATCATAAAAAAATGGCAATTGAAGTGTGTATAAGCAGCTAGCAAAGAAAAATCCTATGATACTTTTGTTGGCCCTCAAACCTTCTTTATACAATGATAATTAAAAAAGGAATCTAGAAAATCCTTATAAACACAAAGAAAAAACTTTAAGGAGTAACACAATTTAAGGTACACAAGACGCAAACAACCCAAAACTCAAATAAGATACTACTTTTAGACCTTCCAACCTCTCTTTTCATATTATTACTAAATGTTATCGATGACCATAATTGGTTTGAACCAATGTAATATATCAAAATAATAATTATACATATGTTTAATTTATTGCTTATATAAGGACCAAATCACTTTATCACATATATTGTGCAAGTTTCCTCTCAAAAATGTTTTAGGCATCGCACTTGGTCGTGTAAGTCATTCACTATTTTTTGTAATTTATAAATGTTTTTAGCCTCTAAAATACGATTTATCCTCCAAATATGAAGTGATTTTAAATAGCCCCTTATACTTTGCAAATTATACTCAATATTAATTTTAAATATTTTTAATTAGGTAAATAAATCTAATTCATAAAGAATGTTTCTTATATAGTTATGATTGCTAATTAAAGTAAATAACCTAAACTATTTAGTCTCAAACTATATAGTTATGATTTAAGTTAATCTTTTTATAAGTGAGATACTTTAATTAGTTACCTGAGCGGTTTCAAAAAAAATTACATTAAATATATTGCTTAAGAAAAAAGAAATATACTTTATAATATTAATATTAGATCCATGTAATAATTTTTTACATCAACTTTTAACTAAAAAAAATGCAAGATGACCAAAAGCAAGGAAAATGACACAACTAAAAAATATAAAAAAAATCTCAATACAGTTTTACGAAAAGCTTGCCCCGTGCTTATGCACGGGCATCACCACTAGTAGTGTATAATTTCAATAGGTTGAGGACTTTGTTAATTCAAATAAAAGGTCGAGGACTATTAAGTGATGGACTTGAAAGGTTGGGGACTAAGAATGCATTTTAGCCAAAGACTATTGAATCTTTTCTTCTAATTTTGAAATCGTTTTTTTAACCGAACAATGGGAAAAAAAGAAAAGATTTTTAAATTTTCGTTTTCAATATCAAAAAGATTATGCTTCACACATTTGCTTCACCTTTACAGCACAAATGATGTTCTTGAGATTATGCATAACCTAATAAAAGCAGTATTATGTATAGAATACGGGATTCTGCTATAACTGTGGATAAAGGAATAGCAATATGCACTGGTTTAAGCAACATATTACTATAATTTTTGTTGTGTTTGAAAATTTAACCTATAATTTTGATGTTTCGGATTATGATTTAGCCCATATTCTTAATCCACTCAGCATTTTACGAAAAAATGCATCAACAGATACATATACCAACACAAGCTACGTATGCTATAGCCAGAATCTATAGGCAGAGATTATTACCACGATGGTGTCAAATTCAGTTCAATGAATAGAGAGAGAACAACAAATTCCTTCAATCTCATGAAGGCAACTGAATCAAGAGAAAATGACAAGTGAAAGGCATAACAAATCACAACATGTCCTTTCACTTCACTTCTTGAACATACCATATTCTCGTAATAGGAAAACTAAGACAAGCAAGCACACATTGTGAAGTACATTCGAAACCTAAGCACTTCTTGCAACTACCAATGTAACTGTTCACATTCTGATAGAACTTCTAGACTACATCAAGACCCATATTTCTTCATATCAAGAATGGTTGCTTCACTACTGCCCCTCAGTTGTCTCTCCCTTTGGAGCTTCCTTGATCTCTTCAGCTCCCTCTTCCTGGAAATCATTGCATAGAGATTATACATGAGAAAACTATGTTGTCCATGACAAATAGCTTGTATAAAATAAACAAGACTAGAGCGTAACACAAAATGAAAATGGCAAGGGCTGAGCATGCTTGAAATCGTGGTAAGAGCACAGTAGGCAGTTCATACTTGGGGATAAGAAGGAATAGAGTATCAAAAGGATCCTACTTGACCTTCTCAATGAGAATAGAAGTTGAAAATGCTTGGTTGAAGGTTGAACTTAATGCTAGATAGAGGTTGAACTTAATGCTTGGTTACAATTTGTTCATTTGGTTATGATTATAGTGAGTGTTAATCAATGAGGCCTTTTTTAGAGGGTGTCACAAAGGAAAATACCGTGGCATCTGAGGTCCACAAGGTCAAGTTGTCTCGCAGGAGCTGCATGATCAATGTACTGTCCTTGTATGATTCTTCGCCCAAAGTGTCCAACTCAGAGATGGCCTCATCAAAAGCCTGCCAAATTAGATGTTAATTTAATATAGATAAAGAAACTTTACAAACACAGCCAATAGTTGCAAATCTAACTAAGAGAAGAACAGTGACAGCAAAGCCACAAAAGTGCAAAGCTAAATATCAAAACTTCAGATATATACCAGAGTTGGGCTAGAATAACCGAATAAAGACCCATCTTAATCAACTTCAGACTTCACATATAGAGAGATGCTTATTACTCAGACAGAGTAAATAACTCAAACCAATGACAAATGACAATTAAATCCATAAACAAAATCAGATCATTGAAAGATAACTTTAAAATTTTTAGGCAAGTCTTCTACACCACCGTTGAATATATGTTCCTTCATATTTTTACACTTGTGTAATAGTCTTCAGTGAGAGGTGCAGCAAGATACATAAAAAGCACCACAATCAGTTAGGGACAGAAAAATCATCACAGAACCACAAAGTAGAGAGAATAGCAGTAGCCAAAGGGCAAAATGATGCTCAGCAAAAATAAAAGCAGCCAAAGGTCACCTATAATTCAATAATAGGCTTCTATGTCCACAAGTCATCAAAAGATAGAGTGACGAAGGGCAGGGCAAGGAAGGCTTATGGGTATGGACTCTTGACTATTATGTAATTATTAAACATACACCAATAACTTCAGAGTAAAGACAAATATAGAGCAGATTTATACATAATAAAAGTTGGCATTAAGAAAGTCAAACATCCATCAGTCACAAGTCACGACATACAGACAAAATGATAACTGAACTTAAATTTTGGTATTTGGTATCAAATAAGCAAGATGATGAATTACTTCAGAGTACATACAACAGATTCTACTGATCAAAGCTAACTCAAATCTAGATGCAGTCATATACATTTGGAGATGTGACTCGCCCTGAAATGCATTATATGTTTCATCGATACAAACTTTTTTCAGCAAAAAGTATCAAGAGTGGGCCATAAGCTACAAAGGCGAGCTGGTCAGGGCTCAGTAATCGTATATTATAAGATTAAAGTCCACCACAGTACAGTAAGAAACACAATTCACAAGAAAAATGTACCAGTTTTGCCAGATTGCAAGCCTTGTCAGGAGAGTTCAGAATTTCATAGTAGAACACTGAGAAGTTGAGTGCAAGCCCAAGCCTGATAGGGTGAGTAGGAGCCAAGTCCGATTGAGCAATGTCCTGATTGCAATCACAGGTGATATTTAGGCCAGGTCATCAATTAATGTACAACACATCAACAGATAGATCCATTTATTCACCTGAGCAGATTTGTATGCCAGCAAAGTGTTCTCAGCAGCTTCCTTCCTCTCAGCCCCGGTCTTAAACTCTGCAAGGTACCTGTGGTAGTCACCCTTCATCTTCAGGTAAAATACCTTTGATTCAGCACTTGAGGCTGAGGGGACAAGGTGAGAATCAAGAAGATTCAAGATCCCGTCACATATCTTGCTAAGCTCAGTCTCAATCTTGCTCCTGTAGTCCTTAATAATTGTGACATGGTTCTCATTTCCTCTGCTCTCTTCCTTCTGCTCAATGGAAGAGATGATCCTCCATGAAGCCCTCCTTGCTCCGATCACATTCTTGTAAGCAACAGATAAGAGGTTCCTCTCCTCCACAGTCAGCTCCTCAACATCCACTGTCTTCACCACTTTCTCCATGAATTCCACCATTTCCTCATAACGCTCAGCCTGCTCAGCCAACTTGGCCAAGTACACATGTTCCTCCCTGGATTCCACAGTCGACATAGCTTCTGATCAAACCAAATTCCAAATCTGCAGGCAAGAAAAAGATTGAACACATCAGCAAAACAAAACATATATATAAGATAATTAGCAGGAGAAAATATTTAATCAACAGCAGACGAGAACATAGCACTTTTCCCTTAACATCAAGATCAAAATATGCTACAATCTTAGGCTTATACGAAAGCCACAAATAAATCGGCACCTAGTAGTTATAATTTGCAACGACTGTGCCCTAGACGACCCCCCTTACCAAGATCTAAGCACGAACGGACGTTCCGCAAATAGATAGTCATAAATAAGCATATCTTTGTAATCAAAATACACAGGAACAGTCAATTATAGCATTTTTTCACCGCTAAATTCCGAATAGACAATCTCACAAACGCGCATCATTCGTTACAAAAATGGAACCAACCGAAAACAAAACGAGTCAAACCTAAGCCACAAGAATTTCAATCTTCACGATGTAACTCAAAGTACTTCCTCAACTTCATCGCAAGATCTCAGAGCTCTCGATTAACATCATTTCTCAGCGCAAAAACAAACAAAAAAAACAAAAGGCATACAAGAAATACAGCCGAACCTCGCGAAATATCGAAGAGAATTCAATTTTAGATCAGATCGCAACTAGCAAAACAGAAATCAACACCAGCTGTATCATAAAATCGAACAATCCAGTAACAAAAGGAAAAGAAGAGGAGGAAGACGAACGGACGGACCTATTCGATTCGTTCGAAAGAGAAAATCGCTTGGTGAGAAGAAACGAGAGCGCGTAGGAGGTGAAAAGGCGATAAATGGTGGCAAGATATTGAAAGCGAGAGGGGGGAGAGAAACGACGAAAAGTCGAGGGACACGTGTTAGGTGATAGTGAAATCTTGTTTACTATGGAACCTGCAAGCTCCACGCTGGCTTGAGTGCTTGACCAATTTATTTTTTAGGAAATTTATTTTGGTACTCCTATAATTTAAGTAATTTCTGTTGGAGACTCAAAAAATTTTGATTTCCAATTAATACCCTTGTACATTAAGCAAAGTCCAGTTCGTACTTCGTACCCATACTACATAGACGGATTTGCATCATATCATAACTATAACCTAAAGCGGAGGTTAAAAAAATTATTAAACGACACATGTCACTTTTAAATTGGACCACACCACCATTTTTTTTAAATAATCTTTTATTTTTGGATATGATAAATTTTTATCCGTGTTTTTAGAATATATGATAAAAAATCTTATTACTAAATAATCTTTTATTTTTAGATATGCTAGATAAAAAGATCATTATTATAATCCAATCATTTGTTACCTTATATGAAAAGATTTTGATTAGTTATATGATAATTGTCTTATCTTTTTATGCTAATCATAATTAAATTTATATTTAAGCATTTATATGATTATTTTTCTCGAATAATAAATATATTTGAAAATATTTTATTATTAATATTTTCTTTTAAAAAAACCCGTACAAGGTACGGGAATACATACTAGTAAATATCCTATTTGAATAGATTGGTTAAAAATGACCCTTTTCACATTGCACAAATAACCCATTATATTGGCCCATTTATATAGTTTTTCCCAATTTCAGTACACTGGTCTTTTCATCGTGGTGTTTGGACTGTCGGAGAAGACTCCACCGTCAAAATCGACTGCCGACGGAAGCCCATAAACCAAGGAGTCCTCCCTCTTCACAATTGAGCCCCTCGAATCCATCAACAACGTACCGCTCCTCATCCCATGGTTGGTCGGAAATTCAAGGGCAAGAAATCGTGATGGGAGATTCACAAGAGGACCACGACTCAGATCCAAGCACCGCTGGCCCAAATTCTGGTCTTCCTACTACTAATCACCTGAACCTATTGCAAGTGATGCCTTTGTGCCTCCAGCGCCACCGTTGGTTGGGATCCCCTTGTAGCCCCGCCCTTCCAGATCCAAGCACCCTCAAAGCTGTCTCTGTTGCTCCTACCACTCTAACGGTGGCCCCAAATACTACTACAAGCCTCGTCTTTGTTTCTCTCAGCCACGTTGACAGTATTGTTCCTCGCTCTCTCTCTCTCTCTCTCTTTCGAGAGGTGGAGAAGGGAGCTAGAGTAAGCAGTCCGCGATGGAGAGAAATCCTTAATTTAGTGGGTGGTGAAGACAGTTGGCGGCCCGACCTTCCCCAACAGTGACGAGAATCTTCGAACAACTACTAGAAGGTGAGGTGGGTGTGAGTTCCCATTGATATTGGGAGCCGTCGGTAGTGAGTTAGGGAAAGGAATGGAAAATTAAAATTAGGTATTTTTATAGGGGTATTATTGCAATTTTTTTAATTTTTTAGGGATAAATTTGAAAGAGGTATAAATTTTAGGCATTAGTGTAAATTGATTAGTGTTTTAGGATATGTAATGCTATTGTTTGTACTACATATCCATGTCTAACTTTGTTAACAATTAATTAAAAAAGAAAAACGCTTTTGTTTATTTCTTTCTTACAAAATGAGTGTGAGTACGACAAACACCGACCTCGTCGTCCTCTTCTTTGGCGACACCTCCAAAGGCCACAAGATTGGTCAATTCCCTAACTTCTAACTCACCGGCTTCTAAACCGAATTCGTCTCTAAAGCTTAGGAGTGGTCCAGTTTGGGTCGCATCTCAAGCAATCATCGATTGGGTTTCTCATCAGACATGAAGAAGAAGAAGAAGAAGAAGAAGAAGAAGAAGAAGAAGATGATGATGATGATGATAATAATGAAGAAGAACAAGAGAGCATTAGTCTTCTAAAAAAAGGTATTCACCAACCTGCAAGTAGAAAGAAGATTGATTTTAGTGGTTGAAATTTGGGCAAACCCAAGTGGGGAATGTTTCATGTGTCATTTGATCTTCAATTGTTGGTTGTTATTGGAAATACGGTGGAAATTACAACACGTGCATTTAGAGAAGAGAAATCTGGGAGTTTCAAGGTACACGTGAAAACTTGTTGAATGACTTCTTAATTAAGGGAAAGGGTGTTGATGAGGGAGGGTGAGGTTCAGAGCTTAGGAATGGAGAGTCAGCAAAGGGAGGCAAATGGAGATAGTGTGGGTTGGAGGAAACATTTTTGGCAAATAGTTGAAGAAAGTAAAAGGGTAGCAATAATGGTGGAATAGTTGAGTGTCTAGTTTGGATAAATGGAATTGAGTTCAAGGATGTCTAGAGCGTAGCGAAATTTTTCCCAATTTTGGAAAAAGAAAAGAAGCCTTCATATAAAACTGAATTTGAGTTATATATATAGTTTAAGGGGGATTTTCAAATAGGGGTTCTCAACTACGAGGAAGCTTCTTGACAATGACATCAAGGACGACATTAGAGTCGTGGTTCTAAAAAATCCAAGAATATGCAATTCATCGCATAGGTTGGACTCGTCAGCATCAGTGTGCGGCTTGACAGAATCTCAAAGGTATATTTTCGTCCTTTTTAATGAAAAATAGAGTTACTTATGAATATGCTTTATGGATACGGATTGGAATTTGCATAATGTACAAGGGTACAAATTGGAAATCGAGAATTTTTAGGACACCAATAGGAATTACTCAAACTATAAGATTACCAAAAGTAATTTCACTTTTTTTTTTGGTCGAAAAGGTGACGAAATACGCCAAGCTTTATTGAAAGGAAAATGGTCTATTTTGGAATCATCCGGGGAATTGCCACACCCCTAACATCATTAGCAAGATACCTAGAAATATAGTCAATGGGGTCACTTAAAACATGGAGATCAATAGGAAAAGAAAAGGCTAGTGAAGCTAAATGATCGGCAATCCGATTAGCTTCACGATAAACATGGCGTAATTGGACGATCCAGTCTTGACTAAGAAAGCCATGGCAAGGTCGCACCAGGCTAGAAAGTGGACATGAACCTTTTAAAGAAAATTAATCACGACTTTGGAAATTGGCTTGACCAATTTATTGGGAGCATGTGTTGGTGCAATCAATAGTCAAAATGATGCGTTATATTCTTCGTGATGAGGGAATTAAACAAATAACTAGTGTAATTGCACATACCTTTTACGGGTATAATTCATTATAAAATATAAGTTCTTTAGTCATTTTACATGACAAATTTCAAATACGACAATGCTCGGTCATGCTTTGATTTATAATATTTTATGAAAATTTACCTTTGATCATATAATTTAGAATAATCAATACAAAAATATATACAAATGTATATGCACTTCACTTATGCATTGTTTCAAAAAAAATTATGTTGCACTTTAGTCACCAAAACAATCCATTGCAAGATCAAGCCACGACCATAAATTTTTTCATCCCATGGTAAAGTTAAGTTAATTTTTAGCAATTTTTAGCTAATTTTTAGATACTATTACAATGTCCCCAAACCTTTAGAAGCGCTATTCCATGCCAACATGAGGACTTCCCAAGAGGTCACCCATCCTGGTACTACTCTCGCCCCTGCACGCTTCACTTTTGAGTTCTTTGTCCTCACTTGAACCTAGAAAAAGGAAGATCTCTTGTTGACATGGGGAGCACCTCAATCCCTTATAAATTATTGGGGTGTTACAATCTCCCCACTTACACAGTTGACGTCCTCGTCAAGGCCCAAGTACCGCCCTCTATGTTGAGTCACCGCCCTCCAGGCCAAGTGCACTCATAACCTAGAACCTGGCTCTAATACCATTTGTAAGGCCCCAAGCCTTTAGAAGCGCTATCCCATGCCAACCTGAGGACTTTTAGGAGGTCACCCATCCACGTACTACTCTCGCCCCTGCACGCTTAACTTTTGAGTTCTTTGTCCTCACTTGAACCCAGAAAAGGAAGAGCTCTTGTTGACATGGGGAGCACCTCAATCCCTTATAAATTATCGGGGTGTTACACCCGCGACCCGCACTGACCCGACCCGTAAATTGCGGGTTGCGGGTAGACCTGCGACCCGTGCGGGTCGGGTCGCGGGTCGATTTTTTTAATTTTGCAGTCGGGTCTGGTTAAACCCCCGCGGGTCAATCTGCAATCCGCAATATTTTTAAAACAAGTATATATTTTTTATAATATTATTAATATATAATTTTTTTTAAAACCTCATCGTGTTTGCGAGTCGACTGGCAAACCCGACGGGTTTTTTTTTTGGGTTTTTTATTCAATTGACTTAGTCAAACGGGTCGACCCGTGACTAGACCCGTTCGCGTGTGAAATTATTTTTTTGCAGGTCACAAGTCGACCCGCGACCCGAGCTGCAGGTCGTGGGTCGACCCGACCCAACCCGTTGAGCATCCCTAATTAGGGATGAGCAAATTGATATATCCGATCCGGTCTGAAATACCGGATATCCAGT
This sequence comes from Fallopia convolvulus, assembly GCA_964016875.1. Taxonomy (NCBI): domain Eukaryota; kingdom Viridiplantae; phylum Streptophyta; class Magnoliopsida; order Caryophyllales; family Polygonaceae; genus Fallopia; species Fallopia convolvulus. The sequence goes on along the minus strand of OZ024735.1, from coordinate 31,202,352 downwards.
AATTTTTCCCTTGAAATCTCGATCCGTTAATTTCGGATATACGGTAAGAAGTATCTGTTTGAAACGGATATCCGAACTATCTGGTTCCGTACAGGCATGCAAAAGAGTCTGAATTATAACTCCTAGACAAGTTAAGTGTTCAATCCATATAACCGAGAGAAAGTTTGGAAGAATGAATATCTTCTTAATCTTCTAGTCATATTGGACATGGGCTTCATATATATGATTCTCAATTATTCTATTCTTGTGATTTCAAACTTTATATTTTCCTAACATAGCATGTTGTTAAAAGCATCAACAATAATATGCAATCCTTCAAAGAAATTTTACATGGATAACTTTTCAGCCACAATCAATCATATACACTCAAATCTCGTGTAGCATTCTTAGAATAAATTGACAAAAGCCTTCAACCTCATATCTATTATTAGATGCCTAATACTTAAATTGTATGATAAAAGACTAAACAAATTGACAAAAGACTTCAACCTCATATCCAATTTGCTCCTTTAAAAAAACATTCTTAGGCTCCGTTCGGGAGTCGTGTTTTGTAGCTGAATGGAGCTGAAAGCGATTTTTCAAGCTTCGACGACATGTTCGGCGGGATAGCGAGACAGAGCTTGTGAGAGCTTAACGGAGTGTTCTCCCCCCCCCCCCCCCTAGCTTGTGTAGCTTGTTGGAGGTGAGCTTGTGAAAAAATGGTGAAAATTACCCCCGATACCCTCATTCTCCTCTTCCTCGTGCTCCACTCTCACTCGTTGGTTGCCTCTCTGTCTACCGATTCTCCTCCCTTCGACAACAAGGCCGGTGGCTAGAACTTCTTTATGAACCCTAATTTTTTGCTTCAATTGTGGAGATAGACTTGGATTTGGCCTGCAAGCATACCATATCTATCATCTAGAACTTCTTAATGAACCCTAATTTTTGGAATTCCAGATCTTGTAGGGTGGACGACGATTCCGAGCTAGCTTCTTGGTCTGGAGGTGAACCGAGGTTCAATTTCGTTGATTTTGTGAGTTTCCCCTACGTTTTCTTCGTCCTTTTTTGGATCTGGCTTTGCCTAATTGAAATTTATTTGAATGGTGATAATTTGTTTTAATGGAGATAACTAGCTTGCATTTTATGGTGATAATTTTCTTTTAATGGTGCTAATTTGCAATTTATGGTGATAATATTCTTTAAATGGTGATATTTTGCTTTTTAGGGTGATAATTTGTCTTTAATGATAATATCCTTTTTAGTAATTTCACATAATATTAAGCTTGTAATACCGAACACTCAATTAGTTTTTTTTTTGTTCAGCTCCAGCTCCAGCTACATATCTAGCTCCAGCTACAATTCCAGCTAATTATACCGAACGGAGCCTTATAACACAAAACCCTAATTTATCGTCTAGAAAATCATTCTTAGAACAAAAAAACCTAAATCACACATGTAACAAACCCTAAAACAAACTTCAACCCAAAATTACACAAATTAATAATGCAAAAATACAAAGGCAAATAAGTTTAAAGCATACTTGTGAGCATTACGAAGACCATATTGTCTAATGAGACCACAAAAGAGAGGCGAAGAAGGAGCAAGGAAGAGGCAGTGCTAGTCAAGATGGGTAACTTGGTGGGAGCCAGAAACTCGAGACGAAATCGATCAAGAGAGATTGGATCATCAAGTGGCATCGCTGGGAAAGAGCATCAGGTCGAGTGCTCGAGAGAAATCGTTGATGTTGGTGGCTGGGTTGAGGATAAAGGTAAAAGGGGGGGGGGGGGGGGGGGGGTGAGAATTTAGCACTCGAGAGAAATAAAAAAGAAGTCCTTCAAAATATTTAGAAAATAAAATAATTCGCACACTATTAAATAGGAAAAAGTTAAAATCAAACCTAAAAACAATAGCAAGTATGAAACTGAATCGATTCCGCAAAGGAGTGCCAAAAGTAGGAGAATTGTAGTATAGACCACAATAACCCAGAACCTATGCAGTAAAACTACAAATAAAAAACTACAAAGAATCTAATTAGAGAAAATCAGAGAAAGAATTAAAAAATATGTATGGTGAAGAAATGGTACCAACCCGAGTAATCCAAGAAGGAAAAATCCACTAATGAGGAGAAGAGTGAGAGAATGGTGAGATTCACATCATCAAATTTGAGAGAAAAGTGGAAAAATTAGTAAACTCTAATTTAGTAATTAAAGGAGCTTGAGCATGCTCCAAATCCTTTGATGCTTTGTTTTACTTCTATGATGATGATTCATAGTGATGGCAATAATGTTTTACTGTTATTCATGTTTTGTTTTTTCTGTTTTGCTTTCTAATATTGTTTTTTTTTTATCTATGATAGCATAAGCCAAAGTTGTAGTTTAAGGTTCATCACTTAATCAAGAAATTTTTATGTCCAGAGACGGACGCATAATAGATTGAAAGGAGGGGCAGGACTTGTACTATAAACTTTATAAGTCGGAAGTAGCTAACGAGTTTAGTTAGTCAATATTCTTAAACACAAATAAATTGATACTTATTTATTAATAATATCAATAAAATTTTAATTAGGGATAAATGAGAATATAAATAATATAGAACTATGGAGAATTGAACTTTAATAAATTTACATAAAGTATTGAGTAATTAACCATCTAGGCTAGATCATTTTCATATTATAGAATTAAAATTATTTTAAATTTATCCCACTACACAATTTTACAGATTTAGCGACCATATTTTAGCAACCACATAGACGCCAATGGTCGCTAATGTGGACGTCAAAACGGGGAAAAAAAATAAAACCACATTAGCGACCACGTGGTCACTAACAAGGGTGTCCACGTGGTCGCCGACCCTATATAGTCACAATAAATGCGCGGTGAATTTTCCCGCCTACAATCAGCGACCATGTGGTCGCAACATATAGCGATCATTTGGTCGCTGACATGGATCAGATGTTTTGGCGGGCAACATCAATCTTGGCGGGTAATTTCCCGCGTTTTTGGCGACCACTTGGTCGCTAAAAACACTATTTTGTAAAATTGCCGCCATTTCAGCATATATACCTAGGTTGTAAAAACTTCACTCTCATTCCGCTTCAACACAACCTCATACATACATAGCTCTCTTCCAAAATATTCACAAAAGAAAGAAACAATCAATCACAACTCTGAATTGATTCTAGGAAGAAATTCCGTCAATTTTATTGACAACTTCACTAAAGATATGTATTTAAAACTTATTCCTAATATTTCATTCCGTCATTATATTGTTTTAGACAAATATTGTCGGTAGAAAGTTTTCGTTTATATAATTATAAGAGATTGTGTTACAAAATTTAACCACATATAGCATATAGCAATTGGTTATGTTATATATATGTGTTTTGATATACTGTTAAGTGGCGACCATATGGACGCTAATTAGCGACCATATGGTCGCAAAATACATAGTAGCGACCATATGGTCGCTAATTAGCGTCCATATGGTCGCCACATACAGGCTAATATGAACCCGAATTAAATTAATTATACTCTTATATTGAAATGCAGGAAGGAAAGATGCGTGAGTGGATGTATGTGCGTAATATAGATGGTTTTTTGAACAACGAGTTTTTAGCTGGCGTAGAGCAATTTCTCGAATTCTGCAAATCTATGCCGTCCTATGACTCATCCGAATTAAGATGTCCGTGTCGGAGGTGCAAGAATAAGAAACTGAAATCTGTAGATGATGTGCATTATCACCTTATTAAGGAAGGTTTTGTTCCTAACTATTACCATTGGGTTTCGCATGGGGAGACAACTGGAATGTTCACTGCATTGTTGGTCGAGTCTAGACAGCATGAAGGCTGTAGCAGTACTGATCCAGCACCACCAGTAAATGGTGGGAATGATAATCGAATGGAACAGATGGTATATGATGTTTTTAATGCCCGAAGTCATTACACTGCTGAGGATCCCGTGCAAAATGAGGATATAAAACATGAGCAAGGGGAGCAATATTATAAAGAAGCGCCCAATCCCGATGCACAATGTATGTACGACATGTTGTCGGCTGCAAATAGGCCTTTGTGGCCTGGATGTGATATGACCCAGTTGGAGGCTGCGACTGAGCTACTTAGCCTAAAGTCTAAGCTAAGGATAACGGAGCGCGGATATGACATGATCTCGGATTTTTGCGGACGCGTTTCTCACCTGGAGACGACATTACCAACCATGTTTTACGACACGAAAAAACTGGTTGAGGGTCTCGTTCTTCCGTACGAGGCCATTGATTGTTGTCCAAACTCTTGCATGATATATTGAAGTGCAGATGCAGAATACACGGCATGCAAGATATGTGACTATCCTAGATGGAAGCAAGGCAAGTCAAAGCTCATTCCCTATTCTCGTATGTTTTACTTGCCAATAACTCCACAGTTACAGATGTTGTACGCATCTGTGGTGACTGCCGAACACATGAGATGGCATGTAGAGCACGAACAAGATGGGGTGATGAGACATCTGTCAGATGCAGAGGCATGGAGGCACTTCAATGCTGTGTAGCCAGATTTTGCATCAGAAACACGAAATGTGAGACTAGGCTTGTGCACGGACGGTTTCAATTCGTTTGGGGCGTCCGGGCGCCAGTACTCATGTTGGCCTGTGATTTTGACACCCTACAACCTTCCGCCGTCGATGTGTATGCGAGAAGAGGTTATGTTTTTGACGGTTATTATACCTGGACCGAAGAGTCCGAAGCAAAAGTTGGATGTCTACTTGCAGCCGTTGATAGCCGAGCTGAAGAATATGTGGCTTAATGGGGTGCACTCATACGATTCTTGGATAAGCAGAATTTTGTGTTGTGTGCAGCTGTAATATGGACTATTAGTGATTTCCCATCATATTCGATGTTGTTAGGTATGTTGTTAATTTTACATATGCTAATGAATTTGAAACTATTATATATAATAATCATGCATATATGATTTGTGAAATTTAATGCGTGATACAAAATATATGTTTGTGTAGACTGGAGCACTTCTGGGAAATACGCGTGTCCTTATTGCATGCATAGAGGACATCGATGCATTTTATCTAACACATGGACACAAAATGTGTTGGTTCGATTGTCACAAGAGGTTTACAGAACATGATCATCGCTTCCGAAACAATAAGACTGATTTCAAGAAAGGTCGACGGGAACGTCGTGGTCCCCGGGTACTCCGTGACGGATACGAGATATTAGACCATATAAACAATATGGGGTTGATGAAGATAACTGAAGTGGGAGCTGAGGAGCACAATGCCGCGGTCAGTAGAGGTTCGGGTTGGAAGAAGAAAAGCATTTTTTGGGACCTACCTTACTGGCCAAGTCTGCTGGTAAGACATAATTTAGATGTCATGCACATTGAAAAGAATGTCTTCGATAATGTTTTCTTCACCATTCTCGATGTTCCTGGGAAGTTGAAAGACAAGTGGTTGGCCAGAAAGGATATAAAGGAATTGTGCAAGCGTCCGGAGTTGGAACCTGATGAGGAGCACAATAGGTACCCAAAGGCTTGCTATGCACTAGATCGTCATGAAAAACAAGTGCTTCTAGATTGGTTGAGATCCGTAAAATTCCCGGATGGCTACGTGTCCACCTTGAGCCGCTGCATTGACTTGCACAAGCTTAGACTCATTGGGATGAAGAGCCATGATTGTCATGTGTTCATGCAAAGGTTGATGCCTGTTGCTTTTCGGCCATTTCTCGATGACAAAGTCCGGGAGCCCATTGCTCAGCTAAGTGCGTTCTTTAGGGACCTGACGTGTTACGAGCTGAAGCCTGAGGTGGTTATGCAATTGCACAAGGAAATACCAATAATTTTGTGCAAGCTGGAGCGCATCTTTCCCCCCGCGTTATTTGATTCAATGGAGCACTTGCCTATTCATCTGCCTTGGGAAGCTTCACTTTGTGGCCCTGTCAATTATAGATGGATGTATCCAGAAGAAAGGTACGTACAATTATATATAGTTGTACGATTTTGGATTTATATAATTAACTTGTATAAGAAATGGTCTTCAATGTATATTGTAGGCTCCTAAAAAGGCTGAAGGCCTCAGTTGGCAACAAAGCCCACGTTGAGGGGTCAATTTGTAGTGCCTATCTCGTTAAGGAGATGTCCACATACTGCTCGTATTATTTTAGCTCACATGTCGCGAGTAATCATATGGATATAGCCCGCAACGTGAGTTGCACACTTCCAGTTGGGGTTGATTCGGGAGATTTGTCTATTTTCACAACAATTGGTCGAACCTTGGGTAGCAGATCAAGTGGTCGTGTCCTCACAGATGATGAATTCCGAGTGATCTAAACTTACATACTCATGAACTGCATCAAAGTGGAACCCTATATTGAGTACGTTTCTATAATCTCAACTAATTAATATTATATATATGTTGATTTGAATAAAGTAGGGGTTTAATATATATAAGTACGTATTTCATTCAATTACTCTTTCGTAGGTACTATTTGACAAACTTCGTGCGACCGTCAAATCCAACAATACCGATGCTGAAGAGCAAAACATTTTGGAAAGACACTTTCGCCTCTAGTTCTACTCCCATGTAAGGATTTCCTAAATTAATTTCAAATTGTATATATGTTGATTTCAAATTGTATATATTATATATATGTTGATTTAAAATTGTCGGCTGACAGTCCGACAGTTACAGATCCTAACATTGCAACACTTGCTCGTGGACCCTCTAAAAAAGTAAGGACATATCCTAGTTATTTTGTGAATGGTTATCGATTCCACACGAGGGCACACACATCAACCAAGGCCACTGACAGTAGTGGAATTTGTGTTCTAGGACAAAGCTTCGGCACCGACGAGGAGGACTTCTATGGTGTGCTAGAGGAAATCATTGAGCTGAATTACATATCTCCAACCGTAAAGCGCCCTATTTTCTTTAATTGTTCGTGGTTTGACACTAGAAGTCATGGAGGCACACGCATTCACCCTCACCTAAAGCTTGTCGATGTTCATAGACATAAAATTTTGAGAACAAAAGATCGTTACATCTTAGCACATCAAGCCACTCAAGTTTATCTCCTCGATTACCCAAAGATGAGGCGTGCAGATGCTGAATGGAGAGCGGTCTGTAAAGTGACTGGCCCGATGAAGGTACGTGCGTAGACCCTCATGAGAGTGGTTCCAAGGGCGTTGCCGTTGAAGAGGCATTTCAACAATATTCTTCCCTTCCACGAGTGATCGATGACACACAAGATAATTATCCACTTGGTCCGCTAAATGACCCAAATGGAGAGGATCATGTCGTTGAGGAACAAGCTGATACGTATAGTGAAACGTCTGAGGGGGAGTTTGAGACTGAGACGGATACAGATGAGGAAGATATGTAATCAGGACACTATTATTGTATTGTCATTGACTTTTCTGATAACATTATTATCATTTACTATTCCGATTTATTGTTTTCTATCACTATGCTGATAATACTATTAGGATAATACTATTCAGATTCACTATTTCCTATTATTATGCTGATAATACTATTAGGATAATACTATTCAGATTCACTATTTTCTATTACTATGCTGATAATACTATTCGGACACTAATACACTATTACCATTTACTAGCTAGATTGATGACAAGAGGCATGCATGCACATCACAAGTCTTCCATCCTCATCTCCATTTCCAACCATAAAAGGAGACTTCATCTCCTCATTTCCAACATGCATTAGTCTTCCATCCTGCTCATCTCCAACTCCAACATCAAACCCTCACCTAAAGCTTCGATTCCATCTCCAATTCATCCGATCAATGGCTCATCAAAGGAGAGCGTGTTCCAGGCGCACGACCGCCTTTGCTCCAGAACTCATCCATTTCTCAATCGTGCATGTGCGTGGGGATAGAGAGAGCAGAACGGAATGGCGCACCAGACCATATCGCCCATTAAGAGTTGCAATCGCTGGTTGGAGGTTATCTGGTGGGGGAGCACCACCGGGATTTTGCCATTTTTTTCTTGAACGGCGAAGACATCACAAACCGCATTGAGGCCAACAAAATGGCTGCTCAGCTTCGCGTGCTCGAAGGAGCTGAGATTAGGGTTGTTGCTTCTTAAAAATAAATGATGTTTGTCATTTAATTTGTAATTCAGTCAGTTGTTTGTTGATGTTTCTGCTTTACAAGAAGCAAGTGTGTTATTCGTAAGCTGTAATGAAGTTGTTTGTAACTTGGTTGTGTGGAAGCAATGAACTTGTTCGTTTTGTCCCATTTGAGTCCTCGAACCAAATATTATTGGTAGAAAGTGTTTGTTTCCATATACAGGTTGTGCACTACAAGTGCACGATCGTGCGCTTTGCTCTCAGAGAAAGGCCAGGATCGTGCGCTTTCGCGACCATATGGTCGCCAATATGAAAATTTTATATTGGAATTGAGAATTTTAGCGCGTTATTCAATTTGTTTTCTTTTTGGCGACCATATGATCGCTAAAACAAAATTTATGGCGTGAGTTCTGAAATAATTGGGGGGAATTATGAAATTCCGGCTCTTAATCTAAATTTTTGGGCGCTAATTCGCGACCATATGGTCGCCAATGCGCTGGCATGGCCCACTTCACCACTTATTCCAGGTTAGCGACCATATGGTCGCTAACCTGGAATAAGAAGGGGAAAGCGGACTTTCCCCTTCATTCTCGCAAGCTCGATTTCCCGATTCTCTCTCGCTCCCTACCCTCGCCGGCACATAATCGCTCCGCCCCTCGCGTCGCCTACGTCCCTCGCGCCGCTCCTCCTCCGTCCTCCTCCTCCGCCTCCCTCCTCCTCCTCCTCCTCCTCCTCCGTCCTCCTCCTCCACCGCCTCTTCGAGCCGCCTCCCTCGCGCCACCTCCGTTCACGCGGCCTCCCTCGCTAGGAAATTAGGAGCGCCGCCCGCCGCCTTCATAGCATCGCTCGCCGCCTTCGTCCTTCGTTGCGGCGCCCACCTCTAGCTCGCCGCTAGCCCGCAAACAGCCTCGCCGCCTCCTTTTCCGGGTATTTATCGAAATTTGTTCCTCTTTCGGTTGATTGAGTATTTCCGTTGAATTTAGGGTTTGAGATTCGGATTGAATTTGCAGTTTATGGTTAAATGAAATTGTTAATTTATAGTTTAGGGTTTTGAGTGAATAAATAATGATAGATTTTTGAATTGATAAAATAGTAGATTTGATGAATTTGGAAAGAATTTGATTGAATTTGGATAGAATTTGAATGAATTTGGATTGAATTTGATAGAATTTGATTGTTGTTGTTGAATAAATTGATTGTTGATTTGGTATAAATTGATTGAAAAAATTGATTGAGAAATTGCCTAAATGTGGATTTGATTATTGTTGTTGAATAAATTGATTGTTGTTGTTGATTGAGAAATTGTTGTCCCATCGGTTGTTGTTGTTGATTTGATTGTTGTTGTTGAATTTGAGAAATGTTGGGAATTGGACTAAATTGTTGTTGATGATGATGTTCTTCTTGTTGTTGTTGTTATGATTGAGAAATTTGGAAAAAATGATTGAGAAATTTGGATTTAATTTGAGAAATTTGAATTGAAGTGAAAGTTGTTTGTTGTTGTTGAATAAATATAATTGTTGTTGTTGTTGATTTGGTTGCTCTTGTTGTTGTTATTTATGTTATTATTATTGTGATTGATGTTGCTCTTGTTGTTATTGATGGTATTGTTAGTGTTGTTGTTCTTATTGTTGTTTTTAGTTGTGTTATTATGGCCGGATCACGTCGACATGCACGAGCTCCTCATCCGGACGAGCCGAGCTCGTCCGAGATACCGAACGAGGAGAACTCGTCCGAGGCGACCCATACGGACACACCACGCTTTTCCGAGGACGACGGGACCCATCATCCTAGTACAGAGGAGACGGGCACCCAAGCGGAGGAGTCCAGTGCCGCTACACCTGCGTCCTCGTTGGGATCGAGCCGAGGGCTCGATCTTAATCGCATTTGGGATCTTTACATTGCCGGCGGGTGGTACGTACAAATCCTTTTTACCATATATTGTTTTAAATTCTTATCTTACCTTTAAATATGTTATAACACTTGGGAGAACTCGCTGCTTGCAGCTGTCGGGCATGGTGTCGCGGTGGTCGACACAGATCATACAAGGCCAACCCGGCGATAAGGCGTCAGAGATCGACTTTGCCTCTGCCGCATCGAAGACTCGTTGGTTTGAGTCTTGGAGGGTAAATTTTATTTAATTTGCATTTATTTTTACAAATTCCGCATTAATTAATTACTTTTTATAAATAATTGTTTTTTTGAATTTAATTAGACGCACTTCCGATGGGATCCCTCCTAGCCGAGTATGGACGTCGAGTCGGTCCGGTTGCTGTGGGAGAAGTGAGCCAAGAAGAGATACGACGACTTGATCGGGAAGCACCGTCGGGCTGGGACAAAGCCGAATTTCATCCAGTCCGCCACTTGGGAGAACTGGAAGACGACGCATTGGTCCACGGAGGCATTCAAAGCCAAGTGTGCGCGCTAGAAGCAAGTCCGGAATGTCAATCCGGCGAAAAACAGTAGCTGTTCGAGGTCCCACCTCGACACCATGCGTCGAATGGTACGTATGTTATTTTGATTTGATTAAACTTAAATTAAGTTAATTATTCTTAATAGTTAATAACACGCTTGATGAATTTCGTAGGAAGAACAGCGGCGTCGCCGCATTACGCCTCATGAGCTTCTCATCGAGACGCACACGCAGGTCGACGATTGATATTTTATAGACGAGCGGTCGACCTTCATTGTTGTAAGTTTTAATTATTTTACGTCTTATTTAATTTCATATTTATTATTATTATTTATATTATTTACGTATTTTGTTCTGCTCGGACCCAGGAGATCCTCTCCCAAAGGTCCTCGGAATCGGGCACCCCACCGTCCTTTCAGGACGAGTGTGATGCCTTTCTGATGGCCGTTGGGGGGTGGGCCCGGGAGGCGTCGTCTTCAGCCTTGGCAACGCCGTCTTCGAGTTTTACGGCGAGCGATTGACGGCGTCGCGTCGCCCAGCTCCTCGAGTGGCGAAATGGATGTTGATAGAGTTTTCTGACAACAAATAAATTTGTAGTCAAGACCCCGCTTCGTATAGGGTGGTCAGGATCGTCCACGGGAAGAAATTTTATGTTTGATTACTATACTATAAAGCGGGAAAGTACGGAAATAAAATAAAGCGGAGAAGAAAACAAAGACGAGGCTACGATCACGTCGGTACCGACCTTGTCAAGGTCGGTATCGATGCTGACTTTCGACTCAAACAAGGCAACTAACACAGACACAACGCAGGCTCGGTACCGACCTGATTACCTCGGTACCGATGTAAAACAGAGTATACGAAGGTGTTTTCAAATGAGAAAAAGATTTAGGATAAGGGTTTACCACGACATAATCATGCAATTAAGATAGTGTGAAGGATAAATATCATGCCTTGAAGAATAAGCTATCAACTTTCGTTGATTTAAGCAAGCAAATCAATTAACTTTCATGAATTAATTCACTTTCTACTTATTTTCTGTCCAAAGTTTGAAACTTTCGTTATCGAACAATATCAACATTCAAGATTAAAACTTTCTCTTATCGATCAAGCAATAAACTCGAACTACCTCGACTTTCGTCTAGGTATAAGCACAAAACAAGTAGATAAAGGATAAAGGCAATCAAACATTCATCACACATTCAATCATGCACAACTATGCCGGGTTTTCAACCCCGACCCTAGAAAAGCGAACTACTCACACATGATTGAAATGAAGCAAACAATTGAATTGAATGAAAACATTGTATGAAAACCAAACAAAGTCTTACTTGAATAATAAGTCGAAGACTTGTCTTAGAATACAATCTTCTTCCCCAAGCAAACTCTAAAGCAAACGGAAACAAAGAAGAATAGAGAAGATCGACCTCAGATCACGTCTTTCTCTCTTCTCCTCTTCCACGAACTAACCCCCCCCCCCCCCTTAAACTAGGGTAAAACACGGTATTTATACTAAGAGAATCTATCTAAAAAGTTTCTAAAAAGATAGAACTTTCCAAACTTAAAAGATTGCGAAATAAAATATATAAATTCTGAAGTCGGCGCTGCCTACCGACACAGGGGACCTTGGTGTCGACCTGTCAAGGTCGGTAGACACCTTGTTGAATTCTTCATAACTTGTCTCTGCTGCACAGCTCGGTACCGAACCCACAGGGTTGGTATCGAGGTCTCTTTCTTGGTCTTTTATACTTTGTCATAGGCTCCTTTGGATTTGTCAGGATCTTGAAAGTGTCTTCTTTGCTCCTTGTCTTTGACCACGCTCCACCATCATCCTCTTGATCTCATTTCTTCGGAATGTTCCCCTTTTGCTTCGAAAACCTACAAAAAACACTAAAACAGAGTAGCTTCCATACTTTTCACAAAATATGCAAACTTATCCTAAAACACACAAAACAAACACTAAACTCAAGCTAAACAACTAAGAAAAACACTCGAAAACTATACTAAAAACACGAACATCAAAATATCCCATACTTAAGCTTGCTTGTCCTCAAGCAATCACTAAACATAGACCAAAACCAATCAACATGCTCATCAAGTAATATCCTTCATCTAAAAAGCAACTTCTAAGCATAGTAAAAATTGCAAATGACTATTAACGTCATAACACATATATACAACTAATAGACATAAGCAATCACAATCCAACCTCACCAAGAATAATATGTTTCACTCGACTCTCATGTGTTTGGGTTTATAATTTCATCTCTCAACTCCATATTATATGCAAAAACTCATAGAAATTGGAACTTATATCACCAAACTCTCCACCAAAGATTTGTCAAAACAAGAAAAAATCATCAAGAGAACTTAGGCTCAATGAAAGACTTCATATAAGTTTCCATTTGGCCGGGTAGTAATGGGGCTTGGTAATAACAATAAGGTGTGGAAAATATTTTGGCAATGTGGTGTTAATAATTTCCGGGAATAAAGACTCCTAAAAACTCACACATCTCCAAAACTCTCATAAAAGAACATACCAAACTCGCTTCAAACTTATGCACATTCTCTTTCACTCACCCATTAAATCCTAGGAAGCCTCATAAATATAAACATAAGGAAACTCTTGGTTTTGAAGCTCTTGAACACTTTCCTTTTTATTCCTTCCTTTTCACTTTTTTTCTCCCATTTTTCTGTATATTTTTTTCCTCCACTTTTCTTCACGTGTAAAGCCTTGGTACCGATCCTGAAGGGTCAGTATCGAGCTGTAATTTCTTCTTTCGGGATTCCTCTGAGAACCTCGGTACCGAGCCCACATAGGCCGGTATCGAGCCACAATTTCCTTTCTTAACTCCCTTTCTTTTGTGCGCTCTTTTTTTTAACCAAGAGATCCTTTTACAAATCGAAATAAGAGACTTCCAATCTACCCCAACCAAACCTTTATTTTCGAACCAACACATATCTTTTGCACTCAACAAAAACAACTCCTCTCCAACTAAGTCCTAATCCCCGGATAGGGTCAAGCTTATATCGGCCAGGGAGAATTTTGTGGAGCAACAAATAAAAGGCTATAAGGCTCAAATTGGCTATCAAAAACAAGGATAATGTAAGGGTGGATATGGATTAATAGGGCTTATGAAAAATAAGTTCTCTATCATATGATTTCCACAAGTAATGAACTAAAAATCTTATACAAGTCTTGAGAAATAGATAACCATTACAATTCCAAGAGATAATATACATATAGAGGGCAAATCACACATGAAAAAGTAAGGCTAGAAATAAAGCTCACAAGGTCATTTTTGTTGGATTGCAACTACTCATGCTAAAAGTCATATGCACTCAGTTTCATCATATGCTATTTCACTATAAAAACAATTTCATCATGAGATTCAGGCTCTACTATCAAAAATATGCATAAAGGGAATTACATGGTCATGCAAAGTAAAAGCAATCATTGAACCATAAGATCAAGGGTACTCATCTGCTCTAATTTTTTTTATATGAAATTTTTCAATTTTTCAATTTTTCAATTTTTTATGATTTTTTATTATATAAAAACGAAAGCAACTAAAGCAACTATTAAAGAAAACAAACTAAAGCAAAAACAAGAAAACACACTAAAATAAACAAGTTTTCTTTTCCCTCCTTACCCCATACTTTAAACATTACAGTGTCCTCACTGTAAAAACAATGTAAAGCATAAGAAAAGATAGGGAAAAGAAAATAAACTCACAAAGCGGTTTGAAGCATAGGGAACATCCTTGAAAAGAGAGATCATCATTGGTGTGGAGGTGGAAAGTAGCGCTCCATGTTGCCCATAAACTCAGCCATTGTCCGCCAACGTTCTTCATCAACTATTGCGTGCTGCTCCATTGTCCTCCAGCGAGCATTAGCCCTCCGCTGACGCACATCCTCAAGTGCCATGCGAGCTGAATAAACATCCTGCCAATGATTCATCTGTTGGTGTAGTTGAGAATGCTGCAAATTCAGCTACTGTATTTGGGATGACAAGTCTTGTGCCCACTGTGGTAGAGCATCTGAACCGGAGTAATCGGCATGGGGTGGCTGCTGGTATTGGTAATCCTGGGTAAAGGGAGCATATGGGACGATACCAACTGCTGGTGGCACGGTAGGGTGGTGAGTAGGTTCTGTATCGAAGTGAAAAGCCTCGGTGTTAGCCTCGTAGTACTCGGTATCGAGGTCAGGATGCTCGGAGTGGTGTGTGTATGGATCGATTGAGGGGATCTTATGGATTGATTTTTGAGTTTTGAGGGTGGATGGTGTATAGATTGCTTGAGAGCATTTTTGAGAGCTTGGTAGAGGCGGCGTGGGAAAAGAAAGGCAAGGAGAAGTTTTAGGTTAAAAAGCACTTACATGCCGCGTGAGATTTCTGGATTTGTTGCAGGTCGGTACCGACCCTGTCAGCTCGGTACCGAGCCTGTCGCGGCTCTTTTCCAGTGTCGTCATCGACCCGACTTTTGTAACATGTAAGCCAAGAAACTTCTATTCCGCAAACTTCTACTCTACTAAAAAAACTCAAAAGAAAGCTAACAAAAAGAACTATAAAAAGAAAGAAAAACTAAACCAGGTTGCCTTCCGTAAGCGCTATTTTTAACGTCGTTAGCCCGACGAACTTACCTTGGCTAGTCCGACGATGTGAGAGCCCAAGTGGCTCTAATCTGTTCTTTCGGGTCGGCTTGCTCATAAAACTTCTTCAACCTGTGTCCATTGACTTTGAAGATGGCTCCGTTGTTATCTACTAGATCCACTGCTCCATGAGGGTATATGTGGTGAACCACAAATGGCCCACTCCATCTTGACCTTAGCTTCCCTGGAAATAAGCGGAGTCTAGAGTTAAAGAGAAGTACCTTGACACCAATTTCATAAGTTTTTGGCACCAATTTCTGGTCATGCCATCGGTTTGTACGCTCTTTGTAGATCTCGGCGTTCTCATACACCTTTAGCCTCAGCTCCTCTAGTGCTTGCAAATCCATAAATCTTTTTGCTCCGGCCGCGTCGAGGTCCATATTGAGCTCTTTGAGAGCCCATAACGCCTTGTGCTCCATCTTGACAGGCAAATGGCATGCCTTGCCATACACTAGATTATAGGGAGTGGTGTGTAGAGGTGTCTTGTTCGCCGTTCTGTAAGCCCATAGAGCGTCATCCAACTTAGATGACCAATCCTTCCTTGAGCGGGAAACCGTCTTTTCTAGGATGCTTTTGATTTGCCTATTTGAAACTTCAACTTGGCCACTAGTTTAGGGATGATATGGTGTTGCCACCCGATGTGATACCCCATACTTAGCCAAAAGTGCTTCAAAGCTCCGCTCTATGAAATGTGACCCGCCATCACTAATTAGGACTCTCGGTACGCCAAACCTGGGAAAAATGTTAGTCTTAATAAACTTTCCACGGTTTTAGCATCATTGATCCTTGTAGCAACGACCTTCATCCACTTAGTGACATAATCAACCCCACCAAGGATATACTTGTAGGGGCCCGATGAAGGGAAAGGTCCCATAAAGTCTATGCCCCACACGTCGAATAGCTCGACTTCTAGTATCCTTGTTAGCGGGTTCTCATGTCTCCAAGTGATGTTGCCAGAGCGTTGGCATTCATCACATGAAGTCACATATTCTTGTACATCCTTGAAAATAGTTGGCCAATAGAGACCACTTGGAAGAATCTTCGCCGTGGTTTGAATCCTTTTGCATGGCCACCGGTGGGAAGTGTGTGACATTGACGGATCACACTCTCTATCTCTTCTTCTAGAATACAACGCCTAAAGAGGTGATCACTCCCTTACTTGAACAAGTAAGGATCATCCCAATAGTACTGTTTAACATCATGGAGGAATTTCTTCTTCTTTTGTGGGGTTAGTCCCTCGGGAATTACGCCTCCTACAATGTAGTTAGCAAAATCCGCAAACCAAGGGGCTTTTGACCCTTTAACAACATGAATAGAATGAAAAGAAGTGGAAACAAGAGATGAAGAAGGATTTGGGTTAAAAGTAATGACATTAGGTTGAGAAAACGTACCTAGATGGGTCGTTACCGAGTCTTGTTGGGTCGGTATCGACCCTGGAGTTTTATTGTTCCTTTCGGTAACGACCTCTTGTGGCTCGGTATCGGGCTCTCCAGCTACGGTATCGATGTGTCCTGACTCGGTACCGGTGTGATTGACGTCCTCCAGCTTTGTTGATGGGTCGGTATCGACCCCATTAGGGTCGGTAACGAGCCTTTTGCCGTTTTTGACCTCGTACAACATAAGGTGCTCGTCCGGTCTGGAGTCGTTGATTGGCACCACATTGTTGGAGTCGGTAATATGTTCAACTAGCAACCTAGATAAGTGATCCGCCACCAAGTTTTCTGCTCCTTTTTTATCTCGGATCTTGTGATCAAATTCCTGCAATAAGAGCATCCAATGGATTAGCCTAGGTTTGGCATCCTTTTTGGCCATTAGATATCTAACGGCCTCATGATCAGTATAAACTATTACTTTTGAACTAACAAGGTAGGAGTGGAAATTTTCGAAAGCAAATACACGGTGAGGAATTCCTTCTCCATCGTAGTATACTTACTATGCGCCTCATCAAGCATCTTACTTGCATAATAGATGGCGTGGAGCTTTTTATCCTTCCATTGTCCTAGCACTGCACCAACAGCCTAGTCGCTGGCATCAGTGGCGGACCCAGGGGGGGCTTGTGGGGGCGGCCGCCCCCCCTTGGGCAATATATTTTTAATAGATGTCTTATGGAGCAAAGAAACGAAGCAGCTTGGTGGTTGATGCCAGCCCCCCCTTCCAACTCGTTACATGTAGCCCCTTGTTCGAATCCTGTAAACTTCCCACTTTCTAGAGATTAAATCTCCTTTTTGATGGGCCCCTTTTTTTGGTCTGGGATTTCTTCTCTCTCTCTAAAACTTTCCTTTCCCTTACACTTGAATTTATTTAACTTTCTCCTTTTTTTTCTATCGCAATTTATTTCTCTCCTTTTTTTTATCAGATTTGTATGACTTGGACCTATCTATCTCTACCTTTTTTTTGGATGTAATTTTTTAAGTTAAAGGTGTGTATAATCTTGACTCCTTCCTTTTTTTTCTTAATTGTATTTCTAATTTATTTTGTGATAAAAAATATGTTATTTGTAATTAATTATCAACTAATTTTTCTTACTTAATTTAATTAGTTCATATAGCAAATTACATCTCATTAATTATTGCTTGAGTTAATCATTTCTATTTTTCTTAATATAAAATAATACATGATAATTTTAATTACTACATAATAAATGAGTCATAATAAAAAAAGAACAAAATTTCATTTTTTATGTGATGTTTGTTGGTTAGTAATTAATACGGAGTAATACATTAATTTTTTTATAAGAGTAATTGTTATTAGTTAAATATAACTTACCTCATTAACATTCTTGACAAATTGGGATGATAAAAAATAGTATGAATAACTATAAATTGAAAATTTTAATGTAAAAAACATTTAATTATTATATTAATTTAATATGATCCTATATATTTATTGTATGTGTTTTAAATTATTGGGACGAATATGTCCCTTTTTTACGCTATGACTTTTTCTATAAAGAAGTCCGCTCATTTGAACATTTTCGCCCACCCTTTCATAAGATTCTGGGCCCGCCACTGGCTGGCATCACACATGATCTCAAAGGGCAGGGTCCAATCTGGGGACTGTATGATAGGAGCGGAAACGAGGGCCTCTCTCAACCTGTGAAAAGCTTCAAGACATTCTGGAGACAGCTCAAACACTACATCTTTCATCAGTAGGTTAGTCAAAGGTTTAGCTATCTTAGAAAAATCTTGGATAAAACGTCTATAGAAGCCAGCATGTCCTAAAAAACTCCTAACGTCTTTAACGGAAGAAGGGGGAGGCAGTTTTTCAATAAGCTCAATTTTAGCTTTGTCTACCTCTATCCCTCTTTTGAGACGAGGTGTCCTAGTACAATCCCTTCTTGAACCATAAAATGACATTTTTCCCAATTAAGCACAAGGTTGGTTTCTTCACATCTTTTAAGCACACAAGTTAAATTAGAAAGACAAGTATCAAATGAAGAACCATACACAGAAAAATCATCCATAAAGACCTCTACAATGTCCTCTATCATGTCAGAAAAGATAGCCTTCATGCACCTTTGGAAGGTGGCAGGGGCATTGCAAAGCCCAAATGGAATTCTCCTATATGCAAAGGTCCCATAGGGACATGTAAAGGTTGTTTTCTCCTGATCATCCGGATGAATGAGAATTTTCCAAAAACCGCTATAGCCATCTAAGTAACAGAAATAATCATGATGGACTAAGCGTTCTAATACTTGATCAATAAAAGGAAGCGGAAAATGGTCTTTCCTGGTGACACTATTGAGCTTCCTATAATCAATTCACATCCTCCAACTAGTTGTGGTCCTAGTGGGGATTAGCTCTCCCTTATCGTTTTCAATAACGGTCATTCCCCCTTTTTAGGGACTATATGGACCGGATTAACCCATTGGCTATCCGATATGGGAAATATGATCCCAGCATCAAGCAGTTTAATAATTTCCTTTTTAACCACCTCTTTCATATTAGGATTTAACCTACTTTGATGCTCTATGGTGGGTTTATGATTATCCTCCATGTAAATCCGATGCATGCAAAGTGAGGGGGATATGCCAGTTATATCGTCTAGGGAGTAGCCTATGACTTTTCTATATGTCCTAAGCACAGAAAGAAGTTTCTCTACTTCCTCATCTTTGAGTTTAGCATTGATGATGACGGGAAAAGTAGAGTTAGGACCAAGAAATTCATACCTAAGGGAGTTTGGAAGGGGCTTGAGTGTTGGGGTAGGCTCAGCTGGAATAAGAATGGGCTCTTCGGGCTCTGTCTTCAAGACTTCTTCAAGGTAATCAAACGCCAAAACCTCCTCATCTACTGTCGAAGGGCTCGGTACCGACCCAGAGGGGGTCGGTACCGGGTTGATTTCACCTGCCAGGAGACTCGGTACCGAGGTAGACATGCTCGGTATCGAGACCGCAAGATCTGTCTTGGCCCATCTTCGTCCCGAGAATGCATCAAAGGCCAACAACCTCTCGATTGGATCCCCATATTCAATGAAATCATTGCGAGTGTAGAGCATTTTAACTTCGGCTTCGTTGGTCTCCTTCATTGTGGGGTTGAAACGGAATTCTACTACCTCATCCCCAATTTCGAAAGTTAGGAGTCCTCTCCTAACATCAATTATGGCACCAACTGTGGCGAGAAACGGTCTTCCTAGAATGATAGGCACCATTGGATCTTCGGGCATTTCCATAACGATAATATCATTGGGAACAAAGAATTTGCCCACTTGCACTAGAAAGTCATCCACAACTCTCGTCGGCTTGACGCATGATCTGTCCTCCATGTACAACCGCATGTTAATAGGCTCCAATGGTCCCATGTTAGCTTTGTACCAAATTAACAATGATAGAAGACTTGCACTGGCGCCTAAATCACATAATGCTTTGAATCTGTGGGCTCCTATCCCGATGCTGATTGCAAACTTTCCTGGATCTACTAGCTTCTCTGGGAGCTCTAAAGATCGAACCTCGTCCGTCAACTCTAACATCAACCTCTTTCTGCTAAGAATGTCTTTCAAGAATTTGGTATAAGCCGACATTTCACTTATGGCCTCAACGAATGGTATGGAAATATTTAAGCCCTGAAGAATCTTAACGAAACGCTTAAACTTCCCTTTTGTTGAGTCCTTAGACTTCTTAATAAGGTAAGGAAGAGACTTCACCAATCTCGGAACCAAAGCGGGCTCGAGAGGTGGTGCTACCGAATCGACGACAGGGTCGATTGGTGCTGCAGAAGGTTCGGTATCGACCCTAGTGGGGTTGGTATAGAGCCTGGGACTAAGGGAGTGGCTCGGTGTCAAGGACTTACCAAGATTAGGGTCGGTAACGAGCTTTTGAGCACTGATACCAAGGGTGTTAGGCTCGGTATCGATCCTTTTTGGCTCGTTATCGATCTTGACCGGAGTAGTTTCATCGGTAACGGGTTCCATCTCCTTGGCCTTAGCTCGGTCTGGTAGTGTCCTTCCGCTTCGGAGGTGCACATCTGCTATTTGTTCTCTCGGGTTCTCGTCGGGGCGTCCCGGGAGTTGCCCTTGAGCTCTCGGGATTTGTTCTGCCAGGTTTCCTAATTGGGAATTGACATTCTTTCTCCATGTTTCTAATTCCCCCAATTGAACCTGTACGCCTTTTAGGTCGGAACGGACTCCATCAATCATGTTATGAACTCCGTTAATCCCTTCTTATAAACCCTGGACCCATGAAGGTGGCTCTTGATAACCTGGAGGTCGGTAAGGAGGAGCCTTCCTTTCTTGTGGTGGAGGTGCTTGGTTTTGATTCTAATTGTAACCTCCCCAACTAGGGTAATTGTTTGGCCTATCATAATTATTTGGCGGGTTTCTGTATTGCCCTCTGATATAATTCATCTCAGCGTATGTCTCAGCGGCTCTAACCTGCTCAATGTTAGTGCAAGCAGAAGTAATATGGGCTTGAGAGCCACACTCTTAACAAGGTTGAGAGGTTTTCGGAAAACTTACCTGTTTCTTCAGATGGTTGATCTCATCCTGTAAGAATTGATGTTTGACATCGGTATCAACTTCACCTTTGTTTGGAACATAAAGCCGTTTTTAGGCTGAGGTGGTTGTTGTGTCCCACACATGGCGTCATAATTGGTCAGTTTATCCAAAAATTCCCATCCAGCATCAGACTCCATCTCTATAAAACCGCAGGCAGTGTGCAAGTTGATGCGGTTCTTCGTCTCAACATTTATACCCTGAAAGAATATCTCCTGCAAGACGTATTGTGGTTGACCATGGGTGGGGCATTGCCTCAACATCTCCTTGAATAGCTCCCACGTCTCCACAAATGTCTCGTTAGGCAGCTAATGATAAGATGTAATACGCTTCCTTAACTCCGTAGTCTTGGCAGGAGGGAAGAACTTAGTCATGAACAAGTCATGCAAAGTTCTCCACGTCCTGATTAATCTAGGAGGTAATCTTTCAAGCCAGCTCAGGGCCTTACCTGCAAGAGACCATTTAAATGCTTTTAGTTGGACATATTCAAGAGAGACACCATCAGCAGCGATGGTGTCACATAAATCAACAAATTTACGAATATGCTCCATTGGGCATTCAGTAGGTTTCCCTTCAAACTGAGCCCATTTAATTATTGATATAAATTGAGATTTAATCTCAAAAGCCCTGTTTATCTCGGGAAGCACTATTGCTAAATCTGGCACCCTTAGTCCCTTAGTTCCGGGTGCATATATTGTTTGGCATTCCTCGGGATAGCGTTCAATTGCTCTTGTAAACGAGTACTGTTTACTCGTTCACGTTCAACATTTATTCTTTCCTGTTCAGCGGGAGCAGCAACAGCGTCTCGATCAGCTTGTAACGCCTCCATCTGCTTACGGAGAGCGTTCATCTGCTCGGCCATCTCCTTAGGTGTAGCGGCCATCGTGCAGTTTTCTCTTCTTCTGCAAAGAAGGACACGTTCAGGCTCAGAATAGTAATCGGATTGATCAAATTCAAGCCGGCGTCTCCCTGCTGGCATAAGCTTAGAAAATAAACAAAACTAAATAAATTAGAAACAAAAACGGGGTTGGGCTAGTTCCAAACCCATAAGTAATCAAACACAGCATTGTTGCTTCCCCGACAACGACGCCAATTTGTTGATAGGGTTTCCCGACAACAAATAAATTTGTAGTCAAGACCCCGCTGCGTATAGGGAGGTTAGGATCGTCCACGGGAAGCAAGTTTATGTTTGATTACTATTCTAGAAAGCGGGAAAGTACGGAAATAAAATAAAGCAGAGAAGAAAACAAAGACGAGGCTACGATCACGTCGGTACCGACCTTGTCAGGGTCGGTATCGATGCTGACTTTCGACTCAAACAAGGCAACTAACACAGACACAACGCATGCTCGGTACCGACCTGATTACCTCGGTACCGATGTAAAACAGAGTATACGAAGGTGTTTTCGAATGAGAAAAAGATCTAGGATAAGGGTTTACCACGACATAATCATGCAATTAAGATAGTGTGAAGGATAAATATCATGCCTTGAAGAATAAGCTATCAACTTTCGTTGATTTAAGCAAGCAAATCAATTAACTTTCATGAACTAATTAACTTTCTACTTATTTTTTATCCAAAGTTCGAAACTTTCGTTATCAAACAATATCAACATTCAAGATTAAAACTTTCTCTTATCGATCAAGCAATAAACTCGAGTTACCTCGACTTTCGTCTAGGTATAAGCACAAAACAAGTAGATAAAGGATAAAAGGCAATCAAACATTCATCACACATTCAATCATGCACAACTATGCCGGGTTTTCAACCCCGACCCTAGAAAAGCGAACTACTCACACATGATTGAAATGAAGCAAACAATTGAAATGAATGAAAACATTGTATGAAAACCAAACAAAGTCTTACTTGAATAAAAAGTCGAAGACTTATCTTAGAATACAATCTTCTTCCCCAAGCAAACTCTAAAGCAAACCGAAACAGAGAAGATCGACCTCAGATCACGTCTTTCTCTCTTCTCCTCTTCCACGAACTAACCCCCCTTAAACTAGGGTAAAAACACGGTATTTATACTAAGAGAATCTATCTAAAAAGTTTCTAAAAATATAGAACTTTCCAAACTTAAAAGATTGCGAAAAAAAAGATATAAATTCTGATGTCGACGCCGCCTACCGACACAGGGGACCTCGGTGTCGACCTGTCAGGGTCGGTAGACGCCTTGCTGAATTCTTCACAACTTGTCTCTGCTGCACAGCTCGGTACCGAACCCACAGGGTCGGTATCGAGGTCTCTTTCTTGGTCTTTTATACTTTGTCATAGCCTCCTTTGGATATGTCGGGATCTTGAAAGTGTCTTCTTCGCTCCTTGTCTTTGACCACGCTCCACCATCATCCTCTTGATCTCATCTTCTTCGGAATGTTCCCCTTTTGCTTCGAAAACCTACAAAAAACACTAAAACGGAGTAGCTTCCATAATTTTCACAAAATATGCAAACTTATCTTAAAACACACAAAACAAACACTAAACTCAAGCTAAACAACTAAGAAAAACACTCGAAAACTATACTAAAAACACGAACATCAATTGACGCAGCAGAACGTCGCCCTTACGCAAACCGTGGTGGACCTACAGAGTAGGATGCTCGGGGTCAAGGCGTGCATGCAGCGGATGAGAAGTGGAGGCTTCAACCCGCAAACCGGTGGGTCCCGTCAGCCCGGTCCCGACAGGAATGACCAGGACGCGGACGGCTCCGGTGAAGCCGGCTAGATTAGGGTTTTTTGTAAAAATTATTAAATATTGTAAATTATTTAAATTTATGTAAATTAATGTGAATTATGTAAATTAGTGAATTTATGTAAATTAATTGGGATTACTTAAATTAATTCGTAATTTTTTTTAAACAAATAAATTGGCGACCAAGTGGTCGCTAAACGGAAACATGATCGTGCACTCCAAGGCGCACGATTGTGCGCTTTGCTCTCAGATAACAGCTAGGGCCGTGCGCTTTTTTATTGCTTTTAGCGACCGACTGGTCGCCAGTTCGCGACCGGTCGCCATTGTTTGGCCCCTATTAGCGATAAGTTGGTCGCTAATAGTGGTGACCACGTGGTCGCTGTGGTCACCACATGGTCGCCACAGTGTTGGCGACCATGGGCGACTATGGTCACTATTTGGCGACCATATGTTCGCTAGATGCAACGACCATATGGTCGCTACATTCAACGACCACATGATTGCCAAGTGATTAGCGACCGGCCTTTTAGCGACCACGATATGGTCGCTAAATCTGCCTTTTTTGTAGTGTCCATATTTGATTTGAAATTTGAAACACTCATTAGTAATAAACCCGACCGAAGGAGGGGCACGAGCCCCCTCATGCCCCTCCCTAGGTCCGTTAATGGTTATGTCTATGACCAACAAGTTCCTCCATATTGCAAAGCTTGGTCTCTATAAGGGTAGTTGTATTCAGTTGCTTGACAAAGCTTCTTAGACATTCTTGATATAATACTACTTTTTATGAATCCAAAATGGGAGGGTTGTAACAAATGGCAAGGTTCTACCACAAAGTGCATTATCATGCATCAGATCTTACATTATTATATGGTTTAATCAAAACACACTCTTTGTTAATCTTGCTCTAAACATTTTCAACTCAACATTATAATAATAATAATGTTAGTGAAGGAAATCTTTGTGTGCATAACTTTTTCAAATTGAAACTATACTTTTTTTTATATCATTTTATGAAGGTGATCACCAATACATCAATATGATCAAATACTATAATGATGAAAGCTTAGAGCATTTAATTATCGACATCGAATTCCAAATCCACTTCAAGATCACTCGAGTTGTAGAGTAATATAACAAGATCATAAAATCCCTCTCGATAGTATATGTCGGTTCTCTAAAAAAGCTAAAATTGTTCCTCCGTCTAATGATGATCACTTTTCAAACAAGGGAGATAATAGAATTAGGTTGATATATTATTTCAAGATGGCTTCATCATTTTTGTATAGTGTGTATAGTCTATTTGCGTATTTGATGCATTTCATTAGTATGATTATAATGAACTATATCTACCTTTCCTTGAACTTGCTTCTTTTTATTTGCTTTCTTCCACTATCACAATTGACTAGGATCCTCAATCCTCATTATGGGTTTTGAAGCTACTTTCTCTTTTCTAGGTGAGGTAATTAAAACGTTTTTTGATATCTGATTTACTCCTTTATATGTAGACTATCAATACTTTTTGTAAATGTAATGCATTTTTACTTATCTAATCTATGGATGCCAACTTTGAGGTTGATGTTCTTTGTAATAAAATCTTTATCTGGCAAGTAGTTGTTGTAGTAACTTACAAGCCATACACGATTGTTACAGGACAAATGGTCAATTAGCGAATAACTTTAATGCCTCACTTACATGTAACTTCTTTAAGTTTCACAAGGTGTATATGTTGATTCACTAAATAGCAAATTTTGTTCTATGCACTTATATGTAGTAGATAAATCTATCACGGTGTAATATATGCAGCTTTTCTGAAGTAGCATGTTGAAATTATTTAATATTTTGTATTGTTTAAAAATTAAATAACTCTACCGTTGGAGTGAAAAAAGTTATGGTTGTGATTTGATCTTGCAATGGATTGTTTTGTTGACTAACGTGCGACATAAATTTTTTGGAACAGAGCATAAGTGAAACATCTATACATTTGTATATATTTTTGTATTGATTATTCTAATTTTATGATCAAAGGTAAATTCTCATAAAATATTATAAATCAATGCATTTTTTTGATTAGGTAAGTATTAGGAGGCCTTCCTTACGGACGACATCCTAGAGCATCCTTTTTGATGAGAACTTGGGGTTCTGGGTGTATCTGAATATGTGAAGTGGGCAACGAGTCCTAGTTTTGCAATTTTATCAGCCACTGTGTTACAACCCCTAGTCACATGAGAAATATTTACGATTTCAAACCATTGCAAAGACACTAGAATGTTTAATATTATCATTTCAATTTCCCAGGGACATGTTCCACTTCCCTTTATAGCATTTATGTTTGTTATATCGTCTCCTTCTATTTCGATTTTTTGTAGCCCTATTTATCTTGCTTTCTGAATTCCATGTCGAAGTGCTAATGTTTTTGCTTGTAGCACAGAGATGCATCCATATTTGACTGCTTCCAATTCGGTGATACATGCATTGTGGCTCTGATCACATATCCGATAGAGGCATTTTCGTTCGTATACTTAGATCCATCAAAGTTGATTTTATGGAACCTGCGTGGAGGCCTTTTCCAGTTTAAATGTTTTACTCTCCTTCAATTCTTGGGTCATTCGTTTTCGCTTTTTCTGCATCTTCATTCCATTGTTTGGTTTCGTCCCAAATTATGATTTGGTGTCGGATATATTGTGCTAGGTTTGGTATAAAGTCATTAGTTGCTTGTTGAAGAACTTGTTTTTTCCTCTGATGCCATATGCAACACCAGATCTAGGCGATCATACGCCTTTTTCATATGTAGCTTTATAGTAACCCACCCATCTTTGTCTTTCTTTCCTCTAAATGAATGGAATATTTCATGGGCTATGAATGCATTGTCTTTTATTGCTCGCTTTGCAACGAATCCCCCTTGCAATGGATGAATCA
Source organism: Fallopia convolvulus (assembly GCA_964016875.1). Classification (NCBI taxonomy): domain Eukaryota; kingdom Viridiplantae; phylum Streptophyta; class Magnoliopsida; order Caryophyllales; family Polygonaceae; genus Fallopia; species Fallopia convolvulus. The sequence continues at coordinate 31,175,627 of OZ024735.1, read as the reverse complement.
GTTTGCTCATTATGTTTTTCAATTGTTCCATTATTATATTTGCAATGATTTTGTAGACTGTTGAACGTAGACTTATTGGTCGATAGTGATTGGTTGAGCTCATATTTTCTTTTTTTTTGGGTATCAATGTAATAAATGTATGGTTAATTTATTTTAGCATTTTTCCTAAATGAAAGAAACTTTTGACAACCTTTATTACAGTTAGGTCCACAATATCCCAATATTTTTTTATAGAATCTGGAGGACATACCATTTGGTATCGGTGATTTATTTGATCTATGTGCATCACCCCATTCCTCCCTTCGTCATTTGTAACAAACTTTTTTAGTTCAATATTATCATCTTCCGAAACTTCAACATTTATTAAATGTAAGTCTTCATGTAACAATGACTGATCTATTTGTTCCTTCTTATATTTTTTAAAGTCTTTTCGTATTTCATCCTTAATGTTTTCTTCTCCTACTATTTGTGTGCCCTCATTTGTTCTGATTTCTTTAATGATCTTTCTGTTTCTTCTACCATTGGCCATTTTGTAAGTATCTTGCATTTGTATCTACTAGTTTAATGTGTTTCGTATTAGCCCTTTGTTTCCAATATGTTTTGTGAAAATTTAGAATACTCTCTTTTTTATTTATAAGTTGAATATGTATTTTTTATTATGCTATGTGCAAGAGCATTGTGGATTTGTGGTTGAATATCTAATAGCCATTTCTCAATCGTTTGTAGTTGTTCAAAGATGTTTTCAAAAGTTCGTTTGTTCCTTGTTTCACTTGTGTTTTTAGTATGTCACTACAGAAAAAAGCGAAATTAGCGACCATATTTATGGTCGCTAAATGCAAAATATGGTCGCTAAATGCATTTAGCGACCATATTATGGTCGCTAAAAATGGTCGATAAAAGGCCGGTCGCTAACCATGTTGCGACCATATGGTCGCTAAATTTAGCGACCACGCGACCATATGGTCGCTGATTTTAGCGACCATATGGTCGCTAGTTAGCGACCATGGTCGCTGGTGGTCGCCCCCATGCGGCGACCAGTTTGGCGACCACAGCGACCAGGTGGTCGCTAAAATCGGCGACCATCTGGTCGCTAAAGTCAGCGACCATATGGTCGCTGGTTTTAGCTACCACTTGGTCGCCGATTTTAGCGACCATATGGACTGTAATTAGAGACCATATGGTCGCTAAAAGCACCAAATAAAAATGTGTAATATAGCGACCAAATGGTCGCTAATTGTTTTTAATTTTAAAAAAAATAATTACGAAATATTATAAATAATTACGAATTAATATAAATAGTTAATATTTAATGTTTCATTAATTACTAGAAATTCATTAATTTCCATAAATTTCAATAATTTACATACATATATTCATTAATTTACATAAATTCATTAATTTACATAAATTCAAATAATTTACAATAACATAATAAAATTACGCTAATCTATACGGCTGCGCCGGAGCCGTCGTCATCGCCGTCGTCGTCGGGACCGGACGGGTGGGAGGTGCCCTCACCGCCTTTCTGCTGGCGCATCCACTCCTCGAACATCGAGAACTTACTCTTGAGCTCATTTACGTCTTGCCTAAGGCTGACGTTTTCCTGCGATAATTCCACCACCCGAGGAGGTGGACGACGCGGCGCCGTCAATCGATTGCCGTAAAACTCATGTGCGGCGTTGCCAAGGCCGAAGACGGCACCTCCCGGGCCCACCCCCCCGGCGGCCGTAAGAAAGGCATCACACTGGTCCTGGAAGGACGGCGGGGTGCCCGTTTCCTCCGACCTCTGGGTAAGGATCTCTTGGGTCCGAGCCTAATGAAACAATTAAAATAAAACAAAAACAATCAACAACAACAACAAACAACTAAACCATTTACAACATCAACAACAAACAAAAAACAACAACAACAGCAAATCAACAACAAACAACAACAACATAAAAAATCAAGAACAAAATTTAACAAGAACAATAACAACTTCTTAATCAAATCAACAACAACAACATCAACAACAACAAAAAACAACTACAACATCAACAACAACAACACCAAAAACAACAAAAACAACAAAAACAACATCAACAACAACAACAACAAAAACAACAACAAAAACAACAACAAAAACAAAAACAACAAAAACAACATCATCATCAACAACAACAACAACAACAACAACAACAACAACAACAACAACAACAACAACAACAACAACAACAACAACAACAACAACAACAATTTTTCAATCAAGTCAAACAACAACAACAACAACAAACACACAACACCAACTCCTTTTAAAATAGAGAAAAAATTATTAAAACTTACAACGATTAAGGACGACCGCTCGTCTATAAAATGTCGATCGGCACCCTGCGTGTGCGTCTCGATGAGAAGCTCAAGAGGCGTGTAGGGGCGTTGCAGGTGTTGCTCCTACGAAATTCATTAAGGGTGTTAGAAACTATTAGAAAAAATTAACTTAATTTAAATTTAATCAAATTAAGATAAAATACTTACCAAACGACGCTTGGTGTCGAGGTGGGACCTCGAACCACTACTATGGTTCGCCGGATTGGCATTCCGGATTGCCTTCTGGCGGGCACACTTGACTTTGAACTCATCTGTGGCCCAATCCGTCGTCTGCCACTTCTCCCAAGTGGCTCTCTTCTCTCTCCTCTTCCCATCTGTGGCCCAATCTCTTCGCTCTCTTCTTCGCTCTCTTCTCTCAATCAATCAAATTTTGCTCAATCAATTTCTAAAACAACAACAACAACTAACCAATAACAACAAGCTACAACAACAATTTCTCAATTATATTTTCTCAAATTCAACAACAACAACAACTAAACCATACCAATTTCTCAAATTTCACAAATTTCTCAAATTTCAACTAAACAATCTCAAATTCAATTTCACAAATTTCTCAATCAATCAAATTTTCTCTATCAATTTCTCAAACAACAACAACTAAACAATAACCCCTAAACAATACCAATTTCTCAAATTTTCTCAATCAATTTCTAAAATTTTCTCATGTAATTTCTCAATCAATTTCACCCTAAACAAAAGCCCCTAAACAATACCAATTTTCTCAAACAACAACAATCCCTAAACAATACCAATTTTCTCAAAAAACAACAAACCCTAAACAATACCAAATTTCTCAATCAACAAACCCTAAACAATACAAACAACAAAAATCAATATCAAAACCAACAAGAAATCCACAAATCACTTACAAATAAAGAGAGGGGTGCTCGGACGGGAGGAGGAGGCGGGGGAGGCGAGTCGGACGGAGGCGGAGAGGCGGACGGAGGCGGAGGGGCGGACGAAGGAGGAGGCGGACGGGAGGAGGAGTAGGCGGACGGACGGAGGAGGAGGCGGACGGAGGAGGAGGCGGACGGGAGGAGGAGGCGGTGGCGTCGGGCGACAGAGGCGGCGAGAGTCGAGCGATAGAGCGAAAGAGAGGAGTCGGGCGAAATGAAGAAGGAGAACTGGTGTTCTCCTTCTTATTCGCATTTAGAGACCATATGGTCGCTAATTTAGCGACCATATGGTCGCTAATTGTAAGTGAAAAGGGGTGGGACCAGTCGATATATCGGTGGTCGCTACTTTGCGACCATATGGTCGCTACTTGTAAGTGAAAAAGGGTTGGGACCAGGCCGATATTTCGGCGACCATATGGTCGCAATTTAGCGACCACATGGTCGCTAATTGAAATATTTCGTGAAAAAATGAATTCTCAGAATTTCCCTCCACGTGGCGCCATAAATTTCGTGCTTAGCGACCATATGGTCGCTATTTAGCGACCATGTGGTCGCTAAATACGAAATTTAATCAAACTACGCGCTCAAAAACCAAATTTCTTGCCAAAATTTTAGATTTAGCGACCATATGGTCTCTAAATAGCGACCATATGGTCGCTAAGAACGAAATTACTACCAATAGTGTTATCAGAAAAGTGAACAACTAAACAATAGTGTTATTTCGATTACATGTCTTCCTCATCTGTATCAGTCTCACTCTCAAACTCACCCTCAGACGTTTCAGTAGACGTCTCTTCTTGATCCTCAACGACATGATCCTCTCCGTTTGGGTCGTTTAACGGACCAAGTGGATAATTATCTTGTGTACTATCGTCGATAACTCGTGGAAGGGAAGAATCATGTTGAAATGCCTCCTCAACAGCAACGCCCCTTGACCCACTCTCATGAGGGTCTACGCACGTACCTTCATCGGGTCACACTCGTGACTTCACTTTACAGACCGCTCTCCATTCAGCATCTGCACGCCTCACCTTTGGGTAATCGAGGAAATAAACTTGAGTGGCTTGATGTGCTAATATGTAACGATCTTTTGTTCTCAACATTTTATGTCGATGAACATCGACAAGCTTTAGGTGAGGGTGAATGCGTGTTCCCCCACGACTTCTAGTGTCAAACCACGAACAATTAAAGACAATAGGACGCTTTACGGTTGGAGATAGGTAATGCAGCTCAATGATTTCATCTAGCACACCATAGAAGTCTTCCTCGTCGGTGCCGAAGCTTTGTCCTAGAACACAAACTCCACTATTGTCTGTGGCTCTGGTTGATGCGTGTGCCCTCGTGTGGAATCGGTAACCATTGACAAAGTAACCAGGATACGTCCTCACTTTTTTAGAGGGTCCACGAGCAAGTGTTGCAATGTTAGGATCTGTAACTGCCGGACTGTCGGCCTGCATGCAATTTTAAATCAGCATGTATATACAATTTCGGATGCAACATAAAAATGTATATTTTGAAACTAAATTGAAATTAATATAAGAAATCCTTACATGGGAGTAAAACCAGAGGCGAAAGTGTCTTTCCAAAATGTTTTGCTCTTCAGCATCGGTTATTGTTGGATTTGACGACCGCACGAAGTTTGTCAAATAGTACCTACGATAGAGTAATTGAATGAAATACATACTTTATATATATCGAACCAACTTTAGTTGAGATTATAGAAACGTACTCAATATAGGGTTCCACTTCGACGCAGTTCATGAGAATGTAAGTTTGGATCACATGGAATTCATCATCTGTGAGGAAACGAGCAGTTGATCTGCCCAGGGTTCGACCAGTTGTTGTGAAAATAGACAAATCTCCCGGATCAACCCCAACTGGAAGTGTGCAACTGAAGTTGCGGGCGTTATCCATATGAGTACTCGCCACATGGTCGCTAAAATAATACGAGCAGAATGTGGACGTCTCCTTAACGAGAAAGGCACTACAAATTGACCCCTCAACGTGGGCTTTGTTGCCAACTGAGGCCTTCAGCCTTTTTAAGAGCCTACATGATATACATTCAAAACCATTAATATTTATTGTACAAGTTAATTATATGAATCCAAAACTGAACAACTGCATACAACTATACGTACCTTTCTTCTGGATACATCCATCTATAATTGACAGGGCCACAAAGTGAAGCTTCCCGTGGCAGATGAATAGGCAAGTGCTCCATTGAATCAAATAACGCAGGGGGAAAGATGCGCTCCAGCTTGCACAAAATGATTGGTATTTCCTTGTGCAACTGCGTAACCACCTCAGGCTTCAGCTCGTAACACGTCAAGTCTCTGAAGAACGCACTTAGATGAGCTATGGGCTCCGATACTTTGTCATCAAGAAATGGACGAAAAGCAACAGGCATCAACCTTTGCATGAACACATGACAATCATGACTCTTCATCCCAAAGAGCCTAAGCTTGTGCAAGTCAATGCAGCGGCTCAAGTTGGAGACGTAGCCATCCGGGAATTTTACGGATCTCAACCAATCTAGAAGCACTTGTTTTTCATGACGATCTAGTGCATAGCAAGCCTTTGGGTACCTATTGTCCTCCTCATCAGGTTCCAACTCCGGACGCTTGCACAATTCCTTCATATCCTTTCTAGCCGACCACTTGTCTTTCGACTTCCCCGGAACATCGAGAATGGTAAAGAAAATATTATCGAAGACATTTTTCTCAATGTGCATGACATCTAAATTATGTCTTACCAGCAGACTAGGCCAGTAAGGTAGGTCCCAGAAAATGCTTTTCTTCTTCCAACCCGAACCTCTACTGACCGCGGCATTGTGCTCCTCAGCTCCCACTTCAGTTATCTTCATCAAGCCCATATTGTTTATCTGGTCTAATATCTCGTATCCATCACGAAGTACCGGGGGACCACGACGCTCCCGTCTACCTTTCTTGAAATCAGTCTTGTTGTTTCGGAAGCGATGATCAGGTTCTGTAAACCTCCTGTGACAATCGAACCAGCACATTTTGTGTCCATGTGTTAGATAAAATGCATCGGTGTCCTCCATACAATAAGGACATGCGTATTTCCCAGAAGTGCTCCAGCCTACACAAACATATATTTTATATCACACATTAATTAAAGTTCACAACTCATATATATGCATTATTATTATATATAATAGTCTCAAATTAATTAGCACATGTAAAATTAACAACATACCAGACAACATCGAATATGCGGGGAAGTCACTAATAGTCCATATAACAGCTGCACGCAACACAAAATTCTGCTTCCTCCAAGAATCGTATGTGCACACCCCATTAAGCCACAGATCCTTCAGCTCGGCTATCAACGGCTGCAAGTACACATCCATATGGTCGCGGATATTAGCGACCATATGGTCGCTAATTTGTTTTTATTTTTTTTCCCGTTTTGACGACCAGATTTGCGACCATTGGCGTCCATATGGTCGCTAATTAGCGACCACGAAATATGGTCGCTAAAATATGGTCGCTAAAACTGCAGAATGGTGTAGTGTGTGTTTTCTTCACTAATTGAAACATATTGGAGCGTGGAAAGGTCACACACCATGCTTGTCTAACAATATTCCTAAAATCTTTCCGTTACATCCACATTTTTTCAAACTTGAATGGTTGTGCTTTATTTTTTTGTCCATTGCTAAGATCTATTGCAAATTTGCAGTGATCAAATGATGAGAATGCATAATTTCTGGTTGTAAGACTGGGGAACCATTAGATTATTTGATCACTAACTAGTGTCCAATCTAGTTTCTCATATATATTATCGATTTCCGTTTTTTTTTTTTTTCTCCAAGTAAACTTGTTACCTTGGGTCAGAATATCAAGAAGATCACAATCATTTTTAAATTTAATCAATCTTTCGAATCTAGTACGATTCGGGAAGATCCCTCCCTTTTTTTCACTTGGGTCTTGAATCTCGTTCATTAAGGCCACCCATTACTATTGTTGTCATTCCTAAATTTTTTATTGTTCGCATTAATTATTCCCAAAAAGCATTTTTATCCTCTTCATGTGGTGGATCTTAAACTAAGCATAGGGCAAAAACATATTTCGTTGATAGATTTGTGTATTTTAGAACAAATAATCGTTGTTCTTGGATTAGTATCTCAAGTTGTTAATTGATCAACTAATGTTCCTTCCACATAACACATATACCATTTGATTTATCCGTAGCTAGTGACCATAGAAAGTTGTCAAATCCTGATCATCTCCAAACTTGGTAATTTGGCATTTTTTTCAATTTTTGTTTCTATGATTGCCATGATTTGGATCCGCTCAACTTTACAAAATGAGTCTATTTCGGGCCAGAAAGATTTACGACCCATACCTCGAGTATTCCAAATACACACTTTCATTTTATGTCGTGTTTGGACAATTAATTCTCGGGAAGGTTTGTTCCCGGTTTGTAGATGTGAGGTTCTTTCCTCCATTTTTGGTAGTGTTTATAAGATCTCTATTAACCTTATTTTTTGAAATTTAGGGTATGAGAAATCTCGGCAATTCCTTTTCCAATTCAGCTTACTTTTTGATAATAGATCAAGTAAGCTGTCATTACTCGTGGCTTCCTCAACCATAATGAGCTATTGTTCAATGGTTACAACTTGGTCACAATGTTTTTTCAAGGAACCACAAAATGCAACCAAATGGAGATCCCCTTCAAAGTTAGCATATTCAAGTACCATTTGTAAAGGTTTAATGTTCAAGCAAACACTTAAGTGTAGAGAATACACATCATAATGGGTCACTAATGCATTTAAAAAGTACTGTATATCCACCACCAATCCACTCATAGATTGATTACAACACAAGTACAAAATTGGAGCCAATTTAATGAGGCCAAAACTACATTTATCTTTGTCAAGAGAACGACTTTCAACGTGTAGAATCTTCTCACACACCAGAGGGCACAAAGGCAAACCACCATGTACACTACACTTTGTGAGTTTCAAATTTTCATCATATATTGGGTTTTCAGAAGTGTTTCTAAGAGAGGGTATTGATCCACTAATTTTGGTTTCCTCAACCATAGTGGACATGTTTTCATGTGTTTCGCTAAGGTTCACAATTTATTTTTGGTCAAGCATCGGGATCTGATCAAAGAGTACAACATGTATTCTAGTTTGTTTTTCATGTTCCATTGTTAAAATGACATAGAGATCATAAACTAGAACATAGTTTGGGCAAGAAGTGGTAGAAAGCCAATTCATGGGGAAAAGTAGTAAAATCAACGTACACCTTAATATCAAAGTACGTAGAAAGTATACCAAATATCACATATGAACTCTCTTCTATAGGCAAAATTATCCAAACACATCAGTTGTTCAAATTTATAATCTGATCAACAAGAGATTGAAACAAGGAATAAGGCACTTGAGATTGTTAAGCTTTTTCAGAGTAAACCCTTGTTGTAGAGAGATTCATAAAGAACACATATAAGCAATTGTATCCAGAAGCTAGAAAAAATACCAAGAAGGTAGAAGACAGTTGTGAGAGAAGCCCACAGACTACCTCTAACCTTCCTTGTGGCGACATAAGCAAACCACATATTCAGTTGCTCAAAATATCGAATCGATTGTAGCATAAAGTCAAAAAGAAGGCACTTGATATGTGATTGTTTTGATATAGTGAGTCATAAGAGGTTCACAAAAAAGAACACATAGGTATAAGACTTGCCAACCTCACCAGCCGACACCAACTCGTCAGATAAGGCGAGAGGTTTGACCCTCCCCCACCCAAGTAATTAATAACTCATTTGGACTACCTCCTAGAACCTTGGGAATTCCCCTTTGCTTGGCCAACATCTCTTTCTTCATGTATTACCAAATCTTCACAACGGGGTTGCCAATGAGAAAATTGGAGCCACAAACCCCTAAAAGGACTTTGGATAACACCAGTCCATCTAGGATTATCAAAAACAAGGGTCGAAATCTTGCATGAGAGGTGAGATTTGTGTTTTCTAGTGTTTTTGTGTTTGGGGGTTTTCTCCACATTGAGCCATAATAAAGCCCGTATTCATTGCAAATTCCACAAGGAGAAGAGAGACCCGATAACAAAGAAGAGATTCAGGAGGGTGAGATTTCAACGACGTCGCAATTGACGCAGGGGTTAGATTGAAATTTCTATAGTGTAGTGTTTAGGGGTAGGAGGCGGTGTTGAGGTTTTGGGTGAAGGTGTTCCAGAGTCGCCATTTAGGACATTGATAATTGGGTATTATAAATCAATGCATGATCGAGCATTGTTGTGTTTGAAATTTATCATCTAAAATGACTAAAGAACTTATATACTATACTAAATTATATCCGTACAAGGTACGTGCAGTTACACTAGTTATTTGTTTAATCCCCTTATAGCGATACGTATGGCACGTTGTTTTGACTATTTTTTTTTGATGAGGTAAGAATTAGGGTGCTCATCCTTCAGGGTGGGCGTCCTAGAGCATCCTTACGGATGAGAACTTGAAGTGCTGGGTGATTCAAAAGGTTGCATAGAGGAAGACTGTGGCTCAAGCACGCAATTTTATCAGCCACAACATTAGAACCTCTAGGCACATGTGTAATTCGAACCGATTGGAACCCCAAAAGGGATACCAAGATGTCAGCCATAATTATCTCAATTTCCCACGGACAGTTTTTCTCTCCTAGGGCTGCTTTTATTACTTGTAGGTTGTCTCCTTCAATTTCAATGCATTTATACTGTTTTTGCTTTGCTAACCTTATTCCGTCTCTGAGAGCCAGTGCTTCTGCCTTAAGAGCTGATATTTTTCCATATTTTTTTCCCACTAAATCCATCACCTCACCTTTGTGATCCCTTAGAACTGCTCCTCCACTTGCTTGTCCATTCTGTAATCTTGACCCATCGAAATTGCATTTTATTATCCCTTGTTGGGGTTTTTTCCACAATCTAGTTGTTTCTTTTTTCTTCTTTCTTTGATGTTTTCTTGTAGCTACATAGTCTTCGTCTTCATTCCACTGTTTTGCTGTTTTCCATTGTTCTAGTTGTGTCCTGATGTATCCCGGTAAATCTTGTATAAAGTCATTCGGTGTTTGTTGAAAAGTCAATTTATTTCTCTGGTGCCAGATACTCCACCAAGAAACTGCTAGTACAATGAATTCTTTTTCTCCTAGTTGATTAAACAAGTCTGTTAAAATATTCTTTGGCGTTTTGTTTTGTGTATTATAATTTCTTAAGGATTGTTCAATGTTCATGTTAATTTTCCTTATTGTGCCTAACGTATGTGGGCATTCCATAAGTAGATGTGTGCTATCCTCCTCCGTGAAGTTACACATAATACATCCACCAACAGTAGCTACATTTTTTCCCTTAGTCTAGCTTTAGTGGGTAGACCATTCATACTTATTTTCTAAAGAAAATTTTTCACTTTTGGTAATATATCCAATTTCCATATCCAATTTGTTGTACATGGCTCTTGATATGTTGCTTGAGTGACTAGATTGATCACTGACTGTGTCGAGAACCATCCATTTCTACTTGTTGTCCAGTATAATCTATCTTGAATTTTGTTATCCGGAATTGGGATTGATGTTATGGTTTCCACTTGCTCATTTGGTAGGTTTTGTGCTAGGGCAGTGACATTCCATTTCTTGTCTTGTGTTAAGAATTCCGCAACTTTTGTCTCTTCATTAATTGTAGAGGGGTGTTTCGCATATTGTTTCAATTGTTTTTCTAGAGCCCAATTATCATCCCAAAAATTAATTGTTTGTCCATCTCCAAGTTGCCATATCAGTCCTTTCTTAAACTCTGTTCGCAGACTTATTAGTTTTTTCCATTGCCATGATGTATTTGCTTTAATTTTGTATGAAAAGAGGTTATCGTTCTTCATATATTTTTCTTTGATTACTCTGACCCAAATGTTTTGTGGTTCAGCAAGGATTTTCCATAGTAGTTTCATCTGTAGTGCTTTGTTCATGTGTTCTGCTTTTCTTAATCCTAATCCTCCATGTGTCTTAGGTTTGCATATTTTATCCCATCCTATTAAAGGTTTATGGTTATGATCCTTGTTCCAAAAAAACATCCTATTAATTCTATCAAGTTCTTCATGAATTTTCTTTGGGAGCATGAAGCTTTGCATAATGTAGTTTGATTTTGTAGCTAGATTTGATCTTATCAGAATTGTACGTCCTTCCTGGGAGAGGGCATTAGCTTTCCACTTAGTGAGTTGACCTTGTGTTGTTTCAACCGACTCTTTGAATGTTTCTTTATTCACTCTTCCATTGATAATCGAGCATCCGAGATATTTTTCGAGATTTGTCATGGATGTTATGCCAAGGGCTTGTTGTATTTGTTGCTTATGATGGTTATTAATGTTCTTCGAGGGTTGGAAGGCTGATTTGTGATAATTTAGTTTTTGCCCAGATATGGCATTGTATTCTTCTACTATTTTCTTCACCTTTGTACATGCACCTTGTGTTGCTTTAGAAAAGATGATAATGTCATCTGCAAAGGCTAAGAAGGAAATTCTTAGGCCTCCTCTGGCTACCGGGAAACCCACAGAGCAACGATCATTCTCACACTCTCTTTGTAGTTTTCTTGCAAGGATTTCGATACCAATGACAAATAGGAACGGGGAGAGTGGATCTCCTTGTATTAGACCTCTTTCCGGAACAAACGGGTCTGTGGGTCCATTATTTACTAATACTGAGAAAGATACTGTACACACACATTCTCATATCCAACCTATAAATTGATCATTAAACCCAAATTTCTCTAAAACTTTGAAAAGGAAGGTCCATTCTAGTCGATCATAAGCCTTTTCCATATCTAGCTTAATTGCTACCCATCCGTCTTTCGCCTTACTTCCTCTAAAGGAATGGAATATTTCGTGAGCAATGAGAACGTTATCTTGAATGGCTCTGTTGCTTACAAAGGCCCCTTGTAATGGGTGGATGATTTTATGAATAATCACTTTTAGTCGATCAGTTATAATTTTTGAAATGACTTTATATATCGTAGAGCATAAACTTATTGGTCTATAATGATTTGTTGATGATGGGTTATCTATTTTTGCTATGAGAGAAATGAACGTATGGTTTATTTGTTTCAAGATTTTTCCGGAATGGAAGAAGCTCTTAACTTCTTTCGTAACCGATGGACCAACTATGTCCCAATATTTCTTATAAGACTCCGTCGTCATTCCGTCCGGACCAGGCGATTTATTCGATCCAATTTGCATCAAAGCGAGCTTAACTTCTTCATTTGTAACCGGTTTAGTGAGGAAATCATTGTCTTCATCTGTTATCTCCCTTGTAATCAGTTGAAGATATTCTTGTGTTAGATTTTGGTTGACCGGTTCTTTTTCATACCTGCGTTTGAAGTCTTTTCTGATCTCATTTCTAATGTTTTCCATTCCAGCTATTTGTGTTCCATCACTGGTTTTTATTTCTTTTATATTTTTCCTGTTTCTTCTACCACTTGCTATTTTGTGGAAATACCCTGAATTGGTATCTGCTAGTTTAATATGTTTAGTTTTTGCTCGTTGTTTCCAATATGTTCTCTGAAAGGTAAGTAAAATTTCCTTTTGTTTTATTATTCTTAGCTGTTTTTGTATTATACTTGGTTGTGGTGAGATTAGTATTTCTTTTTGTAGTTCTACCAATTTGTTTTCAATTTCTTTTAGTTGTTCAAAAACATTTCCTAGAGTTCTTTTGTTCCATTGCTTTGCATTTGTTTTGAACAATTGGGTTTTCTTTATCAATTTAAACATATTCGATCCTTGAACATCTAGTCTCCATGCCTGTCTTACAACATTTCTAAAATCTCATCTATGCATCCACATTTTTTCGAATTTAAACGGTAGTCCTTTTGTAATCGTTTCGTTGCTCAAATCCACCGAAATTTTACAATGATCCGACGTTGTAAATGCATGGTTTGTGGTTTGAATCCCTGGAAACCATTGGATTATACAGTTTCTTACTAAAGTCCGGTCAAGTTTTTCATAAATATTATTTTCTTCGGTTTTGTTTTTTCTCCATGTAAAACCATTGCCATTTATGGGTATGTCTATTAGCTCGCAAGCATTTTTGAAGTTGTGTAGGCATTCAAATCTATGCGGTTCCGGGTGAACCCCTCCTTGTTTTTCGCTTGACTCTTGTATTTCGTTTAGGTCTCCTAAAATAATGATAGGCAAGTTAATATTAATTAATGCATTTGTAATGCTTTGCCAAAATTCCTCTTTTTTATCTGCATTAGGGGAGCATAGGCAAAGCAGATTGCAATTGTGTACTTTGTCATCATATTATAGTATTTTATTACTATATATCTAGGTTCTTGCATTATTATTGTTAGTTCTTCATTAACTAATTGGTAAGCCTTCCACATTACACCGAGTCCTCCCGCTTTTCCGGTAGCCGGGGACCATACAAAGTTATCAAAACCCGCTCTTCTCCACACTTGGTCACTTGGTGCTTTGTCAATTTTTGTTTCTGCTATAGCCATAATCTGAATCCTATTAATTTTACAGAAGGAATCTAATTCCGGCCAGAAAGTTTTCCGGCCTATTCCTCTACAATTCCAAAATCCTATCTTGATAATATATTATAGAGAGCAGTTTGATTTGATCTCTCCATGTTGGGTTCAAAATCCCAATGGTTCCCTTTTTTCAATTGCATAAACAAGTTCAACAACTTTCTGACTTTACTTTTACATGTCTTTGATTTATAAACAATCTGGTTACTCTTACTGTCATGTCTCTTTTTTCCCATTTCTCTTAATCTCGTTCGCTCTATAACTCTTTTGATTGTTTCAATTATATTACTATTTAGAGAGTAAATACAGAAATTAGCTCTCTGCTCAGTCAAAGCTTGTTCCTCTGTTCTTTTTTGATTCTTCTCTTGTCTGTTGGTTTTGTCTTTATCATGTCCCTGGTTTTCCTTCGTCCATTTGCACCATTTTCCTTCCATATTAGTTGCCAGAGGACTAATATTTATGCACCTGTCATGCGACACTAAAAACAAGCATAGCTGGATTAGTGCTACATGAACAAGATGCAAATTCTTTACAATTTCAAAATTATATTCAACATTCATTCTTTTCAAGACAGTATCATATACATAATCTTTACAGCAATCATATTCTTTTTTGCCCATCAAATATGTCATAATTTTGTTTTTCTTATATTTCTTTCTTTCAATTCTATCTTCAGGATTCACATTAGCTTTTGTCTGACTACACCAATTCTGGTGTAGTTTCTTAGTATTTCTATTTTTCCTTAAATAATTTTAATGCTGAACCAATCCCCTTAATCTCTTTATTTTCTGTCCTGCTCACCAGTGTTCTTATATTACATTCTTTTCATTCTTTTCAAGACGTTGTTTTGACTATTGATTGCACCAACACATGCTCCCAATAAATTGGTCAAGCCAATTCCCATTTCGTGATTAATTTGCTTCAAAAGGCTCTAGATTCAACACATCCACTTTCTAGCCTGGTGCGACCTTGCCATGACTTTCTTAGTAAAAACTGGATCATTCAGTTTCGCCATGTTTATCGTGAAGTTAATCGGGTTGTTGATCATTTAGCTTTACTAGCCTTTTCTTTTCCTATTGGTCTCCATGTTTTAAATGGTTCCATTGACTCTATTTTTAGGTATCTTGATAATGAGTACGTGTAGCTATTTCCTGGATGATTTCGAAATAACCTCTTTTCCTTTCAATAAAACTTGGCGTGTCTCGTCACCTTTTCGACCAAAAAATAAGGAAAATTCCTTTTGATAGCCCTATAATTTGAGTATTTTCTATTCGTGGCCCAAAAATTCTTGATTTCTAGTTAGTATCCATGTACATTATGCAAGTGTTGCAATTGAGAACAATAATTTTTCTACTTGGTTTAATAATGTTACGAGATAAATTTAGGACATTTGAATTTACAAAACTGGCTACAATATGGTAGTGTATATGGTATCACCATAACAAAACTCTATTTTAAAATGATTTTGACATATGAGACAAGAAATTTCATGGAATATGTCTGATTTCAAATAAGCAAAGGGAAGGTAAGTAAAGCATTTGAATTTGAGGATGCCTTGAACAAGGATGCTCCACAAAGCAGAGGGAGGAGATCAAAAATATCAAAATGGCACAAACCGCATGAATAATTTGTTAAACTTAATTTTGATGGCTCCAAACGTATAAATGAGATGGTCACGGGTTATATCTTTCGTAACCATTATGGGGAGGGAGACAATCAAAATAAACACCAAAAAGGGATAATTTTGGAATTCGATACAAGTTGAAACCCAAGGCATATATATATCACTACGAGTGGCCCAATTGATGAATCTGAAAAAAAATTATGTTCGAAGGTGATACTCCATTCGATCCAAAATAAGTGTCGTTTTAATTTTCGACACAAGATTTAAAAAAAGTATTAACTAAACTCAAAAATGTTATTTTTTTAATAAATTTTACCACTCATCACCTTTTTCAACCAATGAATAACTAACATTAATAAATAAAAACACACTCCAATAACAATTCTCATAACTCACTCATAATCAATTGCATATAAAACCTAAAATGGCACATAAATTGGATCAAATTTAAATTGCTAAAACGACACTTAATTTGAATATGAGGGAATAACATTCAGATAATAAATAGGCTTTGTAATCATAGTTGTTTACTAGAAGTATATGCCCGTGCAAATGCACGGGTTAATAATTCTATTTAATTTTTTTTTACATGTTTACGTTTTTTTTTTCAAATATTATATTCCATCAATGAAGTTTTTTAAGTTGTATATCTTTTTTACATATAAGTTATCACATACATTTACAATTGACATTCAATTATTTAGAAAACCTATAAAAATATAGGGTTTCTAAATAATTAATTTATGATTGATGTATAATCAATATATATTATAAAAGCCGACCGTTTTTGAGCCATCATGTTAATTCTGGCCCCACCTCATATTTAAAAAAATAATAATTTATATACATATTATTTCAACTTTTCTAACTGATTTTCTATCTTTTTGTATTTTTATTTTTCCTAATATTTATCTTTTGTTCAACTATATTAGACAATATTTATGATAAGATTTTTCAATATTTTCAATATTATTTTAGATACATGTAAATATTATTTCACCTTTTCTTATTGAATTTTTATTATCTATTTATGTTAAAAAAATTATCTTATGCCTATGTGCCCACCTTATATTAAAACAATTATTTGTTTATATAATTAGGATTTTTTTATTTTCTTATGCAAAACAATATCTATGTAACATATTCTTGAACAATATCAACTACAATTAATTATAGGATCTATAACTATATATAAAGTTGTATCTTTCTTAGCTACCACATTGACTTTGACCCTACTTTATATTTTAAACAGTCAAATTTTATTTGTATTACTATATCTTATTCAATTAAATTTATTTTCAATCTATTTATTCATAAAAATTTAAGAATTTGAATTTTTTTTAAAAAATAAAAATTTCATTATCTATGTTTTTTTATCCATTTATAATGTAAAAAAAATTTATATTAAACTAAAATTATTTATTAAATAAATTAAGTATTAGATTCTTATAGTCGTGCATTGCACGACGAGTATAACTAGTATTAAGTAAATATTATGTGTGGAAGGTCAAGAGTCTAAGTTAGAGTATATAAGATATGTATGATATTAAGTCTATAGGAGATAATTAAATGCTTTAAATTCAAAGCATTGAATGTAAAAAATACAAATTTACAGCTAGGTTAGAA
Organism: Fallopia convolvulus; assembly: GCA_964016875.1. Classification (NCBI taxonomy): domain Eukaryota; kingdom Viridiplantae; phylum Streptophyta; class Magnoliopsida; order Caryophyllales; family Polygonaceae; genus Fallopia; species Fallopia convolvulus. Next base: position 31,158,597 of record OZ024735.1, on the reverse strand, counting down.
GATTAGATTAGATAACAAATAGAAATGATAATGTTTTTAAGGCGATATACTTCGTTTTTTGCCTAAATTGTTCCTCATAAAAAAGTATATCTTCCCACCATTTATCGCCTTTTCACCTCCTCCAGCCTACGCACTCTCGTTTCCTCTCATCGGGCGATTTTCTCTTTGGAACGAATCGAATAGGTCCGTTCGCCTTCCTCCTCTTCTTCTTTTCCTTTTGCTAAAATCGAATTATCTTCGATATTTCGCGAGGTTTGGTTTCTTGTATGTTTTTTGTTTTTGTTTGTTTTTGCGCTGAGAAATGACGTTAATCGAGAGCTCAGAGATCTTGTTATATTGCGTCTAGGGCACAGTCGTTGCAAATTATATTGACTAGGAGCCAATTTATTTGTGGCTTTCGTATAAAGCTAAGATTGTAGCATATTTTTATCTTGATGTAGTGCAAGGGAAAAGTGATATGTTCTCGTTTGTTGGCTGCCTGTCTGCTGTTGATTAAATATTTTTCCTGCTAATTAGCTTGCTTGATCTTATATATGTTTTGTTTTGCTGATGTGTTCAATCTTTTTCCTGCTAATTAGCTGGCTGCTGGCTGCCGTCGTCCTGTCTAGAAACGTTGAACCTTGATTTTGCAAAGCAGTCCAAAACTTGAGCTTTGGGGAGTTGTGGTGGAGGGAAAAAAAGGAATTTGTCTGGAGTTTCATTTTCCCTAACAATTTTTTAATTTGATGGGCTACGTGCAAGAAGCCAGACAAAATCATGTTAAGAAGAAGGTTGAAGAAGGTAGATAAACCCTAATCCTGTTTGCGTTCTTCAATCTGCCAGCGTTTAATATCGAATTCCAATTTTGGGGAATGATCCCATTTGAAAATCTTTGGAACTAGATGCCTATAGATTTAATTTTGTATCTGTTGATTGCTACTCAAATATTTATGCTTTGCTTCTGTTGGAGGATAGACTAATAACTTTAGGGTTTTAGAAGCAGCAGCTAATTGGTAGTGTTGTTCAAACTCTGAGGCTTGGTTCATGAGGGATTTGAGTTTTTCACATTCTAATTGATTATATCATAGCATTATGGACATTTGTTGTAAAGGGCATGGATTATGTAATTGAAGGAAATTGCAGGGTTATTGAAGTGGGGCTAATGGACTTGTACTATGATAATTACTTCAATTTAGCTGTGTTGTTTGCTGGTTGGAGAGGCGTTACCAACGAAAATAGATTATTTCCAACACCTTTGTTATCACTTCATCAGAGCTGTATTTCATTTTGTGAAGGGTGCAGTGCATTATTTATGTGATTTTGGCACCAACTTTATATATTTGTCTTGTCATATAATAGTAAACGTTTCTGTTCTCATAAATGAAGTAATAGATATGAATGTGGGAAACTTGCATGCTGCATGTGAATTGAAGGGGAAAGCAAAAGGTGCTTTTTACTTCAAACTCTTCTATGAACTCCGCTCAAGGAGATATAAAGGGGAAAGCAAAAGGTGCTTTTTACTAGGAGATTCAGGCTGAACTTTCTAAAAGACAATGATTCATGTGAAATTTGCTTTATTATTGTATGATATCCATTCAAACTCTTATCCGTGTATACTAGTCTTGGCTGTTTGATATAGACCGTTTGTCCATTTCCTTGTTTTCCTGATTGTTCATACTTTTTACTCGAAATTCCAGCTCTCAGAAGCAAAATGAAAGCAAAGGCCTTAAAGGAATGTGATCAATATACATCTAAGTATGCTGAATGTGCTTATGGAAGAACACTCTCAGTTGTTTGGAAGTGCCGGCACCAAGCTAAAGAGCTCAATGACTGCCTTCATCAATTGTAAGTTCATTGAGAAACCATTTATATTTTAGTTTGAAAAAGGATGTTGCTTGGTATAAAGGAGATGAATATAAAACCCGCAGAAATGCTATCATATCTTAAAAAATTGCAGCTATATCACTAAAGTTGAATAATCATGTGTTATATAAGGGCCATGCTGATGATCGTTCATTGTTGCTTATGATACACTTAAGGTTATTCTCATCCTTCTCCAAGCACTCTTTATCATTATATTTCACTATAGTTAAGGATAAATACACTGATCAGAGATTTTCTTTCTACAGATTTATGCGAAGTAAAATTTTCATGAGTGACCAAGTAAGATAAGAAACTCAGGACTTTAAGGCTGTTTTTTTGTCAGCATATGCCAAGGAATTAGCAAAGTCTCCATAGGCTGATATTTAGCTTAGATTGATATAATGAGAAACTTAGGCTAGTTTCTGAAACCTATTCACCATTCTGAGCTTGATAATGTTGTTTTCATAATGTTAAAAATAAACCAGAGTGACTTTAAATTGTGTGTCCACAAATGCCATACAATTTAAAGCCCTTTAATCAGAGGATCCTTTAAATTAGTTATCTCGAGTGGATTACCATTCATGGCCTTTTCTGAACTGATGGATTTGTCTTTTTAAACAGGTCTGCTCTGTGAACTTATAGATGGAAATTTATTACTTTGGCTATTAATATCAGCCTTTCTGAAACAGCAACTAACAACATCCTCATTTTTCATGGAAGTATTTTGACATTTGGAACCATTGTTAGTGATTTTGGACTAATAATGGCAATTGTTCATTATTATCTTTGCAACAAGAGTAGAAGCATTACTTTGGCCTTTTTACTAAACATTCGCTACTCGAATCTTAAATCATGACTTGGCATATATGCCTTGCTTAATTATGCTGCTTTTACCAAAGTTATGCAAGTTTTATGCTTCACACATTCTTTTTCATCTTTGCAGCACAAATGATGCTGTTCTTGAGGAGATGAAGAAGAACTACATGCTACAACAGGACACATCAAAACAGTGAAACTGAAGAATTTGCTGAAATTCAAGTGGAGCTCCTTCTAAGAGACCTGAAACAATTGTGATACCCATTGATGATTTCCATGTCTCTTGGATAATGATATATCATAGACCTTTTTTCATCAGGGTTCTTGAGTGTTTACTCATCTAGTGACTGCACTTATTTGAGATAAAAGGTTTTGACTGCAGCTTCAAGCCATTCCTCAATTCAATTTGAATATCAGCTTATTATTACTTTTTGAATTAGTTTATTAAAAAAATCTTAAGAAAAGCCATTGATGCTTCATCCAACAGTTCAGGTGAGACTGCTTTCTTACCCCTTGAACATGAAAATAACAAGTTTCATAAGAACGCTGATCCAAAAACATTCAAAAGTTCGGACGAATCAAAGTTTGAATCCATAACGAGTACGCTCATGTACATGACTTCGAATATCGTACAATTCTCCAACTGTTCAAATTTCACGAATTTAAGAACGAATGTCTAATAAATACTGGAGCAAATGGGCTCCAAAGGCTACTGAAAGTAACAATCTACTAGAGAAAATGCCTGGTACCAACTTACTCCAGAAAACAAATATGAAGCCAAACTGTTCGTCCCCATTTTAAGACCAGATAATGTGAGGAGCCCCCCTTGTTATATTCAGTCAAGATAAAAGAGCGTTACAATCTTCCTGAGGTTCTTCGCTTCTTGGCATGTTTCCATCAATAATCTGCTGTCATGAAAAGCGAAACATATGACTTGCTGAACTTGCGAGACAATGTCCATGTTACACAACCTGTATGTAAACACAAATGAACTCGTTAAAGATTCAGCATTTCTTTAAAACAAGTAAAAAAGGGTCATTCGCCAAAATATAAAAAGAAACCAAATTAAAAGACCATTTGCAAATAAAATTACAACTGTGTGTCATTCTTAGTCAACGGCATGTCACCCTCGACAAAAAATTTGTGACCTTAGGCTCTAAAATTTAACTAGAAAAAACAATATTTCTGAGGGATGTCACAGGACAGACCTGCTGGCTTCAATCAAAGGAAGGGGATCATTCTGAGGTTTCTCTATGACATTCTGCACCTGCACATATTGAGAGAATCCAAGACGATGAAGTGCAATTACCAGATAGATTTTTGTCCAGAAGTTTGAGGAATGAATAAATTATAAGGGATAAAAAAAATTAATCCTGTAGTTTATGAAAATTGGATAGAAGTGGGAGATCTTACTTTAGCTAGCAATTCTTGACTTTCTGGGGGTTGCTTCTTCAAACTCTGAGGCAAAATGACAGTAAGCAGCTCTGGCTTTTCAGCTCTTAATGCACCTCTGATTACAGCTGCATTTGTCCCTGATGCTCCAGATGTATATATATGGTTTTTCTGAAGAAATAAACCCAATTCTTATAGATGTGAAAAAAAATAACTCAGATGGCATAAAGGAGAAACCTAGAAGAGTCTATGTCGAAAGGGACCATAAGGAGAAGATAAACAGTGTATTTTAATTTTTAGCTCAAATAACTTACAGTGATGACCATAGCATAGCTTAGAATCTCAATGAGCTCTTGATGCATGAATCCCATATTCCTTGTCCCAAAAAATCCTATGTTTCTTGGACCTTGTTGTTGGATAGCCAACAACTCCTGCAGAAGTTGTGGAAGATGGTGATTATGAGGATGACAAGAATTTGAAGAAAATTTGCATCAGAAAGTGTAAAAACTACATAGAGAACCAGAACAAATTACGTGTCACAAAGATACAGTACAATAAGCAATAAAATGAGCTTCGAGGAAACATTCAATCCATGTTTGGTTAGTTCAAATAAATTCTTGGCAGTCGAGGGAATAAATAAATGTCATTTACCATGTAAAAACCGAAAAAAGTAAAGCTAAGAACTCCCATGAAAGTCAATTGATTCAACTGCTAATTCCAGATGACATCGTATTTGTTAGGGTTTATGAATTATGCTAACAAGAAGGTCCCCCAAAATGATTAAACAATCCAAATGAGATAAGCTCTCAAAAATGGTGGATTTGGATTCTAGATGACATTTTATTTAGTCTTCTAGCAAGGACACAAGATCTGTGAGTTTTAATGTTTAACAAGCATCAGCAAACATCTAGGAACACAATAAGCAAGATGGTGTTTCTAGAAGCTGAAGGTCTTAGTCTAAATAGAAATGACACTGCCTGTATGTATGATGACACAAAAGCAGCTGAGTTGTCTCAGGATTGGAATCAATTGGAAACAAGAAGCTTTACTATATTTACCTGGAAAAAAAAAGACAACAAACCTTTTTCTTAAACTACTTTAAACCACTACAAACAGGTGACTTCTTCTTAAACTACTTAAGAGTCTTAGAGAAGATAGATTTTGGGATTTCAACATAAGGAGAGGAATGACAGTGTATCATCGAAAAGAAAGAAGAGAGGTGTAGGGTTCTGAAGAAACTTGAGAGGTGCTTATTGATTGCACTATGATATCTTGATATGTGCCCAAGTCTAAAGAGGGGAGGTAGCCAATAATCCATTTGCAGGATAAAATAACCTGCTTGATCTACTTAAAAACTGATACCTTAGTGAAATATATGCAATTTTGTACCCATTGACCATCTTCCTTTTACAATTCCAATAATAAATCCAATTTTGTAAATTTGTAAGTATGTAATTTTATACCCAATCTTAGATTTGATACTGAAATATCAGCACCTGAAAGGAAATAGAGTATCACATGCTCATTAAGGGGAGGAACTTTTACCTGTATGTAGTCAACATCTGGGGCGGGTTTATACTCGGATACAGTCACTGACCCTGAACCTTCCACAATAGACTGAGCTTGGGTTGGAATTCGGAAGCCAGCCTCTTCATCAGATCCAAACATGCAAAGCAACTGGTCGTCTTCATCCCTTTTATTTGTGTTCTCACAATCGTTGTTATTTCCGCTAATACACTATACCAGCAAATAAAAAAACAGTCCCTGGCAGTAAATCATTAGTGAAAACCAAGTGCATTTAATGCCAGGTGAGCAATGTAAAAAAGCCCACATCATGATCTTCAACCATGCTCACAAGGTATAGAGATTAGTGAACAGCATATGTTAAATCAGCAACAAGCAACATACGTGATGAGCAACTTCTACGAAACAACGATTATTGACTTGCTTGTCGTGTACTCCCTCTGCATCCTAAGACATATCTTTATAGCCATTTTATTTTTTTATCTAAATAATTGTTCTTTTTAGACTATCTACCATCTACTTTCCAGATTTTCCCATGTGATTATAAGTATTATTATTGAAGATGTAATTGTGAGTAGTAGTTTTTAAGAAAGTAAAAAGGTTGAGTAATAAGTGAGGGTATGTTTGCATTTTTGACAGCCTTCTTGAGAAGTGTGCACAAACCTAAAAAGGAAAGTATTGAGAAATGGAGGTCGTATAAGTTCACATGGTACAATAAAACTATCATGTTCTTTATAAGAAGGTGAAGAAAACAGAACATGACATTTTCACATTTATCAGTCCTAGTGAATGTGAGGATTGAGGCAATAATACTCCTAGAATCGGTGCAAGGGCCAGGGAGAAAAATCCCATCTACTAAAGCGTAGCCGCCATCTCATCTCGGTAGCTAAACTTTCTGCTCATACAATCAGACAACACACTGTCAACACCTTGCTGGTAGAAATTATATCACATCTACACCTGCAAGATTCTAGAGTGGCAAGCATATGATCCTCCTATAGATTGTAATATTGCATTATAAAGAGAGATTTACAGCTCTTATGTTATTATTACTATGACATAATCATCTAAATATCTTTCCCATATCAGAGTTTGAATATGGCAAGTGTTCTCAAGAGTGGAAGAGCTTTCCCATATCAGAGTTTGAATATGGCAAGTATTCTCAAGAGTGGAAGAGCCTTTTAATGCAAAACTGACTACATAACATATTCAAAAGCACACCCAAAGCATCACAGTATACCGCGATAAGTGCAAACAAACAATATGTTTATCATTCTAGGCATTTTGGGTTTGAACACAGATTCTATGTGATTCTGATGCTATATTTTCTTATGCTCGTTTGCTTTGAAAAAAGTGTCATATGGGAGGATAGTCTGAATAAGAAGGCAAAAGTGTAGGCTAATGTTCTTAAATAGGTAATTTGTGTAAATATAAGCCAACCCATAATCGAAAGCCAGCATTGAAGTTGGCGAAACCAAATTTATGAACAAATCCAATGGAAAATTGACTATTCTCTTCAGTCCAAACTAACTTATAGCACTAGTATCCAGTAACTCATGAACTTCACAATCAGGTCCTAATGGAAAGCACAAAACTTATGTCTAGAACTGCTCTTTTAAGCCAAAGACTCTAGACCCTATAGTATCAACTTCTGTATCAGCTGATACTTGAAAGAGTAGTTCAGTCAAGCAAAAGTTGCCTCCAATGCAAGTTTTCACCCCATTGAATTACAGCCATTGCTTTCACATATCAAACATACCGCTACCAAGACACAATCCACAAAGACATAACACAATTCAAGTGACAGCCAAAAGTTGGGAAACAACAACACCATTTTTATTCGGCCAAAACCTTCAAGGTCACAAACCCAGATGCGATTTTCATTGACAATTCCAAAACCATGAACACAAAACAACATCTACACCAATTTAAAATAGAGAAAAGGAAAAGACTGTACCCTAGGTCTGAAGACGGAGCCTTTCTGCAACACCATCCATCTTCGTTGGGAAGAAACACCAGAAGCAGAACATGAAGGAGAAGGAGAGTGAAAACTCAATTCAAGCATTGAAGGCGATAAAGCTGCCGGAGATTGAAAGGTGGATATGGAGGAGAGAGGCATCAACAGCCTCAAAGATGTGAATGACATCTTTAAATTGTTCAAAGCAGAAGCCCCTCACAAATTTGGATGCACAATCCTTCTGAATTCTGATTTTTTGCGTTTCCACAGACCAAAATGCTGCGATTTTTTATCAGAGCACACGGGAAGCAAGGAAGAAAGATATAAAGGGGACAAAAAAAATGAAAAGCTAGGAAAAAAGGGGTTTCCTTTTCGTCGTCTTTTTCGTCAGAAAATTGGTTACATATTGGAGAATTAAATTATTCGTTGAGATCAAAAATTGATTTTCTTTTTATCTGGTGTGTTTTGCTCAGACCGAAAGTTAAATTGAATGGCCAAACGAGGAAGAGAGGGAATTATCAAAGAATCACATTACGAATCGATGTTATTTATTTAATCACACAAAAACGAATTTCAAGTTATGTGAGAATTCAAAAAAGACGAGATTAATATATTGAAGGTCAAATCTCACTCAAGCAGGTCCTCTAAGAAGTATGTATGATCCACCTTATTTTTTTTTTAGTTTAATATATTGAAAGTTAAAATCTTTTTTAGTTCATCTAAATATGTAATGGTCCACGTCAAATTTGATAGACCCACTGTATAGTTTATACTAGTTGATGTACCCATGTCTTACACGGATCTATAATAATAAAATATATTTTAAATACATATATAAATTTATATATGATTTAATATTATAAATTGAATATTAAAAATTATTTTAAAAAAAATTCAAATGTAATAATTATGTTCCCAATATTTTCAAAAACAGTGCTATTATGTTCTTAATATTCAAAAGATATTTTTATAATGAAGATTATGTTTCTATCACTTGCCAAATTTTACGATTTTTAATATTATTAATATTATTAAAATTTTAAAAATATTTTATAATCAATATTATGTTTTTCATCGATTGCCAAATTTTATGATCTCTAAAAATAATTGTATATTAGTAATATTATTATATTAAAATAATATTTCATAATAAGAGTATGTTTCTTGCTAAATATTAAGATATCTAAATATAATTGTATATTACTATATTAGTAATAATAGTAACATTATTATAATTAACAAAATTATTCCATAATGGATTACACTCTAAACACAACTTGCCAAAATTTAAGATCTCTAAATATAATTATATATTAGTAATATAAAAAATATTATTATAATATAAACATTGTAAATAATTAAATAAATGAAGGGTAAGGAGATAAATGGAAACATTAAAATACATATGTGGCATAGTTAAGACGATGACACATAAGATAGGAGGATTCGACTTTAGTTATATTAAATTGATGATAATGGCATTACAATTTTTGTAAATATTATTATTTATCGATATCAATTAATAATTTATAATAAATATCAAAGATCGTGTACCGATAATATTGGTTTTGAAATAAATTATATGTTAATAACATATATGGTCATAAAGATAAAATAGTATATATTATTCTAAAACATCAAAGATCACATAGTAATACATTGTGTAGAACTATTATATATTTGTAAAAATATACTTGACAAAATTTAAAATAAATAGTCAAAGATCACGTATTAAGAATATAAAAAAATAAAAAAATATATGATATTAAAATATATGGTCATAAAGATGAAATAATAAATATTATTTTAAAATATCAAAGATTACATACATTGTTTTTATATATTATATATATTTAAGGATATGCTTTGCAAATTTATGACACATTATCTCACCTACTAATAATATTAAAAAACTTAAAATACTATATGATATTAAAATATATGGCTTGAATATATACATTATCAAATATCACATACTAATAATATTGAAAAAAGATTAAAAAAGTTATATGATAATAAAATATATGGCCATAAAGATGAAATAGTAAATTTTATTTTAATAAATATAAAAAATAATGTACTAATACATTGTATAAAGTTATTATATATTTTAAAGTATATGCTTTGAAAAAATATATGGCCATAAAATATAGTACATATTATTTTAAGATATCAAAGATAATGTACATATTTACATTGTGTACAATTATTATATATTCTTATGGATACACTTGCCAAATTTTAACATATTTTGTGTACAATTATAAGATTAAAGTATTTCTAAAAATAATTATATATTTAGACATATAGTATGTACAATTATTAGTAGTATTATTATAATATATATTTAAGGATTGTAAATACTAAAAAGAATGAAGGGTAAAGAGGTAATTGAAAAAATTAAAACGCCTATGTGGCATAGTTAAGACGACGACACGTAGGATAGAGAGATTCGAGTTTAGTAATAGTATATAGATCATATATACTTGTTCTACTTTCTAATCTATGTATCTAAAGTTTCAAGCATAACCATTTTTCTTTTTTGAAAAAAGGTTCCATGTTTGAAGTTCACAACCACTCCATGTACAAATTAACAATGAGTCATAATCAAGAGTGGTTGGTCAATTGAATGATTTGCCAAAATTGCAACTCGGAAAAGAGGTCGTGCACATATAAGCACTAATCAAGCTACATTTACTTGTAAATTGATGAGTGCTATTTGCTATACTGTCCTATAGAAGGTACATATGTACTTATATATATACACACACATACACATTTTTGATAATTTGAAGGCACCATTTTTGGCACTATATACAGTCTAGAATTCATTACACAAGGGTTTACCACAGAGGCGGTAAATAGGCAATTTAGGGTGTGTTTGAATTACTCAGGTTAACTTAAGATTTGACTTAAAGAGTACGCCGTTTACCATTGTGTTACAATTAACTACTACTTTATGATGCTTGATCAGAGCCAGCCCAACATTGATGGTGTCTGGACTCTGGATTACTTAAATCGGCGTAAAAGATGGAAACCTTTCTCACGCCAAGCAGATTGAAGAGTATTTGAAATCTTTGGTGCTACTACCAGGAAGAACTTGACCCTCCAATGACAATGTGTCCCCTTTTTTTTTTGTTCCGGTGATAGAATCCAACGTCAAGTCATAAATAGCAACACACAAACAAAGAAGAATCTTTGTAGATCTCATTAAAAAAAAAATGAGAAAACAGAAAGCACTCTAGCATCTCCACCGTTCCTTACAGTTTCCACATATTCGAAAGAAAGACCAGTCTAAATTCCATTTTGGCATGCATTCAAATAGTAGGGCTAAAAAGAGTGAAAAACCACATTAAGAAGTCCAACAATTTGGTTAACATATCCTTTCAATCTCCCAATCATATTAGCTCATCTCATCATCTTCATTAAGCTCATCCATGTGGTCCAAAAGGTAGTTTGCTGCCAGCTCCTCGTTCTTGTTGCACGCAAAGTAAACCTGGAGCACCGTCTCACGTCTAAAACCCATCGCCTCGAGCTGCACAAATTTACGTCACAGAAGAAACAACAATTCGCCAAGTTAAATTACTAATCATGTTAAGTTTATATGTTCATGAGAACTTTGGTGAATCCCACCTTGAAGAGAAGATAATATAATACTCATTTTACTTCTTTTTCTTAACCAGAATGCCATGTTTCTACTAAAAGCATCATGAAATGCACTAGGTTTATTGTTCTTATACCATTGCTCCCTATATCAATCTTTCTGATATTGCTACCATATATTATGATATAAAATACTGTCTTCTAACTTAAACAAGGAAAATAAGAAAACTCATCTATGAGAATATATACACACTTACACGCTCAATGGCTTCACGTTCCTCAGGAGTAACTGAGACAGCCTGTGGCATGGATGAGGCGAGCTGTGACAGTAGATTCCTAGCAAAAACAAGGAGTAGACAAATTAAGAAAAAAAAAAAACTGTCAAAAGATAAGCAACAATATCGAGAAGGAACAGCAAAAATTACCCTTCTCCATCACCGCCAGCAGCAGCACCAGGTTCATTGATCAGGCGAAGAAAGTCTGCCTGATGCTCCTGAATAAGCCGCATCAGTTGTGGGTTTTGCTTTCCCAGTTCCTGAAGCATTGGCTGCCCAAATTCGAAAAAAAAAAAACAATGAATCAATGAACTTTGAAAGCAGTAAACAAGGTGAAAACAAGTCAAACAACAACACCATACCTGCAAGATCTGTGGGTTTGATTGCACCATAGTTCGCAGGGCTTGAAACTAAAACAAACAATTTAACCGTCAGCACATAAACATTATTGCACAAAAACTAATACAACTGTTTTACATACTTGTGGACTGTTGCGAAGGAAATCCAACGAGCCAGCAGCAGCAGCATTTGAGCCCATATTGGGAAGTCCCTGCATGGGAGGAGGAATTAAGCCTTTGAATTTCCTTTTCATTGACACCTTTCCACCAGCACAAGAAGCGAGCAAGGGATTCATATCATACCTGTGGGAAAAGATCCAGTGGGCTTGCATTAGGCCCAGCAACAGAAGGTGCTACAGGTTGAGGAGCCTGGACAGGAGGATTTGCAGCCTGTCCAACAGCTGGAGGTCGAGCTACTGGAGGAACTTCGGCTTGTTCAGGAATGCCCTACAAAATTTGTTACAACTATATATTAAATTGGCATTCAGCTTACTCTATGGAGGGCAGTGAAACAAAAGGCAATGGTTCAAACTGAAGGTATCAGTAAAAGGAACAAAATAGAGGGAAAATACTCCTATTGGTCAATGCTTAAACAATCAAAATGTCAACAGCATATAATGCTTCCCTATCGACTACCATAGAGAACTAATGTTTTTTGAAAGGCCATAGAAAACTGATTAAAAACACAGATTTACAAAAGGCTAAACAATAAGCTCTCTGAACTATAATGTTACATGAAGCACATAAACAAATCTTATAGTGCACAGTGCACACATAATTAAGAATTTCTCAAAGGGTCAGAGACTCAGAGAAGAGAGTACAGCATCACATCAGCCACATGACAATGGAAAACAAGATGTACATTGGATATCTAAATAAAAGAATGGAAAAACAAAAGGTTAAACCACATTGAGAAAGATGAGAGACATACAGTATATAGATAGTCAACGGCCCTCTCAGGGTTGTTGAATGCAGCACGTAGTGCCCGGACAACTGTATCTCTATCCCAACTTCCTCCACCCATATCAAGAATCTGTTGTATCATGGGTTCCAAATTAGTACCTGCAACTAGATTAGATGCAGCTTGACCATATGCATCTACTTCTCCACTGTTATCACTGCAAATACATTAAAAAAAGAAGAAGACAGTTGGGAAAGGGAAAATATAAGAAACCATCTGCCAGGCTAACAATTTAAACAGCATATTTAGATTATGAGGATAAGCAGATAGTTTTGATGCCCAAGCACAATATTCGGATTCAAAGGTGAATCAAAAGAAGACTCACGAAGCTGGAGCTGTAGCAGGAGTAGGTTGAGGAGCAGATGGCGCCCTGCATAACACATACACAGGTCCAACATAATAATACTTAGATATAAAGAAAGAAGGGGGGGGGGGGTGGGGGGGGTGACATGCCAGCAACTCACAACCAACAAAAAGATGTGGAAAATTCAATAAAGATTTGAACTCACACTTCCACGGCTGCAGCAGGAGCTGGAGGCGCTGTTGTCTCCTGTGTGGAAGTAAGAGTTGCTGAACTTGCAGCCTAACATGTTGAAATAAGAAGCTTAATACAAAATTAATTAACACCATACAGAATATCAAACTACTAATCGTGCAACTTGATTTACCTGACCCACGGGTGCAACTGAGGTAGTTGAAGCTCCAGCTGGAGAGGGTTTGTTCTGTAATAAATTCAGGCCAATATAAGAGGATTAAACATAGCATAAATAATAATTTTGAAACAATCTAAGAAAAAACTATTTTAGCCCTTAATGACTCATTGAAGTACATAGTATTAATTCACTCAATCATTTCTAAGCATTTACAGTGCAAAATTTGAAAATTACAAAATTCCTCCAGATATACAAGAGTACCTTGCTCAACATAATTACAATGAAACTATTCTCGGCAACTTTATTTTCTTCCAGCGTTGTGGTATCCTTCAACACCTTCCCCTGATGGATGAGCATCTGCTGGGAAACAGGGTAGACAGCTACACCTTGTGCACTCTCAATAGTTCTCTTAACATCTGCAACCTAAAAACAAAAAATAGGGGGAAAAAATTGAGTTTAGCAGCAACCAAAATGATAAGGATACTAAACAAGTAGAAACTGGGAACACTTCAAAACAGAAGGCAGAGGCAGTTTCAGGCACAAAAGGCAGAGGCACCAAGTTCAGCAGGTGGCTGGTAAGAGGTTAAGCAGTAATTTGAATTAGATTTTGGAGGCATGGGTTTGGAACGCAATTCCTAACATAAGTTGTTTGGCTATGTTTAGGATTGAAATTAGGGTTTTGGTAGAGTAATCCCTCCTGACTACATCCCACCATAATAGCCACAACATACACTGTTAATCATCTTCGCTCCCAGAATATCTGATTTTGGTCTCCAAATTGTTTCAATCACACCAAAATAAAGGCAAGGGCAAAGTGAACAGGGGTGTCCATTAATGAAGGAAACCGGTATGAAAGGTAAGAGTATGATAATATTAAGAGCCCAACAAACATCAACAATCACAGAGCAGAGAGATAGATAGGATTGGGATTTAAGTTGCCTCAGGAGTGACAAAAGACTGCCTTTTAAGAAAATAAAAGATTGCAACTTTTAAGAAAATTAAAGATTGCAAATTAAGAGCTCATATCAGCAATTTGCGCTCTTATGCTCTTTGACTGTCTACATTACGTTGAGAAACGCTAGCTATCTCCTCATTAAGGAGAGATAATCAGTTGAGCAGGTTCGCCAGACAAATACTCTCTTTACAGCTAATTGGCTATATATCCTAGTTGCAATGCGAACATCAAAGATAGAGAATTATCAATTCTCTTCAAACAAATCTCATTGCTTGCATTCCCTTCTCACCAAATCATCTTAGTAGCTCTTTACATCATAGTCGAGCTCATCAGAATTTCGCAGCAAAACACGAGAACAGCAAGAATTTGGAGAGAAAATAGTTCAGCCCACATGGCCTCTACATCCCAGCAAAAACACGGAGATCTTAACCCACTGTAAACACTTTAGAGACAAAGTTAAACTCGATCAACCTTGGGCAAATTCGAATTCAATTGAAACAAAAAAGAAAATCCCGACACTTCACATAGCATCTGATCTACGAGAGCAAAGTCACTGAAATCGGGTTCGAAACCTAAATTTACGCAGTATAACCCTAATTCTCCAACACACGTCAACAATCGGCGCCGACTAAACACACAAAGTTCTAATTCTTATGATCGATTACGAATCCAACAACTACAAATCAAGTTGAAATGCAAAAACTTTTAGTTATTGAGAACTGAGAGAGTGGGGAAAGGGGGCAGAGAGTTACGGTGTCTTCGGGCTTCACTTCGATCTCGAAGTTGGTTCCCTTGAGAGTCTTGACGAAAACTTTCATCTTTGTGAAAACCTAGAAGGTACTTGTCCGGAGGTGCTGTTGTTACTTCTCCGGCGATGGGCGGCGGAGGAGTCGCAAAGCCTGTAGTTGAAAGGAGAGAGAAAAACACAAATAAATTGAAACAAAAAATATCAAGACAGTTTCTTCAGCCTGGCTGTGTACTCGATTTGATATGATATAGAGAGACGCCGTGAAGAAGATAAAATTTCTAAAGAACCTTTCTTAAGAAAAAAGTTATCTATATTAATTTATCAAAAAAATTAGAGTAAATTTTATTTTTATAATTAGAAAAAAACGAAAATAACAAAAAAAAGGCCGACCCCTAACATTATTAAAAAGAACAAAAATAAGCCTTCGGACATTTGGTTCAACAGTTTGGCCTCTGGGATTACCCCGAGGTCACTGTTTCGAACCCCACAGGCGGCGGTTTGTCCTTTCTAGGCAAACAACCCAAGTAGTACTTGTGGCGATCCTAATCCTTATCATATAAAAAAAGAACAAAAATAACACTCTTAGCACACATGTACATTAGCAAAAAAAAAAAAAAAAAAAAAAAAAAAAACAATACACACATGTAAGCCTAAACTAAAGGAAAATAACAAAGATAATAAGAAAGTCTGTAAATATGACGAAATTGGCAAACCCAATCTCTACTAATAAAGTCTCGGCACCGACGCATAGACTGAAAATGGGGTGACTACGCTCCATAAGCCTTCCTAGAAGAAGAATCTCCAGTAGGTACAATACAAATACCAATATTATGAACAAAGCCCACCTGACACCTACCATCACTACCTTGAATAACGCTCGCTACAAAAGCAAGCCCTCCATCACGCACAGAACCATCGGTATTAAGCTTAACCCACCCTTCGCTTGGACGACTCCACATGACATGATGCTCATCCGCTTGTCGTCTGATGTTCGTGTTTTTAGTATAGTTTTTAGTAGGTTTTCTTTATTTACTAGGTCTAGTTTTGATAAGTTTAGGTTTAGTTTTGTATGTTTTTGGATAGTTTTGCATATTTTCATAGAAAGTATGGAAGCTACTCTATTTTGTGTATTTTGTAGGTTTTAGCAAGGAAAAGTGCTATATGGAGCTGAATTTGGAGCGCTATAGTGAAAGACAGAGGAATACAAGTTTGAAGAAGTCAGAGTCAAGGTTTTACGAGTTGAAGTGTAGAAGAAACCAAGTCCAGGCTCGTTAACGAGGCCACGTGATAAGAAATTTCGAGGGTTGACTTTGTAACTCACCGATCCTGTGCGGGAAATTATTTCCGTGTCGGTAGAGTATCTTTTTGTGATTTTTTAGGGTTATTATATTATGTATTTTAGGTCTCGTTATCTTCTTAGATTTTGTTTCTATCTTTTAGGTTTTTATTTCTATCTTTTAGGAAAGTTTTTATCTTCTAGCCTTATTAGTTTTTAGCCTTTTTAGTATAAATAGCCCTCTTATTTAGCTAAAGAAGGGGGAGATAGATAGAGAAGTCGAGCATAGAGAGAAGAGGAAGAGCCGAGAGAGCGAGGAGAGGATCGGAGACGAGTCAGGGGGGTCGGTGGACGAGAGTTACCGAGTTCGTTGATCGAGTATTTCGGTTCGGTATTTGTTTGTTTTCAGATTTTCTGTGTAAAACGATATTTGTTATTTAATTTAAGTAGTAATTTATTTTCAATGATTTCTCTTATTGAGTTTATTTGTTTCGTAGTTATGATTAGTGAGTAGTCTTCTTTTCTAGGATCGGGGTTAAGCCCGGCATAGTTGAGCATGTTTAACGAGTAAGATTATGTGCTGAATGCCTTTTATCTATTATTGAGATTGTTTGTTGTGTTTATACCGAGATGAAAGTTGAGGTAATTTGAGTTTTTAACTGGATTGAAAGAGAAAGTTAGTAACTTGAAGGTTGATATTGTTTGAATACGAAAGTTTCAAGCTTTAGATCCAAAACAAACAATTAAGTGAGTTAAGTTGCGAAAGTAGGTTAATTTGCTTGATAGTCAACGAAAGTTGATAATTCTATCTATTTAAAGGCATGATCTATTCTTCTTACGAGTTTATATGGTTGGCTATGTTGCGGTGTCCCTAGTCCTAGATCTTTGTTTTTATTTGAATTACTTTTAAGTGAATTTCGCTACCGAGTTTGTTTAGGTCGTTAGTTGAGTCTTTTTATGTACAGTGGTTCGTTAACGACCTTGACAACGTCGTTAACGAGGCTGCTTGTGTGTGTTTTTTTTCTTGATTTTGTTTGCTTTTTAGTAGTCGATAAACGAACAACCTTGCTTCCTGTGGAACGATCCTGACTTCGCTATACTCAGCGGGGTCTTGACTTATAAATTTATTTGTTGTCAAGAAATACCCTCTCAACAAATTGGCGCCGTTGCCGGGGAAGCAACGTGTTTGTTAGTTTATCTGTGGGTTCGGGAATAGCCCGACCCCGTTTTGTTTTTAATTTTTGTTTTCTTTGTTTGTTTTCTCAGCATATGCCGGTAGGACGACGAAGGCTCGAGTTTGACAACACTGGTTATTACTCAGAACCCGAACGTTCCCTGCACCGTAGACTCCAAGAAAACCAAGCCATGGCCACACCAGAAGAGATGGCTCTTCAAATGGAAGACCTACGAAATCAGATGGAGGCGTTGAAGACTGAGAAGGAAGGCGCTGCTGCTGAAGCTGAGCGTCAACGAGCTGCTAATGCTCGTCTACAAGAGGAACTTGATGCCTATCCAAGGAATGCCAAACAGTACATGCATCCAGAACTGAGGGTGCCAGAGTCCCCGATTGTGCTTCCAGCGATAGAGAAACCCTTTGAGATCAAGTCTCAATTCATATCCTTGATTAAACGGGCTCAGTTTGAGGGGAAACCTACTGAGTGCCCTATGGAGCATATTAGAAACTTTATTGATTTATGTGACACCATAGCTGCTGAAGGTGTCTCACTTGAATATGTTCTGTTAAAAGCTTTTAGGTGGTCCCTTACTGGAAAGGCCCTGAGCTGGTTGGAGAGCCTACCTTCTAAGTCTATCAGGACTTGGAAAGCTTTGTACGATCAATTTATGACAAAGTTCTTCCCTCCTGCTAAGACGACGGAGTTGAGGAAACGCATCACCTCCTATCACTAGCTGCCTAATGAAACATTCGTTGAAACATGGGAAAGATTTAAAGAGATGCTTAGACAATGCCCCACTCATGGGCAACCTTTATATGTTTTGCAAGAAATCTTTTTCCAGGGTATCAACGCGGAGACCAAGAACCGCATCAACACGCATACAACGTGCGGTTTTATAGAGATGAATCCGACGAAGGCATGGGAACTGTTGGATAAGCTTTCCAATTACGATGCCATGTATGGAACCCAGCAGACCCCACAATCTTAGAAACGTCTCTACGTACCTAACCGAGACGAAGTTGACCCGGATGTTAAAAATCAATTCTTGCAAGATGAGGTCAACCGTCTGAAGAAGCAGGTAAGTTTTCTGAAATCCTCTCAATCATGTCAAGAATGTGGTTCTTCTGCACATAGTACTTCTGCTTGCACTAACATAGAGCAGGTTATTGCCGCTGAGACAATAGCTGAGATGAATTATATGAGAGGACCATACAGGAACCAGCCTAGCTATAATGACAGGTCAAACAACTATCAGACATGGGGCAATCAGAATACCAATCAAAACTATGCAATGCCTCCGCCAGATAGACGACCTGCACCTTATCGACCTCCAGGCCATCAGGAGCCACCATCATGGGTCCAAGGATTACAGGAAGGCATTAACGGCGTGACCAACAAAGTTAACGAAGTGACCAACAAGGTTAACGAAGTACAAGCCAACCTGAACCAACAAAATAAAAGATGGGGAGAGTTCGATATATGGAAGAAGAGTGTTGACTCCCAACTAGGGAACCTCGCTGCCCAGATTCCGAGACCACAAGGGCAACTCCCGGGCCGCCCCGAGGAGAACCCTAGGGGACAAATAGCAGCGGTGCACCTTAGGAGCGGGAAGACATTACCGGAGCGAGTCCAAACTGAGGACAAGAAGGAAGAGGACGTCACCAAACAGCTCGTTAATGAGCCAGCGAGAGCAAATAGCGAGCCCCTATACCAAGGTGACGAGGCTTCAAGGGTTCTTGACGACCCAACCCCAGGTAAGTTTTCTAGACCGAGCCTTCCTCTCAACTCCAGGGTAGTTAACGACCCTATCAGGGTCGGTAACGACCCACCGAGCATACCTGACGACCCCAGTGTCGACTCGGTACTCCCACCTCTCGAGCCCAACTTGGTTCCGAGGATGGTGAAATCTCTTCCATTTCCAACTAAGAAATCTATGGACTCTACTGAGAGTAAGTTCAAGCGTTTCGTAAAGATTCTTCAGGGCATTAATATTTCCATCCCATTCGCTGAGGCCCTAAGCGAAATGCCGGCTTACATAAAGTTTTTGAAGGATATTCTTAGCAGGAAAAGATCCATTATAGAGCTGCAGGATGAAGTCAGATCAATAGCTCTACCGGAAAAGCTAGGAGACCCAGGGAGATTTGCAATAACAATCGGCATAGGCAACCACAGGTTCAAAGCTTTATGTGATCTGGGCGCCAGTGCTAGTTTAGTTCCTCTCTCAATATGGTCTAAAGCTAATATGGGACCACTAGAGCCGGTAGATATGAACCTGTACATGGCAGACGGATCATGCGTCAAGGCCACAGGAGTCGTGGACGACTATCCTATCCAAGTTGGGAAATTCTTTATACCAAATGATTTCATCGTCCTCGATATGCCTGAAGACCCTCATGTCCCCATAATTCTGGGCAGACCATTTTTAGCCACAACAGGTGCAAGAGTGGATGTGCGAAAAGGACTCCTCACTTTTGATATTGGAGAGGAACAGGTAGAATTCAACTTGGATCAAAATGCCAACGACCCAATCACAGTCGCACAAATCGAGTTGACTCAACCAGAATTCGATTCATCCACACCTACCGAGCCTCATCGGCCAATTACCGAGTCCGACATGCACGAATACAACCAAGGTAAGCACTCTACCTATGAATCTGCTAAAGACGGTCATTCCTTATCTTTTATTCCTACACCATGCCCCATCATATGCACTACAGAGGAATCCAAACCACCTTGGTTTTCGGATTTCACTAATCATAATGTAGGAATATCGGGCATGCTGATAGAGGAAAAGGGGCCTAATTTAGCGACTCAGGCACACAGAAACTGCACAGCTAATTGTGGGGTACCTCAAGACTCCAACATAGCCACACAAGAACCACCTTGAGTCAAAGGAAGCACGTTGGGCTGACGACGTTAAAAATAGCGCTTACGGGAGGCAACCCGCTTTTTAGTATAGAATTAGATTTTTCTCTTTTTTTTAGACTATTTTTCTTAGCTTTCTTTTGAGTTCTTTTTAGTAGTTTTTAGGATAGAAATTAGGATTTAATTTTGAGCTAACAAGATGCAGGAGAAGGGATCGAAAAATCACTCCAAGAGGCTACGGTGGCTCGTTAACGACCCACCCAGGGTCGTTAATGACCCGGTTCGGAAGACCCGATTCGGCAAAACGGGCAGGTAAGTTTTTTTTAACCTAATCTATCTTTTTCACTACCCTAGCCGCCACCCCTCTACCCCTTCCTATCCCTTCCCTCTCCTATATAACCCTTCTACCCCTCCCAAATCTTTCACTCTCAAATCCTTTCAAATCAAACTCCTCCAAAAATCTTTGAAGACCCCTTCCACCGATCGGAATCCCACGCCACCATCACCGAGCAACCATCGTTACCGAAGCCCGGAAACCCTTCTCTCTACCGTCAAAGATCCGAGGCTTTCGATAGCCCTCACCGAGCTCGTTACTCACCCAATTCCGACCCCTTGTTCTTCAAATTTCTCGGTTCTCCGGTATGTTTTCTAAACCCTAACTTGAAATTGCATGATTTATGATTTTTAGGGAAGAAATTTCATGTCTAGGATTGAGTTCATATAGAGGATCGGTGTTCATGATTAAATATTGCCCATGGTTGTGATTTTTGCTTCGTATTTCTAGATTTAGAGAGGGATATTCATGTTAGATGTTTCATAGTGAGAAGTTAATTGTGAAAAGCATGAATTTTTCTTGTTCTAGTATCAAGCTACAAACTTTGCATGTCAAAATTTTGGGTAAAATTTAGCATGTTCGGGATGGGTAATTGAGCAAGTATGGGGTGCGTATTTCCGATTATGTGGCTAGTGAGGAGTATAGAGGATTGCATGCTTTAATTTTGGCTTGATTTTAAAGTAGAGTAAACTCGGAATTCTGCGATCTGGTTCTCGGCGGATCGTTAACGACCCACCCAGGCTCGTTAACGACCCTGCATAATCCCAAAAATCAACAACCAGTCCAGTTTCGTAAACGACCCAATTGGGTAGTTAACAAATAATTCTGAGGATATTTCGACACCAAGGATGGGGTCTCTTGCCTATCTATTTTGAGTAGATCTTATCTTGGAAAAGTTTTTTGATTATTTTGTAGATCTCATGGCAAGTTCAAGTAGACCCACTACCCGAGCTCAGAAGAAGAGAAGGAACCAGAGGTCCCCATCTCCACCTCGCATGGACAACGTGATTTTGAGTACTCAAGGCCAAGTGCATCGATACCGTGCCATTCTAGAGAAGGACCACAACACTCGTTGGTTCTCGAAGTCTAGTGCTATCAACACGGGGATCTACACGGACATCAAGGAAGCCTTCCTTATCCTTGGTGCATCCCATCTCCTGAAGAAGGAGAATTTACCGCACTTTCCGGCCCTCACATCCGAGTTCTTGGCCATTCTAGAGACGAGCTTCTCGTCGAAGACTTCGGCGGGACGAATCCGGTTTCGGCTCGGTAACGTGAGCCGTGAGTTCACCATGGCAGAGTTCAACGCTATCCTAGAGCTTCCAAATCCGTCTAGAGACTACAGTTTGAAAGATTACAGGGTGACTAGGACATGGAGCTACATCACGGGGGAAGAACAATCCTCCACATCGGCATTATCTGGGGCAAGCATCATCAACCCCATCTTCAGGATCATCCTCCGAGTCCTTGCCGCTATGTTTTGGCCAAAGAGAGAGATAAACAGGCCAACGAGGACGGAAGTTGCTTGTCTCCGCACCATCCTTTTCGAGGAGCCCGACCCCTTGAATTTGGGGTACGAATGGCTCTACTACGTCGAGAAATCAACCAAGTCCAAGGAGGTTTGGTGTGGCAATTTGGTTAGCCTTTTGGCTAAAAACCTTGGAGTTGACCTCACTCGCTACACACCGGCCCACGCTCAACTCCTCAACAAGAGCTATTGGTATAGCTCCGGTATTTTCATCCAAGCCGAAGGAGGATTCAAAGTTAATGTTCAAGACCGCTTCGTTAGGCCCACCCTCGACAAGCTAGAGTTACTCTATGTACCAAATTGGTACGAGGCGTGGACGGGGCATGTTTACCCGTTAGAGCCTAAGCCGGAGGATGAGCTATCACTACGGCCGTGTGAGACAAGATTTAAGCGAGAGGAAGAAGCAATGGAGGAAGATGAAGATGAAGATGAGGATACCGAGGTAATTGGCAACGACACTGA
This sequence comes from Fallopia convolvulus, assembly GCA_964016875.1. Lineage (NCBI taxonomy): Eukaryota > Viridiplantae > Streptophyta > Magnoliopsida > Caryophyllales > Polygonaceae > Fallopia > Fallopia convolvulus. Next base: position 31,135,893 of record OZ024735.1, on the reverse strand, counting down.
AGAAGCCGACACTGAAGGAGGAACTGAGGAGCTAAACCTCGAAGATGAAGACCTCGACACGGAAGTTTTGGGCAGCAACGTCCTCGTTGACGAGCCTACCAGGTTCGTTAACGACCATTTCTAACCTCCTCCCTACATCCCTAACGAGGCACCTAGCTTCGTTAACGAGGTACCGAGAGCTTCTGTCAACCCACCGCCAGCTCCTACCGATCCTCAGTCCTATGGCCTCATGCCATACAACCCAGTGCTGTACCAAGACCATTTCCAGCCTCACTATCCACCACCTCCTCAGCCCGAGTACACAAGATCGAGTATGCCACCACCATGGGCCGAGGATCTTTCTGCTCAGATGCAGCAACTTCACCTCCAGCAGGACCACATTCATCGGAGGATGGATAGATGGGAGACCGTCTATTCTGCTCGCATGTCGATGGAGGATGAGAGGCATCGCCAGAGAGAGGCGGATGATGTTGAGCATTGGAGGACGATGTACGACTTCATGGGTACCTTTGAGCACTACTTTCCTCCACCGAACCAGTGATTCAGCTTGCAGAAGACGTTTTCCCTTGTTTTCCACTTTTGAGACTTTGTAAGTTTTGTTTTTCTTTTTTCTGATTTTTTTTATCTTTGTTTGTTTTCTTTTCTATTTCTTTTCCTTCTTCTTATTTTTCTTACAGTGGGGACACTGTAGTTTTAAGTATGGGGTGGGAGAAAGTAGAAAACTTGTTATCTTATATGTTTATTTGTTTTAAGTAGTTTTGTTTCAAAAAAATCAAAAAATTGAAAAAAATCGAGAAAAAGTTTGAAAAAAAAGAGGAAAAAAGATTTTAGAATTGATAGATATCCCTTTCTTAGGTTCTATGATAGTAATTGTTAGCTTAATCATATAATTCCTTGCGAGCATGTCTTTAATAGTATAGCCGAAATCTTTAACTTGAAATTGTTTTTTAGAAGAAGATAGCATTTGATGAAATTGAGCACATATACTTTATAGCATAAGTGATGCAATCCAACAAAAAATATCTACCTTGTGAGTTATTTTTTGCCTTATAGGGAGAACTTTAATAATTCCCTCTTCTTTTCTTGTGTGATTTACTCTCTATATGTATATTATCTCTTGGAATTGTGATGGTTATCTATTTCTTGAGACCCGTATGGGATTTATAGTTCATTACTTGTGAAAATCATATGATGGAGAACTTATTTTTATGAGCCCTATTATTCCTTATCTACCTTTACATGATCCTTCTTTTGATAACCAATTCTAGCCTGAAGCCTTTTATTTTTTTAGCTCCACAAAATTTTCCCTAGCCGAGATAAGCTTGACCCTATCCGGGGATTAAGACTTAGATTGGAGAGGTATTTTTGTTGAGTGTAAAAAAAGGGGTGATATATATTGTTTGCTATGATTGAGGGATTATTGGGAAGGGTAGATTGGAAGTCTCTTGTTTTACTTGTAATAAGAAAGATCTCTTGGTGAAAAAAAATGCACAAAATAAAGTTGTTTGTTGGAGATGTGGAGTAAAAAAATGATGTAAGAATACACGATGAAGCTTGTTAACGACCCTGAAGTGGGCTCGTTAACGAGGCAGCGAAAAGAGAAGAAGGAAGTTTGAAGTGCATATGTGTTTATAGATAAAATCAAGGATTATTTTATTTCTTATGAGACTTTCTAAGATATGTTGGGTGAGTGAAATGAGTGTGCATAATAAGAGAAGTGAGTTTGGTATATGTTCTTTTATGAAAGTTTTGTTTATGTGAGTTTTTAGGAGTCTTTGATTCCCGGATATTATTAGCACCACATGACCAAAATATTTCCACGCCTTAATGTTAATACCAAGCCCCAATACAACCCGGCCGAATGGAAGCTTCTATGAAGTTTTTCATTGAGCCTAAGTTTCTCTTGATGATTTTTGCTTGTTTTGACAAATCTTGGGTGGAGAGTATTGGTGATATAAGTTCCAATTTCTATGAGTTTTTGCATATTGGAGTGAGTTGAGAGATTGAATTCATAAGCCTAAACACTTGAGAGTTGAGTGAAACACATTATATCCCTTGTGAGGTTGGATTGTATTTTCTTATGTCTATTTGGTGCATATATGTGTAATGACGTTAAGTATCTTTTGCTATATTTTTCTCATGTGTAGATGTTGCTTTTTGGAGGATGGTTATATCTTGATGAGTATGTTTGTTTGGTTTTGGTTAGTGTTTAATGATTGCTTGAGGACAAGCAAGTTTAAGTATGGGGTATTTTGATGTTCGTGTTTTTAGTATAGTTTTTAGTAGGTTTTCTTTATTTACTTGGTCTAGTTTTGATAAGTTTAGGTTTAGTTTGGTATGTTTTTGGATAGTTTTGCATATTTTCATAGAAAGTATGGAAGCTACTCTATTTTGTATATTTTGTAGGTTTTAGCAAGGAAAAGTGCTATATGGAGCTGAATTTGGAGCGCTATAGTGAAAGACAGAGGAATACAAGTTTGAAGAAGTCAGAGTCAAGGTTTTACAAGTTGAAGTGTAGAAGAAACCAAGTCCAGGATCGTTAACGAGGCCACGTGATAAGAAATTTCGAGGGTTGACTTTGTAACTCACCGATCCTGTGCGGGAAATTATTTCCGTGTCGGTAGAGTATCTTTTTGTGATTTTTTAGGGTTATTATATTATGTATTTTAGGTCTCGTTATCTTCTTAGATTTTGTTTCTATCTTTTAGGTTTTTATTTCTATCTTTTAGGAAAGTTTTTATCTTCTAGCCTTATTAGTTTTTAGCCTTTTTAGTATAAATAGCCCTCTTATTTAGCTAAAGAAGGGGGAGATAGATAGAGAAGTCGAGCATAGAGAGAAGAGGAAGAGCCGAGAGAGCGAGGAGAGGATCGGAGACGAGTCAGGGGGGTCGGTGGACGAGAGTTACCGAGTTCGTTGATCAAGTATTTCGGTTCGGTATTTGTTTGTTTTCAGATTTTTTGTGTAAAACGATATTTGTTATTTAATTTAAGTAGTAATTTATTTTCAATGATTTCTTTTATTGAGTTTATTTGTTTCGTAGTTATGATTAGTGAGTAGTCTTCTTTTCTAGGATCGGGGTTAAGCCCGGCATAGTTGAGCATGTTTAACGAGTAAGATTATGTGTTGAATACCTTTTATCTATTATTGAGATTGTTTGTTGTGTTTATATCGAGATGAAAGTTGAGGTAATTTGAGTTTTTAACTGGATTGAAAGAGAAAGTTAGTAACTTGAAGGTTGATATTGTTTGAATACGAAAGTTTCAAGCTTTAGATCCAAACCAAACAATTAAGTGAGTTAAGTTGCGAAATTAGGTTAATTTGCTTGATAGTCAACGAAAGTTGATAATTCTATCTATTTAAAGGCATGATCTATTCTTCTTACGAGTTTATATGGTTGGCTATGTTGCGATGTCCCTAGTCCTAGATCTTTGTTTTTATTTGAATTACTTTTAAGTGAATTTCGCTACCGAGTTTGTTTAGGTCGTTAGTTGAGTCTTTTTATGTACGGTGGTTCGTTAACGACCCTGACAACGTCGTTCACGAGGCTGCTTGTGTGTGTTTTTGCTTGATTTTGTTTGCTTTTTAGTAGTCGATAAACGAACAACCTTGCTTCCTGTGGAACGATCCTGACTTCGCTATACTCAGCGGGGTCTTGACTTATAAATTTATTTGTTGTCAAGAAATACCCTCTCAACACCGTCTATGACCCATTTTCGTAGAGGTGTCTTTCGCCCTCTTATAGTCCATGACATGTTGTAGAACAAAAGTCGCACGTTCCATATGAGATTGTACTGGACCCTGGTCAAAAATAAAAGTGTTACACCATTTCCAAATACATCAAAGCGAAATACCAAAGTTATCACCCACACAATGCCATTGGCATTAATATGGGAATAAGAAATGTTCAAACGTAACAAAGAAGCAAAGTCTAAGTGAAAAAAAAATATTCTTGGCAAGAGGGGCAAGAGGAGGGTGAAGGTTATCCTAAAAACATGATATGCAATCACAATCACGTAAGAGATGAGCCAAAGACTCCTCCTCAAAAGAGGACATCGAGCAAAGGGCACTCATGGCGAAATGAAGCCTAACCCGCTCATTATTAGTAAGAAGAACTCCTCTAACGACCAAGCAAAGAAACATCCGCACACATTCCAAAATGTCACGCTTCCAAACCTTCAAATAGATAGTTCAGTCCACGTACCTCACAAAAGTTTCGAGCATGAGACACCAACCTATACACGGACGAAATAGAATAACTTCCTGAAGGTGACCCACCCCAGCAGAAAACATCTTCAAACTCGGCCCCATCAACAACTGTTAGCAAAGCCAAGCGCATGGATAAGTGCGGCGGTAAGAGCCCATGCAACAGTGTCCAATTCCAACCTTGATTGGGAACCCAATAGTTTGAAACCAGATGTTGTCTTGACTCAGCATCAATAGCACTACAAGCATGCTCAACAAGACGCCCTTCATCAACCCACTTGTCTAGCGAAAAATGAACCCATAAACCATTGCCAATATTCCAACAAGAGTCCGAGATCACCATATTATTAATTCTCGTTTTTAAACTACTCCAAACATATGAAGGATTCGCCCTGTCACACAGTTTAGAATGCACATACTTGGATTTTACCACATTAATCCAAAGTTTATTATCCTCCATCAAGAAGCGCCAACCAAGCTTCACAATCAGTGTCATATTAAAACTAGCCATGTCACGAATACCCAATCCACCACAATCTCTCGACCTACATATCTCCTCCCATATAAGAATATGTATCTTTTGTCTATCTGTTGACTCGCCCCAACAAAGATACTAATTAAGGAGTCAATCTTGGAACAAACCTTCTTGGACAAAACAATGGTAGCCATGGTATAAATCGGTATAGATGAGAGGACCGATTTTGCAAGCGTAACACGGCCCACTAGACTCAAGAAACAACCTTGCCAGCCTCGCATTTTAGAATAATTTTTTTCCAAGATAGGGTCCAAGGTAATTGCCAAATCAGAAGTCAAACTAAACCAACTCTCAACTTGGAGGGCCTCTCTAAGATCATCTAGAACATTCTCAGAAACAAAAATGTGGGACTTATTAGCATTAACTCGTTGGCTTGACGCCCTGCAAAACTGATGAATAACATCCATAACCACACGAATTTGTTCAACAGATGCTTCAACGAAGAACATAATATCATCAACAAACATAAATATGTGACAAATTTGGTTCTCCATGAGAGATACAGATTGGTTTTCGTCGCCTAGATGAAACTGCCTGAGCAATCATATGGCTTACCGTTCAACACACAAAACAAACAAATAGGGACTTATCATGTCACCCTGTCGGACACCCCTAGATGGGATAAAATCATCTGTGACTTCTCCATTCTAGAGCAATCTGAAAGTAGTCGAAGAAAGAAACTCATTAATCTAACCGTGCCATTTAGAAGAAAAACATGCATCATCAAGAGTCTTGGCCACAGAATCCCAACGAAGTCTATCATAAGCTTTCTCCAAAACCAACTTCAACAACATCCAACCATTTAGACCCTTTTTCCAACTCATAGAGTGCACCACCTCTTGTGCCAGCACAATGTTATCGATGATCATTCTCCCAGTCAAGAAGCTACCTTGATTCGGACCAATAAGCTTAGGCAAAACAACTTTCATTCGTTCAACAATCACTTTAGTAATGACTTTATAGAGAACATTATAGAGGCTAATTGGACGAAATTGAATAATTTTCTCATGTTCATTAACTTTAGAAACCAAAGCAATAAGCGTCTCATTCGACCCCTTAGCAATTTAGACGCGGAAAAAAAATTCTCACAAACTTGACCACCAAATTAGCAACAGAGGACTAATACTTTTGACAAAAATGGGTTGAAACCCATCACTACCCGACGCCTTCAAGGGGCCCATCATTCGAATGGTTCGGAAAATTTCAGCCTTAGTAACTGGCTTTTCAAGCGTCTTCCACTCAGAACGAGGTAAATGTAGAAAGATACCATAGACAATATCAATGGGACAAGATTTGATCTCATGCATACTATACACATTCACAAAGAAAGCAATAGTATGGGACTCTAACTCGAGCTTGTCGTTGATCCACTACCCTTGACCATCACAAAGAGTCTCAACTCCGTTCTTCTTTCGTCGGATAACAATAGATGCATGAAAGAACCTCTTATTCCTATCACTTGATTGCAACCATTGAATATGAGATTTTTCCATCCACAAAAACTCCTCTCTCTCAAGGATCGTATCCAATTCAGATTGGAGTTGCGATAAAAGCAAGATTCACTTTCATTAAAAGGGAAACGATGTATACCATGTCAATTTTTTTTTTGGAATACAACTTTCGAAAATACTAGGCTCCCTATTAAGGGTAGGTCTAGCCTAAATCATCGAAGCGGATATAATCTCCAAGAATTCTTGAACATCACAATGTAAGATTTCTTTTGCATTGCTAATTGTTGTGGAGTGATTTGCTAATTGATAAGATGTTTGATTGGTAATAACAGTGGACAAAAGCAGGTGCGAGCTAATGTTCCTGGTTGCTATGAAGTCTGCTTGCTGCCTATTGCATTCCCCAAATTAAACAATGAAATATGACCTTCACAAAGACTTTTAGGAGAGCCAAGATATCACCAATAATTGTCAGAATTTCCGAATGGCACTTTCAGGTGCCTTTAAAACTATTGATAACACATAAATGATCTTCCTGTATAATTAATTTTTTGTATGCCCTCCAAGGCCACTAAGGTTTCAGCTTGGAGAATGGCCATGGCGACAACTCTTCTTCTATCCAGGGAGTATATCTTTGAGTTTGTGTCTCTCAAAATACATCCTATATGAGTCGATGAGTAAAAGAATGAAAACTCAGTTGATCTTATCGTACTGAGGTTATGGTATTTATATAAAAGAGTTACAATACAAAGATATGAACAAAATATACAAGATATAAAAAATAAGGATAATAGATATCCCATACAAATATAATTGCCTAATACCACCGACAAGCTCATGGAGAAGGTCCGATATGAAGCTTGGACTTGAGTTGATCAAACACACGAGAATCAACAACTTTGGTAAAGATATTAGCAACCTGATCAATGACACTAATATGGAGAACAAAAAGCTCATTACACTCAACCATGTCTTGAACACAGTGGAAATCAACGAATGTGCCTAGACCGGTTGTTCAATACAGGATTACGAGCCATAAAAGTTGCACTGAGGTTGTCAAAGACAAGAACGGGCCAAGTAATAAGAAGCTGAAAAAGATCAAAAAGCTAGGACTGAATCAAACTGATCTCGGCACCAGTGGAGGCAATAGCACGATACTCGGCCTCTGTATTGGATCTTACAACGACCTTTTACTTACGGGAAGTCCAACTGATGAGAGTATTGCCAAAATAAATGGCAAAACCAAACTGAGAACGACAATCATCGGGATCAGAGGCCCAACCTGCATCAGAAAAAGTGGTCAAAGTGAAGCGCGGCGCCGACCGAATGCAAAACTGATGAGTTAGAGTGCCCTTAAGATAGCTGATGTTCATGTTTTTAGTATAGTTTTTAGTATGTTTCTTAGTTTGTTTAGTTTAGTTTTAGTAGTTTTTAGAGTTAGTTTTGTGTGTTTTAGGATGAGTTTGCATATTTTGTGAGAAGTATGGAAGCTACTCCTTTTTGTGTCTTTTTGTAGGTTTTGAGCAGGAAAGGAGCGCTTTTTGAGCTGAACTAGAGTGTTGTGGTGGAGGATGGAAGACATGAAGATAAAGAGGAAGATTACATAGGAAGAGTGAGGAGAATTTCAAGTTAAAGTCAAGAGAAGTGGAAGAAAAAGCCAAAACCCAGGCTCGTTAACGAAGCTGTGAAGGGTCGTTAACGAGACTTAGAGATAGAATTTTTCGAAGGGATTTTGTGTTTTCTACCGACCCTGTGCGGGGTCGTTAACAATGGCTCCGTGTCGGTAGGGGTTTTAACTAATTTTAGGGTTGTTATATCTTATATCTTATATCTTGTTATCTTTAGTAGAGTAAGTTTTTATCTTTTAGGCTTTTTAATAGATAGCTTTCTTAGTATAAATACCCTTATTCTTAGCCTAGAGCGAGGAGAGGACGATTTTTGGAGAGTTGAGATTTGATAGGTCGAGTAGAGAAGGTTGCGAGTCTGGTTCGTTCGAGAGAAGAGCTAGGGTCGTTAGTCGGATTTGCTCGGGGTATTGTTCTGTATTTTTCGGTTTCTTCAAGATATTATAAGACGATATTTTCATATTAAATTTAAGTAAGATGTTTTTGTTTTCAATGTTTTCTCTTATTGAAGTTGTTTGCTTTATTATGATTAGTGAGTAGTTTTTCTTATCTAGGATAGGGGTTGAAACCCGACATAGTTATGCATGTTTGATGAGTGAGTTGATGTTTTGAATGCCTTTTATCTATTTCAAATTACTTGTGTGTTTATGCTTAGACGATAGTCGAGGTAATTTGAGTTCTCAATTTGATCGAAAGAGAAAGTTGTTAACTTGAAGGTTGATATTGTTCGATTACGAAAGTTTCGAGCTTTGGATCCAAAACAAGTGATTGAGTGAATTGATTTATGAAAATTTATCGGTTGGCTTGTTAATCAGCGAAAGTTGATGAATTTATCTTTCTAAAGGCATGCTCTTTATCTTCTTATGAGTTTATATGCATGGCTATGTTGTGGTAACCCTTGTCCTAGGTCTTTTATTTTATAAGAGTTATCATTCGTTATATTCGTTATCGAGTTCCTTTGTCTCGGTACCGAACATGCGTTTTGTTTATTTCGTTATTTTGTGTTTGTATTTTACCTAGATTCGTTAACGACCCTGACAAGGTCGTTAACGAGGTTGGTCGTGTGTGTTTCCGCCTGTTTTGCTTGTTTTTCTTATTTTTATTAGTTGATAGACAAACAACCGTGCTTCCCGTGGAACGATCCTGACTTCGCTATACTCAACGGGGTCTTGACTATAAATTTATTTGTTGTCAAGTTAAATATCCCTCGTTCAACAAATTGGCGCCGTTGCCGGGTTAGCAACAATGTTCGTTTGTTTATTTGTGGGTCTGGGAATAGCCCGACCTTGTTTTTGTTTTTAATTTTGTTTTCTGTGTCTATTTGCTCAGCGTATGCCAGCAGGACGTCGCAGGCTCGAATTTGACAACATCGGTTATTATTCCGAACCTGAGCGCACCTTGCATCGTAGATGAAGAGAAACGCGAGCCATGGCTACACCTGAAGAGATGGCTCAACAGATGGCAGAACTCTAGAGGCAGATGGAGGCGTTACAAGCTGATCGAGACGCCGCTACTGCCGAGGCCGAACGTCAACGAGTCAATAGTGCTCATTTACATGAAGAGCTAAATGCCTATCCGAGGAATGCCAAGCAATATATGCATCCAGAACTGAGGGTGCCGGAGTCTCCAATTGTGCTTCCGGAGATAGAGAAGACTTTCGAAATTAAGTCTCAATTTATATCCTTGATCAAAAGGGCTCAGTTTGAAGGGAAACCTACTGAGTGCCCTATGGAACATATTAGAAACTTTCTTGATTTATGTGACACTATAGCTGCTGAAGGTGTCTCACTTGAATATGTTCTGTTAAAAGCTTTTAGGTGGTCTCTTACTGGAAAGGCCCTGAGCTGGTTGGAGAGCTTACCTCCTAAGTCTATCAGGACTTGGACGGCTTTGTATGATCAATTTCGTACAAAGTTCTTCCCTCCTGCCAAGACAGCGGAGTTGAGAAAACGCATCACCTCTTATCACCAGCTGCCTAATGAGACCTTTGTAGAAACTTGGGAAAGATTTAAGGAAATGCTTAGACAGTGCCCTACCCATGTGCAACCTTTATATGTTCTTCAAGAAATCTTTTTCCAGGGTATTAATGCAGAGACGAAGAACCGCATCAACATGCATACAACGTGTGATTTTATAGAGATGGATCCCACAACTGCATGGGAATTGATGGACAAGCTTTCTAACTACGATGCCATGTATGGTACCCAACAATCACCCCAGCCCCAAAGGTGTCTCTACGTGCCTAACAAGGAAGATGTTGACCCCGATGTCAAAAACCAATTTCTGCAAGACGAGGTAAACCGCCTGAAGAAGCAGGTAACTTTTCTGAAATCCTCTCAATCTTGTCAAGAATGTGGCTCTTCTACCCATATTACTTCCGCTTGCACTAACATAGAGCAGGTAAGAGCCGCTGAGACATATGCTGAAGTGAGCTATATGAGAGGCCCATACAGGAACCAACCTAGTAATTTTGACAGGTCAAACAATTATCCAACGTGGGGCAACCAAAACCAGAATTTCAACTATGCAGCGCCTCCACCGGATAGACGACCTGCACCGTATCGACCTCCAAGCTATCAGGAGCCACCATCATGGGTACAAGGGTTACAGGAAGGCATTAACGGAGTTCAAGCCAACCTAAATAACCAACTAAAAAGATGGGGAGAGTTCGATGTGTGGAAGAAAAATGTCGACTCCCAACTAGGGAACCTCGCTGCACAGATTCCAAGACCACAAGGGCAACTCCCGGGCCGACCCGAGGAGAACCCGAAAGGACAAATAGCAGTGGTGCACCTTAGGAGCGGGAAGACACTACCGGAGCGTGTCCAGGCTAAAGAGAAGAGCCCCTCAACTGATAAAGAAGCCACAACTCAGCTCGATAACGAACCAGAGAGGGTCGTTACCGAACCTGCACACCATGATGACGATGCTCCCAGGGTCCTTAACGATCCTAGTCCAGGTAGGTTTCCTATTCCGAGCTCCTCTCTCAATCCCAGGCTCGTTAACTGTTGAGAGGGTAATTCTTGACAACAAATAAATTTATAAGTCAAGATCCCGCTGAGTATAGCGAAGTCAGGATCGTTCCACAGGAAGCAAGGTTGTTCGTTTATCGACTACCAAAAAAAAAAATCAAGCAAAAACACACACAAGCAGCCTCGTTAACGACGTTGTCAGGGTCGTTAACGAACCACCGTACCTAAAAAGACTCAACTAACGACCTAAACAAACTCGGTAGCGAAATTCACTTAAAAGTAATTCAAATAAAAACAAAGATCTAGGACTAGGGACACCACAACATAGCCAAGCATATAAACTTGTAAGAAGAATAGATCATGCCTTTAAATAGATAGAATTATCAACTTTCGTTAACCATCAAGCAAATTAACCTACTTTCGCAACTTAACTCACTTAATTGTTTGTTTTGGATCTAAAGCTTGAAACTTTCGTATTCAAACAATATCAACCTTCAAGTTACTAACTTTCTCTTTCAATCCAGTTAAAAACTCAAATTACCTCAACTTTCATCTCGGTATAAACACAATAAACAATCTCAATAATAGATAAAAGGCATTCAACACAATCTCACTCGTTAAACATGCTCAACTATGCCGGGCTTAACCCCGATCCTAGAAAAGAAGACTACTCACTAATCAAAACTATGAAACAAATAAACTCAATAAAAGAAATCATTGAAAATAAATTACTACTCAAATTAAATAACAAATATCGTTTTACACAGAAAATCAGAAGAAAACCCGAAAATAAACAAATACCGAACCGAAACACTCGATCAACGAACTCGGTAACTCTCGTCCACTGACCCAACGACTCGTCTCCGATCCTCTCCTCGCTCTCTCGGCTCTTCCTCTTCTCTCTATGCTCGACTTCTCTATCTATCGATCCTCCTACTTGCCCTCCAAGGCAATTGATTGTGTAAAGAAAAACAAAGGGTAGACAAGAGTATTTATAGAGAAACTAATCTATCTTAAATCTATCTTTAAGGAAATAAATCTATCTTAAATCTAACTATAAGGAAATAATATCTTCTAATAAAATATATCCCTTCTATCTATCTAATAACATAAAAGGAAATAGGATAAAAGATTTTAAGTAAACACCGACTCGGACACGCTGCTCCTCGCGGTACCTCGTTAACGACCTTATCAGGGTCGTTAACGACCCTGTTCAGCACTTCGAACAGCCTTGAGTAAAACTTGCGTAGAAGATTCGTTACAACTCCGTTTGACTCGATTCTTTTTCCTATGTTCTTGTAACGAATTTCTCTATCTCTTTCCAAGCTCAAACTTGATCTTCAATGACTTCATGAACTTCGTTCCTTGAGCTTTTCCTTAAGTGCTTCTCTTCGGTTTTGCTCTTTTTCCTCAAAAAGTGCTCCAAATAGCTTCTAAAAACCTACAAAACACCACCAAAGCTTATGTAGACTTCATATCTCATGAAAATACAAAAACCTACACAAACGACTCAAAACAAAACACAAAACTAAAGAAAAAGACTCAAACACACTAAAAACACACCCTAAAAACATGACTAAAATGGGGGACATCAAAATACCCCATACTTAGACTTGCTTGTCCTCAAGCAATAACCAAGACATCAACCAAAACCAATAACACATATATCAAGTCAATGCCCTTATCAAAAAGCAACATCAAAGCTCAAGCAGAAATAGATAGACAAGTGAATCTAACGTCATCACACATATATGCAACCTCAAGCAAAAACAACCAAAAATCCAACCTCACAAGGGATATGTGGTTCACTCAACTCTCATGTGTTTAGGCTTATAATAACAACTCTCAACTCAATCCAATATGCAAAAACTCATGGTCATTGTTACTTATATCACCAAACTCTCCACCTGAGATGTCAAAACACATAAAAATCATCAAGAGAACTTAGGCTCAATGAAAAACTTCATAGAAGCTTCCATTCGGCCGGGTTGTAATGGAGCTTGGTAAAGACAAATAGGGCATGGAAATATTTTGTTTATGTGGTGCTAATAATATCCGGGAATCAAAGACTCCTAAAAACTCACACACATCCAAAAACTCTCAAAACAACATACCAAACTCAATCTCTCATTATGCACACTTATTTCTTTCACTAACCCAACATATCCCAACTTAATATTGCTTACAAAAAACAAGGAAATTTGGCTCATGCACATTTTTCACTATTACTCAACACTTTCTTTCTTTTTCTTCTTCCCTTATCATCTTCATTTTTTTCTGTGGGAAGTCGGTACCGATTTCTTTTTTTTTCTTTGCAAGTACATTCAGGGAACCAAACTCCTTTTTCATAACAAACTGCAAGATTCTCAAATACCCAACCCAAAATTACCCCACACTTGAACCAATACATCTCACTCGACAAAAATTATAACCAACACTAAGTCCTAATCCCCGGATAGGGTCAAGCTATATCGGCTAGGGAACAATTTTGTGGAGCTAAAAATAAAAGGCTATAAGGCTCAACGTGGCTTCAAAAAGAGGATAATGATAAGGGTAGATATGGATTAATAGGGCTTATGAAAAATATGTTCTCTATCATATGATTTCACATGCAATGAACTAATATCTCATATAGGTCTCAAGAAATAGATAACCATGCAATGACAAGAGATAATATGCATAAGGAGAGTAGATCACACAAGAAAAGAAGAGGGATTTTTTATGTTCTCCCTATAAGGCCAAAAACAACTCACAAGGTAGCAATTTTTGTTGGATTTCAGTCACTTCTACTTAAGATCATATGTGCTCAATTATATCACATGCTTAATATCCACATAAAAACAATTTCACAACATGATTCAGGCAAAGCTCTCCAAACATGCTATGGAAATTACATGATCAAGCAAGTTAAAGCATATCATAGGACATCTAAGTGGAATATTATCAATCCTAAAAACACAAACAAAGACAAACAAAAAACTGACACAAAACTGAGTTACCTTTTCCCATACCCCATACTTAAACCAAACAGTGTCCTCACTGTTTAAAACATAGAAATAAAGAGAATAAGGAAAAGGGAACTCACAAAATAAAACTGAAGCTGTTTTAAAACCATTAAGCACTGGAGGAGTATTGCTAAATTTCTCATCGGTTCGGTAGACGGGGTCGTTACCGAACTTGCTTGTATTTCCACCGATTTCTTCATTGTTGCACTTGTACCGAATATGTGTAGCACTTCTTCTTCTTCTTCTTTGTACCTGAGTCACTTTAGAAAAACTTCTATCCCTACTATACTAATCTAACCTAAAAAAAAACAAGTCAAAAGAAAGCTAGCAAAAAGAACTAAGAAAGCAAAAACTAAAAAGAGGAAACTAAAAGCGAGTTGCCTCCCGTAAGCGCTATTTTTAACGTCATTAGCCCGACGAACTTACCTTAGCTTACCTAGGGCGGCTGCCATCCAGTATCGAAGGGATCATAAGAAACCCCATACTTAGCCTGAAAAACATCATAGCTTCTCTCTAAAATATTTGGTCCTCTATCCTCAATAAGTATGCTTGCTAATCCTACAACAGGGTTAGTAAAATCCGAAAACCAAGGAGGTTTCGACTCCTTCACAGTACTAACAGTAGGATCTAACATAGAATAAGGATAGGAAAAAGGATCATGACCAGAATTGATTGGATAAGAACAAGAAAACTCACCAGGATCATTCGGGAAGTGGCTCGTTACTGAGGTGTAGGGGGTCGTTAACGACCCTGCTGGATCTGGAAGTGGCTCGATGTCGTGCCTGGATCCACCTTTAGCTTCGTTTTCCTTCAAGTAAGGGTCATTACCGACCCATGGGGGGTCGGTAGGCTCCTCGGTAGATGCGACATCCTTGATTTTTCTTGTTGTTGTACTCAGGGAGGGGTCGTTACCGAGCCATGGTGGGTCGGTAGACTCATCAGTATGGCAACTAGCAACTTCGTTCACAATGGGATTGAAGCTGAACTCAACCCTCTCCTCCCCAATGTCAAATGTGAGGAGTCCTTTTCTGACATCAACACGTGCTCCTGCGGTGGCTAAGAATGGTCTGCCCAGAATGATTGGCACCGCAGGGTCCTCAGGCATATCTAGCACAATGAAGTCGTTTGGAACAAAGAATTTTCCAATTCGGACAGGAACATCGTCAACGACTCCAGTTGCTTTTACAGAAGATCCATCCGCCATGTAGAGTTTCATCTTGGCAGGCTCTAGTGGTCCCATGTTAACCTTGGTCCAGATAGATAATGGTAATAAACTAGCACTGGCACCTAGGTCACATAGAGCTTTAAAATGGTGAGTCCCTATACCAATTTAAATTACAAACTTACCTGGATCACCGAGTTTTTCAGGAAGCTTTATGCAATGGACCTCATTATGCAGCTCTGAGATAGATCTTTTCCAGCTCAAAATCTCTTTCAAAAATTTAGCGTAGGCAGGCATTTCATTAAGGGCATCAGTAAATGGAATTGAAATATTTAACCCTTGAAGGATCTTAACAAAGCGTCTAAACTTTCCTTCCATGACATCATTAGACTTCTTAATCGGGAAAGGAAGAGTTTTTGATGGACTCGGGATAGAGAGAGACCCGAATTGAGGACCCACTGAATCGACAAGAGGGTCGTTCGATGAAGGAGAAGGGTCGGTACCGACCCTGGGGGGGTTGGTAACGAACTCAGAGTTAGGTTCAGAAGACTTACCTGGCACGGATGGCACGTTATCGAACTGGGGAGCCTCGTTAACGACCTTGTTGGGGTCGGTAACGAGCCTGACCGGGGAATCATCTTCGTTGTCGCGCTCAGTGTCTTTAGGCTTGGCTCGATCTGGCAACTCCCTGCCACTTCTGAGGTGCATGGCTGCAATTTGTCCTCTAGGGTTCTCTTCTGGTCGGCCCGAAAATTGTCCTTGAAGTCTTGGAATCCGTGCAGCTAGGTTACCCAGTTGGGAATCAACACTCTTCTTCCATATATCGAACTCTCCCCATCTTTTATTTTGTTGGTTCAGGTTGGCTTGAACTTCGTTAACCTTGTTGGTCACTTCGTTAACTTTGTTGGTCACGCCGTTAATGCCTTCCTGTAATCCTTGAACCCATGATGGTGGCTCCTGATGGCCTGGAGGTCTGTAAGGTGGAACCCACTGGTCTTGTTGAGGAGGTTGGCTCCATTGGCCATATGCATAATTGCCCCAGGTGGGCTGATTGTAATTCCTCCCTGCATAAAAGGTATCATCTTGGTTCCTATATGGACCCCACGTGTAATTAGCTACTTCATATGCCTCAGCAGGTATGATTTCCCTTTCTCTCTGGATCTCCTCTATCTCAAAACAGAGTTCAGCAATCTGCTTAGCTAGTTCCTCATGTGTAGCCATGGCTCGAGTTCAGGGTCTACTTATTGGATTAGAGACAACTCGGCGTCCTTCAGCTGGCATACACTGTAAGCAAAAACAAAAACAAAAAACGAAATCAAAAAGCAAAAATGGGTTCTCGGCGAGGGTCGGTACCGAGCCTGGATAGGGTCGGTAAGGAGCCTGGAGTGATCCCGTAAAAACCGAAACTAAAAAGAAAGAAACAACTACCTATCGATAGGGTTGTTACCGATCCTGGGAGGGTCGTTAACGACTCGACAGTGACCTAGACACTAAACAGAAAAAGCAAAGAAACTAGTTTGCCCAGCAGGGTCGGTACCGACCCTAAGGGGTCGTTACCGACTCGACGGAGTCCCAAAAAAGTAAAAAAAACAAAACTTGGCACTATTGAAATCTGCCCGGAAACGGCGCCAATTTGTTGAGAGGGTAATTCTTGACAACAAATAAATTTATAAGTCAAGACCCCGCTGAGTATAGCGAAGTCAGGATCGTTCCACAGGAAGCAAGGTTGTTCGTTTATCGACTACCAAAAAAAAAAATCAAGCAAAAACACACACAAGCAGCCTCGTTAACGACGTTGTCAAGGTCGTTAACGAACCACCGTACCTAAAAAGACTCAACTAACGACCTAAACAAACTCGGTAGCGAAATTCACTTAAAAGTAATTCAAATAAAAACAAAGATCTAGGACTAGGGACACCACAACATAGCCAAGCATATAAACTTGTAAGAAGAATAGATCATGCCTTTAAATAGATAGAATTATCAACTTTCGTTAACCATCAAGCAAATTAACCTACTTTCGCAACTTAACTCACTTAATTGTTTGTTTTGGATCTAAAGCTTGAAACTTTCGTATTCAAACAATATCAACCTTCAAGTTACTAACTTTCTCTTTCAATCCAGTTAAAAACTCAAATTACCTCAACTTTCATCTCGGTATAAACACAATAAACAATCTCAATAATAGATAAAAGGCATTCAACACAATCTCACTCGTTAAACATGCTCAACTATGCCGGGCTTAACCCCGATCCTAGAAAAGAAGACTACTCACTAATCAAAACTATGAAACAAATAAACTCAATAAAAGAAATCATTGAAAATAAATTACTACTCAAATTAAATAACAAATATCGTTTTACACAGAAAATCAGAAGAAAACCCGAAAATAAACAAATACCGAACCGAAACACTCGATCAACGAACTCGGTAACTCTCGTCCACCGACCCAACGACTCGTCTCCGATCCTCTCCTCGCTCTCTCGGCTCTTCCTCTTCTCTCTATGCTCGACTTCTCTATCTATCGATCCTCCTACTTGCCCTCCAAGGCAATTGATTGTGTAAAGAAAAACAAAGGGTAGACAAGAGTATTTATAGAGAAACTAATCTATCTTAAATCTATCTTTAAGGAAATAAATCTATCTTAAATCTAACTATAAGGAAATAATATCTTCTAATAAAATATATCCCTTCTATCTATCTAATAACATAAAAGGAAATAGGATAAAAGATTTTAAGTAAACACCGACTCGGACACGCTGCTCCTCGCGGTACCTCGTTAACGACCTTATCAGGGTCGTTAACGACCCTGTTCAGCACTTCGAACAGCCTTGAGTAAAACTTGCGTAGAAGATTCGTTACAACTCCGTTTGACTCGATTCTTTTTCCTATGTTCTTGTAACGAATTTCTCTATCTCTTTCCAAGCTCAAACTTGATCTTCAATGACTTCATGAACTTCGTTCCTTGAGCTTTTCCTTAAGTGCTTCTCTTCGGTTTTGCTCTTTTTCCTCAAAAAGTGCTCCAAATAGCTTCTAAAAACCTACAAAACACCACCAAAGCTTATGTAGACTCCATATCTCATGAAAATACAAAAACCTACACAAACGACTCAAAACAAAACACAAAACTAAAGAAAAAGACTCAAACACACTAAAAACACACCCTAAAAACATGACTAAAATGGTGGATATCATTAACGACCTCACCAGGGTCGGTAACGATCCTCCGAGTGCACCAATCGATCCTAATGTCGACCCGGTAGCATCACCTCTCGAGCCCGATTTGGCTCCGAGAATGGTGAAATCTCTTCCTTTTCCTACTAAGAAATCAAAGGACTCTACTGAGAGTATGTTCAAGCGTTTCGTAAAGATTCTTCAAAGCATTAATATTTCTATCCCATTCGCTGAGGCCCTAAGCGAAATGCCGGCTTACACAAAATTCTTGAAAGATATTCTTAGCAGGAAACGATCCATTACAGAGCTGCAAGCTGAGGTCCGATCCATTGCTCTACCAGAGAAGTTAGGTGACCCAGGGAGATTCGCCATAACAATTGGAATAGGCGACCACAAATTCAAAGCTCTATGTGATTTGGGAGCTAGTGCTAGTGATGAAGTATTTTCAGTGGTCGTTAATACCTATCAAAGAAACCTTAACTTTACCAACTCAGTAGAGCGACAAGTAAGGGTCGATCCGACAAAGACTCTTGTATTTGTGTTATTACTTGTATGCCAAGTAACCAAAGGTTTTTTTTTATGAATGATTATCTAAACTACTATGCAAGAATAAAAATAAATATGAATGCAAGGATGATTTAAATATATAAGAGACAAACGTGTTCAACTAGTTAAATCCATCATGATATTGCTTTGTTGATCATCGATTCTCTTGATTCTCTTCTCACTTGAATAATCTATTGCGGATAGTGATCCTACTAAAGATTAAGATTCGAACTTCAGATTTAGTTGATAGAACTACCAGTCTAACAACCCTAATTAAATAACAACCTAGAAGACCTTCTAGATTCAATTAAATAACAACATGACGATTCAAGTTATCAATAGAAACAAACACTTAGAGCAACCAAACATCTAAGTGACTTGTGAATTTATTCCCTTCTTTAATCAACTTGTCCAACCGGTACTAAATTGATTAAAGTATACTCTTGATTAAATTAACTCCGACCGGTAACTAATCAGATTTAGTTATAACTAGAAATTCAATTAGGTAGCTAATCTAACAAAACCCTAGTTTAGATTCAAATAATCATAGGGAATAAACTCTATTCAAGTTTGTTGAGAATCAATGAAACCTCACAACAATATACAAATCATGACTTCAATGACTAGCCAAACACAAAGTAATTTAGCAATTCATAATTAAAATTAAGAAAAACTTACAAAGGTTTCAAAGTCTGCCTCAAGAGAGAAAAACCCTAGCCTCCAAAAGTTATGAGAAAATAAACTAACATAAAGTATATATATGTCTTCTAAAATAACCCTCAAGACTTATGTCTTAAGCCACATCTCGGACATGATATAATACAAGCCCAAAAATCACGAACTTGGCCCAAAACTTTCGGCCCAAATGACGTCCGCGTGAAAACACCGATTGCTCGGTTTGCCCAAAAGCGCGGCCGCGCTTTATGCTATCCAGCGTAATTGGCTTCAGTCATGATTGCGCGGCTTTGCATTGCTCGGCTTGATCCCGAGCTTTTCTTCTTGTCTTGGCTCTTCATTTGCACTTCTCCAATCTTCATTCTAGCATCTCCTTAGCTTCTTCAAGTCATCTACCACCGCCATGGTCAATCCAAACCTCGCCCCGTTGTTGCTTCTGAACCTAATAACCTGCAAAACCGAGCAAACAAGCGCAAACTACCCGACAACACAAAAACCTAAAAACTACCTAAAAACCAACCTAAAACTAGCTTAAACATATATAAAACATGCATCTAAACTACTCCTATATGCAAGCTATCAAATTCCCCCATGCTTAACCCTTGCTTGTCCTCAAGCAAGACATAAATCCAAATCACACCATAAAAATGCAATCATACCTCCATCTCAAGTCAAACAAATATTTCACATATAATTAAAAACCTGACCAAGACTTCCTAACATGCATTATCACAAGCAATGAGCAAAGACCATTCATTCATTCTAGACATCACCAAGGTAAATGTGTTTGCACTCAAACTCTCAAGTGTTTAAAGGTATGTATTTCACTCGAAATCAACCATGAAAACTAGACTACCATATGCTTGCATCAGAGTTCTAAATCTCCACCGTTGGGGATTAAACACATAACACAAATCAAGAGGTCTTTTTAAGGGTTGTAATGGGGCCAAGGTAAAGAGAAATTTGGAAGGGATTATATTTGGCTTGTGGTGCTAAATCCGGGATAAAGAACTAATCCTAACCCAAACTTTACACCTTTTTTTTCTTACTTCTACCAAACTTTCTTTTTCAACTCCAAAACACACATTTAAACACTTTGCTTCTTTTTTTTTCTTTTTTTTCCATACTAATGAAGACTACTTTACAATTGCACTCAATTTCTTCACTTTTTTTCATTAAAATCTTAAGTTGACGGAAATAAATTTAAAATATCGTTTAAATTTAATTAAATAAATTTTTATTTGATACCAAGTTAAATTTTAACAAAGATTATTATTATTATTATGAAAAATCATAATAAAGAATATCTTGTTATTTTAAAGAAATAATTAAATTAATAGAAATAACCATTTCTTTTTATTAGAAATAGCGGTTATTACAGACATGCTCTTGTAGATCACCATTCAGAAAACACGTTATTAATGTCAAGGTGTCTGATAGGCTAATTAAACGTAAGAGCAATAGTTAAGACAAGCCAGATAGTTGTCGGCCGAACGAATGGATTGAATGTGTCAAAATAATCAACGCCTTCTTCCTGATGGTACCCTTTTGCAACTAGACGGGCTTTGTACGATCAATAGAGCCGTATGCTTTTCGTTTGACCATGTACACCCACTTACAACCAATGACATTAATAGTTTGAGGACGAGGAACCAAAGACCATGTACCAATGGTAGTTAAAGCTTTCAATTCTGATTCCATGGTAGTGACCCACTGGGGAAGTTGTTGGGCTTGATGAAAGGTTTTTGGTTCGTTGTCCGAATTAGGGTCCAAGACAAGAGGGCGTTTTATGACATTAAATGATTTTGGTTTAAGATGGCCAGTTTGAGCTTGGGTAGTCATAGGGTTGGAGTTGTTATCAGTTGGCAGAAAATGGGAAAGGTTGGGCGAGGCGGGATTAGGGTCATTTTGTAGGGCTAGATAGGTAGGCGCGAGTGTTGGAATGGCGGGCGATGGTAGGGATGAAAATGGATCGGGTTATGGATGGATGACTGATGCGACCCCGACTATGGATGCCACGCAAGAGGAGCTTGTTGTGTCTCTTCGCTTGGATGGCCCGGTCACTCGGAGCCGGAGCCGGGCCATAGCCGAGGCCACTTAGTCTATAGTGACTCGGTCCCTTGCTAGCCTCAGCACAACCACGGACGCGCCCTTGCTCATTTGCGTCGTCACCCTTGGTAGCTCGACACTAGCCTCGACGCATGCCCTTGGTGCCGTCGCGCCTGCCTCGGCACACTCCGCGCCAGACTCGGCGACCACCAGCCCATGACGTCGGGCCTATCCTTGCCTTGGCGTGTCAGCCGTTCCATTGGCATGGCCGGCCCTTCTCTTGGCACGCCATTTCCTTGTCTTTGGCATGTCATGATATTTATCCCTTGTTTACTATTTTTAGTATTTCCCTTGTTAGACTATTATTATTATTTGGTATTTCTAGTTTTAGAATAAATCTTTTGGGCCTCTCTTTGTATGGGCCTTCTAGAATTCTAGGGTTGTGTGATCCTCTCCTCTATATAAAGGAGGTGCCTATGCTTGTTTTCTTTACGCATGATTTAATATAACGAAATGATGTCGGATTGATTCCATCCTTCTCGTTGTTTTGCGTCAACTTCCCTGGTGCTTCTCGTTCTTGCTCTCCCTCTTGAACTAGAACACCTCTTATCTCTTCTCTTCTCAACCCCTTTTCTAACAAACTCAACAACTCCACAAAGACATCTCGTCGAAATCTCTTCCACATTGCCATTGGAGACACAATACACATCCATTGTCAAGATCCGCTCGTGAATCACACTTCTTTGAAGACGGGTTCGCATCAACTGGCATCAGAGCTTAGGGATTGCGTAAGTCTCATTCGTACCCCCTTGCTCTTTGTGCACAATTTTTTTTTCTTTTCTCCACGTTTTTGGTTCAATTTTCACCATAGTTCTATCTTCCTACCATCATTCATCTAGGTTTACCAATTTTTAAATTGTTTTCTCAAAACAATCGTCAAAAAAAAATCAGCCTTTACCTTACTCGACTTTTTCATTTGTGAGGTGATTTGTGGCAATTAGTGTGAGTTTTGTCCATAAACACATTCTTCTTGTTCAAAATCCAAAGTCATTATCATCATCCTTTAATTTTCGACTTGGTGGAAGAGAATAAAGTTCATTCCATACACAAGAACACTAGAAGAGGATAAGATTTGGCCATTTGCGGAGGATTTGATTTCCTTTTTGAGTATCTTGGAGGATAAAATACGCAAGATATTGTTTATTTGAAAAAAAAGAGCATAATAAAATCATATTTGGAAGTTGAGATTTTATTTAAAAAAAGAGATCTCATAGGAGATACACAAGCCAAAATAAGGCAAGTATCTACTACAATATCTCCTTCCATCTCTCTTGCTTCTTTCCTATTACATTTTGGAAACAATCTTTGGTTGCCAATCACTGACACGCATCTCTTATCTCTCTTTCTTTCTTTGGAAGACACAATCATATCTTCCTAAGACACAATCAAATCATACATTGCATAAAATCTCGACCTTCCTCTTGGACGAGATCTCTTTTCTACATTCTTTCTATCTCTCTTGCATACTTGTAGGACGCCTACCTTAGGTCAACCACTTCTTTCTTTTATTGTTCATTGCTTGCATTGATTGTTTACTTTGAACCGTGCATTTGTATAAATCGAGATCCTTAGCCACCCTTACCCTTAAGCCTCTTTTGTCGTGCACATTAGAGTACTCGGGTCGGTGAGTCTTATTATATCTCGACACTTTCTTTTGCTATTCTATGAACACTTGACTTGTGCTTGCAATGGTTGAACTAGGTGATGGCTCAGAGCATAACAACACCGAAGACCAACATGCACGCCAGAATCCGCCCTTGGTGCGTCAATCGACGCTTCTACCAACGCCAAGGGTCAGTTCTAGCGACGCTCGTATTGATGCCTTGGAGCGCATGTTCCAAGAGTTCATGGTCCGAACGCAGTCCATTCATGACGCGTTGAGTGGATCCCCCACCCCTAGTGCTGAGCCGCTTGTCCAAGGCGCGCCCATCCTCCAAACCGTGGTCGCGCCATACGGCACGCGTGCAACAACACAAGAGAAGGGAAAGGGCCAAGTGCAGGTGCATGACATTTATGATGATGATGATTTCTATGACTCGGCTGAGTTTAGGCGTCAACAAAAGAAGAAGAAGGCAATCACAGCGACTCCTAAGCATAAATTCAGCACTTACAACGCCGATGACTTTGATGTTGACGCTTTCCAAAAGCATAGATCTCCTATCACTCCTATCTATTCGGATCCAGAGGACCCCTTTGGGGAGTTCAATACGGAATCCGATGACGATGAGTATGACCACCCGCCCTTGGACGACTGGGAAGAATGGCCTACTTGGTATGGGGATTGGATTTCGCCTCCTAAGTTAGTTGCGAACCGCGCAGAGTATGATCGATGTCAAAACTGTGACCGTGACCGGAACCGGCGAAATGGAGGTCGGCGCCATGACCAAAACCGAGATGACAACCGCCGACCGAGGCACAATGGAGGTGTTGGTGACGACCCTGATGATGATGATGGCTATGGTCGAGGGCCACCCCAAGGCCAACGCCAACCAAATCGCACCCCCAACCGTGCCCTTGGGCACCACGATAATGAACGCACGACGAACGTATCTCGTCGTGTTTTTAAGGTAAAGTTCAAACCCTCTTTTGGTCATTACGATCCTGATCTTTTTATCACTTGGTTGCAGGGTACCGAACATGTGCTAAGGCATTGTAAGTATGAGGAGCATGAGAAGGTGGAAGTAGTTTCGCTTCACTTCCAAGGTGCGGCCCGATTGTGATGGAATCTCCTTGAGGACGAGCGTGCTTGTCAAGGAAAGGCCTCCATCACCGAGTGGCATCAAATGGTTTATATAATGAAGAGGAAGTATATTCCATAAGATTATAGGGAAACCAAGCGAATGGAGGTCCAAAATGCTCGTCAAGGTTCTATGATGCCCGAAGCCTTCTTTGCTCACCTTGAAGACTTGTTCATTAAGGCGGGCGTGAGCGCTTCCCCTATCGCCTTGAAATGCCGCTTTATGGTGGGTTTACACCAATGAATCCGTGACAAGATGGGGGTATTACACATTAAGAACCTTAATCAACTTGTCTATACGGCTATGGAGCTCCACAATCAAGAAACAAGGGCAAAATCCCAATGGCCCTCCCAAAGGTATGTTTCTAACTCTCGTCCTTCCGTTTTTGGTACTAATTGATCTCCTAGTGTGTCTCATTCTAAGGTAGGTACCAAGATGGAATCTAAGGGGACTTCGGCTGTTAAACCACGTGAAACAACAACCCCTACCCCACAAAGTCGCACTCGAGACATCGAGTGTTATAAATGTGGAGGGCGAGGTCATGTCATGCGTGATTGTCCCACTGCTAAGAAGGTTCTCTTTTCAGCCCAAAATGATTCTTATGAGAGTCTTGATGAGGATGAACCTGAGTTGGTGGAGGTCTATAATGATGAGGGAGGCGAGCTTTATTGCCCGGCGATTGAGTCAGATAGTGCTTCCAAACTTCTTTTGGTAATCGGCGCGCCTTAAGAATTAAAGAGGCTGTCAAACATGACCAAAGGGAGAACCTATTCCACACCTGCTGTTTGGTTCATGACATGTCCTTAAGTGTCATCATTGACTCCGGGAGTTGTAGCAACTTCCTCCTCTCCTCCAAGGTGGTAGATCACTTCAAGTTGCCAACTTTCGAGCACCCGTCGCCTTTCAAGCTTCAATGGATTTCTTCCGACGGCGGCGACTGGGTTACAAGGCAAGTATCTCTCACCTTTTCAATTAGTTTATACCGTGACACCCTTCTCTTTGATGTCACACCTATGGACGCCACACACATCTTGTTGGGGCGCCCATGGCAATACGATCGTCGCGTGCTTCACGATGGATTTTTGAACACGTACATGTTCAATTTCCATGGTAAATGTGTGAGCCTCTTACCAATGTCTCCTAGTGAAGCTCTACAGGATGAGGCCGAAAGGCAACGTTCAAAAGCTAAGGAGTCAAGTCCCGCGTCGAATCAAGGCCAAACGGCCAAATCTGGGCCCCCGCCACATTCCAGCGGCGTTCCTGGCTCAAAAGGTTCCTTTTCTAGACCCTCTACAGTTAGGCATGAAGAACGCCCAGGGGAAGTGGGCAAATCTGGTCGGACTCCGCACCATAGTGCAAAATCGGGCTCCGGGCCACGGCTCTGAAACCGTGTCTCCGGGCCACGGCTCAATCCAGGGGGGTTCCACGGGCGTTTTCGACGCCTCTAGGCTGCCTTCCACATATTATATAGGTTTGAAGAAAGAACACCCAGAAACAGTTTCCGCAAGTCGAAGAACGCCCACGTACACTGATTGGGCAACACGCATCAACGTAGCTTCGGAGAATTGGGGCCATACGCCAGTTTTTGACACTTCCAAGGGCATTTTTCCTTCCAAAGGGTCCCATTTACAATCCTCTACAAATGTTCAAAAAAGGTCCTCTAAAAGTTCAAGGATCGAAGAGGACGACGAACCACCGTTACTTGGCATGTGCCCGGAGCGCCTAATGCTTTTCCACCGCCACGCCGTGACTAAGTCACTTCAAGGGAGTAACACTTGTTTCCTTTTATGTCCATTATTTTCTATTATTTCTGATAAGGAACACCCTCTACCTAGTTCTATCTCCTCTCTTTTGCAGGAGTATGCGGATATCATGCCCAATGAGCTTCTCGAGGGGTTACCACCTATTCGGGGAATTGAGCATCGGATTGATTTTGTTCCCGGGCCCATCTTTACCGAACCGGGCTGCATATAGGGCATCTCCCAAGGATACTCAAGAGCTACAATGCCAAGTCCAATCTTTCTTGGATAAGGGGTTTGTTCGAGAGTTCCTTAGCTCGTGTGCGATTTCGGTCATTCTGGTGCCGAAGAAGGACGGATCTTGGAGGATGTGATGGATTTCTGCGCCAACAACCAAATTACCGTGAAGTACCGCCACCCTATTCCCTGATTGGACGATATGCTAGATGAGCTTCATGGTGTCGTGCTGCTTCCAAAGATAGATTTGAGGAGCGACTACTATCAAATAAGGATGCAAGAAGGGGATGAGTGCAAGACGACTTTTAAGACCAAGCATGGTCTTTATGAGTGGCTTGTGATGCCCTTCGGGATCATGAACGCTCCTTCTACTTTTATGAGACTAATGAACTTTGTACTTAGGAAATTTTTGGGCCGTTTCATCGTCGTGTAATTTGACGACATTTTAATTTTTTCTAAGACTATGGACTCTCACGCGGGGCACCTTAGGCAGATGTTAGATTGCCTCCGCGAACATTTTTTGTATGTAAACATGGATAAGTGTGTGTTTTGCTCGGATACGACGAATTTTCTTCGCTTCGTCGTATCCAAGGATGGCCTACGAGTGGATTTTGACAAAATCTAGTCCATCCGAGAGTGGCCAACTCCCACCACCCCCACGATGGTTCATTCTTTCTTGGGGCTCACAAGGTTTTATATGCGATTTGTCAAGGACTTCAGTTCTATTGCCGAGCCACTCCACAATTTGACCAAGAAGGCGACCACAATCAAGTGGTTGCCGCATCATGAGGCCGCCTTCGAGGCCTTAAAAGATGCTTTGTGCCGAGCCCCGGTCCTGCAATTGTCGGACTTTTCCAAGCGCTTCAAGATCAAGTGCGACGCTTCCGACTATGGTATTGACGACATACTCCTTCAAGAGCAAAAACCTATCGCTTACTTTAGCGAAAGCTTATAGGGGCTACCTTAAACTATCCGACCTATGATAAAGAGCTTCACGCTCTTATTCGGGTCCTTAAGATGTGGTCTCACTACCTATGGCCAAGCGAGTTCGTAATCCATACGGAACACGCGGCCTTAGCATACCTAAAGAGTCAAACGACTCTAAATAGACGCCACGCATGTTGTAAAGGGAACAACAACACGTCAGACATCGCGAACTTGTTCTTTGATCATGTGGTGAAATTACATGGCATCCCCAAAACTATTGTTAGTGATAGGTATACCAAGTTTTGTGGACACTTTTGGAGAGAACTTTGGGAGAAGTTAGGTACACAAATCTTATTTTCCACTTCTTACCACCCCCAGACCGAAGGTCAAACTGAGCTGACCAATCAGACCTTGGGCACCCTTCTTTGGATGATGCTCAAATCTAACCCACGTCGGTGGGAGGACTTACTTTCTACTGTGGAGTTTGCATATAACAGGTCTTTTCACTCTGCGACGAAGAGGACACCTTTTGAGGTAGTCTATAGGCGTAACCCTTTTACGCCTATGGATATGGTGTCGCACACCTTGAAGATGGGCGAACACATCGACGTGGCCAACCGCGCCGACGCTGCGCGTCACCTACATGAGCGCACACGCATTCAACTCGAGCGCCGCGCCGACCAATACGCCGCCCAACACAACAAAGGAGATCGCAAATTGGTTTTAATGCTCGGCGATCTCGTTTGGTTACACCTTCGGAAGGAGCGCTTTCCCGAAGCCCGCAAGACCAAGCTACATCCTAGAGGCGATGGGCCCTTCCAAGTCCTTCAGCGTATTGGAGACAACGCTTATAGGATTGATCTTCCCAACAAGTTTTCGGTCCACTCGACGGTCAACGTCGCTGATCTCTCTCCCTACTACGAACCCGCTTTCTATGATGAGGAAACGGGGACATTTCCCACCCAAGGGGGGGAGGGTGATGCGACCCCGACTAAGGATGCCACACAAGAGGAGCTTGCTATGTCTCTTCGCTCGGATGGCCTTGTAACATCCCCGACCAAAGTGCATATGCTATTTAGCATTCATATAATATTAGTAGCATATGCATGGTATATTGGCATGATATATAGTACACTTTTAAAAGTAATATTTATTTTTAATTAAGTTTATTATATTTTAAAAAGTTTTTAACTAAAAGTTAATTAATAATTATTTCAGGGTAAAGTTTGTAGTAAAGGAAATTTGAGGGTGGAAAACGAAATTATCCAAAATTTTAGCCGATTTTCACGACTTTGTGTCTATGTTGGAATTTGAACTTGTCTTCTTGTCTCTTTATGTGTGAAATAATTGATGATGGTTTATATTCTCTGAGTACGCGACTCACGTAAATCGCAAAATAATTTTTCAGGTTCAGTTAGATTTTACTGGCGTTTCTCTGTTAGAGATCACATTCATATAGGTCGGCCGACTGAAGCTCAATGCAACCTTCTCCTTCTCATTTTGCATCTTAGGCTTTTGTGTTGTAATAAAGTTAGAGTAATAGACGTATTAGCATAAGAAGTAACGACATAGAACTGTGTGTGTGCAACCTTATATGGTTGTTAGTTTTGTTATATGTGTATGTGAATTATATGTTTTTATAAGAAATAAGTTTTACTAAGTTTACGTCATAGGGTATAAGGGTGTCACAGTTAGTTTTTGGTATCAAAGCAGGGATATGATTCTTTAGGGGCATTCTCCATTCATAAGCATATGTAATTGACATTAGAGTTGCATTTAATTGAATAGGAACATGGAAATGCATGAGCATGATGCACAAAGGAGAGAAGGTTCAGCCGTGCCACGTTAGTCTATAGGAGCATCTCATACAGCACAACATGAGCATATATCTCATACACATGAACCAATAGAACAGGAAGTACAGGGACCAACTATGGGGTCTAGAGGCAGGAATTTCAAGGAGCTTCGTAAGTTAGGAGTAGTTGATTTCTATGAGACTACAGATCCTGCAAAGGCTGAGACATGGCTCAAGAGAACAGAGAGAGTATTTGGTATGATGAGATGCACAGAAGAGGAAAGGTTTGATTTCTCAATATCACTTCTACAGGGGGATGCTTTTGACTGGTGGGAAACTGTTTCACATGCTACAGTACAGTGTCCAATTCTTACATGGGAAGATTTTCTCACTGTTTTCAAAGATAAGTATATGCCAGAGGTATATCGATATGCAAAGCAGAATGAGTTTTTGTCTCTTAAGCAAGGAAATATATCTGTGACTGAGTATGAAGTTAAATTTACTCAACTATCACATTATGCAACTGCCAATGTGGCTACAAAGAGAGATAGATGCAGGCGTTTTGAGGAGGGGCTGTCTTAAAATATCCGGAATAAGATTACGCCATGGGATCTTCTTACCTTTACAAATTTGCATAGTGCAGCAATTAGAGCAGAGACACTGTTAAAAGAAAGACAAACATTCTTCCAAAAGCAAAAGAGGGAATCATCAGTTCATATGGGTGAGTCAAGTGGAAGGCCATCTAGGCGTCAGAGTTTTTCTTCTCCAGCACCAACAATTGGCAGAGGTGGCTCAAATAGTCAAAGAGGTGGACACACCTTGACTTTTGGTCGTAGTAATGACCGAGGATCTGGTATGATGGTACATACACGACCTATGTGTACTTATTGTGGTCGATCTCATGTCGGAGAGTGTCGTTTACGTACTAGAGCATGTTATCATTGTGGACAACAAGGGCACTTTTATAAAGACTGTCAAGTTAGATTAGATAGATCGAATATTGGAAGAGCAGCATATGAAATAACTGTACAAAATGCTCAATCAGAAGCACCAATATGGAGTTTTGGTAGAGGTCGTGGAAGAGGTCAGAACATGAATAACAATGCTAGTAGAGGAAGACAACAAACACAGGAATCTCGACCACAGGGTCAGGCTCGAGTTTTTGCTATGTCACAACAAGAAGCATCCAGAGCACCTGAGGTTATTACTGGTAAACTTTATTTACATGATCTTGAGATACATGCATTAATAGATTCAAGATCTACTCATTCATTCATATGATCTGTCATAGCATCTCAAGTGCATAAGAAACCTGAACCCTTAGATTATAGTTTAGGAGTACAAACTCCCTTGAGGGAAATGGTAAAGGTACATACAATATATCAAGATAGTATAATACGAGTGGATACAGTAGAGTTACCAGCTGATCTGATCTTGCTACTCTTGTATGAGTTTGATGTTATTTTGGGCTTGGATTGGTTGTTAAGACACCATGCTAAAATGGATTGTTATACCAAAGAAGTAGTGATAGAATCGCTTGGGAAATCTAGAGTGATTTTCTATGGTGATAGACAAATGGTTCCCACTTGCTTAATATCTGCAACAATGGCTTTTCGCATGATCAGAGAGGGATGTGAGGCATATCTAGCCCATGTTATAGACCGTACAGTTGAATGTGATGAGGTTGGAGATATTCCAATTGTTAAAGATTTTCCTGATGTGTTTCCAAAGGATCTTCCAAGATTGCCACCTGATAGGGAGATAGAGTTTATTATGGAATTAATGTCAGGTACTGCACCAATTTCTATTCCTCCATATCGCATGGCTCCACTAGAGTTACAAGAACTGAAGAAGCAGTTACAGGAGTTGTTAGACAAAGGATTCATTAGAGCTAGTGTATCACCGTGGGGTGCACCAGTTTTGTTTGTTAAAAAGAAAGATGGTACCTTACGGTTGTGTATAGATTACAGGAAGTTGAATCAAGTAACAGTGAAGAACAAGTATTCATTACCAAGGATAGATGATTTATTTGATCAACTTCAAGGTGCAAAGGTATTTTCGAAGATAGACCTTCGATCAGGATACCATCAGTTGAAGGTAGCTAAAGATGACATTACCAAGACAACATTCAGGACTCGATACAGGCATTATGAGTTTCTGGTAATGCCATTTGGTTTGACTAATGAACCAACAGTTTTCATGGCATTGATGAACAAGGTATTTCAACCTTTTCTTGACAGATTTGTGATCATCTTTATTGATGATATATTGGTGTATTCACGACGTACAAAGGAGCATGTTGATCATTTGTGTACCGTGCTACAAGTCTTGAGGGAAAAACAGTTGTATGCTAAATTGAGTAAGTGTGAATTCTGGTTGGATCATGTGATATTTTTAGGACATATAGTATCTGGAAGAGGTATAGAGGTTGATCCTAAGAAGGTTGAAGCAGTGGTAAACTGGAAAGCACCAACTACAGTTACAGAAGTTCGTAGTTTTCTTAGGATGGTGGGATACTACATACGATTTGTTGAAGGATTCTCTATTATAGCTGCACCACTCACTAAATTGTTGCGGAAGAATGCTCCATTTCATTGGAATTCTGCGTGCCAACAAAGCTTTGATGAGTTAAAACATCGTTTGACTACATCACCAATACTGACAATTCCTACAGGTATATGAGAATTTGTTGTTTACACTGATGCTTCATATCAGGATCTTGATTGTGTTTTGATGTTGAATGGAAAAGTAATTGCTTATGCATCACGACAATTACGACCACATGAGGTTTCTTATCCTGTACATGATTTAGAGCTGGCAGTAGTAGTTTTTGCCCTAAAGATTTGGCGACATTATCTGTATGGGGAAACATTCCAAATCTTTACAAATCATAAGAGTTTGAAGTATTTGATGAGCCAAAAAGAGTTGAACATGCGACAACGACGCAGGATGGAACCACTAAAAGATTATGATTGTACAACTGAGTATCATCCGGGAAAGGCTAATGTTGTAGCAGATGCTTTAAGTCGAAAGTCTAGTGGTATAATGGCAGGTATGCACATGAGTTCATTATCAGATTTGATTGCTTTGCGAGGTCTAAATGCTATACTACAGTTGGACACAAATGGGGTATTGATTGCTACTTTGGAGATTCGGCCAGTGTTGAGACAGAAAATTAAAGATGCTCAAGTAAGAGATGAAAAGTTGGCAGAAATTATTGAACAAGTGCAACAAGGTAAAGATACGTCGTTTGTTATTCAGGATGGCACATTGATGTTTGGCACCAGATTATGTGTACCTGATGTTGATGATCTAAGACGAGAAATTTTAGATGAGGCACATAATGCACCATATGCTATGCATCCTGGCACAACAAAGATGTATCATACCTTAAGACAACATTATTGGTGGCCAAGGATAAAGAAGGAAGTTGCTGAATTTATTTCCAAATGTCTTACTTGTCAATAGGTTAAAGCAGAACACCAAGCACCTACAGGTATGCTGAAACCTTTATCTATTCCGGTCTAGAAATGGGAGCGGATTACAATGCATTTTGTGTGGGATTAGCACGAACAAAAAAAGGAAACGATGCTATCTGGGTGATTATTGATAGATTGACTAAGTTAGCACGTACATTTCTTGCCTATACGTTGGGTTGTTCATTGGATCAATTGGCAGAGATATACATGAAGGAAATTGTTTGACTTCATGGAATACCAGTATCCATTTTATCAGATAGAGATCCTAGATTTACTTCTCATTTTTGAGAAAGTTTTCAAACAGTTATGGGGACCAAATTGCATTTCAGTACAACTTTGAAAAAAGACAGATGGACAGTTAGAGAGGACTATACAGACATTAGAAGAAATGCTTCGTGCTTGTGTTATTGAGTTTCAGGGTTCATGGGATAAGTATATTCCACTGATGGAATTTGCTTACAATAATCAATTTCACATCAACATTGGGATGGCACCATATGAGGCATTGTATGGAAGAAAATGTCGAAGTCCTTTATATTGGGATAAAGAGGGTGCAAAAATTTTAGAAGGGCCTGAGATTATACAAGCATAGTTGATAAGATTGATATTGTTAAGAGCAAAATAAAGGCGGCACAAGACAGACAAAAGAGCTATTTTGATCAGCATCGCAAGGAGATGGAATATCAGGTTGGAGATAAAGT
Organism: Fallopia convolvulus; assembly: GCA_964016875.1. Taxonomy (NCBI): domain Eukaryota; kingdom Viridiplantae; phylum Streptophyta; class Magnoliopsida; order Caryophyllales; family Polygonaceae; genus Fallopia; species Fallopia convolvulus. The sequence goes on along the minus strand of OZ024735.1, from coordinate 31,102,822 downwards.
ATTCTTACGAGTTTCTCCATGGAAAGGTGTCATGAGATTTGGTAATAAAGGAAAACTGAGTCCCCGGTATATTGGGCCATATGATATCATAGAGAAGGTGGGACCATTGGCATACAGATTAGCATTACCTTCAGAATTGGCTCATATTCATAATGTTTTCCATGTTAGTATGTTACGACAGTATTGATCTGATCCATCACATGTGTTAAAGGATTCAGAAGTACAAATTGTAGAGAATCTAAGCTACGTAGGGGAACCAGTTATGATAGTTGATTACAGAATCAAACAGTTACGAAATAGGGAGATTCCGATGGTTAAAGTAATTTGGAAAAATCATGGTATAGAGGAAACGACTTGGGAAACTGAGGATAAGATGAGAAAGTCATATCCACATTTGTTTAATGGTAATTGATTCCCTATCATACTGCATCATATGAAGAGATAGCGAATTTTTAAGGACAAAATTCTTATAGAGGGGGAGGATTCTAACATCCCCGACCAAAGTGCATATGTCATTTTGCATTCATATAATATTAGTAGCATATGCATGGTATATTGGCATGATATATAATACACTTTTAAAAGTAATATTTATTTTTCAATTAAGTTATTATATTTTAAAAAGTTTTTAACTAAAAGTTAATTAATAATTATTTCAGGGTAAAGTTTGTAGTAAAGGAAATTTGAGGGTGAAAAATGAAATTATCCAAAATTTTAGCTGATTTTCACGACTTTGTGTCTATGTTGGAATTTGAACTTGTCTTCTTGTCTCTTTTTGTGTGAAATAATTGATAATGGTTTATATTCACTGAGTATGCGACTCACGTAAATCGCAAAACAATTTTTCACGTTCAGTTAGATTTTATTGACGTGTGTCTCTATTAGAGATCACATTCATACAGGTCGGCCGGCTGAAGCTCAATGCAATCTTCTCCTCCTCATTTTGCATCTTAGACTTTTGTGTTGTAATAAAGTTAGAGTAATAGACGTATTAGCATAAGAAGTAACGACATAGAACTGTGTGTGTATGTGCAACCTTATATGGTTGTTAGTTTTGTTATATGTGTATGTGAATTATATGTTTTTATAAGAAATAAGTTTTACTAAGTTTACGTCATATGGTATAAGGGTGTCACAGGCCTAGTCACTCGGAGCCGGAGCCGGACCATAGCCGAGGCCACTAAGTCTATAGTGAGTCAGTCCCTTGCTAGCCTCGGCGTAACGACGGACACGCCCTATCTCATTTGCATCGTCACCCTTGGTAGCTCGGCAACAGCCTCGACGCATGCCCTCGGTACTGCCGCGCCAGCCTCGGCACACTCCGCGCCAGACTCGGCGGCCACCAGCGCTTGACGCCGCGCCTATCCTTGCCTTGGCGCATCAGCGCCGTGCCATTGACATGGTTGGCCCCTGTCTTGGCACGCCATTGCCTTATCTTTGGCATGTCATGATATTTATCCCTAGTTTACTATTTTTAGTATTTTCCTTGTTAGACTATTATTATTATTTGGTATTTCTAGTTTTAGAATAAGTCATTTGGGCCTCTCTTTGTATGGGCCTTCTAGACTTCTAGGGTTGTGTGATGCTCTCCTCTATATAAAGGAGGTGCCTATGCTTGTTTTCTTTACGCATGATTTAATATAACGTAACGTTGTCGGATTGATTCTATCCTTCTCGTTGTTTTGCGTCAACTTCCCTTCTCCTTGTCCTTCTCGTTCTTGTTCTCCCTTGAACTAGAACACCTCTTATCTCTTCTCTTCTCAACCCCTTTTCTAACAAATTCAGCAACTCCACAAAGACCTCTCGTCGAAATCGCTTCCGTATTGCCATTGGAGACACAATACGCATCCTGATGTGACCCTCGAATGGCAAGGGACGGATCTTGGCTCGAAACGTCCGGATCTTCTCCGACGGATAGTAATGGGATAAGTACGAGACCACAAAGTGGACTCGCGGGCCTCTAATGCTTGTCGGAACGAGGGCGTGGCGAGGTAAAGGACTAGAACGTCGATCAAAAGAAGGACTCGACAAAAGGAACCGGGGGTGACGTCGGGCCAAAGGGAGGAGGAACTCGACTCAAAGCTCTGGCTATTTCATTATGACGTAAAGATTACAATGGGGCGTGGCTCCTTTATATAGAGGAGAACCACGAAACCCTAGTCTAGCAAGGGAGAGGCGCCTAGGGTTTGTATGCAAACAAAGCTCAATGACTCCTGGCCCAATAAGACAACATACTAAAAATAGAAACTATCTAGAAAGGGAAATAACAAGGCTAGCCCATACTATAAGAATGGATACATGCCTAAAAGGGAAATGACGGAAATATAAATGACAGAAATATAAATAATAACATAAATGAGACTAAGTCCTAATCCAAGGAGGTCTCCAAGGTCTAGGTCGTCTCGGGTCCGTCGGAGTTTGGTCCGAGCTAGGGCAGAGTCGCATCACATCCATTGACAAGATCCGCTCGTGAATCCGACTTCTTTGAAGACGGGTTAGCATCAATGACCCAATAACATCATCCGATCCACGAAGTAAATGCTCCACCCAACCCGTCCACCACCCGTGAAATTCATCATCCGTCAACCGTCCGTCCACCATCCGTCGGGTTTTCGGGTGGACCGGGTGAAATAATCGGATGTTTAATTTTACATTTTTTTAGTCTAGCCCATCAAAACATGTATAATAGTTATATTTCACAATAAAAAAAATACAAGTGTAGTGCATAAAAATTACAAAAAGAAGTATAAAGATAAACCATTATCTAGAATTCAACCTAATAAAATATAATAAATAATTTAAAGTTATAAAATGTTATATACAAATTCAATACATTAAAACAACATAAAAAATAAACTCAAATGTATGTACAATTATTAAGCAGATGAAACGGGTCGGGTGGTTGCATGGGTGATGGATCGGGTGGTGGGTCGGATGACCCTTCACCCGCATCCAACCCACCAATTATTTAGTCCATCCGTCACCCATCCATCATCCGTCTTGGATCGGGTTTTATCCAGATATTTGGATCAGGTGTGCGGATGGATTGGACATCCATGGATGATTTCCATCCCTAGGCGCGGGTGCTTGGAGAGAAGTGAGTTGCTACTCATTATTCACTTGTATTCACTATAAATACAAGTGAATAGTGAGTAGCAACTCACTTCTCTCCAAGCACAAAACCAAGAACTCTAAAGTGAGCTGAGAAAGAAAGAAGATCCAAGAGAAGTCACCGACGATGAGTGTTTGATCTCGACGACGGAAAGGAAGGAGTTCCCGGGAGCAAGGGAACTATGACAGTCAATCCAAGTGTAAAGTTTGATTTACTTGTCTTAATTAGTTGAGTTGTTCGTTTAGGAACTAGGTCGAGAAGACTCGTTAGTGTTATTAGAGTTTGGTGACTACTAGAAATAGAGAAGTTTGAGTCTTGCTTGCTGTGACGAAGGAACAATCAATAATATAAGTAAGTCGTTCAAAATCCTCCAACAAATGTATTGATTTACTTACACGAATAGTTAGTTATTGTGGAGTTCCTCTACAAAGAACTGTCTCTTATTTGTTTTTACCTGCTTAATTGTTATTCCGTTGCTCAGAGAACAATGTCTTATTTCCCTACTCTGTAATAGGCACAACGATTCAACATAAATATACTTTTATTTTTTTATAATTAATTTAATTTTGATATAATTAATTTGTACAGAAGAATTTGCGCTGGTTTGCGGCGACATTTATTTTATTTTGCTACAACAGTCCAACATACGAAAGTATGATACCGGCCATCAAACAAGAGTGATGAATCAAGAATATACTGCTTGATCACTTTGATTCAACAATTTATTTTATTCCATACAGACAAAATTAAGGATCGAACTAAATTCTATGTACGTGCTATATATATCATATTATCATCCACTCGAGAATTAATGAGACACCAAACTTTTCCTCCTCTTCGCCTCTGCAATTGAACCGGCCTTGTAAGTTGTAACCAACCAGACGTATAAAATCCTCCATTAATAATCACAAAATTGACATTAATTAATTAAATTTACTTACTAAAAGACAACAAAACTTTGACCACATATCGTCGATCGAACATCATTGTTCCTCATTCGATCGGTCTCACCATGGAAACGCAGATCGTGCACATTATAGAAACCCGATATATGTATATAGCCAAATGTTGAGTACACACATTACCATTAACATGATAAAAACATTGCCAACTTTTGGGCTTCAATAGTCTATCGAGTCTTGTTTATGGGCTTAATTTGTTAGGGTTTATATGATTGTTATGTATATTCTTTTATGTTTAACTTTAATATTTTTTGTATAGAGTTGTAGAAAGAGTTTTGAAAAAAGAGTTATTCTTATAGAGATAAACCCTAGCCTCACTTAATAAAATTCGGTATGTTTCTATACTAGCTAGCACGGCATTAGTGAATAAGATAAATCTAGATATCCGATTTTATATATTTTTTAAAGACATAGGATAAGAATACCGAATATGAAAATTAAACCCTAAAAAGGAAAACATAAATCCTTAGGAAATAATTTAAAAAATATTAAACAATTAAAATACACTTAAAAACATTTCTAAATAAAGATTCTTAACCTATACACTAAATAAATTAAAAAAATCGTTTTTCTATTATGTTTTCCACCTCTCACAACATGTTTTAATATTTCGAAAAGGAACTTGAATTAAAATGCAGGCGCATTGCAATCAACATGACGCGATAATTAATCGGGCAAGTCTATAGGCAGCACTAATCAATCACTGATCTACTAAATAATATGGAGTATGGTTAAATGGAAACAATTAGTTACTAGGCAATTATATGAGCTCCCCAAATGAATTATTACCCAAGGAAAAACTAGACTTATTAGGCAATTTTAGGTGGTTAGCTTCAACATCTTGTAGAAAAAAATTTGGTCCAAATCAACATCTTTAAAATTAAGTTGTGTAGTACCTTTCTTTTTCTTTTTCTTTTTCGGGCTCATGAACGTTGTGAATTGTGATGGAAAGTGTTTATACTAAACTGAACTAAGAAAATTCACAGTGAGTCAAATATTGATCTATTTAGAGGTAAAACACCCTTTCTGAGATTTTAAATTTACTCCATTTTTAGGGCTCGAATTACTTGAGTACTTATGGTCGATCATAAGTAAAAATCCACACGCCAATTAAATCAGTTTTTGACTTAAGACTTTAGTGCTTAATTAGGCTATGCGTCTTTATGAGTGTGTACATATTCTAAATAAATAGTTTAGCTAGTATAGTCGGTTAGTGGCTAACCTCAGTTAACATAGTTTGTTAGTGGTTAACAGTAGGTTTAAATAGCTAGCTAATTAACTTGTACGACACTTCTTACACAACTAATTGATTCAGAGTTTACTCTGCATTTTGCTCTCGAGCTTCCATGGTTCCATGGATTTCGTTCTTGCTTCCGCTTCACATGGTATCAGAGCGATGAGCTCGATCCTGTGATTTTTCTTCTTCTTCTACCTATTGGGTTGTGGTAGTGATCATATTTAATTTGTTCGATTTCTCATGAATTTGATCAGTTTTTCCTCTTCTTGACTCATGGCGATATATCGCTTCTGACCTAATTCTTTCGATTGTGGTTTTCTACCTTTCGATTCTCAATACGTAACTGAAAATCACGGTCAATACTCCAAATCCGTTGAATGAGCAAGAAGCAACCTCACAATTCAGAAGATTTGATGAGTATGAGAGGTTTCGCATCAATACGAACAATGATCCTCTCTACTTGTCCAATTCGGACAATCCTGGATCTCAGCTTACTCCTATACATTTTGCCGGTACAAACTTCTCAAATTGGATTCGTTTGGTAAAGCTTGCACTCGGAGCGAAGTTCAAACTTGGATTCGTGACCGAAGAGTGCGTTCCACCAAAGGAAGGGACATATCACTATAAACGATGGATTCGCGCAAATTACATGCTCCGTTGCTGGATTTTGAGTTCCATGAATCCTAAAATTTTTTAGGGATTTCTCTTTGCTGAGTCTGCTAGTCTGTTATGGAGAGAGTTGATAGAAAGGTATGCTCAGTCCAATCGACCTTTGATTTTCCAACTTAAGCGAGATTCAGCTAATCTGAAAAAAGGAAATTTGTCAATTGTTGAATATTATTCTCAAATGAAGTCAATCTGGGATGAGATTCAAATATCAAGCATGTACATGTCTGTGAATATGGTGCTTTTATGGAATGTGTTTGTTCTTTACTGAAGCGTATTGTAGAGGAAGATTATGAAGATAAGGTGATGCAATTCCTTATGGGACTTAATGACTCTTTTGAGTCTATTAGAAGTCAGATATTGGCACAAGATCTATTGCCTAATGTCAATAAGGTCTTTAATACGATTCAACAAGCAGAACAACTCAAGAAGATTACAAGTGAACCTAGTTTGACTGATGTGAGTGCTATGTCTGTTGGTCAGCAATCTACTGGAAGTCAGAGGAATGACAATCAGAATGGTGGTGAGCATAAGTCTTTGTCTCAGGCTAGTAGTTCTAAGAAGGACTACAGAGATTATAAGAAACAGAAAATAGATAGGAAATGTGAATATTGCAAGGAGAGAGGGCATTTAATGGACGCATGCTTTAAACTGCATGGTTATCTAGATTGATATAAAGAATTCAAGGAGAAGAGTGCATGACAAAGGAATGCTTCTTCTAATTATGCTAAACAGATGGATTCTCCTCTTGATTTTGTTGCTCAAGATGTTGCTAAGTCGACTTTTGATGAAGGAACTTCAGGAAACTTGGACATGAATTTGTTTACTACTATCTGTCAAGAGGTTTTTAGAGCTATGAAAGGCAAGGAGAATGCTGATTTTATGGCTAGTTTTGCAAGTAATTACACTATTTCTAGTGCTTTACATGCTCAGGTTACTCTTGAAAGTCATGATTGGGTGATTGACACTGATGCTACGGATCACATGTGTTACAATCCAACCATGTTTCATGGCTTTCAACTTCTTCATAGGCCTGTTATGGTGGGATTGCCTGATGGCACCATCAAAAGGGTTTCTAAAGTTGGAGATATAATCCTGAATGAATATATTACATTGCAATCAGTCTTATATGTACCAAAATTCAAGCATAACTTGTTATCCATCACCAAGCTTGTTGATGATACTGGTTGTGAGGCTCTTTTTACCAAGAATGGTTGTTATTTTCAGGACCATTCAACTAAGCATGTTCTTGCAATTGGAGAGCGAATTGGAGGTTTATACAAATACAAGTATACAAATGGTGTATCCAAGAAGGTGATGGTTTCTACACATTCAGAACATGATTCTTCTACACATTCAGAACATGATTCTTCTTTCTGTAATAAAGGGAATATTGTTGCTTCTGTTAGGAGCCTTGATGGACCTATTATGCATGCTCGTTTAGGACATATTTCTGAGGCTAAACTGAAAAGTTTGCATTTGCTTGTGGTATTTCCTTTTGGTGATTTTCATTGTGAAACTTGTGTTCTTTCCAAACATCACAAGTTGCCCTATCAAAGAAGTTCTAATGTTGCTTTTGGATTGTTTGATTTAGTTCACTTAGATTTGTGGGGTCCTTATAGATAACCTGGAATAGGAGGTCCTCGATATTTCTTAACTATCCTTGATGATCATAGTGTGGTTACTTGGACAGTTTTGCTAGCTTCCAAGGATTTAGTTTACAAAGCTATAGTGAATTTTGTGACATTAGTGCAGACTTAGTTTGGAAAGATGGTTAAAGTCATCCGTAGTGACAATGGCACAAAGTTTGTTAATCAGAGATGTTCAAATTTCTTTGATACTAAAGGGATAATCCATCAAAGTTTTGTTCCTAACAATCCACAAAAAAATAGTCGTGTGGAAAGGAAACATAGACATTTAATTGAAACAGCAAGAGCTCTTAGGTTACATGCTTGTTTACCAATCAAGTTTTGGAGTGAATGTGTTCTAGTTGCGACACATCTAATCAACTCGATGCCTTCTTCTGTTTTGGATGGTAAAATTCCTTTTGAAGTATTAATGAACAAGCCACCAGATTATGCTAGCTTAAGGGTTATTGGTTGTCGATGTTATGCCTTGGTCAAGAATTCTGACAAGGTTGGTAGTAAAGCAAAGAAGTGTGTGTTGGTAGGATATCCTTTTGCACAAAAAGCATACAAGTTATATGATTTTGGACAATCATAACTTGTTTGTTAGTCGGGATGTTATTTTCAAGGAAAATATTTTTCCTTTTGCTTCATCTTCTTCAACTAGTGATCCTACTCAAATTAGTTCTGCTTTACCTCTCATCAATCTGATCTTTACAGAAGATGATTGCTCATTGCGTTTAGTTTCTACTCCTTTTGTTCCAACAGTTCTTGATCATTCTCATCTGAGTTCAGTTCCTATTATTCCTAGTTTTCATGACAGTCCAGAAATGATAGATTCTTTGCTGCAATCTCATTCTGATTCTGGTACAGTTCCAAATTCTTCTCAAGTTGTTGTTCCTGATTCTATTGAAACTATTGTTCCTTATGATGTTCCTTTAGTTTCCAATAGACCTCTTCGACATGTTCATCCTCCAATCAAGTATCAAGATTTCATTTGCCCTACTCTTCAATCACATCCTTCCATGTCACTTTCTTTTCTAGTGACACATTCAAATTTGTCTGCTTATTCTTCTGACTATCAAGCATCTCTCTCCAATGTTATGCAAGTTTATGAGCCAGTTTCTTATCATCAAGCTGCCAAAGATGAGGCATGGGTTTTAGCAATGGATAAGGAAATTCACGCCTTAGAAAATAATCATACATGGGAACTGGTATCTTTGCCTCCAAACCAAAAGGCTATAGGGTGTAAATGGGTTTATAAAATCAAGTTTCGTCCTGATGGTTCAGTTGAGAGATTCAAAGCACGACTTGTGGCTAAAGGTTATAATCAGGTTGAAGGCAAATATTTTAAGCACACTTTTTCTCCAATTGCCAAGTTTGCTTCTGTGAGATGTTTGATTGTTGTTGCAACTGCTAGGGGATGGCCAATTAAGCAGCTTGACATAAACAATGCTTTTCTCCATGGTTTTCTTGAGGAGGAAGTATACATGCAGCCTCCACCTGGATATAAAATTTCATCTCCTAATCAGGTTTGTAAGCTCAAACGATCTCTTCATGGCCTGAAACAAGCTTCTAGGCAATGGAATATTGAGCTTACTAAACATCTCTTATCTCTTGGTTATGTTCAATCCAAGAGAGACTACTCCATGTTCATTAAGCATGATTCCAATCATACCACAATTGATTTAGTTTATGTGGATGATTTACTCTTGTTTAGAAATTTAGAGCAAGAGATTGAGGCTACTAAGCTTGCTTTACACACAACTTTTACTATCAAAGACCTGGGTGATATTAGATATTTTCTGGGAATTGAAGTATCCCATTCTAGTTCTAGTACTCTCCTAAATCAGAGGAAGTGCATGCATTATAGATATAATGAAAGATACTGGGTTGTTTAATGCTAAACCTGCTGGTTTTCCCATGTCTAGAGGTCTTATGCTTTCAACTGATCAAGGTACATTATTACCAGATCCTAAGGTTTATCGAAGGCTTGTTGGAAGGCTTCTCTATCTTAATATGACCCGACCATACATTTCATATGCTACACAACATCTCAGTCAGTTTCTTAGTGAGCCACGGGAACCTCATTTAAATGCAGCCTTACATGTTGTTAAGTATCTAAAAGGTACTTTAGATCTGGGGTTGTTTTATTCAGCTTCCACAAACTTGAATTTGAGAGCCTATTCAGATGCAGATTGGGTAGCATGTGCATTTAGTGCTCGTTCCTTGTCAGGTTTCTGTGTCTTTCTAGGCTCTTCCTTGATTTCCTGGAAGACGAAAAAACAGAAGACAGTGGCTAAGAGCTCTGCTGAATCAGAATATCGAGCCATGTCTTCTACAACTAGTGAGGTGGTTTGGTTGGACGGATTGTTGACAGATTTATGTGTTGTGGTTCCTCATCCTATTGTCATGTTTTGTGACAACAAGGCTGCACAACATATTGATGCCAACCCTATTTTCCATGAGCGGACCAAACACCTCACAATTGATTGTCATTACATTAGAGACAAAGTGCAAGAAGGGTTTATCTATATGCAGCATACATCTTCTTCCAACTAGTTGGCTGATCTTTTCACTAAAGCCTTAGGAGAAGATCAACACAAATGTATGGTTTCCAAGCTTGGTCTTGTCAGTTATCCTCCTCGTCCAGCTTGAGGGGGTGGGGGGAGGGGGTGGGGGCTGTGAGTGTGTACATATTGTAAATAAGTAGTTTAGCTAGTATAGTCGGTTAGTGGCTAACCTGAGTTAACATAGTTTGTTAGTGGTTAACAGTAGGTTTAAATAGCTAGCTAACTAACTTGTACGACACTTCTTACACAACTAATTGATTCAGAGTTTACTCTGCATTTTGCTCTCGAGCTTCCATGGTTCCATGGATTTCGTTCTTGCTTCTGCTTCACAGTCATTAATCAACTTGTTACTTCGAAATTACTTAGCTTATCTTATAGTTCGATCTAAAAGAATATCTTATATAAATTAACCCGCAATACATAAAACCAAAACTATATATGTAAGTTTAGGATTGTCATAATCAATCCTGAACTACATTAATCAACTAAACTGAAACCAACCCACATAATAAATTTATAAGGCAAGGTTCGAGTAGTTACTAGAAAACGCATTCACTCAAAACGACATGATGGATCAATAAATGAAACTAAATAAGAGGCCACATAATAATAATATATATACACGATTCAGACCCAAACAAACCCAAATGATCGACAAGTATATATAGGTGGTATACCAATCGAGCTTGAATCGGGTGTCAATGCAATGTGTCATGGATTTAATTCAAGTCGACCCCTCGATCAAGCACTATTAACTCGTGTCCCCCGTTACAACCATAAAATGATCATAAAACATGTATTCACAAGTGTAGGTTTGGCATGCCCTTTATGGTGATTGGCTTATGTGGACGAATGTACGGTACTAGTTAGATCGATATCAACCACTCGTCTCCTTGCCATATGATACAATTTATGACCTCCACCTTTCCAACTCTTACCTGTTTTTTTTTTAACTTAAATGCAAATGTATATTAATTTGGTATGATAATATTATATTATATATTTGTGATTGTAAATTTGTAATATGTAAAATAAACCACATCAATGAGGAAGTAACATCAACTTTAATTTAAGCATGGTTACAATGTTACATATGTTTGTAGAAACATATGACGTGCGTGTTAATGAAAAACGTACGTGACTCCTATTGTATAGTTTTATGAAAAGCGTTACTGATGTGGGCATTTACAATGAAACATACCCTATAATATATACTAACTAAATGTGTCTTTAAAGCTATGTTATTTTTTTGATTTCACTAAATTCGTATAACTATCACTCAACGGCGGGCATAGGAATTTATGGAGGGAGGGGAGACATTTAGTTTGGATTTTATTTTTTTTGCATGAGTCGCCACATTTCTAATAATATTTTGAGATATTATGAGCACTTAAAAATCTAACACTACTCCATTGATAAGATATGTAAGAAGAAGTTGTGAATATTATTATATAGGAAAACAAGTATTTATACACGAAGTGCTAGAAGAATATATAAGGGAAAGATAAACCCTAATATATATTCTATCCAAAATACAAGATACTATCTTAGAATATATATCTTAGAATAGAAGATATTGTTCTTGTGTAATCTCAATATCCACCCGCAAGTTGGACGGTTGAGCAAAGAGGCCAAGCTTGTGTAGAAGAGACGTGATCGAACTGTGGTCGAAGAAGAGATTTTTTTGAGTATATCAATCAATTAGTCTTTAGTTGAGACATGAGCAACCCGAAGAGTGCGAGCCTGCACCTGCTCATGAATGAAACGATAGACCAAAGCAATATGCTTCATGCGTGACTGCGTGAGTGAAAGACCAGGTTGGAGTTGAGGAATGTGGCTCCAAGATTGTCACAGTACATGATCGGCTGGTGAGAGAGCTGCACTCCCATTTCAGCAAGCAAAAAACGTGACCCAAAGTAGCTCAAAACACGCATAAAAAGAGCCTTATATTCAGATTCAGACGACGATCGAGAGACTAATTTTTGTTTACGAGAGCTCCAAGAGATAGGTGTTGAACCAAGGTAAATGAGATAGCTTGTAGTGGAGATGTAATCGTCTTTGTCCCCTGCCCAATAGACATCGGAGAGCACATGTAAGGTGGGTGATGAGTTAGAGGAAATGTGAACTCCGAGATCAGCAGTACGCTAGTACCACTAAGATATCGAAGAAGGCGTTTCAAAGCTTCCCAATGTGTAGTACTAGGAGTTTGCATATATTGAGAGAGATTATTGACATCAAAAGCAACATCGGGTCTCGTAAGGCCAAGGTATTGTAAACAAGAGACAGAGTAGGCAACGAAGTTCTTGAGTGCTGAGAAAGAGTGGTGTTGCCATTAATAGGTGTAGATGCCGGTTTTGCATGATGCCAACTTTGAGTAGCATCATGAATGTACTTTCGTTGAGACATAAATAAACCCAAGGAGGAACAAAGAACTTCAACTCCATGGAAGTAAAAAAGTTCACCAAGATCTTTGAGAGAAAATTGTTGAGCAAGTGTGGTAATGAGTCGATTGACAAGAGACACATCATTGCCGGTGACAATAATGTCATCGACATAAACAAGTAAGTACACCACGAGGCCATCCCGACAGTATATAAATATATAGGCATTAGATAAAGAGGAGCGAAAACCAAGCCGAAGGAAAAAGGCTTTGAGTTCGTTCTACTAGGCTCGAGGGGCCTGCTTCAGGCCGTAAATAGCTTTGTGCATCTTGCACACATGATGAGGTGTAGCCGGATCAATGAAGCCGAGAGGTTGGCTCATAAACACGTTCTCATGGAGGGTGCCTTGCAAGAAAGCATTATTGATGTCAAGTTGGAGAAGGGACCATCCTTTAGAGATGGCTAAAGTAAGCACAAGGCGAAATGTAATGGGCTTCACAACGGAGCTGAAAGTTTCAGAATAATCTCATCCCGGACGTTGATGAAAACATTTAGCAACGTGGAGAGCTTTGTACTTGTCGATGGAGCCATCGGGCTTGTACTTAATGTGGAACACCCACTTGCAACACACGAGATTTTGAGAGGAATCCGAGGGAACGAGTGCCCAAGTTTGGTTGGGATGAAGAGCATCAAACTCCGCTTGCATGGTAGCCCGCCAAAGAGGGTCTTTAAGAGCTTGGGTAATGGTTTTGGGTGTGGGTGTAGAGACATAAGTATGAATGTTGAGTTTTTGAATAGGCTTAAAATATTATTTTTGGATCTGGTAATCACACCATGATCAGGGGAAGAGTTTGTATTAGAGACATTAGAAATAGGGTTTTGTGGTAGAAGATTAAGGTTAGGGTTGGAAGTAAGCAGAGGTGCGAGTGAGGGTGCGTGAGGGCTTAGAGAGAATTGAGCAAGCACGATTTTTGGAGAGGGTGGCCCCAAAAAGATACATGAAGAGGAATGTGTGGAAACTGAATCTGGTGAATGAGAAATAGAAAGAGAGGAAGATCTCTTATCTTCATTAGGAGAGAAAGAATCTTGATCTCCTATATTAGATTGAGAGAGAGATGTAGGGGTAGGGTTAGACATAGGTGGCGGCTGCATAGGGATGAAAAAATCAGCCCATTCATCTCCCATTAGGGTTTCAAAAAAGGCTTGGGAGAAAGCTTAGTGTATGGATATTCGGTTTCCACAAATTGAACATGATCATATGTGTAAAATCGTCTAGTGGAAGGAACAAGGCATTGATACGCACTCTGAGAAGAAGAATAGCCAATGAAGACACACGGAATGGAGCGAGGCTCGAGTTTGTGGGACGTGTAAGGCCGAAGCCATGAGAAACAAAGACAACCGAAGCACTTAAGTTTGTCGTAGTTGGGCACTTGACCAATGAACATTTGGTATGGAGACGAGATATGAAGAGTTGGTGTAGGAAGACGGTTAATCAGATAAACAACCATGATCAAGGCGTGAGGCCAATGATAAGAAGAAGACCCGAGAAGGTAAGTAGAGAGAGCCCGGTTTCAACTATGTGCCTATGATCGCGTTCGGAAAAACTGTATGTTCGGGAGTATGAGGAGGAGAGGTGAGATGAGTGATACTATTCGTGCTTATAAAGGTTCGAAGGGCAAGATATTCACCACCATTATTCGAGTAAAGGATTTTGATTTTTTGATCAAAGAAATTTTCAACAAGAGAACGAAATTTGATGAACACCGAATGAGGGTCGGATTTCGTTTTAGATGATAAAGCCAAATATATTCAGTGAAATTATCCACAAAAATGACATAATACTTGAATCCATCATAAGGTAGAATAGGAGAGGTCCATACATCAGAATAAACGACTTTAAGCGGCCAAGAAGAACTAATTATGCAAGAGTAAAAGGGAAGCTTATGACTTTAATTGATTTGACAAGAACTACAATCAGATTGCGAAAATAAAGAATTGGCTAAATTGAAATTCTTATGGAGAAACTGAAATGTTGCTGAAGATGGGAATCCTAATTTATGATGCCGAGAGGCGGCAAGAAGCTAAGCTGACATTGGGTAGAAAACGAAACTGGAGGTAGACCTGTCAAAACTTGACCCGACCCGACCCGCCCGAAGTTTTTTGGGTTGAAACCCGACTCGAAAATCAATGGGTCAAGAGTAACCCGAACCCGGTTGACCCGACCAAGACGATAAAGTATTATTTCAATAAAAAAATTAAATATTTTATTATAAATATTGTATAAAATTATTATTTTTTATTATTAAATAATATTTTATATAATATAATATTAATTATTTTAATAAACATAAAAATAAAGGTTAACAAAATTGACAATCGTGACCCATTGGATCAACCCGAACCCGTACCAAACCCGTAACAACTCGGTCCATGTGAACCCGTGAATTTAACGACCTGGTGACCCGAGACCCAGTTTGACCCGAACCTGATTGACCCAAACCTGAACCCGACCCGCCCGACCCATTTGACAGGTCTAACTGGAGGTGAGGTGGGCCAAACATAAACACTATCGATGCATGGACCACTAGGAATTGTTGAACCCGTTTGGATATCCTTCACAAGAAAACAATTATGTAAGAAAATCATAGCATAACGGGTTTCAGAAGTGAATTTGGAAACGGAAAGAATGTTTTTATAGATGGAAGGAACACACAAGACATTGGAAAGATTAAGAGTTTGAGATGGAGAAGAAAGAGTGGAGGAACCAGAGTTCATAATATTCAAACCTTGACCATTATCGACAAACACCTCGTCAGGTCCAGTGTATGGTTGATGGATGACTAGGTTGGCAAGGTCGTGAGTAAGATGATGGGACAAGCCAAAGTCAGCAAGCCAATTGGTATTGGCCGAGGACGTCGTGGCTAGGTTGACTTGAGGTTAAGTTTGAGGGAAGCGGTTGGAGGGAGGGAATTGGAGTTGTGGGTATTACTGACAAAACTTGGGATATTGGGGGATGACATGGCCAACTTTTCTTTATAGTATTGGCACCTTCCTAGGATTGGTTTAGACGTGGTAGGTGGTGTGGACGAGAATGGAGTGTAGTTTTGAGAGGGAGATGGATTTCTCGGAGGACGATAGGGAAAAGTAGGATTAGGGTTTGGTGAATAAGGGTTTTGTGGGAAAAGTGTCCAGTGTTGTGTGGGTTAGGTGGAGGGGCAGCCGTCTGCCAAGGCAAGGAAGTTGTGTTGCTTTTGTTGCGGGTCTTCTTTTTCTTTTGAGCATTAAGAGCCGTCATCGGGCTAGGATCCAAGGACTCCTATTTGAGTTCAATCTCAGTGAGAAGTAGCTTTTCATGGAGCTCTTCAAAGGAGATACACGTCCCCCTCATGTTGACAACATCAATTACGGACTGAAAATTAGAGTCCAACCCTTTCAAGAGATAATCAACGAAATCTTCTTGAGTGAGCGGGGACTCCAAGGCAGTCAAGAGATCAGCGGCGAACTTCATGGCTTGCATATATTCAGACACCGAGGAAGAGCCTTTCTTGATGGAGCGAAGCTTTTGTTTTACTTGTTTCTTATGGCCATGAAGTCGTGCCATAGGTTTGTTTAAGTTCATACCAAACAGCCTTGCATGTTTTTGTTTGAGTAACAAGCATGGCTACCGAGGACGACAATGTACTAATGAGAGCCCCATAAAGGAGGCGATCTTGGCGATTCCACATTAAGTAAGTAGGGTTTGTGATGGTTGCATTTTCTCGAGCTATAGTATCTTCAATAGGCAAAGGATGAGAGCCATCCAAAAACTTAAAGAGATCATAGCTTTCTAGGTTGCATGAATTTGTGTTTTCCATGTAAGATAGTTGGAAGGGGTGAGTTTGATGATGTTGGTGAAATGAACAGTAGTAAAGGGCTTTGTGTGCTCATGAGGGTTGGCAAGAGAGGTTGCAAATTCAGTCTCCATGGTCAAATGTTTTAGTAGGGTTTCGTAGAGGGTGGATGATACCATATAGATTGAAAAGATATGTAAGACGAAATTGTGAATATTATTATGTAGGATAACAAGTATTTATACATGAAGTGCTAGAAGAATAAGGGAAAAATAAACCGTAATATATATTCTATCCAAAATACAAGATACTATCTTAGAATAGAAAATATTATTCTTGTGTAATCTCATTTATAGTCCCAACTACATAATATAAGTGTTTTTCTTATGCGCATGTGCGCATAGCTCAACGTTGAGCCTCTTGTCCATGTTCATGAGGTCTCAGGTTCGAGCGTTCAGTGCGGTGATTTGCCCTTCTTTCTTAGAATTGGTTACTAAACTAGTTCTCACCCCTAGAACAGTCCAAGTAAGATTTAGGCTACCCTAAATCTTACTGAAAAAAAAGTGTTTTTCTTATTATTTCATCTTATATTATTATTATTATTTTAAGAGGATTCTTTAGGGTGAACGGGGTAGCCACCCCTCAAGCGCCCCCCCCCCCCCCCCCACCCCCCCCCCCCAAGTCCGCCCCTATCAGTCCACGCATGCACCCAAGGTATGCAACACTGTTCATTTGATATATTCTGATTATTTACAAGGTTTGTTTATTTTCATATACACATATCTATATATCCTTATCTATTATAGAAAATATTTTATTAGTAATGATAATCACATTGCAACAAATATACCCGATTAATATATATTTATTAATGTTATATATAATGTATGTGAAGGATCTAGAAATTTAGTTGAGAAGGAGGAATTAATAATATAGTTAAATAGGCTATTTTTCTTTAAAGCTTGAGAGAGGAGGTGGGTTAGAATAATTATTAGAGTCCAGCAAGAAGATAGAGGGAGGGTAGAGCGTTGTAATTTTGATGGTGAAAGCAACACTCATTTAATCCTCCCATCTGCCTCCATTCATTGCACCTCCAACCTCTCCTCCTCCTCCTTTATATCTCCTCCAATCTCCTCACTCTCTTCTTGCACAAACACACATCCTCCACCACACCGTGATCCTACCCAAAAACCTCCTAAAAACAAAGCGAACCAATATGAGAGAGAATAATAATAATAGTAGTACTGCCACCGCTACTTCTACTACTACAACTAGATCATCCGTGAAGCTAAAGTACGTGAAGCTAGGGTACCAATACCTAGTGAACAACATTATGAGGTTGATGCTGATCCCGATAATGGCAGCACTTGCGCTGGAGACCCTAAGGGCGGGCCCCAAGGAGGTGGCGGCGACTCTAGGAACGCTGAGGGACCAGGTGTCGCTAATACAGATCTTGGCGTCGACTTTCGTGGTGGTGTTTGTGGCCACCGTCTACTTCATGTCCAAGCCTAGGGCGGTTTACTTGGTCGATTACGCGTGCTTCAAGCCGCCTGTCACCTTTCGGGTTCCGTTCGCCACCTTCATGGAGCACTCCCGCCTTAACCTTAGGTACAATGATTTATGAATATATTAGAGTACTTACGTGTTGTCTATACATATACATATGTTTTAGTAAAAGCTCTTGCTTTTAAGATGATTTTTGACTTTGATGGTTCAAAAGTTACTATTTGAGATCAAAAAGATGTGACGCTTACTAAATTACTACTACTTGGATGTGACTGTGTGTGAGCATTGGGGTTGGAGAAAAAGGTGTCCGATTGGTTGATTGATAATTTATGTGCGTGTACGTACTTGGAGGTGGTTGTCGTGTATAAATGCAGATGTACATCCGTCGATCCGATCCATAGCGTTCGTTGTTGATTGAATTTTTGAGACCCTAAATTAATAGTCCATATATGCTTATAAATATTGTATATATTCTCTTTTTTGTCATAGGCCAGATTGATTGTTTTTCATTGCATAACCTCAATCTATCCCAATTTGAATATAACTAACACTTAAAATGATTAATTTGGTTAAAGCCTGAAATTAATTGCTTGAATAGTTCTTGTCTGACCCAACTTTGATAATGGAGGTGCCTAATTATAACTTGGCGGCAACTAAAAATGAGTGCTTAATACAGTGACTAATTTCAAAGTAGAAATATAAGTATCCTACATATATACTTCAAAATTCTAATACTATAATTTCTGCCTGACACATGTTAGACGGGGACATAATTAAATGTCGCGCAAACCACTTCTAGTATGTGATAATCTCATATAGTTAGGTTGGACTATCAGATGACATTATAATTTATATATATAATCGTATTATATGACCAAATGTATATATTTAATTGGAATGATATATCAGTCAGCATTGTTAGGCGTACAGACTGAATTTCATAGATTTATGTCCTATTCAAATTAAAACTAGGTGAGAAATTAAGAGGAGGAATTTTTCGAAGGCTGAATAGCTAAGGTACACTGTAATCAGTACTGTACTATAAACTATACTTCAATCCATTTGTCCCTTCATTTTGAAAAATCGCCCATGAAAATTACTTATACGAATATACTTGTGAAGTAACGTATTATCTTTACACATCAATTATGAATTATATGCCCCTCCATGTATAACAATAGTTATTTTTATTCTTTTAGGCATAGGGATTGAAATGGCTAGAGCCTCATTATTTCTAAGAAAGTTTAGTGAAAGTACCAAAGAAAATGGATTGGTAATCTCTAATTAAAACTCTAGTCTTTGTACAACCTACAACATCACCAACTACAATACAAATTCAGCATTCCACCGGCCTAGATCAACCTTACGGATAATTTACGATAGTAAATGATATAGTATTGATCAAGACGTCTTTAATTATTGACAGAAACAACCAAAAGAGCGTGGACTTCCAAATGAGAATCCTAGAGCGGTCGGGCCTAGGGGAGGAGACATGCCTTCCGCCAGGCAACCACTACATCCCACCCGACACCTCCATGGCATCCTCCCGTTCAGAGGCAGAGCTCGTAATCTTCACGGCCATCGACCAACTCTTCTCAGAGACCGGCATAAAGCCAAAGGACGTGGACATCCTAATCCTTAACTGCAGCCTCTTCTCCCCAACGCCGTCCCTAACAGCCATGATAGTGAACCGCTACAAGATGAGGAGCAACATCAAGAGCTTCAACCTAAGCGGGATGGGGTGTAGTGCGAGCCCTATCTCGATTGACCTAGCCCGCGACCTCTTGCAGGTTCACCCTAGCTCCTACGCGCTCGTGATTAGCACGGAGATCATCACGCCGAATTACTACATGGGGGAGGAGCGGGCCATGTTGTTGCCTAATTGCTTGTTTAGGATGGGGTGTGCGGCCATCTTGCTTAGTAACAAGAGGCGTGACCGCACGCGCGCTAAGTATAGGCTGATGCACGTCGTTAGGACCCACAAGGGGAGTGATGATAAGGCCTACCGATGTGTCTACCAAGAGGAGGATCCTCAAGGTACGTATCTTTCTTTCTTTCTTTCTTTGTTTTCTTAGTAGACTTTCATTTCAAGTTAATGTGTGTCAAAATTGGGATTGGTTGAATTGATCGAGGAATTCATTGAGTTGGGTGACGTGGACTACTTGTGAGTTTAATAAGTTTTTGCGGTTGAGTTACTTATGGGTTAAAATTAATTGTGCCGACAAAATGTGAGTAGGACTACAGATGGCACAAGGTATGCTAGGTAGGCAAAATTGTTTTAAATGTTGTATTTGTTAGCTGTCTTTATTAATTGACATAAATTTATTGGCCGGGCATTTATTCTTATACGGTAGTATGGTTACAAACTTACAATTTAAGTTAGGGCAACTTTAATTTACCCGTCTTTGTGAGAAACGATTTTTTTTTCTTTCAATTATCATCTTAATTTGGATTCACTCTATGTACCCCTCTTTTTTAACTGACACTTGTACTAAGGGCATCAAAATTGACCTAGCTAGTCAAAAAGTTAAAATAACAAGCTAGCTACCATAAAGTAAATATTCGTACGTCAATCCACTTAAGTAATAAATATGAGTATGGAAAGTCATTGCTTTACTACGATTTGTTTCACGTGCACGTTTAGTCGTTTAGTTAATAATGTTCTTTCCCCTCTAAATGCTAGTGAAACTATGATACTACTATGACAACTAAATTGAACAACCTAGGGCTAATCAATTTGTATCCTTCTCTCAACAGGAAAAGTGGGCATCTCCCTTTCCAAGGACCTAATGAGGATCGCTGGTGAGGCACTCAAATCCAACATAACCACCATTGGACCGTTGGTTCTCCCCGCGTCCGAGCAACTCCTTTTCCTCTTCTCCCTCATCGGACGAAAGCTCTTCAACCCTAAGTGGAAGCCCTACATTCCCGACTTCAAGCAAGCCTTCGATCACTTCTGCATCCACGCGGGAGGGAGAGCCGTCATAGACGAGCTCCAGAAAAGCCTCCAACTCTCACACGAGCACGTAGAGGCATCAAGAATGACGCTCCATCGGTTTGGGAACACTTCGTCTTCTTCCCTTTGGTACGAGCTTGCCTACATTGAAGCCAAAGGAAGGATGAAGAAGGGGAACCGGATTTGGCAGATTGCGTTTGGGAGCGGGTTCAAGTGTAACAGCGCGGTTTGGATTTGCAACCGGAATGTTAAGGCTCCAACGAACGGACCATGGGCGGATTCCATTGACAAGTACCCGGTGCATATTCCGGATGTAGTCAAGCTCTAAAGGAAGTGTGATCAACTGATCATGAGCTGAGGCCCGGTAACATTTTCTTTGTTTTAAGTTCAGGAGCTTTGCAAGTTAAAATTGTTCCTCTTACCATAAAGGATCATCATATGGTGTGCATAAGAAGTTACAAGCCAAACCAAAGTTAATAAAGATATGGTGGAATTGATGCTTGATCATAGTATATTGTATATGTTGAATGTTCCTAAAAAACACTGTTTTTTCTTACGAAATTCGATGTAGTACAACAAGTGTTAGATATCAATGTACGTGTACATGCATGGAAGTCGGGCATACTTTATGTAGTATATTGTATGTATCATTGTACTAACGGTGCAAGGTTTGTTAATTAGGATATTATCTTTATAAAGACATGAACGTACAAGAATCTACTACATGCAATTGTTACATTCTCATGTGTGTATGTGGCCTATTTGAAAAATCTCACTTAGATGGTTTATGAGTTTCGATAAATAATAGGTGTCAAAATATGTATTTGAATGTTTTTAGTTGCATGTTATACACGAAATTTGAATGTTGTATCACTTGATTAACACGGCATTCCTATACTTGAGTTGATTAAATTTCCAAAAGATCTATAGAGCTAATTCTACCATTCAGGACCACATTGAAAGATAGACTTGTCAAAAGAAACAACAACAACAACATTGACCCAGTGCAGCTCTCCTTACGGAAAATCTAGGGGTTAAGATAGGGGCACTCATGACTAAACACAAAGGGGAGCACCCAAAATACGCGACGAGACCACAAAACACATGTAGAAAACAAGGCAACAAAAAAGCAAAGCCGAAGCATAAACAAAAACCTAAACATAAAACCAAAACGTAGCGTCGGAACCTCAAAGCCCCCATGGACCGGTCTGTACAAGTGACTAGCTGTCCACCACTCGAATCTTCTCCCTCCAACTATCCCTACATACTGTCAGATCTTGTCGAAATCCCCAACTGGCTGACATCCTGCCTTATATTATCCTTCCAAGTTCCAACATTTCTTCGGTCGTCCCCTCCATCTACGTATGTCTCCAAAGACCAGGCTCTCACATGCACGTACGAGTTGGCTCCTCAGGGCCCCGCCTCTAAACATGTCCAAACCAGCACAATCTTAATTCTCGCATTTTATTTCCTATACTAACCACCCCATCCTACTTCTGATCACTTTATTTCTGATTTTATCTAGTATCGTGTGCCAAAAGAAAAAAGACTCCATCGATCTAAAGATCTGACTTGGTCCTCTTGACAACATTAATTTTGTTCAACTAATTGTTTCAATAGCCAATTAAGAGCATGAATACGTGTAACATATTCCTCATAGATCACAAAAGTTTCCTCAACGCTACCAAAATTTAGGACGGGTTTATCATTAATAAATTAGTTTTCCCCGGCCGTTGGATATCAATTGTTTGGTATTAGTTGAAGACTTAAACCTATAAAACAAGGTTTAATATTATGTAACAAGACTAAACGTCGTGGTTGTTAGTTGGTTATGATCAATATCGTGATCTCCACTTCAAATTGTATCGCATTGACAAATTCAAACAGCTAACGTTGGCATTTTTAATTGATATCATCTACTTGGTTTCTTTCCTAAGGTTATGCATATAGTTGGAGGTAACTTGAATACAATTACTTGCGGAAAACTATTGCATGTTGTGGTACGTATGTGATAAATAATTAATCATCACATTAACCAAGTGTCTTCATACTTTGATATATAGTACATTACAAGCTGAATGCCTTGCTTTTTATATACAAATTATCTCGCTATGTAACAAATTGCAAAAGATCAATGTTTATTAACTCATAAAATAATCTATATATTTAATTAGCAAAATATTATCTTTCCCATACCGTGTAAGCATATATGTCCTCATAATTCATAATGTATATTTTAGGTAATTTTTAACTCCAAAAATACTCAAATATTGTTGTTTTTCAAACATTCGATCGTCAGATCAATAATATTGAGTTTTTTTAAAAAAAAAAGTTTTAACATACACGATATCGACATTGACGATTGATATATATATCATATAGTGTGAACGGAGATGTGTCGACCTCAATCAATCTCAAAAGAATTTAAGAGCGATCCTTTCAGTCTCAGCTCACACAGCAACGACCACCAAAAAAAAGAACTTAAGAGCGGAACAGTTGCATATCTACTCGATCATTAATTTATCTCCATGATCTGTAATTGATAGAAACCTAACATATTGTTATTGCACAAAAACTCCGCCTTTAATTCGTTTTTAATGCACTAATTAATAAATTCTCCTCTTCCGCTCCGCCTTCGATCTTTTGACCTAGAAACCTGCAAAATAATGGACACAGGGAGTGGAGACCCCCTAATCTACCTCCGATGCCTAAGTCAGAAGAGCAATTGTCGTTTTGAGCGACGAGGTACAACAAGAGAGCGGTGAATCCCTGAACAGTCGAGCTAAGCGAATATTAGCTTGTCCAGAGTTTCTGAATATGTCGATGTGCACATGTGTCTCTCCCTACACGCCTAGGGCGTGTATTTATAATGGAGGAGGGAGATCAGGGGGCCTTATTTAATTATTTCCTAGGGTTGCTTAAAGCCCAAGCTAGGAATATTCCCACCTTCTCGGGTTTAATTCTATCATATTTGCACGATGGAATCTCCCATAAAGTTGCATAACCACCATATATTTAATAATATGGAAAATAACGAAAATAATAATAACTGCGCAGTAATTTTAGAAATACCTTTTTAATTGCGAAAATAACTATGATAACTATGTTTGTTTTACCCGCTCACACATATAAACCCGGCCCAATTCACACTAGCTACTTGCTTATTTGCCAAAAAAGAAGAAGAGGAGGAGGAAGAAGAAAAGATTATTTGAGAAGCTGAATCTAACCCATCCTAGATTTACTGGCTGCAGATGGGAGGCACCAAACTCATGTTGTATTCAGATTCACTCCAAGCT
Source organism: Fallopia convolvulus (assembly GCA_964016875.1). NCBI lineage: Eukaryota > Viridiplantae > Streptophyta > Magnoliopsida > Caryophyllales > Polygonaceae > Fallopia > Fallopia convolvulus. Next base: position 31,078,678 of record OZ024735.1, on the reverse strand, counting down.
ATCAACTAAATACAAACAGTATTGGCGCCTTCGCCCCACCACAACTTCTACCTTTATTGAGCGGTGCAGGAACATCATTCTTGACGCCACGAAGGAGGTAAAGCTTGTTCACCTTGGTCGACAAGCCAACAAGGAAGCTGATGCAAACGCGAATTGGGCCATCACATTTGATGATTTTGTTGTTTTTACGGACATGCATCCCGAATGTTTTATCGCACTTAATTTCTAGCAATGTAGCCCCGAGTGGGCATTTACATGAATTTACTATCATAACCTTCATTTATAATCTTCACTTATGAAATGAAATTTGTTGACTTATGTATAAACTATAGCTTTTTTTAATTAATTAAATTTAAAAGAAAAAATAATTAGAAAAAAAAAGGTGGAAGTAGAACTTACATGTCCCCTACATGATAATTCTAATTCTAATTCCTCCATTTTAGAGGATTTGAAAATCATGAGAATTAAACTTCCTATGATTTTTTATTAATTTTTTATTTCTTACGAAACACATATATTGAATGGTACTTCTTGAGATTTTGCAAATCATGGGATTTTGAAAATAAACAAAACAAGCACTTAAGTTCATTGAAAGTGAGAATTTGTAAAGACAATCCTTCTTAAGATAACAAGTTTGGGGTAAGTTCTACATAAATATGAAAGTATGGCAATTTCAGTAAATTTTTTGGGGGCAAAAGAGGATTTGGGATTTTTTTTTTTGATGAAGAGGAACCCACCTTTAGTGGCTAACCCCGGCTCATGACTCAGATGATAATTAGGAACCTAAACTAGGTATTTCGGCTTGCATCAAGTGACTCGACTCAATGCAATAAAAGGAAGGATAATGATTAACGAGACCTTGTTTTTCACTCAAATAAAGTGGTGAGGCATGATCGAACCCAAAACTATTAAACATCCACATACCTCATAGGCCACCCCATGTAGAGGGGATTGGGTCTTTCATTTTCACTTAACCGCTTTGACTTCTTCTTTATTTTTTAAATCTTTTTAAGCCATCTAAAACATAAAAGAGAATGGTAATCACTCTTTTTCACTCATATTCATATTCTTGTTTTATTTAGTGGAAAATAAGAGACTTAAATAAGTGGTATTCAAAAACAATTTGATCCTACCAGTTATCAAGTTGACACATTCTTAATACTCCCTTTGATTCACAGTAGCTATCCAAAGAGATTTCAAATCTTGGTTCACACCAATTGTTCTCATGAGTTGGAATACACCGTTTCCATCTGGGAAAAATTATGTCATATGTCATACATGTAGAGTCAGACCCACAAAGGATATAGTTCGTGCATTCATCGCATTATATCATATTGAGCTTGGAAGGATTGTTATTACTTTGACATACGTACATAAAGGGTTGCTCTTAAATGAAGGTATCCTCCGTTTTATTGGGCAGTTAGATTCTAGGACAAATCCTTTTCAAGGGAGGCAGGATGATGTGACCACACCACATCAACACCAAGATACCAAAGATGTCGAGGCCAATGCTGCAACAGGGCGCGCCCATGCGGACCCCGACACGCCCATGCAAGAGGCCACCGCCGATTCTCCACCACTTTCCTCGGGCTGTCTTTTTGGTGACGACTTAATGGATGAAATGATGGATGAGGAACCTGAAAGTGTCGATCAAAAGGCTACACATGATGTTGAGCGTTGCACACCTTATGGAACGACCGATGCTACCACCGCAGCTAGGCAGGCTCCCGACACTCCACCCTTTTTGGGCCGAATTACTCGAGCACGGGCTCGTGCCCTACAAGAGGGACTCAAAACAAGCCTCATGGTCCATGGAGCGCCGAGCAAATGTGAGGGTGGCCTGATTTGTATGTTAGTGGCAACCGAGTGCGCTTCTCCGAGCCAAGGTGCCTAGGCGCACCTCATAATAACTCCCACCATCAATTGTGAAGAAATGGCTCGTCTCTCAAAGGTCATAGGGCTTCCAAATCTGAATTTATTGATGGATATTGAAAGGCCATTGTGAGGCCAAGTTTTTCCTACTTAAAGGAGTCGATCTCTCCTTAGAAAGATCACCTTGAACATTAACAGAAAACAATGAGTTCTTTGTCTTATTTTCTTTGTTTTTAAGTGGCTCTCTTGCTTAATAAAAGCCTTGTTTTTACTTATCAAATTCAGATTCATGGGTCATATCAAATCTCCTTCAAGAACCCTAGGCAAAGTGAGTCATATCTTTGTTCTTGGATTCTAGTTTGTGTTTTAGAGAGGTGTGCAATATCCGATCTAAATTACATCCATATCCCTCATTTAACTCCTCCACAAATCAGTTACATCTCCATAATATCCACCCCCACTTCCTTAAATCCAAAGCAAAGGAGGCACCAACCATCACATCTCCAACCTCGGCGAAAGAAGGGACTTGTGGTCCGTCTTGCACCACTAGCAATCCAACGATCCTCATCACTTTGGCAATGTTGTGAAGTGAGACGAGATTTCTTCTATTTTTTGTCATGTGACTCGAACAACCATTGTCCAAGTACCATCTTTGTTCACGTTCATTTCAACGTGTAATGGAAGGATTAAGTTTTAACGACCCAAGCAAGCTTCGCTTTACTTGGTCGACTTTGATGAAAAAATTGATGTTGTTGCCTAGGACTAGCAACAAAATATTCAAGAAGATTAACATCTTTGCTCCTAGACTTAGGTACCAATTTTAAGTTTTCTTGGGGCTTGTTGTTCTAATAGGATTTGGGAGCATGTGGTTGGTTTACATTAACATTTTTGTTCACATAGGCCCTTTGCTTATCAACTTGGGCATGTCTTTTCTTGTAATCCTTGTTAACATGACCCTTGTTCCCACAGTACCAGCTGACTTTAAGATAATTTCCCCTAAAGTACTTGGGGTGATTCTTCCACACCCTTCATTTCTTGAACCTTTGAGGATCAATGTCTTTGGGTTCATTACCCTTAGCTTGTTTGATATAGATTTTATGAGCAACCTCTCCTCGGTACCAACAATTTTCATGATCACTAGTCCTACCCTCTAAAACTTGAATTCTTTTGTTCAAATGAATGTTTTTATCTTTTAAGCTTTGAAGTTCCCTTAAATTTTTTTAATAAATCTCAGTGGGATCAAACTCTTGATTTTTACTATCCTTAGAACAATCTCTTGTAAGAAACTATCCTAAATCTTTGAGGGACAAACTTGGGACCCTCCCCTAGTGGTTCCCCTTTAGATGTTCCTTTATCTTTTTAAGCTCTTTTCGAAGATTATCTCTTTCTATCCCTAAGGCTACCCCATCGGATCTAAGATCATTATTCATCTTTTTCAAGGAGTAAACCCTCTTTGCTTCATCGCATGTTCCGTAGGGAACAAAGGCGCTTTTTGGCATGTTTTTAATGGTTTGCTTTAGCTCATTGCATTGATCATCAACTATAGTAAATTCAATTTGCACATCTTGATTATCTTTGTTAAGTTGCTTGATCAATTTAATATGGCTAGATTTTTCAAGAGATTTAAGAGATTCAATGAATTCATTATCACTAAACTCTTCAACTGGTGTGACAGTAGCCATTCCACACATGTTCTTTACCTAGCCTTCCGGGTCTTCTTTGCCCGGATTTCCTCATGTGGTGATATAGGCCTTCTTCCCTTTCCCATCATCGTCACCTTTGGAACAGTTCCTAGCAAAGTGCACCGTTTCCCGACACTTGTAGCACATAACATCCTTCATGTCACGCTTTTCCTTATTATTACCATGGGAACTATTGTTGGAGTTGGAGGGTCTAAATCCGCTTCAATTTTAGAGCCTCTGCATAGCTTTGGTGAGAAGGGTTGTCTCGTTGTCGGTATCAACTTTGTCTTCCTCACCTCCCTCCTCTAGATATTGGATGGCTTTCTCGATCTTCATCGTCATTCCCTTGGCATTAGTTTCCTTGACCTTGTCACGAGATCTCTTCTTTTCATAGTTGAGCAGTTTTCCAAAGATCTCATGAAGTTGGAGATTTCTATTATCCGGATTCTCGCAAAAGGTCGTGAGGTCATGGGACCATTCTCCTATTAGTCCTTCCATGATTACTACCACCTTGGTCCTAAGTTGTATTTGTTTCTCATCGATTCCCAAACCGATTAGGCAAGTATTGAGCACTTCAAACTAAGATTGGTACGATGAGATTGTTTCCCCTTCAATCATGTTGAAGGTATGAATTGATATCTTGCATTTAGGTAGTGTTTAGGATGCATATTTATATGTGTTTTGCATGGTTTTAGCTTAGTTTAGTCTAGTTCTTAGGTTTTCTAGGAAATTCGGGTTTTGCGCTTGTTTTGTTCGGTTTTGCAGATCTTTCGGTAAACAAGCGTGAACGGGATGGATCTTAGTGGACTATGGAGGTGTTTGAGGAAGCTTAGAGTGATACAAGTGAAGATTGGAAGAACCAAGACCCAAGAGCTTGAAGGAAAAGAATGCTTAAACCCGGGCTATGCATTGGAGACTTGTTTTGACACCTCTATCTTGCAATGCTTGGTTTGGGAGCTATAGTGGTCGGATGAAGCTGAATTTGGTATCACTGGAAAGCTAACTCGAAGAGCTACAATTCATATTTTTACTCCGAGTCCAAATTCCAACTCGAAGGGGGTGAAAACAGCCTCTGAAGTGTCGCTTGAAATGCTGAACCGAGAAGTGCCGCGGGCATAACATGGACTTGCGCGGCCGCGCCACCTTGGAATGAGACCGCGCCTCACATTCTGCCGCGGGAGAGTTGGGCCGCGTGTTTTGGGCTTCGGGTTGGACTTTCTTAGGTCTTTTCCGAGTACTTTAATGTAATTTCGGGATATTTTTATCTTTGGATATCTTAGGGGTATTTAAACCTTGTTTTTAGTTTTCTCTATCTATCATTATCATAACTTTAATCAACTTTGGAGGCTAGGGTTTTTCTCTTTGGAGGCAGACTTTGAAACCTTTGTAAGTTTGATTTCAATTCAATTATGCATTGCTAATTTCTTTTGTGTTTGACTAGTTATTGAAATCATAGATTGCATAATATTGTGAGGTTTGATTGATTCTCAACAACTTGAATAGGTTTTATTCCATGTGCTTAATTGAATCATATTTATTCTAGGGTTTTGTTAGATTGGCCACCTAATAGAATTTCTAGGTTAATTTACAACTAATTTGATCAAGTCCCGTTTGGGATTGATTAGATAAAGTAGAAACTATAATTGTTTAAACCCGTTCGGGCTATTCAATTGTAGAGGGAATAAACCACAGATAACTTGATTAGCTGTTTGCGTTGAGTATTTGTTTCTATCGATACTTTGAATTTAAAGCTGTCGTTTAATTGAATCTAGACGTTGTTCTAGGTTGTTAGATGATTAGGGTTGTTCAGACTGTTAGCTCTTTCAACTAAATATAAAGTTTTGGATAATAATCCACGGTAGATTATTCAAGGGAATTGAGAATCAAAAGAATCAATGATCAATAAGCATATCTATGATGGATGTAACTAGTTGAACATATTTCTCTCATATATATTTACAATCAACTTTGCATTCATATTTAGTTTTCTAATTTTGCATAGTAGTTTAGATTTCCATTCAATAAAACCCCCCTTATTTGGTTACTTGGCACTTAAGTAATAACACATTTACAAGAGTCTCTGTGGGATCGACCCTTACTTACCGCTCTACTGAGTTGGTTAAGCTAAGGTTTCTTTGGTAGGTAAAACGACTGAAAAATACCTCATCAAAGTCTCTTTGTGCAATGATGATGAGAGCTTCCTTTAGATTGGTACTCCCATTGCGAATCTGATTTAGATCCTTCCACATCTCCTTGTTGGTTTGCAAGTTGGAAACTTTACAACGATCCTAAAACTATGACCATTGTTGATGTAGGTTTTTTCCAAGAAGTTGGCTTCCCTGGCTTTGAAGTTGTTTGGTCGCATCTTCTTTGGTCTAACTTCTTGTCTTCAGCAACCTCGAGATCACCATACTGTATCACAATCCAAGATTTTTTGCCCTTGATCCAATCAACCATCCATCACTTCCATTGATCGTACTGACTAGGAAGAAGTAAGGAGGTTTGTTGTTCCTAGAGCCGACCATGAAGTTAGAGAAACTCATCCATATTCACTTGTTATAAGAAACACTAAATCTAGAGCACCAGATGCTCTAATACTAATTGTTGGATCTTACGTGTGCTAAAATACAAACACTAATCCCGAGGGATCAGTGAACTGGGTAGAAGAATAGTTAAATAAGTAAAACAAGAACAAATATTCCCAAATCAAAGTTACTATCTTTATTGAGTGAAACGAACTTACAAACGCAAACCTTAGGTTTCTAGGTGTACAAAACTCCTAGTGACGAGCCTAATGTTCCTAAGCGTCGAACGTCTTCAATCAACTCGGACTATCTGCTTTGATCCACGAACATGACTTCGTATACAACTCATTCAAGCTATACTCGTGTTTATTTTCTTCTCCTAAACTCGATTGCACACAACTCTCGTGTTTTTTCTCTCTAGAACAACTTGTTAAAAATCTAAACCAAAAACTCTAGTTTAACCTAGACAAGTATCCTATTTATATACTCATGGAATAGCATTTAATCTATCCAATAATATAAGATAGAATATTTTTATAAAGATTTTATTTCTATCTAAACATAAAGTTTCCTAGAAATAAATCTATCTTAAAAGTTTCAATAGATACGTTCCAACCGGAACATTCTATCTTCAAGCTTTTACGCGCCTTCACCCTTCGCATCCAACAAGCGTGCTTAAATCACCTCAGTTATGCCACCTTCCTTAGATAGGAGTCTGCGCATTTGTGTTGTTTTGCTGGAATCAACGAATTCATAACTTGCTTTCCTTTGTTCCTTTGCAGCATAGGACTAATCCTAGGAATTTTCTCTTATCCTTTTATACCTAAAATATTTTCAAGTACAAAGAATAAAATCCACCAATGTTTGTATCATCAAAATTCAAAGGATCAAACATAGTTGATGTCTTAATGTCATCTCAACACATCACTTACATAATACAATACTTGCAACATTTAGATGTTGACTTTCTAAACTATTGATTGAAAGTGTGAGTAGATTTAAATATTCATAAAATTATTATAGAAGGAGATAATTTAATTCTTATTAATTTTTTAGAAACCATTTGGAAAGTACCATAGGAAATTTATTCTATTATGCAGGATATCCAACGTTTGGTGTCGGGTTTTTCAGAGGTGGGTTTTGTCCATTGTTATAGGGAGGTTAACTCTGCAGCTGACTTCTTAGCAAGAAAACATATCAGCATTCCTCTTATCCGTCAAGCAATCTCTTCCTCTTGCTTAGATTTATGCTTTGATGAGATCTCATTAGTAAGTTTAAGACAGTTATTTTGTCTACAACCTTTAGCTTTCAATTTTTTTTTATGTCTACCTTGTAATATTAAGGCGATTTAATGTTTGTTTTGTAATCAGATAGTAGCTCATTGTTAAAAAAAAAAAAGACTTTCTAAACTATTCTAAAGCTAACAACTATTGACTTTCTAAACTATTCTAAAGCTAACAACTATACTCACACGTAGTTTCATTTATTACTTGATTTAGGTCTAGTTTCAAGTGGTCCCATGTTATGTTAATTAATGGTCCCTTCTTATATTAATAGCGTATCCACATTGTGGAAAATAAAATGAAACATTAATTAATTTATCTAAAAAGTAATTCGAAAATGTAAAATAATTTAATCATAATCGAACAAAACCTAAAGTGTTTGTAAACATGGAGTATAATCAATTTTCTGGAAATTTTGGGCTTATTTTTCATGATTAGAGCTCTTTTTCATTAAGCTTTTGTACATAGCTTTTTTTTTTAGAAAATGGAAAGCAATTAGCTTTTAGTTCTAGTGGGGTTGAGAAAAAACTCCTTTAATTTTACCAAAAAAGAAAGAAAGAACGAACTTTTTTTTTGAGTTGAAATAATCTTGACTGTTAAATAAAAATTTAAAGATTGGATTTTTTCTCTCCATATTAACTTATTATTTTTTAATTTTTTTTGATGAATTTATTAATTTCCTATAAGTTTTAGAACTTTACCCATAGATTTTTTAACAAATTCTATGTGACCAAGACCTGTAAAGTGGTTAACAATATAATTGACCGTCCTAAAATATCTTGACGAATGAGCTAAAGTAAATTAGGGTGTGTTTGTTGGGTACCAAAAACTAGTTGTAGTTTTCCAACTAGTTGCGAAAACTCGTATAAACATTGTTTGTTCGACACATAAAAACTAGCAATTAGATGTAAAACTAGTTTTTTGAAGAAACTACTTTTTGAAGCTTTTGCACTAGTTTTTAGTAGTTTTTCGAATTAACAAAATAATTATTTCCTAAATAAGAATAAAACTATTATAAAATAGGTTTTAAAATTATCAATTACTACAATAAACTAGTTGAACTTTACCAAACAATGTTTATATATTTTTTAAAACTTCATTTACAATTAGTTTTACAACTTTAATTAGTTTTGCAACTCCATCTAGTTTTTTTGGTGACAATATAATAGCCCCTTATCTTTAGAAATGGTAACAATATAATTGACCGTCCTAGAATATCTTGACGAATGAGGTAAAGTAAATTAGTATCTTTAGAGATTGCAAGACCTATATGCACTAGCCTATTAGCCACACTTTTTTTTAATAGGTAAAAATTAGGTAGACTAGGTCAGCCTAGGGCATCCTTACGGATGAGGGTCAGGACCCGTCCATGGTTAAGAATCTGATTGATACTACAATCGTGGTGTAGTTTAGCAATCAAATCAGCCACAGAATTGCACTCTCGAGGGATATGTTTGGTAATGACCCCCTCGAAAGACTGCAACATAACCAAAGTGTCTGCTATCAACATGTCAATTGTCCAGGGGCTGTATCGACTTCCCTTAAGCGCATTAATCACAATTGACCTATCGCCTTCAATTTCTATGTACCGAAGATTCCTTCTATGAGCTTCTTGTACAGCCTGACGTAGTCCCATGGCTTCTGCTTGCTCCACTGTCCAGTAGTCATTTTACTTTGCATTCATACTAATGTTGTTTCCAAATTGGTCTCTTATGATAAACACCGCAGTTTCTTTTCCATTATCTCTTTTCGATCCATCAAAATTTATTTTGACATATCCGTTTTGAGGTTTCTCCCATTTATTTTTACATTTTCGTGGCCTCGCTTGCTGCACTCTGGATGACGCATTATCTTCATCATTAATATTCTTTGTTTTGTTCCACCACATGGTGTGACTTTGAATGAATTCCTCAACACTCCTACATGGCCCAGTGTTGTCTTGATTGAAAACCACTTGGTTTCTCCAGAACCATATTCCCCACCAGGCAATAAACTGATGGCATAGAGTCTTTTGCGGTAATGTCTTTTTCAAGTTCTGAATGATTTGAGGCATAATGTTATGGCTTTGTGATATGCTTCTTAGAATGTCAGACAATTGAGGATCAATTGAATGTATTGTCTGTGTAGTGAAGGGGCATTCTAAGAAAAGATGCTCATTTGTCTCGTTTTAATGGTTGCATAATGGACATTCTGAATTGACAACTACATGTCTTTGTATAAGAAGGTCTTTAGTAGGATGGCCTTTGATACACATTTTTCACAAAAACATTTTTATTTCAGGCGTTAGGTCAAGTTTCCAAATCCAGTTAAATTCCCAATCATTCATGGTTAATTCGTTTGATATTTAGGCATAGGCCGATTGAGTGGAAAACCATCCATTCTTGCTTGGATGCCAATATAATCTATCTTGAATCTGGTTTTTAGGGATTGTTACTGACAAAATTCGTTCGACCCATTCAGTAGTTAAAACTTTTCTTAATTTCTCTTCCTTCCATTTAATTTCAACGAAAATAGGTTGGATACTAATTTTCAAGAATCCTAATAAATGTATTTTAGAAGCAGAAATATGCATATTTTACCATCTCAATTTCATAAAGAATATTTTTTGTGCAATGGAAGGAATAAATAGGAATTTAATTGAACCGATCTGAGTCGAGCTTTAAATTATTTAGGCACGGTTTGATGAAAAATAGGCGAGATCACGTTCGAGCTCAAAATTTTGTTTGTGTTTGGTTAGTATAAAGACTTACCAAGCTTTATCTCAACACACGTGTCGCTTGTTTAGTTTCTTCGGAAGACAAGCTCGTGAAGAGCTCGTTTACCCTATCATCTATACAAGCAAATGAACAAAAAATCAAACTACGAAGTTAGAGAGAGACTACGCATTATATAATATATGTATATAATGGAGCTTGTTCATGGACGTATAATCTAGCTTGTTCATGAAACGTATAATCAAACTTGCTCATAAGTCAGTGGCGGATTTATGTAGCGCCCAATGGGGGTTATAGCCCCCAATGAGATTTAAAAAAAAATTAATATATAAAAAAACGAATTTATTTTAGGTTTAGAACAAAGACGTGGCCTTCTTCAGAAGTGAGAACAGAGACGCTGAGGGCTAAACTAGAACGACAGAAAAAGTGAATGCTAAAGTCCTCGAACAGTCAAACGAGACTGGAATCTTCCGCCATCTCTCAACTCGGCGGTGACTCGGCGTCCTCGAATCCCTGCTAGCTCGAGTGCTCGACACCATCTCGTTAGTGCGGAATCTACATTACGCGAGTCCAGCGTCCAGCAAGGTAGCAATCTCCTCTACTCGGTCGTTTGCCTGCTCCTCAACCATCCTCCTCTCCTCCAGCCACTCGGCCGGCTGCCCACTCCAATCTTCGACGAGGTAGACCTCTGATAGTTTTAGGCTTTTAGCCCCATAAAATTGAATCTAGATTGATGCATTATGTTCAATTTCAGATTAGCCCAATGGATTAATTATTTGCGCATAGTGTGTGGCTGATGTTGCTAGTGCAAATGTATTTTGAACATAGTGTTGCTGGTGCAAATGTATTTTGCATCAATCCAATGGATTGATGCATTATGTGCAAAATACATCTGAAATTGAGGTAGCCTCTGACAGTTTTAGACAGAAATTGGAAATTTAATTGTATTGATGCATTATGTTCAATTTTATGTGCAAAATACATAGGCTTTTAGGAATTTTAGCCCAATTTCATATTAGCCCCGATTTCAAATTTGTGTTAGTTTTTTATCCCCAATTTCATATTAAATTCTATGGATTAATGATTTGTGTGTGTGTGTGCTGAATTTTAGATTTGTGTTAGCCCCAATTTTAGAATTTGTGTTATCCCTAATTTCATATTCTAGTGTCTTTGTATTTGTGTGCTGAGTTGATGAATTGATAATTTGTGTAATTGTGTGTGCTAAATTGATGATTTCAAATTATTCATGTGTGTTGAATTTTTCAAATTTGTTGATTGATGAACTTTCGTTATGATTTGTGAATTTAGAATTTGATGTTCATATTCTTTAATTGTTCAGGAAATGAAAAGATTTTTTCTACCTATTGGGGATTCACAAAATATAGGGTTCAGTTCAACAACAACAACAACAACAACAATTGAACTTGCTCATAAGCATATAATTAATTGAGCTTGCTCATGAACAAACGTGTTGAGTTCTCTTATGTTCAAGGTTAGCTCTTTTATTGTTCGAGTCTTAAAATCTGCCTCAAGCTCGCCTCGTTTACAAACTAGGCCGGATATGAACTCTTAACTGAGCCAAATACCTAATTGGCCACGAACAGTTCTGATCATTTATAGACCTATGAATCTAGGAGTATGTATTACTATTTTTACAAAAACAAAGCAAAGCAGCAAAAAAAAACCCTTAATTATAATGGTATGAATTGATGCCTAGATGGAAATGGCCAAGTGGGAACTCAATGGGCCTAAACTCGTGTAAAATAGACTATCCGTCCAGATGAACACGCAGAAATGAAATGAACTTTTCTATAATGAAGTGTGACAGTATAGCTTTTCTCAAATGAAGCTAACATCAATACATGTTCAACTTTCTTATAGGGTGTCAGCATAAAAATTGCATGATGACAATAAAAATTCTTAAAGTGTGACAGTATAGATTTTCTTATATGAATTTGGAATTCAAATGAAGCTAACATCAATCCATGTTCAACTTTCTTATAGGGTGACAGGATAAAAATTGTATTATGACAAGATAAGTATTGAAGAGTGACAATATACCTTTTCTCATATGAATTTGGAATTCAAATGAAACAAACATCAATGCATGTACAACTTTCTTATAGGGTGACAGGATAAAAAGTGTATGATGACAAGATAGTTATTAAAGTGTGACAGTATAGCTTTTCTCATATGAATTTGGAATTCAAATGAAGCAAACATCAATTCATGTTCAACTTTCTTTTAGGATGTCAGGATAAATGTTGCATGATGACAATAAAAATTATTATAGTGTGACAATATAGCTTTTCTCATATGAATTTGAAATTCAAATGAAGCAAACATCAATCCATGTCCAACTTTCGTATAGGGTGACAGGATAAACGTTGCATGATGACAGTAAAATTGCTTAATGTGTGACAGTATAGCTTTTCTCATATGAATTTGGAATTCAAATGAAACTAACATCAATCCATGTTCAACTTTCTTATAGGGTGCATGACACAAATTGTAATGTGACAGTAAGTTTAGAAAGGTTGACCAGATAGACGTTTCACAAGTAAAAATGAATGACAAGAAACCGTCTACATAAGAGGATTTTTGGCAAAGGATGACAAGATAATGAATGAAGAACGACAGTAGGCCTTTACTCCTATGAACAGAAAATTCAAATTTAAGCCATCAATTTATAAGTACTTGTAAAGCACAACATGAAAATCAGAGGAAATAATAAGTTAAGCAAATATGTTCATAAATTAACCATAACCAAATCAATCCATACAAAGCAAATAAATCCATCAAGAAAATATATGTTTTAAATATAGCAAAACAAACATGGTCTAAGTAAACAATAAGTTAAATAAACTAGTTGTAATTGTCATCTGATCACGGCAGAGGCCTTGTACAACTGCTTTGGTAATGTCCCAAACCTTTGCACCTCCCACAGCGACGTTTAGACCAGTTCTTCTCCCAATGTGCACGAAACCTATTTGTCTTAGGTCTTCCAACAGTCCTTCTTACTTGCAGTGGATGGCAGGTAATTGCAGTAACCGATGGAGGAATCTCCCAACGCCCAACGGGAGGAACCAAATGCAGAGTTTCCTTATACACTTCTTTCATCTTATCATTCTTCAATAAGGGATGAACCAATTGTGCAAGATCCACACCCCTATCTGTTGATGCAGCTATGGCATGAGTGCAAGGAATTTGATCAATTTGGAATACCTTACAATCACATGTTCGGGAATAGAGATTCACTTCGAACCTAGATGTACCATCATTTACTTCAGCTTCAAATTGACTCAGTCTTTTTACTATCATAGTCACCGCCTTCAAGTACCTACATATAATTCATTAAAAACGTAAAAGAGATCAGGTTTTCATCCATAATAGAATATTAATGTCCACAAGTCCATCAATAGTAACAAAAAATTCAACAAATATGTTTCTAACATACCTAAACAAATTAGTTCGTAAACAAATCAAACTTAAAGCCAAATACGCTTAAATCAAAAACAATTCCATTTGGATACTGTCTGATTAGGACATGTACGGTGACAGTACAAATTCTAATAGTGTCAAGAAACATTGATTGTACCTGGAATCATGTGTCTTCTTCACCTCTTCGGTTACCTCTTCATCCCATATAGCAGCCCTTTCCCTCCGTTCATAAAACCACTTGCATATGATATCTAATATCTTATCAAACATGGAAATAATTGGCCATCCACGTTCCTCTTTGAACCGGGAATTCAAACTTTCGGCATTGTTTGTTGTCATTATGTTGAATCTATTGGCACGGAAATGTGCCCTGGACCAATTCTCAAATCCTGCCTCTTGAACATATTTTCCAATACGTTCTGACTCCTTGCAAAGTTGTGAAAAATGATGATTGAACTCTTGAATGGTATAAGCCTTTGCAACCTTATTCCATAGTTCAAACAAGTCTCCTCTTCCGTACTTGGTTTTGAAGTTTTGGTATATGTGATAGATGCAATACCCATGACCAGCAAAAACATAATTGTTCCTCAATGCTCTCAAATACTTGCGTGACGGTCTGAGACAAACACTACATCATGGTTGTCTGGTACAACAACTTTGAATTCCTTGAAGAAAAAGGACCAAGAGGCATCATTTTCACTGTCAACCACGCCAAATGTAAGAGGATAAATATGTTTGTCTGCATCTTGCGATGTTGCTACAATAAGAACACCCCTGTATGTCGCACTTAAGTGAGTGCCATCCACTGATATCACCTAAAATTGAAACATGAAATTATCCTGTCATACTGCTAATTTCGTACTGTCATACATATAAATATAAGTTCTTTGAAGTCAATATATTCGATCAAACATAAGCATTTATCCTATCAATAGCATTGATATTTAACAATAATTAATCTTACACACTATAATAATATAAGATACCTTCATCAAATTAGGTAAGGCCCTGATCCATGCACCTATACTCCAAAATGCATACTTGAATCGTTGGTTAGCATCTCTTTCAATCACGGTATGGGAGCCTGGATTTGAGTGTTTGAGCATGAACATCCAAGAATAGATTTTATTGTAACTTTCCTCTGTTGATCCTCTTACTAACTCTTAGGCTTTCAAACGTGCTTGATTCGCCTTATGGTAGCTTGCATTGACTCCCATTTCTTTCATCACTCTTTGTATCTCTCTTGCTTGGATGCCTGGACTATCACCTTGAAACCTGTAACACAATAAAAAAAAGCGGATACCATTAATGCTTTTAAAAATTCCATAAAAAATCACACTATAATTGAGTACGACATAAATCCTTCCTTACCTTGGCAGGACTTTTTCAGCAATCATGTTTGATGTGGCTTGTTTGTGGTGGTTGTTTCTTGATCGCAATCCACATCCCACATACTTCCGTACAACGAACAAACTGGTTTTACCATAGATTGTACCACGACACATGAATGAGCATGACTTGTCGATGCAACCTACTGCATATCTAGTTTTGTCTGACTTCTTTACATCCAACTGGAAGCAATGTGTCAATGCAATTGACCTTAACGCATCTTGCAGCTCCTTTTTGGAATTGAAATAGTCTCCCTCACTAATTTTTCCATGATTATGAACCTCATCACTGTTTTTTCCACCTTGTAATGTAGCCCATTCTTTAGCATTTGTTTTTGCACGATAAAAATTCTCTTCCACTTCTTGAATAACATCCTCATCAACATCAACAAATTGATCATCAATATCTTCCATTCCTTCATCATGAGCAACTTGTTCAAATTGTTTTGCTCCATCAAAATCATCACTTGCAAAACCATTTCCATTAAAACCAATTTCTTCGTCTCCAAGGTTTACAAAATCAGTATCTTCATCATCATCACTGAGCATGACAACGACATCTTTGCCTTTATTTGTTGAAGAAGATCCTCCAATTTTATCATCGTTGCTCAATGATAAGAAATTAATCGGGGAAGTATTCCTGTTTCGTAACATGTCACTGTCTTCAGGGATCCTAAACCATTCCCAAATTTCCTGACACCGACATCAAAGGAGACATTATTATCATCGTCGATGATTTCATCTAAAGTCATGTCATCCTTCGGTGTTCGGTCACACTGGCTTACAAGAGGTGCACTTGATGAGACTCTCATCTCTTGCATAGAGTTTGGAGTTTGAAACTCAAAGACTTTCCTGTCAACACCCTCGTCCATAAACTGAATATTTTTCTTCTCCTTAATGCTTGTGTACAGATCTATCGACCATATCCCCTCTTTTGATGATTTTGAATTCAAAAATCTATAGGCTTCAAGATCACCTTCACCATGAACTTCAAAGGGTGGAAGGTTTACCTTTATGGGCGACACATAGTGCAAATGTAGATTGTACTTTTCACAATCAATGGATAGTTTCTCCACTATTTTATCGTTAAGGGATTCGAATTTTATAGTATCGAATACAACGAGTGCTATTGCCTTCTTGTCACCCCCTTCATAAGACCATTTATCTCCCAAGACATTCCATTGACCATTTGTAGTTAATGTAAGTAATATGTTGTTTCGACCTGAAAATACAAAATTCAATCGTAATACCTTAGAAGCAATAAATGATTATCGAAACAATTCAATCGTAATACTTAGAAGCAATAAATGATTATCGAAACAATTCAATCGTATACTACTTACCCATGGTAGAACTCAATGTGTCTCTACGTTTGTTCGTATATCAAAACTGAATGAACAGATAACACTGGATAGAAAAGATTTCGTATCTTTATGTAGAATAATTGTCTATTATTGTTTGCATTAAGATTCGTATCTTTTAAGATAAAGGATAGAAAAGATTTCGTAACAAATCTAATTCGTTAACCATTTTCTTCTTCTTTTTAAGTCCGTGATAAGAGCATATTGTGGTATGACAGTAGAATATACAAGCATGACAGTATAACATCTAGCCCGACTAAATTTTTACGAAAATCTCAACCCATTAAGATCTTTGTCATATCTTTGAC
The DNA here is from genome assembly GCA_964016875.1 of Fallopia convolvulus. Lineage (NCBI taxonomy): Eukaryota > Viridiplantae > Streptophyta > Magnoliopsida > Caryophyllales > Polygonaceae > Fallopia > Fallopia convolvulus. Next base: position 31,062,104 of record OZ024735.1, on the reverse strand, counting down.
TTTTTTTTCTCATTAGTTTCCGTATATTATAACTAATAAATCACTTTAAAATATCTTTTCAAATATCTTTTCATATGCCTTTTATTTATTTATTTTTATAATTTTCGTTTTATGATTTTAATTTTTTGAATTTAATAATTCATTTCTAAAAAACATTACAAATATAAATTCAAAGAATTAAACAATAAAATAATGAAAAATAAAATTGCATAAATGCCAAAAATGCATGATTTGCAATTTCCTCTAATGTGGGGTACTTTTGCAAACTGTTTTTGTGTAAGGAGTACCCTTGCAAATCCGCCATAATATAATTGACCGTCCTAGAATATCTTGACGAATGAGCTAAAGTAAATTAGTTCTTTAGAGATTGCATGACCTATATGCACTAGCCTATTAGCCACACATTTAATTTCCACGAAAATAGGTTGGATACAAATTTTCGTGAATCCTAATAAATGTATTTTAGAAGCTGAAATATGCGTATTTTACCATCTCAATTTCATAAAGAATATTTTTTGTGCAATGGAAGGAATACGTAGGAATTTAATTGAAACAATCTGAGTCGAGATTTAAATTATTTAGGCACGGTTTGATGAAAAATAGTCGAGCTCACGTTCGAACTCAAAATTTTGTTTGTGTTTGGTTAGTATAAAGACTTACCAAGCTTTAGCTCAACTCTGTGTCGCTTGTTTTCTTCGAGAGACAAGCTCGTGAAGAGCTCGTTTACCCTATCATCTATACAAGTAAATGAACAAAAAATCAAACTACGAAGTTAGAGAGAGACTACACATTATATAATATATATACTGGAGCTTGTTCAAGACCGTATAATCTAGCTTGTTAATGACCGTATAATCTAACTTGTTCATGAACGTATAATCGAACTTGCTCATAAGCATATAATTAATTGTGCTTGCTCATAAGCATATAATTAATTGAGCTTGCTCAAGAACAAACGTGTTGAGTTCTCTTATGCTCAAGGTTAGCTCCTTTATTATTCGAGTCTTAAAATCGTCCTCAAGCTTGCCTCGTTTACAAACTAGGCCGAATATGAACTCTTAACCGAGCCAAATACCTAATTGGCCACGAACATCTCTGATCACTTAACTTAATGCATTAAAATTTGTGATCCAAACGGACCTTAGTTTAGAAACCTTATTTGCGGGTAGATTTTGCGCACTCTGTTTTTTCGGATGCGCACTCCACTTTGTGCGGATTCTAAACCCGTCCATAAATATACGGTTTTTTTATACGGGTTTGAAATCCGTCCATGTTTTGTGCTATTTTGTTGTGCGGGTTTAAAACCCGCCCATAATTTTAAATCTTTTTTTGGGCTGGTTTGGAACCCGCCCATAGCTGAGTGCGAAACCCAAAAATAGGAGTGCGCAAACAAATCGCCCTTATTTGATGCATATGATTTTATGATTTATTAATTAATGCTTAGAAGTATAAATGTTTAAGCAAATAAAAAAAACTGGCATGGATCTAAGAGGAAGTTATTGACAATATATGCCATTTATCTCTTATTTAATTGAATATTGATAGTCATAGAAACATACTCCTCAGGAGTACTAAATAATGTAGCTAGCTAGTAGTAGATTTTTTTTTGGTTGAAAGCTAGCTAGCAGGGGTGGCCCGGGGCATATGCAAGGCGTGCATTTGCACAGGGCCCCAAAATTAAGTAGGGCCCTAAAATTATCAAGCATAATATTATTAGATAATAAAAGTTTAAAACTTTTGAATAAATTAATGTAGATTGTTTAATTGGTTTGTGAAAAAAAATCGCATAGATTTTGCATATACATCTTGTCAAAAATACTTATTTTAAACAGGGCCCTCGTAAGTCATTGGCCGCCTCTGCTAGCTAGTAATAGTTGAAATCAATAGAAATGACTTCAACTAAATAAGTCTTAGGATTGCACACGGGAGGAGCTTGGAAAAAAGAGAATCATATAACGAATATCTCGCGATTGAACGAATATACAACCGTATAAACATATAGTATATTCCTCGTGAGTAGCTTTGTATACAACACATGGTACTTGACTACATTCAAATCGTTCTTCATCATAGCAAGCAACATGATGTATGGTATATCTTCTTGACCACTGATTTGCTCAAACAATTAAACAATAAATAACCATAAGAGCAACAACACATAACTAAGCAACTGACCAATTTACCTTTTGAATAAATAATTTTTGCTGTTTGAGTTTGACACACATTTTGTGTGAAACTGTGAGGCGGCCTCACAAAAACTCACTGTTAAGTCCAGCCCTGTAGAGTTTCAGCTGACGACAAGCTTTTACGTTAACCTCGACATTGGCGGGTGTGAACAGAACATCACCCACAACAGCAGTTTCTTCTGCATCATCATTCGTTCTGATCACTCCATTCCCTTCCATAATCACAAATATTGAAGGGCTTGGATTTTCAGAAAACGAAACTGATGCCCCCTCGGGTATGTCACAGAGATCCACCTCAAACTCCTCAAATGGAGGACGGTACCTCTTCGTGTACTTGTTTATTGTAGTTCCCTTCAAAGTATGTGGAAATCCCTATAGACATATAAGAAACACATTGCAATTTAAGGGTTTGTTTGGATGTCATGCAGTAATAAGAACAGGCACTTGGTGCGCTTAGCGCATTTCAAAGCTTCCTCATGTCAAAGATTGAACCAGATTACTGTTTGAAAGAGAGGAAATGTAGAAGTGATATCATGAATTCATCCAAGATCTTACCAAATTATAAGTCAGCATTGAGCATAAGGTTTCAACATCCCTCTTTTTAGGAGTTAGACCAGCACGCACGACATTGTCTGAGGTTGCCATGCACTCGACACAGTCACCAGATATGTAAGCGTGAAGTTCGTTTGCATCCAGATACAGAGCTTCACCGGGCTTGAGTTTTACATAGTTCATGAAGAAGGCTGCAATTACACCAACATCGTCTGGATATTCTTCTTCGAGGCGTAAAACTAATTCCTCCTTTGGTGTTAACTGAAGCAATGAAACAGTAGAATAAGCAACATTGCTTGCATTCAGATCTCAAAGAATGTCAAAATCCATACCCAGATACTGGAGACAATTGGAGAAATATCACATAGATCAGATTGCAATTCTCCAATAGAATAAATCCTAAAGCTAAAAGCAACTTAACAAATCTTTTGATTACAGGTGAAGAAACAAAGGATAAATCATGTTCATGATCAGATGGAATTTCCTTCTAAACTTCAGCTTTAATAAATTCAATTTCACTAAATTGCCTTTCTACGACAACAGATATAAAACAACGACAGGAAGTTTACGACTCCTGAAAGGATAAGAGATGTGGCTACAAGTATGTTTTTGCAAAAGAAGTCAAATGGAAATTCTGCGTGTTAATAGATATGAAATATGTGGAAATTCCATATATTTATACAAGGAAAGAGGCGAAAGATATATATATGCAGCTTGATCATAACTCTGGTTTTATTTCAAAAAATGCTGTTAGTAATAGATGAATGAATGTAAAATATAAACTTAAAACAAGTTAAGACAATCGTTTCGGCAAAATGTTGAAACAGGAAAAAAAAAAACTTCCAAGTGCTTCCCAACCTGAAATTGGACATGGAAATTGCATTGACATGTTATTTTATTGCTTCTATCACCATAAAGAAAGATAACATCATTCAAGTAAACCATAATTTGATGCTCAATAAGCAAAGAGAAACACAATACAGTTGTCAGGGTTCAAGTTATTATACAATCCAAAATTAGAATGGGCACAGCTACATGTATAATTGTTTGTGGATATGCAGATAGTTATATCAGTAATATCACCAAAAAGGAAAAACATTACTAGAAGGGACAAAATGAATGCCACAATATCAAAGAAACTGCATAAGATCAGATATATCCAGAGATAGATAAAAAGTAGTTTTGACCCATTTACATAATAAATGCTAGAGCATAGTAAGTTTACCTTGTCTTTCCCTATCAAATTCAAACGGCTCTTCAATCTAGATAGGACCTCAGCAACAAGGTTCTTACTTGCAGACATGATTTCTGTGAACAGCAATTTAACTACAGCTTTTATTTTTTCCTCATCCTCATCATCAACATTCAAAACTTTTGTTCTGTTCACATTGCCAACCAAATCTTCAATCTCGGGTGTCTTTCGAAGAACATCCTTGAGTTCCTAGCAACAGCAAAAGAAAACACGATATGTTCAGGTTCAGTTGAAAAAATCTAAACCTGTCAATCATGGTGTAATTAGGAATGTACCTCAAAACATAAGCAACTAGATAATAACCTAAGCACAGCCAATAGATAGAGTTCAATCCATTTTTCACTCAAATTACTAAAATAGACAAAACCATAAAGACATCTCAAGATGCCTGTCAAACAGCACAATAGAAGGCAAAGGAATTCACCTTAATCTCAAGAAACCCACAGAGGGCTTCAAATTCTGTCAAAGCCAAAGCCATTTCAGGCTTGTGGTTCTCATCTTTGTAAACATTGGGATGCAACTTATTCAACTGCCTTGCCAACACCTTATCTGGATGGGCCTGTATTGATAGTGGCTTTGCAATAGACAGAACCTACACATGTTCAAAAGATTATAATCCTATTCAATGTCCCATGGAGTTCATATCAGGCATGCAATCCAAAGACCAACATTTGCACAAAAACTTCCAATTCAAGCTTAATTTTTTTGTCGGTGGCCACAAAGAGTGGGGTTCAATTCACAGATTATATCAAAACCATACTTCAATTATTCATAAACCCCGTCCCACGAATTGGCAACAGCAAATTCCAACTCCAAATGAAGAAACAAAACCCCTAATTCAAAATAAAAAATTGAGCGCATACCTTGAACAAGAAGGGAAGATCACATCCCCATTTCTGGAGAACCTTATCTCCAAGCACACTAGGGTTCTTCTGAATCCATGACTTGAGAGTCTCATCCACCAAATCACAATGTCCATTCACAATCCCATTCCCATTTCCATTTCCATTTACCATGCGCACAGGCACAGCCTTATCGGACGGTGCAGATTCGCGGCCGTTTACACGGCCATTTCCGTTCAGATAGCCATTCACCTTAATCACATCCTGATCGAAGGTCCCAGATCGACGGGGCTTCAAACATCCGTTTCTATAGCCGTTCGTCCCAAACGCGCCCTTCTTGCTCTTGACCACGAAGGACGGCCCAGATTCATGAGTCCCCATCCAGAACTCAGCGTACGGCCGAGAGGAATCGATGACGGCACCGGAATTCGCCGCGTACATCCTCGCGACGGCCGTATCCGAACCGATCCGGCCCCAGCCGTAGTTCTGGACTGAACATTTCAGTCTCTTGATCTTGCTTTTCGTCGAAATTCCACGATTCAACTCCATCTTCATGGCTCCCAGACAATCTCCCCAAAATCCGGAGACTTCTAATCAAAAAGGATGAACGGAGTTTAGAGAATTGGGGAAGGCAGATATCGCGATTATCTGCACACCCCAACTCTCCGGAGAACGGAGAAGAAGCGGTAAAAGGGAAGAATTGAGGACAGAAATGACATTCAACTACAATGAGATCTGGAGAAAATATGCCGAATTGGAATTTAGGCGGTCACACAGACAGAGAGCGATGATATGGGCAATGGACTTTCTTACAGAGGGGGAAATTGGGGAGGTACGTCAGCCATTGGAGATGGGATTTGCTTTGGCTTGGATTGATTTATATAAGAAATGTACCTCAGAAGATATATATAGAGAAAGCGACGATGAAAGTGAGTAGTAGCATTGAAGAAAGCTACAATGAGTTGAAGGGGGTTTTTGCATGTGAAGAATTCACAAGAATCACTCGATCCCTCTCTATAAGGAAGAGGAAGAAGAGTCGGTGGAGATCGGGCAGTTTGCGTGAGAAATATGAAAGGCAGTTGAAAATTGAAGCTGAAGAGAGATGGAGATAGAAAATGAAAAAAACAGAGGTGAGAGAATGAATGAGAGACTTTCTTCCTTGGGAGTTGGGACCCACCCACATTCTTCTAAGGGCCACAAATATAATTAATTTTTAATTTTTTGGTGCGAAATTTAAAGATGGTGTATAATTGTATTTAAGTGAGGGATTTGGCCATTTTGGGGATACAAATTACAATACAACAAGTTTTGGATGGACGTGTGAATGGGTACTTTGTAGTGATGATACGAACTTTTGAAGACGTGGAACTTTAGATATCGCAGGCAATTAGACGTTAGAACTAGGGGTGTACAATCGGTTGTTTCTTGTTGGAATTGGACCAGAATCGACAAATTCCAAACTTTGAAAATGTCAAACCCAAACCAGGCAGTGTATTTTTGATGGTATAACTTTGGCCAACTTTTGAGAGTCATATAAACGATTCCAATCTTGTTCTCTAATTGGGTAAGGTGGAGATAGACTTTTTCGGAATTTAAAGAAAGAATATCTAATATATAAGTTTTTGTATTATTTATCTTAACTATCAATATTTTTTCTGATGGAATTCCACTGGGTAATGTGTTGAGTCTATCTACGATACATCAAAAATATTCTCACGTTTGTTTTTCGTGCACATACATGATACATCAAAAATACATTGTCGTTTGGGAAATTAAATGGTAGAAAGAAAACAAACATAGTCTATATTAGTGTCATGATATATGAATCAGCAACAAATTTCCTCTTGCGCACCTTGAGTCACTTAATTTTTCATACAAAAATGTATCACAAGTTCCCTTGCGGTCCTCTAACTCTTTCCCTAATTTTAACATGGGGTAAGTATATCGCACATTCTCCTCTAATCATTCCCCCTCCTCCCCTCCCCTATACCCACAAACTAGTTAAGATAAATTCTATTATCAATGTATTGTGATACATAAGTGGACTATATTCGTTTTCTTTTCGTTTACGTTTTCGTGATTGAAAACCAAATGGCCTTAATATATTTCCATGCACCAAATCACACAAATCTAAACAGGAGCTCAAAATGTACACCAGAGTCAAAGTGAAAATGCCCTATGAATGATTCACCTAATTAGGGCAAATCTAAACCATTGACTAATTATTCTTTTATGATAACAACTTCAACTATAATGTCAAAATCATACGTTGGCAGGGACTAATTGATACTTGAAAGATGAGAGTCACTAGCTATAATGAATATGTGGACACACACAAGCACTCCAACTACGGCAAAATATGCATGGTCAAGAAACTCTCATTATTCCAACTTCAATCACAAGAAAAATAAAATAGGTAGAAAGCATGGGGGCACAATTTAAGACCCGATTGGCCCCATTTAGCCAATTGTAAATTTGTGATATGCAATCTGGGCCACATGCCGTAAGTTTTGTTCTCATCAATCAAGCAAAAAAAAAAAGTGTTTTGGATTAAACAATTAAGATATGTCCAATTGAAAAGAATGCACAAACATTTTTTTTATATTTTGAGTAGTCCGTAAATGGTTATGGTGTACGTTTGTGTTAGAGAAAATATATAGTCAATAAAGCAAAATACTACTTTGCAAATGGAATTTTTTTAAAGTGATGATCTTTATTCGTGAGGATGAAACTTATGGTGATGATCTTTGCAAATGGTTATGGTGTTTGGACTGATAATAAAAAGTACAATAAAGAAAGAGCTAATTAGAGATTCAAAAAGTGTAAAGTAAAAGGTTCAATAGATATGGCTTCCGAAATTCTATTATCTAGGGGAGCTTGTTTTTGTGGCTCCAAAACGTAGATTTAATTTAGGACCACTTTGAAGAAAGATCAAAATTGGAACGATTGAAAGAAGTTGACAAGCGAAACAACCCTTTTACAGGTCGATTTTCCAAAATTTTCCTCAGTCTGAAGAAGTTGCCTTGATGATTTCCTGATAAAGAGAGGCTTATATCAAAACAGTGCACGTAGGTAAATTGGTGCTTGTTGTAACGAGAACGATAAAAGTGAAGAAAGATACAGAGATTTTATGTGTTTCATCAACGGTGTGAACTGCGTCCACAAGTAGAGAAACTATATTCATATTATGGAGGCGATAACAGAAAAAATTACAATAATAAGGCATTTCATGAGTATATATAGTAACTCATTAAACCTAAATAGATTAGGGATGTAAGACCAAAAAAGATCACGATAAGCCCAAAACATAGCATACCTTTTTGGCGGGGTGGCGCTACCCCGCCCGCCCGCCCGCCCCGCGCCAGGGGCGCGTCGCCCCCTAGACCCCCTGACTCGTTGACCAGAGACCACCATCGTGGGCGCTGCCCCCCGAACCCCCTGACCCGCCGTTGAACCCCTAGCGAGTACCAATCAGCAAAAGATTCAAGACACACTTCTATCATGGTGTTAGGGGGAGAAACCTTTAATGGGCCTACCCACCAAGCCCAACACATAAGTACGTCCAATGGGGTTTCATCCAAAAAATCAATTGACAATAGGAGGAATAACCATCTATCTTATATGCTAGGTTTGGATCTTTTGAATTCTCGATATGGGGATTTACAGTTGACCCAACAATGCTTATATCAAAACTATACATGAGGAACCTAAACACAAAATCCAAAAGTTTTGAAATAATGGAAAGGGCAATATTTTGTGAGCACATCCGCAAATTTGTACATTGATGGCATGTATAGAACTCGAACAAACCCTAATCAAAGCCACTTTGTCACGCACAAAATGCATGTCTATTTAAACATGTTTTGTACTTTTGGTGCTAGAATGAGTTAGACGCGAAATAAACAAAGTTGACGTTATCGTAAAGCATGAGAGGTTGAGGTCACTGGTGTGTTTAATTATTGTAGCAAAATGTGAAGCAGCATGACTCGACAACAATATTAGGCATGACTCAATATATGCCTATGGTACTTGATCTAGCCAATGTGCTTTGACAATTGGAAGACTAAGATATGAGAGAGTTGTCGAGATAAAGATAGTATCCATTGTTGGATTTTCATGAATCGGGATAGTTGACTCAATCTGCATTCCCAAATCATTAAAACACAAATAGGACTTTCCTAGAGTATGTAGTTAATTGTTGAATGCTAATAGAGATCGAAAGTTGAAAGGCAAGGGTAAAGGTGTACCTTTGATGCATGTAATGAAGAATCTATTTGAGGTTTCTCTTGGATCATGCATATAAAGGTAGGATTATTGAAATGCATAAATACTATGTGGCCAAGTAAATCTCAAATATTGGAGAGCATCGACAAGGGATTGATAGTTAGTTGGATTTGTAATTCGGTCACCAATCACTTGGTCAAGTTTTGTTTGAGCATCGACCAATGTCATCCATGAGCTACAATTTGACATTTTGACTTTCTTTGAAATTTTATATTCTACTTATCATGGTTGAAATGTACACTATATATTTATTTTGAGTGACTATAACCCCTCAAAAATAATGCAACTCACCTATATCGGTCATCAAGGACTCTTTAATGAGGGTCAAAATGATCTTTGACATGGAGGAAGCTTAAGATGTTGTAATGACTATTTCATCAACTTAGACAATTACATGTGTTTCATGAAGAATGGCTCTGTGAATGAAAAAGTAAGGATCTGCCTTGCTTCCATGAAAATTGAGACGAACCAAGTGATTGGTGAAGCATTGAAACTACGCCCTAGGAGCATGCTTATTTGGTTTATGTTTATCTAGAAACCCAACAAGTTGTTGACCAAAAACATCTCCGTTTTTATAGTTCTATGTAGAAAATATTCTTGACATCCAATTGGTGGGTCAACCAAGAGTGGGCAAGAGCTAGCTAAAGTGAGATGGTCTTACCATCGTGATGCGGCCCCGTCGATGAACAACGCCCAAGAGGAGGAAGCCTTCTCCGTGCGCTCTGACAGACCCATCACTCATAGTCGGACCCGCGCCATTGCATCAGTCACTCACTCGTTAGGGTCCTGTGTCTTGGCGTGCCAAGATGCGCCCTTCTCCGAGCCACCGCTAGTTTGTGTCCTCACCCTTGACATCGCACGTCCGAGTCCTAGCCTGGCGCCTCTCATCATGCCACACCTGGCGCCCACGTAACAAGATCTCAACACTTGAGGTTCGCCAGCCCCGCGCCAGTGTGCCAACGACCATGCCAACGTTGCAACATCGTCGCGCCAACACGCGCGTCTAGCGTGCCATCTTCGTGCCAAGGCGGGTCACGACTTCGGTTGTGACACATCCTGATACGTGATTGCCTCGGATGACTCCTTAGAAACCTCGTATATGACCCACACAAGTCCCGATCTTGCCAGTAAACGAATGATCCAACCTGAATTAGCTTTCAATGTGAGAATCGTGCACAACAAGTAACAAAACTGAATTGAGAATTGAATTGAATGAACCGATCAGATTGATAGATTAAATCAACTTGATAGTTCAAACGGATTCGCTCTCTCAAGCTGATTTTTCATTAATGAAATTGCAAAGTATAAATAGAGAATACAAAAAGCTATTACTTGGGGAGCAAGGAGAGAGGTGGCCGGCCCTAATAGATAGATTAGGCCTCCTTGTCTTGCTTCCCAAGATATAATAAAATATCTAATAATATCTATCTAGATTCCCCTTAAATAAAATAAATCATGGCTGATTTATTTATTTAAGAAAAATATCCTAACAACTATAAAATATCCAAAACAAACTAAAAATATCTCTAACAACAAGGAGAGAGAAAATCAACCAACTAACATAAGCCTATTGATTGATTTCTCTACATTATTTAATTAAATCACACGCCTATAATAAATATTTAAAAGATATTTTCTCTTACTTAGAATGGTCAAGGCAAAGGGTTGACTTTGACCCATATACCAATTTATCTCACCCGGTCACTTACTAAATTCAGCCCTAAAGTGAGACAAACTAGTACATGTTTCTAAATAAGGAAATAGATGATTTTCGGCCCCTTGAGTTAATCCATTGAATCCGGGCTCAATTGATGTCGAATGCACGAGACCCACTTTGTCTTGCTAGGCTCTTCAAGAACCGCTGCCAATCGAACCAAGATTGTTGTCGTGCCTTGAGCAATCTTCTTAGCTCGACTTCTTGTAATTGGTCCGTCAGAAGGCACTCGAATCAACTTATCGACGTCGGTTGGAGACATGGAAGGTTGCACTACATCATTCTCCTCCACTTGAGCTCGAATCGTCTCTGATTCGACGTCGGAATCAAAATCTGGCACATAAAGAGATAGATCAGCCACATTAAAAGTCAGATGGACACCATACTCACCAGGCATGTCAACATGATATGCATTAGGGACGATTCTCCTGATGATTCGAAATGGTCCATCTCCTCTCTGATCTAACTTGTTCTTCCTTTGATTTGGGAACCTCTCCTTCCTTAGATGCACCCAAACAAGATCTCCTTCTTCAAAGATAACCTGTTTTTGACCCTTATCAGCATGGGCCTTGTACTTCATGGAATTTCCTCTCCAAGTGCATCTTTGTCCTCTCATGTAGCTTTTTCACAAACTCAGCCCGCTTGTCAGCTTCAAAACTTTCTTTTCCCTTGTATGGCTGAGGCGTCAAATCCACCGGAGTCCTCGGATTCAGCCCATAAACAACCTCAAAAGGGGTCATTTTTGTAGCTGAATGGATTGACCTGTTATAAGCAAACTCCACAAAAGGCAAAACATCTTCCCAACGTTTGAGGTTAGCTTTAAGCATAGTTCTAAGTAAAACCCCTAACGTTCTATTAGTAACTTCAGTTTGCCCATCAGTTTGTGGCTGACATGAGGTAGAAAATAGCAATTTAGTTCCCAACTTAGACCACAAACTCTTCCAAAAATAACTCAAAAACTTAGCATCACGATCTGACACAATAGAACAAGGAATGCCATGCAATCTAACAACTTCCCTAAAGAACAAATCAGCAACATGCACAACATCATCAGTCGTGTGACAAGGAATAAAATGAGCCATTTTGGAAAAACGGTCTACTACCACAAAGATAGAATCTCTACCCTTCCTAGTTCTAGGCAATCCTACAATGAAGTCCATAGAAATGTCCTCCCAAGGTGAACTAGGAATAGGCAAGGGCTGGTACAAACCATGGGGATTAAGTCTAGACTTAGCTTTAGCACAAACAACACAACTCTTGACAACTCTAAGCACATAGTTACTCATTTTAGGCCAAAAGTAGTGTTCTTTTAATCCTTCTAAAGTCTTTTCTAAACCCCTATGTCCTCTTGATTCATGAACCTCTTTAGTTAGAAGCCTACGTATACTAGATGATGGAATACACAATTTACCAGCTTTAAACAAGTATCCATCATCAATAAAGTAGGTATCTATTTCTCCCCTAAACATGCAATTCTTATAAATTTCAGCAAAGTGAGGATCACTAGCATACAATTCCTTAATCATTGCAAATCCAAGGATCTTAACATCACATTGGTTCAAGAGAACATACCTACGAGAAAGGGCGTCAGCTACCACATTCTCTTTGCCTTTCTTATGCTTAACAACATAAGGGAAGGTCTCCATAAATTCAACCCATCTTGCATGTCGCCTGCTGAGTCTGGATTGGCCTTTCAAATACTTCAAGGCCTCATGATCAGAATGGATTACAAACTCTTTAGGCCACAAATAATGAGACCAAGTTTTCAAAACCCTAATTAAAGCATACAACTCTTTATCATAAGTAGGGTAATTCAACTCAGCCCCACTAAGCTTTTCACTAAAGTAAGCTATGGGTTTCTTGTCTTGCAAGAGCATGCCTCCTATGCCATGTCCAGAAGCGTCCACCTCTATCTCGAATGCCTTGGAGAAGTCAGGGAGTTGGAGTACTGGGGCGTGGCATAACTTGTCCTTCAAAGTGTTGAAGGTGTTCTCTTGTTGCTCTCTCCATTTGAATGCTGAATCCTTCTTTGTAAGCTCATGGAGAGGGGCTGCAATTGTGCTAAAATCACGCACAAATCTCCTGTAGAAGCCAGCCAAGCCGAGAAATGATCTGACCATTGTTGGTGTAGTCGGCTGGGGCCATTCTTTGATTGCCTTGATCTTGTCTTCATCTACCTTCAATCCACCTTTAGACACAACAAAACCAAGAAAAATGGTAGACTCCGAGCAAAAAGAACACTTTTTCAAATTAACATAAAGCTTTTCTAACCTCAAAGTGTCCAAAACAGCCCTAAGATGATCTACATGTTCATGCAAGGTTTTGCTATAGACTAAGATATCATCAAAGTAGACTACAACAAATTTTCCTAAGTATCTTCTTAAAACATGGTTCATAAGCCTCATGAAAGTACTAGGTGCATTAGTTAATCCAAAAGGCATTACTAACCATTCATATAATCCATACTTAGTTTTAAAGGCAGTTTTCCATTCATCCCCTTCCCTCATTCTAATTTGATGGTACCCACTTCTTAAATCAATCTTAGAAAAGAAATTAGCACCATGCAATTCATCAAGCATATCATCTAATCTAGGAATGGGATGACGGTACTTAACTGTAATTTGGTTGATCGCCTTGCAATCAACACACATTCTCCATGTGCCGTCCTTCTTTGGCACCAAAATCACCGGAACCGCACATGGGCTGAGGGATTCACGCACATAGCCTTTGTCCATGAGATCTTGCACTTGTCTTTGAAGCTCAGCGGTCTCCTCTGGACTTGCTCTATAGGCTGCATGGTTTGGTAAAGAAGCGACGGGCACCAAATCAGTTTGATGCTCAATGCCTCTAATTGGTGGAAGGCCTTGTGGCAACTCGTCAGGCATCACATCTTCAAATTCCTGTAATAGAGCTTGAATACACTTTGGAAGATGTGAAATATCTTGACTAATAACAAGTATATCTTTCCTCATAAGAAGTAAGCAAAAAGAGTTAGGGAAAGAAATACTAGACTGAGTCAATAGAGTGCGCTTTTCTACACTGCCCTTTATGCCTTTTTTGGCACTTTCTGTGGGCGTTTTTCTTCCAGATCTGTAGCTCTATGAGTCTCTGAAGTGCTCCCAAAATTTGAGCCAAAACGCTCGAGTGGTTTGGGAGATAGCCCCATTTTCGTCTCTGGTGCACTGCTGGAAGTGTTGCTCGGCACTTTGGACGATTTAGGGACATTCTCTGGGCGTTTTTCGTCCCAAACAGTAGCTCCAAATGTGCTTGATGTTGTCCTAAAATTTGAGACAGAACGCCCGGGTGGAGACTGGGAAACACTGCTTGGCTTTGTTGGTGCGTCGGGCGCCGAGCGCCGGGCCGCAAGCTTGGCTGCCGAATCAGCCTCCTCTTTCTCTTCCTTGGCACGCCTAAGTGCCCTAGCTTGGTCTCTGCGTACCTGGTCCTGTAAAACTTGTTGGGGCGACAATGGTAGATGAAAAACTCTCCTCCCGTCATAGTTAAACGAATAGGTATTAAGCATGCCATCATATATAACTCTCCTATCGAATAACCATGGTCTTCCTAACAAGATATGAGTGCATTCCATGTTTACCACATCACACATGAAATCATCCACATAATTGCCTATGGAAACACGGACTAAGCATTGATGAGTAACTAAGTTAGGACCATCAGAATCATTAATACCATTTAGACCATAACTAGTAGCCCTAGGTTGGGTTTTTAATTGCAAGTGATCAACTACCTTAGCATTAATAATGTTACAGCAGCTACCACTATCAATTATCATGCATAACACTTGATTCTTCACAGTACACCTAGTATGAAAAATATTTTCCCTTTGATCTAGCCTAGGTGTTTCTTATAAAGTAAGAGTACGCATTGTTACCAAAGTTAGAGGTTGTTCGGTGCAATCTGGTTCAATGGCCTCTACGTCCTCCTCCTCTTGTCCATTGCTCTCCTCCTCCACTTGATTTGGAGGTATATCTTCATCACTCACATATCCTCCATTGGTGGTGAGAAGCACTTGCTTTTGATTTGGACAATCCTTGGCATAATGACCTCTTCATTGACACTTGTAGCACACTAAATCACGTGCCCTTGGCTGGTTTGGAGGTCCATTGTTGGGACGCCTTTGGCCCTGAAAACCTGTTGGTTTAGGTGAGCTAGAAGCTCCCTTTTGCTGCATAGAAGGGTTAGAAGAATAAGAATTGGAATTTGAACTAGGATTAGAAACATACCTTTTTGGTGCATTCCAAGCTTCCTTCTTCTTCCTTTGTTGTTGCTCATAGAGTAGTTGGGCTGAATGTACTAAGGCATTGAGATCCTTGATTTGTTGAATCTCCAATGTGTCTTTAATGCTTTGATTCAGTCCAGACATGAATTGGGTCCTTAGAGACCGTTGGGAATGATGAATTCCCGCTTTGAAGCTCAAATCCTCTAGCTCATTGAAGTACTCAGTTGGAGACTTGGTACCTTGTTTGCATGTAACAACTTTCAGCCTCATGTGCTCGGTATGCTCTTCGGGCACATACTTCTTCCTCATGACAAACTTCAGCTGGCCCCAAGTTTCAATAGGTGGTAAGGCCTTTCTGATTCTATCTTCCTTCATTCTGAACCACCAATTTCTAGCGGTCCCAACGAATGAATAACAACAACTGCAACTTTCTCCCATTCTTCATAGCCCATGTGATCTAGGATGAAATTTGTAGCTTGTTCCCACTCTAGATACTTTTCTGGATTGAGCTCTCCACTGAATGGCTCTATCTTGATCTTAATATCACGCTTACCAATCTGATTGATTTGTTGGTTAGCGTTGTTGTTGTTGTTCGGCCTTTGTACTCCATAAGCTGGTGGAATATCTTCTACAACCTCAGCTTGGTTATAGAAATCATCAAGGGGAGGGTGCCATGGACGTCGTTCTTCCCCGGGATAACCATAAGTCACATCATCAAAAGGATTGTTGTATTGTTGTTGTTGTGGATGAGTGACTTGAGGATACCGATTTGCTGTCTGATTATAGAGCTGTTGATGAGTAACCGGTGGAGTCCTCGTCCCAAAACCTCTACCTCTGCCTCGGCCAGCCGTGGGTGAATAATGGGTTGGGGGGTCTTGATCTTTGTTGTAGCTAGCAAGCACATCATGCTCTTCATCAATTGCTTGTTGCTTGCCTTTGTCGCTAATTGAGGCTTGATTTGGGTCACTTGTAAGCTCTATTGCAGGGGCAACCTTATGACTTTCTTGAGATGGCTCAATCAAAGTGGCAAGTTGCTCCTCTAGACGCCGCAATTGTGGATTGATTGCAGTCGTGGCCAACTCTACAGCTCGAGCTTGACCATCTCGTACACTCTCATTAATGGACAACCTAATGAAGTCAATTGCCTCCTTAGTGAGATTCAATTCAGCCGAGTTCGGCTCATTAGAGACCACCATTGTTCCTGAAACAAGCAAGAAAGTAGAGAGAGTAGTGTGTTCTAAAGCAAATCACAACAAGCAATACCACACCTTAATCAAGCCAAAACTTGCCTCAAAGCAATCCAATCAACTTAATTCAGTTTTTGGGTTGAAATGACGGAGTAAATGGATAGATATGGTGTAGATATGGTATACTAATGATAAATAAAGGAAATATGCAGCTTAAGCAAATGGCAAGTATGCAATAAGACAAGCAATGCAAATAATCCCTCTATGAGCTCTAAAACACATGCAATATCTCAATTGACTCTATGCAAGTTAAAAAGCCAAATTTATCATGCACGGACAAAAATATGGTGGGCTAAGTGACTTTTGTTTTGTCACTCTTTTTCTTCAAAGTGATTTCTACTTAACTATTTTTAAGCAAGCAGTCACTAGGGTTAAAAGTGGCTTAAAACTAGTTAGGGTAGATCATTTTTGCTTTTTTGATTTTTTTTGACTTTACGCACAAACTACTCTTGTGCTAGAATGAAGAATAACAAAGCAATGCAAAGGAATTCAAATAGGGCAAAAACGAAACTAGGCTAATCTGATTTTTTTTTTATCTAAGTGACTTTACACTACCAATGAAACCAACTAGAAGCCAAATTAACAAGAGAAGATAGGGCTAGGTCGAAATTATGGAATGCAATGATAAAATTTAGCAAATATCAACAATGCAATATGAATCTCTATTGATCATGCAACATGCAATAAAAACTCATAAAAATTGTAGGAAGACAAAAGCTAATCTATATTGCAATCAAACTCAACCAATTCAACCAAAAGCATGCAACAAATCCCTTAAAAATCTCCTAATTGGGTAACTGCTTGGAGGGCAAGTAATCAACTAAGGAATTAGGGTTTGGTGTTCTCGGTTGCCTAGGGTTCGAAAGGTTTAGGGTTCGACTTCTAGGGTTTGATGAGGGTGGGTGAGGGTTTCGGTTTTAGGGTTTACCGAAATTAGGGTTAGGGTTTACGAGAATTAGGGTTAGGGTTTTCTCGCAATTTAGGGTTAGGGTTCGAGAATGGGGGGTAGGTGATCTAGGGTTAGGGTGGTCCGTTGGTGATGGGGTTGGTGGGGTTAGGTTCGGACAAGGGTGAGGGGTGGTGCGGTTGTGTCGAGCGACACCAGTTCGGGGTGGTGGTGGGTGGTTCGTGGTGATGGGGTGGCGGAGATGTGGTGGATTAGGTTAGAAAAATTCAATTATGGCCTCAAAAATTCAATCTTTGGGTAAAGGCGGGATTTTTGGGATCAAAAACTGAATTAAATCAACTAGAAAGCAAATTAAGGAAAGAAAATTTTACTTGGCGAGACGCTGGATTATGATACCACTTGATACGTGATTGCCTCGGATGACTCCTTAGAAACCTCGTATATGACACACACAAGTCCCGATCTTGCTAGTAAACGAATGATCCAACCTGAATTAGCTTTCAATGTGAGAATCGTGCACAACAAGTAACAAAATTGAATTGAGAATTGAATTGAATGAACCGATCGGATTGATAGATTAAATCAACTTGATAATTCAAACGGATTGGATCTAACGCTAAATCCGGTTGATTAACTAGTTCGATCTTTAACAATCAAACTAGAACAATCTAATTGAATAACTATAAATCAGATTCGAAACAAAGAGAGAAGAGATCTCGAAAACATGATGATGATGATCGGCGATGATGATGATGAACACAAACACACAATTGTCTTATTTTTGGCCCAAGAGATAGATTAAACCAATTTGGGTTTAATCTCTCTCAAGCTGATTTTTCATTAATGAAATTGCAAAGTATAAATAGAGAATACAAAAAGCTATTACTTGGGGAGCAAGGAGAGAGGTGGCCGGCCCTAATAGATAGATTAGGCCTCCTTGTCTTGCTTCCCAAGATATAATAAAATATCTAATAATATCTATCTAGATTCCCCTTAAATAAAATAAATCATGGCTGATTTATTTATTTAAGAAAAATATCCTAATAACTATAAAATATCCAAAACAAACTAAAAATATCTCTAACAACCAGGAGAGAGAATATCAACCAACTAACATAAGCCTATTGATTGATTTCTCTACATTATTTAATTAAATCACACGCCTATAATAAATATTTAAAAGATATTTTCTCTTACTTAGAATGGTCAAGGCAAAGGGTTGACTTTGACCCATATACCAATTTATCTCACCCGGTCACTTACTAAATTCAGCCCTAAAGTGAGACAAACTAGTACATGTTTCTAAATAAGGAAATAGATGATTTTCGGCCCCTTGAGTTAATCCATTGAATCCGGGCTCAATTGATGTCGAATGCACGAGACCCACTTTGTCTTGCTACGCTCTTCAAGAACCGCTGCCAATCGAACCAAGATTGTTGTCGTGCCTTGAGCAATCTTCTTAGCTCGACTTCTTGTAATTGGTCCGGCACTCGAATCAACTTATCGACGTCGGTTGGAGACATGGCAAGCTTCACTGCATCACATCCGACCCTTTGGCCACGACGTCTATCATTTATTACCTTATTTAGCATATCTTTCTATTTAGAACATTACTATTTAAGTTTGTATTGTTTTCAGTAAGTCTTTTTGGGCCTTTCTTAGACGTTAGGCCTAAGTTGAACCTAGCCCTAGTCCGCCTCAAATCTTCCATCTAGGATTTGAGAGAGCATTCTCTATATAAGGGGCTCTCTACAACTTGTACTAGGTCACGCATGTTTCATATTCAAGACTTTAGTAGAAGCTTTGGTCCTTTACTCTCGTTTGTGCGTCACCCTCTCCCTTGAATCTATCTTCCCTCTCGATCATCTCTCCCTTGAGTTGGTCAATTCTTATCTCTAATTCAACCAAAACGTTCATCACAAAACAGATCGCTTCCGCCAACACTCCTTCAAGACACAATACACGGTAAAATCGAGATCCTCAAGGCGTTCTCAGATATTTTCGGAGACGGACTAGAATCAATTGGCATCAGAGCCAAGAGATCGTGTAAGTCTCACTTGTTACCCTTCTGCTCATTGTGCACGAATTTTTTTTCTCCCTTCCATTGTTTTTACCCTAGAAATCCACCATCTCAATTGCATGTTCATCTAGGCCACCGTAATTTTTTATTGCTATGTAAAAATTGTCAAAAAAAAACAACCACATCCATGCTCGAATTGTGCTTGATTTGGTGATTCATTGCATCTTGTTTAGATTTTGCTTTGCTAAATTCTCATCTTGCATGATATTGCCGATTCCTTGTTCTATTTCGAGTGCTATAATTGATCTTGCACATTCTTCATGTTCTAGGGTTGGAAAGAGGATCACAATCCATTTACTAATCAGTTAACACAATCTCACGTAGAAGATCAAAATTCATACGTTGAGATCTCGGTCGATTGCCTTGTTAGTTATTTTAATATTTGTTAAGATTTGTAGAGGATAAAATCCATATAGTTTGCTCATTTTGCACCATGATTAAAGCATACAAGTTGCTTAAAAGTATGCTACAAACTTCATCGAGTAAATTACATTGATGCATGAAAAATAACAATAACAAATTGTCTTATCCCCATCTTAGACTAAGAGTACTGATGTTACCTAACAACAATTACTGCCAAACAATTGCTTGCCAACAACAACCCCCATCATTGCAACAAAAATGCTACATATTACATACATCACATCAAGTCTGAACCAACACTTGAGCCTATAAACCTCGGATTCCCTTTCTGCCAAAGCCTCAACCAGTTTTGTGTTGTTTTCCTCCTTTTTCCTTTGTTGGTTAAGCAATCTCTGAATGACTTTGCTTGCTTGACTATCGATCGAATGGATAATCAATCCACTCAAAAAAACGTCAACCATTTGCATCACTTGGACTGTACAATGGGCAAGAGAAGAACCTTATTCCATAGTTTTTTGGGGTGTGAGCAGTGTAAACTTTTGCCCTTACGTTACAACGACAAATCATTCCATTAGTAGTAGATATGTAGCTTCCACTTCACGTGATACCTAAAGAAATTGAGAGAATGTCATGTGTACTAGTAAAGACTGAGATAGTGGTTTCGATTACGCTGAGATATGTAGCCATTTTCAATTAAGATAGGCAATATCGATCACAAAACACCTTAATTGGACAAAAATTAGGTCATATTTACCTGAAATAGTGGTTTTGACTTATAAACCCTAATCCATGCACCAATGTCGATAAAACCCTAAACCTAAACTCACGTACTTGATGATTCCTGACTATGAAAATGGAGCTTCTGAGTTCGGAAATGGCGAAAAAAATTGAGCTTATGTGTTGTGGTCGAATAGTGGAGCTCGTGTCAATGGAGCGTGTCGAAGAAGATGGAAGACGATAAAGAAGTAGCCAGGTGGTTGTGTAAGATGGGAAAACATGGTAATTCGTGTAGTTTTTTTTAAAAACGAGGGGCAAAATGATAAGAGCGTACTTTTTAACGAGAAACCTAACGGAGTAGACGGCTGGGTGGTTCTCTGCAATAAAATCACATTTAATGGGTGTGTTAAAATAAATAATAATTTAACGGGTGTTATTTTGCAATGTCGACCATTTAGCATGTGGTTGTACGCAAAAACCTCTTAGAAAAAACTTTAAAAAAAACAAACTAAGCAAAGATGAATCCTTCCGAGCGCGCGCCAAATGCTGGCAATGTTAGATTGGTCGATCTCTTTGGCACCAAACTTTCTTTTTTCGGATGCATTTATAACGAACTCGATCTTTATACTGCCAAATTATTTAACAGATAATGGCAAGGAAGTAAGAAACTACAAACTTAAGAATGTGAAAGACCAAGACAATGATTTACTGAAATATTAGACATCATATACATGCAACAATAGCAATCATTTCCTTATTAAATTCAAAAGACAAATTAATCGGTTTAAGCACTTGAGCGTATGAGCTAGCTGGGATATTAAAAACTAAATTGAGGGTAGCTACTAAAGTTAAATAAAATGTCGAATTAGCCAATTAGGTGTGTATCGATATTAAGCATTTCTTAGTTAAATGCAACTTTACCAAAACATAACCTCGATCGTGTAGGGGATGATTCACATGCTTATTATTTAAAAGATGCCCTTTATTATAAAAAAAAAATTAGAACTAGTGAAGGCGGATAGGTTCAAATCCAAATATCTCAAAATAACTAGCAAACCCAAAGGGAATCAGTAGAGTTAGACCAAACAAAAAACATTGTAACGAAGCCTAGCCTAACAAGATTCAAATGGCCGGGACATAGGTGAAATGGATGTTTACCAAAATATATTATTCTATGGCTTACAAAGATTCAAAAAACAATGTAACGAGGCCTAATTTGATTGTTTTAAAAATAATCAAGGTAGGTGTATCAACACAATCAACTGATCATTTCATCAGACAAAATGTTATTTACAACTGGTGGGAGAAGCATGCCCTGCACCCTCATACCAAAATTCCATGGCTCACAACGATCAACTTCTTCTCATTGTTACAAGATAGTCTTCCGCATAATTATGTACCACTTAGACCAAGAAAATGCGAAACTGAAAATTTTAATTAATAAAGTCGTCTGATGGACTGATAATCTGGAGGGTCGTGCGATAATGGACTTCGCATATAAGTCTAATGAGGTTCCAATCCAAAATCATATGGCAGTGGGTGGAGTAACTCCTTATGTTATATAATAAGCAATTTTAATTCTATTTTTTACATGTGGATACTCTCAACACCCCCTCAAGTGAAATTGTCTGGGCTAGTTGACACTTGGAAATAATCCTTCAAGCCTTAGCAAACTATCACAATTGGATCGATGACTCCTATATTGGGTGAACTGCTTGAATGTGCTCATAAGGCTGGGAAGCCCAAATAAATCCCTCAAGACCCGCGAATCGCCACTTTTGGGATCGATCATTCCTTTATTAGGCAGACTGCCTGAATGGGCCCATAAAGTTGGCAAGCCCGAAGACTCTAGGAAATAAACCCACACTGAAACCTAATCTGATACCATAATAAAACCTGTTGGGTCGATAATCTGGGGGGTCGTGCGGTAACGGACCAAGCATACAAGTCCAATGAGATTCCAACCCAAAAACATATGACAATGGGTGTTAGAGTTACTCCTTAGATTATATAGTAGGCAATTATAATTCTATTTTTCCATGTAGGATACTCTAAACATAAATGGATATTATATTTCTCCATTTGTGACAACTGATGAAGGTTCGAGTCAAGTTTGGATCTGGTCAAGTACATGCCGAGCGAGTTGGATTGAGTCCCTTCATTTTCGAGTCGAACCCTAATTTATGTTACCCCAAAACTCTAATAGAATATTGTCTTCTATTTATATTTCGTGTCAGAAATTCAAAAACGGAAAAATTATTTATTTTTAATGTAAAAATCTAGAAATTATATATTTTCCTGTATATGTGTCCTTTCAGTTTCCCTTCTATATAATATAGGTCCTAGTTTCCCTTCTAAGTAATATAGGTCCTAATTAAGTGGGATCATGTATGCAAGGGTGTCTTAATTACAAGGTCATATTAAAGTTTGTAAGTTGATATAGCGTGTATCATTTATGTAACGAGTCTAACATACAAGTTTAATAAGGTTTTATTTCAAAACTATACGACAACGGGTGGAGTAAAACATATGATCATATATTAGGCAATTTTAGTCCCAAATTTCAGATATGCATGTGAACATATTCTCAACACACCTACGTAACTGCAACTGACCTGACCCAATTGACACATAAACAAACGGGTCTAGAATCTTAATCTCTTGGGTGGTGACATTTCAATATCTTTTTAGCCAACTAAATCCAAATAACGGGTGGGCAATTGACCAAACTCAAACAAACAAGTGAGTAGCATCACTCGCGCGTTAATCCAACTCAAACAACAAGGAAACGGGTTCTAGGACCAAACCTAGTCTTATACCGTATAAAAATTTATGAGTTAATATACTGAGTAATGCGTAAAATAGACCTAACATATAAATCTACTAAAATTTTAATAATATATGTATGATAATGAATGAAATAACTCAAAAGATTATATATTAGATAATTTTATCTCAACTTTAACGTATGAGAACATATTATCAACGGGTCAATCACAAAATGGAAGGCTTACACCAAACTGATTTGAATCATATACAAAATTAACTAATAAATATAATATTTTCATGATATTTGGGCACGTCTTTCATCACCTTATTATTCTAGTATTTTATAACTCACCTTATTATTCTATTGATTTGTTTTTCTTCCCTAGCTTTAGAAATCATTTTCTGAATGATGGGTTTGGTTGTAAATATCCAAAAAAAAAAAGTATAAAATCAAGGATGATTTAGGAGGGCCACTTTGCTTCACTAGTTGCCAAATCCAACCCCACAACCCATAAATGTGTACATGATTCATGTGAATTCGTCTTCCACTGCCCATGATCTGTGTAGCTTGGCGTTTACCCTTTTTTATTTTTGCTACTGTTCAATTCCTAATCTCCTATGCTTCTCAAAGTAGTCTACGTAATCTAATCAAAAGTTGGATTCATATCACTTAAAAAGAATATGCCTGATTCGAATAAGGATCTAGCTGATATTCTAGATAAACAAATCTCCCTTTTATCCCTACACATGTCAAAAGGCTCAGGTAATTTGGGTTTAAATCAAGGCAAATTTACATTAAATCACCCATTATATAAGCCAATTTATATAAAATCATCCGCTATACTTATTTATGTTAAATTACCCATATAATGTTAGATGTTAACAAATCGTCACCGTACCCATCCAACATTGTCGTTCACTTTTCATTAAATTATGTGAAATGGCATGGCATTTTTACCCATGGATTTTCCAAAAATCATAGATAAAAAATGATAATGTATACAGTATACCCTTCTTTTTTTTTTTTTGATCAAAGGGAGAGGGTAGGACCCTGGATTAAATTAAAACAAACACATCAGTTTACATCAATCCAACAGCATCAGTACATAGTCTACTCAAAATCAAACTAGGTGGTTCACTAAAATTATTGAAACCTGAATCACTAACTAGAGAAAGATTTGCTAAGAAATCAACAAGTTTATTGGCTTTGCGTGGCACATGTATGATCTTGGATTCCATGCTGGAGCATTGCAGCAGTTGCTTACACTGGACAATAAGGAAGAAATCAGGGTGAGTAGCTGGGCTTTCTGAGTTCAGCAAATTAACAGAAACACTAGAATCAGACTCAATCAATACATGAGTGAAACCAAGTGTGGTAGCCAACTCGATGCCATGAAAAAGAGCCCATAGTTCAGCTCTCAAAGCAGTACAATTACCACACTGGAAGGTAAAGCCATGAATAAAATTACCATGTGAATCTCTGAAAAGTCCTCCCCCTCCAGCTCTACCTGGATTGCCTTTTGAAACACCATCCACATTAAGTTTTAGCCATCCAACCGGCGGTGGAATCCAACTCTGAACAGGGGAATTACTTGGCCCAGCTGAATCCATTTTGCTCAAAGTTAGACGATCTCGATTACTCCAATACACATCAGTGATGGAAATTACAGTGGAGGAGAGAGTGTCAATAACATCTACTCCATTAAACACTATCGAGTTGCGACATTTCCAAATATACCAAAGCATGTTGGCAAAAGTGGAAGTGCATTGATCACTTCTCTTAATATTCAACTCAATCCAATCAGATAAGTTAAGCGAAAAGAATTGAGCTGGAGGCGAATTACCAAATATTGCAAGCCACACCAGTCAGACTTCATGGCAATCTCGAAGGAGATGCAGCTCGGTTTCAGGCAAGTTACAGCGAGGACATGCTGATGATGCAGCCAGATGTCGATTGTATCGATTTTGGTTACACATGAGACAGTTATTGAGCAACAGATAGACGAAATTGCGGACCCGCTGCTGCACAGGCATGGACCAAACTTTCTTCCAATTTATAGCTGGTGTATTAGGAGAAGGCGATTGAGATCGGACAATCTTCATGGCAGTCTTTGTAGAAAAAATTCCTGAGGGTTCCGGGTACCAGAAAACTCGATCAATGTCATTCAAGTTTGAGCTGACAGTGAAAGCCAGCATGGTCTGCTGAATTGCAGATGGAAGGAAAGACGACAGGGCAGGCCAATTCCAGGTATAACCAGTCCAATAATCTGCAACAGTAGCTCCTAATAAATCTTCTGGTACTGGATTAATTGCAACATCGACTAGCAGGGTATCGTTGATCCAAGGATGTAACCAGAACAGCGTTGACATGCCATTTCCTATAGAGATACGAATTCCATTCGAAAGCGTGGCCGCCCCATGAATAATGCCCTTCCACATATGTGAAGAACGGGGAACTGAATTAAACATGTCAATATCAAGTCTACCACGACAATATTTGCCACGAATCAAACGACACCAGGTTGTATTTGGCTCTATGAGGATTCTCCAACCTAATTTTGCAAGCACAACAGCATTGGCATGTCTCATAGATCGAATACCAAGACCTCCTTCCAGCTTTGGCCTAAAGATTTTTTCTTTAGACAGTAGATGCATTTTTTTTCCTCCTGAGTCGAGCCCCATATAAAGTCACAGATGATCTTGTCGATATTGTCACAAATCGACCGCGGGACAAGGGTAGATTGCATGACGTAGAGAGGTAGGCTAGTAAGAATCGAGTTTGCAAGAGTTGTCCTGCCCGCAATGGATAGAGTTTTGGCCTGCCAACCACGAAGGCGAGACGAGACCTTGTCTAAAAGATATGAATAGCGTTCCGTGGTCATCTTTCCACATGTCGTGGGGACTCCAAGATAATTGCCCATGTCATCAGCAATAGACATAGAAAGAAAACTACTCACCTCTGTTTTAATTGAGTTGCGAACTTTTCGAGAGAAAACAATAGAGCTTTTATGGAAATTAACTTTTTCTCCAGAGATGTCACAAAACTTGGTTAAGCAATCTTGAATAATAGCGGCCTGGTCAACGGAGGCATCAGCGAATAAAACCAAGTCGTCAGCAAAGAAAAGATGTGAAAGGGAGATGCCACCAATTTCAATTGGTTTCCATCGAGAATTCATCACTGCCTCTTGTATGATATGAGATAAGCGTTCCATACAGAGTACAAAGAGATATGGAGAGAGCGGATCGCCTTGGCGAACACCACAAGATGGTTTAAATGCACCAGCACGAGAGCCATTCCACAAAATTTCCATACGGCCTTCAGTCTGAGTTTTCATGATAATATCTACAAGATGGGGAGGAAGATGTGTCTGCATAAGAGTATCACGTAAAAAGCTCCATTTGATGCGATCATAAGCTTTAGCAAGATCGACCTTCAGCATCATCCACCGAACAGAACTATTGCATGCAGTCATCGTATGAAGAACCTCCTGAACGATAACCACATTGTCAATGATTTGACGCCCCGGAATGAAGCTTGCTTGTGCCGGGGAAACTAAATCAGAGAGGATCGGTTTAAGGCGATGAACAATTGCCTTCGTTGCAATTTTAAAAACTACATTCAAAAGAGAAATAGGCCTAAAATCCGCTGGCGTAGAAGGAGTCTCCACTTTGGATAAAAGGCTAATTAAGGCATCAACAATCTTTGAAGGAAACTGGCCCTGATTAAGCATATTAAGCATAGTAGCAGTCGTTTGCTCACCAACATTCCTCCAGTTTTTTTGGAAAAAAATAGTCGGATACCCGTCAGGGCCCGGGGCCTTGTGTGGGTGCATCAATGAGAGTGCCATCCACACATCATTATGATCAAAAGGTCTGGTAAGCATAGCAGAATGACAGCTAGCTATGGGCGGGAACGAGATGTCACAAGGACTGTTGTAAGAAGAGAAGCCAGATTCTTCAGTAAAGAGGCTGGCAAAAAAATCCCGCACCATATTTTGAATCTCTACATTGTTAGTGATCCAGACACCCTCCGAGTTTTGAAGTGAAAGCACTCTATTAGCATTTCTTCGGATCACAGTAGATAGATGGTAATATGGAGTATTCAAGTCACCCTCAATGAGAAATTGTGCCCTTGATTTCTGAAACCAATAGATCTGTTCTTGGTGTAAAACAGTATTGAGGTCCTGCCGGAGTTTTTTCTCAAGTTCCAGAAGTCGTTTAGTGGGACGAGCAGAAAGAGCTTTGGTTATGCCTTCCAAACGAGCCCAGAGACGACGCTTGTTATGAAATATATTTCCAAAGACATTTCGATTCCAGTTGTTAAGTTCCACAGTAAGAGAATCAAGAGCGAAATATAAATCCGTCTCCGAGTTCCAAGTCTCAGACATGAAACTAGTAAAATTATCAAGAAGCATCCACGCCGATTGGAAACGAAAAGGCCGTTGAGATAAGATAGGAGTCTCTGTAGCACGAGTATGAATAAGAAGAGGTAGATGATCCGAATAGGGTTCTACAAGGTGCAGAACAGTGGCATGAGGAAATAAGAGTCGCCAGTCCTCATTACATAGGCCTCGATCGAGCCTATCTGCATTGAACGTGTCTTCCGAGTTACCACTAATCCAAGTAAAAGGCGGACCAGAGAAGCCAAGATCAATGAGTTGTAGTTTATCAATGTTTTCCGCAAAAGAGAGAGAGGCTTGAGTAGAACTTTCAGAGTGACGGATACGCTCATGGTGGCCAACAGTAGCGTTAAAATCTCCAGCTAGTAGCCAAGGACGATTATTAATACGAGCGAAATCCGCTTAGTGATCCCATAGTTCAAGACGTCTAGCTGGATTTGGGGCCGCATAGATGGCCGAAAGAAGCCAAGGCTCATCCTCCCGACGAGAAATTTCAATAGTGATATGTTGTCTATGAATAGAAATAGGAATAACAGATACCTCCATGATTTTCCAAAAGAGCCAGATACCTCCAGAGAAACCATCCGCTTCAACTCTAAGAATACCATCATACTGAATGCGCTGACAAATAGAATTCGCACATGCACCACTAATACGAGGCTCCACCAGAGCCACGACACTAGGCCGATGCAGCCGTGTTAAATCACGAAGAGAGTTCAGAAACCTTGAATTTCCTGCTCCACGAACATTCCAAATCATAAGGCTTAGACTATCCATCGAAGAACTAGAATTAATTAGTGAACGGAAAACCGGGAAACCAGCAAGCAGTGCAATTGCACTAGTTAGACTCGGGGGCATCGACACCCGACACAATAGAGAGCGTTCTTCCGTCAGTAGAGGAATGAATTCGGCTATCATCTTGTTCGCAAGGCGGGGCAGAACCGGCATGAAAGGTCCCGTCCTGCGAGCTGACAACAAACAGCTCTGGCGATTGTTGGTGGTTAGACGAGCTATTGGTGGAACAAGAAAGTTGGTTCCCCTGGTCATTGTGAATGGCGTTGGGAGCTGCTAGTGAAGGGCAATGAAAGTGCTCTGGTTCACAAGCAACCGACGAGATTTTGGGGATGGCCGGAATAATTATGGAATTGGCGTCAAAAGATTTGATTGGCTGATGCGATATTGCCAACAACGCAGATTCTTTGTTATGGATAGAATCTGATGAGATTTTTTTTTTTAGTTGGATCGGTTTTTTTTGTTTCCAAAACAGAAGATTTTGCAGCCGGCTTGGAGGGATTGCGTTTGACCGAAATCTGCACCTCCTCTCTCCTAGTTTTCCTCTTATCATTTACCTTAATTAGTTTGCCATAATCTTTTAATTGCCGAACTTTAGGAGTTGTTTCATAGGAAACACCGCGACTGTTTTGGAAAACTTCCGGATTTACCGGGATTGACGTAACAATTTGCATAGGGGCTGCATTTGAATTCGAATTTCCTCCCGCCGAATTTGCAGGCGTCTCCGAAGCTTGACCGGTCTTGCCGTCGGTGATGGTAGAAGCATCGACATTTATCACCGGTTCCTGAATATCTGTTTCTTCTGCTAAGATAGAGAATCTTGAACCACTAGCACCAGATGGCTTCTTTTGATGGAATTTTAACATCGGCGGGAACGAAATTTCTTTAGATTTCTGTGCTCTGGTGTGAGTTCCTTCTGCAGTTTTATGCTTTGAGGCAGTGGCGATGTTTTCCTTAGCTTCACCCGAGGGTGGTTGTATTTGTTTCCTTGGCCTCGTTTTCCTAATTGGTTTCATCCAATCCCCATATACTCCCTTGCCGGTTCGTGAAGCTTCATGGGCTGTTGTCGGCACCGAAGGAGACGGGTGGACAACATGATTGCTTGTTGGTTCTTGATTGCCCACCGGTGTCGAGGGTTTGTCAGATTCAGCCAAAGAAATGGCGTTAGCTGTAGTTGTTGAATTTGTGAGTGGGGGCCGGAAAGGGCAATGAGTCTTAACATGACCGAATCTTCCACAATCAAAACATATCGTCGGAAGTCCTTCATACTCCACCATATAGCGACTTCCATTAATACTGATTGTCCCTTTGAGAGGTTTTTCCAAGTTAATCTCCACGCAGATCCTCGCGAATTTCCCCCTATAAGTGAATAAGGTTTTTGGATCTACCCGAATGGGATTTCTGATTCCTGCTGCAATCTTGAGAAGGACTTGTTCTTCATAGAGAGTGACAGGCAAGTCTGAGATTCGAATCCAAGTTGGAGTTGTTTTGATAGGCTCGGAGGTTTGAAGGTCAGGAGTCCACCGACGTACGGTCATGCATCTTCCAAACACTGTCCAAGGGCCAGTTGTTAGAGCAGTTAAGACTTCTTCCTCATGTTCAAAACGAACGAGAAAACAACCATGGATTAAGTCAATGACTTGCATTGTGTTGGAGAAGCGCCACATCTCCCGTATTTTCCTTTCCATGATAGGAAAAGCAATTGGATGGCCAAGGAGCTTTACTACCACGGATTTTTCCTAGACTGATGCCAACGCCTCCATTACTTCCTCAGCAATCTCAATCGCCGGGTCGCCATGTTCGCCGTCAGGAAAGGCAATCACAATTTTTCCTTCAAGAAAGCCCTTGTCGATCAGAGTCTTCTGCTGCGTTGCTCCTCCCGTTACAACGATATCTTTCCAAGATGATTGTTTTTCTGGCGGTTTTCCGGGAGGTTGACCACCAGTGGCGTCATCAAGTTGCATGGCCGTGGTGGCCGGAAGTTCACTCGAGTTTTTTTCTCCAGTCATTAGAGAGAGACACTACAAGATACCCTATTTCAATTCGTTGTTACTATATATTCTCCTTCAATCTTTCCTCTCCTTGTTTTCACTACGCTTCTGTTTTGATGATTTAGTATCCATAATTTAATTAGTGACTATAGAATATGATCACTAATTAGTAATCATATAGTCGTCAAATCCAACCCATAAAAAACATAGCGACAATTATTTGTGCAGTCGCTAAAACATCAGGAAATTTTTTGGCATTAGTACTTAGCGACCACATGATCGCTAATTACATGCTCGAAATTAGCGACCACATGGTCGCGGGATATAGCGATCGGTAAATTCCCTAAAATGGAAGAAAAGTTGGCGCACATTTTTGCCGTGAAATTTGCGTTGAAGTGATCGCTAAATGAGTTTGTCGTTGAGAAGAAGGGACAAATGCCACCAACATAGCATCCAAATGGTCGCTACTCATCTCTTATATATATACCTTCGACTTCTTGTTTCATTTTTAAATAAATACATCCACAAATATAAGAGTGAAGATATACTCATTTGCACGTCTCATTCGTAGAAGGAGAGTAATTTGGTCGGATTTTGTTTCGGAAAACTTGCAGGTATGTAATAATAGATTTTGCGTGTTGTATAGTCAAGTTTTATTTGCGCAAATATTGTTGCTACCATATATGTTATTGTAAATAATGTAGAAGACTGTGTTATATATGTTGAGAATAATTTGCTACCGTATATTTTTTCGAACAATTGAGATAAAATTTTATTTAGTATCTTATATTTGACTTTTAGCAATCAAGTGGATACTAAATATCGTCCATATGGTCGCTAATACTAGAAAAATTTTGTTAGAGAAAAAAATTATAAGTGTTAGGGGGTGTCTTATATTTGACATTTAGCGACCACGTGCACGTTATTTAGTAACCATATGATTGCTAAATACCTTATTTTGACATGTAGCGACCATGTGGTCGCTAAATACTTGGCGCACGACCTTGGTTATTTCTTGAGGGTGGGCGCACGATTGTGCACGACCCTCGTCTTGTTGGCGACTAAGTGGTCGCAAAATCGTTCATACATGTTTCTTTGACCACATGATCGCTATTTACTTTGTTGAAATGAAATACATTGCATATATTGTTTTACAGGTAGAAAAATGTGTAAGTGGATGTATTTGTATATTATCGACGGATTGTTGAACGACTAGTTTATTTCCAGTGTTGAGCAATTTATTGAGTTTTGCAAGTCGATGAAGAGATTTAACCCGTAAGAATTACAATGTCCTTGGCGATAGTACAAAAATAGGAACATTATTCCTTTTGATGACATGAGGTATCATCTTATTTCCAAGGATTTTGTTCAGTGTAATTCTCACAGGGAAACAGATAAAATGTTTGCTACATTGTTGGCTGAGTCTAAGATAGAATGAAGGTTGTACTAGTATTGATCTAATGCTAGTACCAGGATATGAGAATTAAATATAGCAGATGTTCTATGATAGTTTTAATATACAACATATATAATTATACTAATCATGTGCAAAATGAGGAGGTAAAGACAGACAAAGAGCAATATTATTATAAAGAGCTCAATCCTAATGTGCAACATATGTAAAACATGTTGTCGGTCGCGAATAAGTAGTTGTGGCCTTGATGTGATGTATATTAGTTGGAAATGGTGACTGAGCTACTTAGCCTCAAGTCAAAACTAAGGTTGAGGGACTGAGAGTACGACATGATTTCAGAT
Source organism: Fallopia convolvulus (assembly GCA_964016875.1). Taxonomy (NCBI): domain Eukaryota; kingdom Viridiplantae; phylum Streptophyta; class Magnoliopsida; order Caryophyllales; family Polygonaceae; genus Fallopia; species Fallopia convolvulus. Next base: position 31,030,013 of record OZ024735.1, on the reverse strand, counting down.
TTCTGCGAACGCATCTCCCACCCGGAGACACATTGCCATCCACCTTTTACGAGACCAAAAAATTGGTTGAGGGTCTCGGTCTGTCATGGAAAGTCATCCATATATTGTTGTAAGAATCTTGTATGATATACTTGGGTGCATGTACAGAATACGCATCATACAAGATATGTGTGATCATCCTAGAAGGAAGCAACACAAGACCAAGCTCTTTCGCTATTCTCGTATGTTTTAATTGCCGATAACTCAACGGTTGCAGAAGTTATATGCTTTGGTAGTGAATGCTGAACACAAGTGATGACATGCAGAGCAACTACAAGAAGATGGGGTGATGCGACATCTATCAGATGTAGAAGCATGGAATCATTTCAATGTAATGTGGCCAGATTTCACCACAGAACCGTGTAATGTCACACTATGTTTGTGCACAAAAGGCTTCAATCGGTTCAGATCATCGGGGTGTTAATACTCTTTGTGGCCTGTGATTCTGACATCGTACAACATTCCGCTATCAATGTGTATGCGAGATGAGGTTATGTTTTTTACAGTTATCGTGCCAGGATTGGAAAGAACAAAACAGAAACCGCATGTCTTCTTACAAACGTTGATAGCCGAGCTCAAGAGTCTATAGCTTAATAGGGCCAACACGTACAACGCGTGGAGGAAGCAAAATTTTATCATGTGTGCGCCTATATGTAAGGATTAATTAATTAATTTATATATGTATATAGGTCGGAAATTTCAATGTATGTAAGGATTAATTAATTTCTACATTATGTTAGACATTTAAATTTATATTTCTATAATTTCTAATGGTTTATTTATTTTGTAGGAACAACGTCTTGGTCGGGCCGTAACGTCTGTCAAATTACACGTCGAGACACATACACAAGGCCCGAACCAGCTAAGAAACGGGTTGAAAAAATCTGTCAAAATGTACTCCACACACAAAAGAGTACAAGTTCCAGACCAGACGCCAGGGCCAAAATAGGCAAAGATGTCATTTCAGATGCCTTTTTACCAAACAAATTAAATCGGATCATTTCAGAAGATATCTAACTAGAAAGTGACGCTTACAAGAACACCAAAATGTCTATTTGCAACGACGTTCAAATTGAAGAGAAAATGTCTATAGCAAGAACATCAACTCATCAGTTTCAAAGGATCGATGTTAGTAGAGATTTGGACTTTTATTTTAGAAGCTTCATTGTGAATCTTCAGATCAGGAAATTTTGTAAAATACGCTGAATGACTTTGAATTTCTCTAATGGACCCAATCTGTGTTCAGAACTTCTCTACAATACAGGTTCTGTGACACGTTCAAATAATAAACAGATATATATATATATATATATATATATATATATATATATATTATTTATTGAAATAAAACGCATAAGAAAATTAACATACCATCAAAAATACTTTACTGGTAAATAAATAATTTTCTTTGAAGAGACAGGTGGGATAACAAAGTTGGTTGATACATAAAATCTCCATTACAATTTACAAGAGAGGGGCAGAGCTTCCATTCCTCACAAAAACATTATTGAGCTGCCAAGTATATTATTGATAAGGGGCATTTACAAAATCATGTCACAGTTCACGTATGTTTCACGTTTTACCTCAAATCAATTACACACAAAACTGAATTCTGTGTAATTGAATATCCAGTAACTGAGGCGACCTATAAAGAGAGGTTCCAACCGACAATTTGACATCTATTGAAGCTCAATCGGCAACAAAATGCGTTGTACTTTTTAACTTGATCGATACAATAGGCTGCCAACAAAAAAATTGCACCCAAAGGAGGACAGCTAATGATATCAACAGCATAATAAATTCTGTGAAAAGTGAACGAAAGATCTTAGTTATAAGTTGACATTCCAAGATTATGATTACTTAATCACTTGTTTTGTACAGTATATAATATGAAAAATTGAAGTAAGTTAAGGCTACCTAAATTGTACTGTACAGAACAAGAAGGGTCAGGCAGGAAAGAATGGCAAGCCCAAAGAATTGTTGTATCATACAGCACTCCGAATTTGACGCATGTAGTTGGGCCTTATAAGCTGAATTACATGGCACATAAATTGTCTAGATTGTGCAATTTCTAGTGTAGAGTTGTGTGTGGAATTTCATAAATTTTAGGGTGTGTTGGTAGTATTAGACTTATTATTTGGTAATAAGCAGGTTTTATAAGTTTACCGACTTGGATTTGGGCCGATGTAATTCTTTGATCCAACGGCCCATATAAAGGATGATGTTGCCCAAGCCCAACTCCTTGGCAGGCCTATCTTTTTTTGATTTGATTGACATCATTGTGTTTGAGGACGTTGTTAGGGCTGTCTCTCTTTGCTTGAATGCCGATAGCTTCAAGAGCTCTTGCTAAATTCAAAACGGAAGGAGAAGTTGAAGATTCGAGCTTTGGAGACTATGTTCATGAATCATGATGGTTGTTTGATGCTTAGAACAACACTGGTTTTTTTTTTTTGAAGAAAGAATAACACTGGTTTATCCCATGGGCTCTCTTTCTCTCAGAAATTGCTTTCATTGCCAGCCGGCATCTTCCTTCTTCTTGTAATCCCAAACAGAGTCATCTTGCACACATTTTTATTATGCATTGCCCTCTGAAATCTAACATTATGATCAATAAAAATCACTTAATGTTGTTTCGCTTATCTTCGTTTTTGAGTTCATCCTCTCTCTACAGAGGTAGTCATTCAAGCTTTGAATTAGTTTTTGATACTTCGATACTTCATTTTCATTTTCAAATTAATGAATAATTGGCTTGCTCTACTCGGATTGAAATATTCTGGGTTATGCATCGTCAATGCATAACATGGAAGCCAACAACAATTTCAACGTAAGCAATATTCTTGATCAGTCAGTGATCATAATTTATCTATCTATTTTTGTATACAAAATTAATCTCCTCACTGCAAAATTATCCACTGCCTTTTCTAGTTTTACGGGCGTTCTTAATTTCTTATGAATACAGAAATAGTATTTGTAATTCTCATTCGACTCAGAAACTCGAATCAACCAAGAAAGCAGTAAAGAAACAAGTAACCAGATGAACAAGTGAACACAAGCGATTGGTGACGCAGTTCGGCAAAGTCTACATCTGCGGAGCCTCAGAGAGGAAGCTCGTCTCAAAATATCCACTAGATCTCAGAAGTTTACAAGCAGGTTACACACAGCAATAAGAAGAGCGAAGAACAACCAAGAACAAACAGATTCAAAGGTACAAGAACGGAGAAACACAGAAAACGGAAGAAGAGTAGATCTAGGGTTTCGGCCCCCTAAGGCTGACAAATCTCCTAGATGGAGCGATGCTTGGATCTGGACCACGAAGTTGAGGGAGCGAGATCTAGTTTCCTCAAAAACCACTGTCGGACCACCGGAGAAGCTCACTGGCCACCGGTTTCTCTCTCCCTCTTTTCTCTCTCTTTCTCAAGCTCTCTCTTAGAAGCGTCGCTGTAGAATGAGCTCGAAGACACAAGAAACCAACTATTTATAGCTAGGTCAAGAGGAGTGTCTTCCAGAAGTGGATCAAGGAGATTGGGCCAAGTCTTCAAAGCAATGTTAAGGCCCAAAACCAAAGACGAAGCCCAATAACACATCTAGCTAGCTAAACTCGGTAAAGTCCGGTTTAAGCCGTCCAATCGGGTTTGGCCCGGGGTTGCTTGATCCGGTTTACCTCATTTTAGTAGGCTATAAATGCTATTGAACCCGATTCTGTACTTGGTGTATTTTTCTACCTCAATTCATGTTACAATATGTGCCATACCAATACTTATGTCACTAGAAATAATACTTAGCTTAATCCTAGAACATAACAAATGCCCTCTTAAGCTCAGTATTATTGCTAGAAGTAAAAACTGATTCTAGTGGATTTTAAGACAAGTTTCATCATATCATCATTGGCTCATCTCCATATCTCAAGTTACATCATCGATATGGAGTTCTTTCCCGCAGAACACAAATTTGTTAGTGGGGACTATTTTTCTTCCAAAATCTGCAGGATTGGTGTCTCCAGGTATTTTCTTCACATTAATTTCCTGGTCCTCCAACATTCTCCGAATAAAATGATATCTCACATCTATATGTTTAGTCCTTTCATGATAAACGGGATCCTTGCAAAGGTACAAGGCACTCTGATTATCAGTGAAAAGAGTAGGCAAGTAATTTTTGCCTTCAATTTCATGTAAGATACCACATAGCCAAGTAGCCTCTTTTGAGGCCTCAGTAGCTGCAATGTACTCAGCCTCTGTTGAGGAGAGTGCAACTATACATTGTTGTTGGGATTTCCAGGAAATGCAATTTCCTGCCTAACAGTAATAATATGCAGTTGTAGACATCCTGTTGTCCCTGTTACTGACATAGTCCGAGTCCACATACCTTGTAAGTGTGGTTCTCGGACTATGTTCAGCATATACTAAACCATAGTTCTCAGTCCCTTTTACATATTTGAGCAGGTATTTCATGCTTGCCTAGTGTTTTTGTCCAGGATTGGACATAAAGCGACTAAGTACACTTATAGCAAAAGCTAAATCTGGCCTAGTACAAATCATAGCATACATAATGCTTCCCACTGCTACATCATATGGAACATGCTCCATTTTCTTCTTTTCTTCTTCAGTGGTGGGACAGTCTTGTTTTGAGAATTCCAAGTGCCCTCCAAGGGGTATTGGTGCAGGCTTAAGAGTCATTCATGGCAAACCTGTCAAGAACTTTGTGCAGGTAGTCAGACTGAGACAAGTAGATAATTTTCTTAGCTCTATTTCTAATGATATTCACCCCTAGAATCTTAGATGCAACACCTAAATCTTTCATATCAAAGTGTTTCTTTAAGTCATGCTTAACTCCAGAAATGACAACCTTAGAACTACTGACAAGTAATATGTCATCCACATAGAGAAGGATGTAAATAGGAGAAGTAGACTTAACACCTTTGAAATATAAACAAGTATTATAGCTGCTTCTAGAGAAACCAAGAGAAATCATGCAAGCATCAAATTTCTTATTCCACTGTCTAGGAGACTGTTTTAAGCCATATACAGACTTCTTAAGCAAACAAGCATGATCAGGTTTAGTCTTATCAACAAAGCCTTTAGGCTGTTTCATGTAAATGGTTTCAAGTAAGTCTCCATGCAAGAATGCAGTTTTTACATCCATTTGTTCAAGTTCCCAATCAAACACAACAATCATAGCAAGCAATAGACGCATGGTTTTATATTTAACAACAGGAGCAAAAATATCATTGTAGTCAACCCCCTCTTTTTGAGTAAAGCCTTTAGCAACCAGCCTGGCTTTAAACCTAGGGGGATCATGTTTAGTAGCCCCATCTTTAATTTTATAAATCCATTTGCAGTCTATAAGCCTAGCTTTAGCAAGTTTGGGTACAAGAGTCCAGGTAATATTAACAACTATAGATTGGATTTCTTCATGCATAGCCTTAACCCATTCATTAACCTGTTTACACCTGACAACCTGTTCATAGCTGTCAGGAGTAAAGTTTTTAATGATCTCAGCAACAGTAAAAGCAAACTCAACAATTTTATCAAAGCACTCAAGCAAATTCACCTCAAATCTCTTATTAGGTATTCTTATCCTAGGTTCTCTATCCCTAGTAAGCTGGTAATCAACCAAGTCATTCACAGAGGAGGAAGAGGAAGAACCAGAACTAGCATGCTCAGAGACAAAGGGTGTGGAAAGAGAATCGAGAGAAGGAGGTAAAGAATTTGAGTTAGAGTAGTTAGAGTTGCTTACTCCCCCACCCAATTGATGAGGTTGTGCTGTTGATGATGTTGTATTGTTGCCCTCATCATTTTGTGCTTCAGGAGCATCTTCATTGTTCTGTGCTGCAGAATCATCCTCATCATTATTGTTGTGTTCAGAGGAGTATTGTGCACTTGAGGAGTATCCTATGTCAAACTCCTCTTCATCTTGTGGTGGATCATTATCTTCTTGGAAAAAGTTTCCATTTGCAAGGAGATTTGGTGTGGAGACTGCAGGGCTTGCATCTTCCTCAGTGCCCATCCACATTTCTTGTGGAGTTTTGAAGTCAATGGTAGAGGAGGGAGATCTGTTGATAAAGTAAGCTGTTGTTATAACAGCTTCTCCCCATAAAGAATTTTTCATTTCAGCACTTATAAGCATGCATCTAGCCTTTTCCAATAGAGTCTTGTTCATCCTTTCAGTTGTACCATTTTGTTGTGGGGTTCCAGGAACTGTTAAGTGCCTTTTAATGCCCTGTTGTCTGCAAAACTCATCAAACATGTTATTGTAAAATTCAAGTCCATTGTCAGTCTTAAGGCACTTGACCTTGTGATTAGTTTGCCTTTCAACCATAAGTTTCCAAGTCTTAAAGTTTTCAAAGGCTTCATCCTTAGTTTTCAGTAAATAGACCCATACCTTCCTCGAGTAATGATCTATAAGAGACAAGAAATACTTCCTTCTTCCTATAGTATCAACCTGAGCAGGCCCCCAGAGATCAGAATGAATGTACTCTAGGGGCTTGGAGGCAATATAGGTTGATTTACTAAATGAATGGGAAGTTTTCTTTCCCAACACACAGTTCTCACAAAAGTCAATATCACAAGGATCACAATCAATCATGTTATGCTTATAAAGATATTTAAGACCCTTGTTGCCTATATGACCAAGCCTAACATGCCACATCTTTGTATGATCTACCTTATCAATTTATAACACTTGCAGAGACATTTAATTCAGGAGTAGCAATAACATGATATAACCCTCCCTTTTTAATGCTCCTAATAAGGATTGTCCCATTTCTAATGACATCCCTTATACCCTGGTGAATGATAATATGACAATTTAGATCATCAAAGACAGACTCTGAGAGTAAGTTTCTCCTAAGGTTTGGCACCCACCTTACCTTTTGGAGAATTCTTATTTTCCCATCATGCATTCTCATAGGGACAGTCCCAATACCCTTGATGGGCAACACAGTATGATCACCCAACATAACAATATCATCATTGCAAAGAGTCAAAGATTCAAAGAAACCCTTGTTAGGGGTTGCATACATAGTACACCCAGAATCTAAGATCCAATCATTATCATCAGAGCTATTGGAAACAATCAGAAGCTCATGAGAATATTGAGAGCATGATTCAAAGATATTTGACACACCATTATTATCTTTTGATTTATTTTTATCATCCCTTTTCTTTTTGTTGCAATCAGTAGAATAATGACCAACAACACCACAGTAATAACACTTAACATTTGACATATCTTTCTTGTCATTGTTAAGATCACCAAATTTCTTTTTCTTATTCTTATTGAAATTCTTTTGCCCTTTGGCCATCATAACCTCATTTTTTGACTCAGTTTTCTTATCATTATTAGAGCTGCCATTTTTTTTATCTTGAAGACCTTAAGGGACTCATTTTTCTGAATAATAAACTCAGATAACTTAGCAGCAGTCATACCATCACGACCAACTTGACAAACATCTTTCAGAACATCAAACTGAGCAGGGAGAGAATTCATTAAGAGCATGAACTGGTGAGAGTCTTTTATTTTGTCATCACATCTCTCTAAATCTTGAATTATCCTAAGAAATCTATCAAGATTTTCCTCAATAGTCTGACTAGTGTCCATTTTAAAACTGAACAATCTAGACAACAGAGAGATAAGACAAGGCAAAGATTTAGAAAGATACTTAGCATCCAAAGCATCCCATAGGGGTTTTGGTTCAGTGATACTCACAACCTGCCTAGCTACCTCATCGGATAGTCTAAGCATAATCTCTGCGTGGGCAAGATCTTGGGCCTGCTTCTTTTGGAACACAGTAGTAGTAGCATCCCAAGTGTCAGTGACAGTGTGCCATAGTTTTTCTTTGGTAAGGATGGCTTTCATCTTCACCTTCCACATTGCATAATTTGCATGCCCATCGTAGGGCTTAATCCTGTATGCATCTCCCATCTAGGTACATGTTATCAAGAACAGTGTATTAGACCCAAAGAATGCAAGAGATACTACAAATATACAAGAATTATAGGATCTTTTCTTTTGAAGCAAGATCCACAACAACACACAAGTCAAGAAGAAATATAGACTCTACTGTAGGACCCGACAATGGGAAGTAATCGACACAAGTCGAAACCCGTCTATCAAGGTTCCCCTGCCCCTCCAACAAAACTGGAGATGCAGTGACAGAGGCAAACAGCGAAGAAAACAAGATCTAAGACAGAACAAGAATGAGAAAGCGGAAGCAAACAGGATCTTTGAAACAAAGCAAGAGAAAAAACCTAACTCAAACTCTGATACCAATTTGTAATTCTCATTCAACTCAGAAACTCGAATCAACCAAGAAAGCAGTAAACAAACAAGTAAACAGATGAACAAGTGAACACAAGCGATTGGTGACGCAGTTCGGCAAAGCCTACATCTGCGGAGCCTCAAAGAGGAAGCTCGTCTCAAAATATCCACTAGATCTCAGAAGTTTACAAGCAGGTTACACACAGCAACAAGAAGAGCGAAGAACAACCAAGAACAAACAGATTCAAAGGTACAAGAACGGAAAAACACAGAAAAGGGAAGAAGAGTAGATCTAGGCTTTCGGCCCCCTAAGGCTGACAAAGCTCCGAGATGGAGCGATGCTTGGATCTGGACCACGAAGTTGAGGGAGTGAGATCTAGCTTCCTCAAACACCACCGTCGGACCACCGGAGAAGCTCATTGGCCACCGGTTTCTCTCTCTCTCTCTTTTCTCTTTCTTTTCTCTCTCTTTCTCAAGCTCTCTCTTAGAAGCGCCGCTGCAGAATGAGCTCGAAGACACAAGAAACCAGCTATTTATAGCTAGGTCAAGAGGAGCGTCTTCCAAAAGCGGATCAAGGAGATTGGGCCAAGTCTTCAAAGCAATGCTAAGGCCCAAAACCAAAAACGAAGCCCAATAACACATCTAGCTAGCTAAACTCGGTAAAGTTCGGTTTAAGCCGTCCAACCGGGTTTGGCCCGGGGTCGCTTGATCCGTTTTACCTCGTTTTAGTAGGCTATAAATGCTATTGAACCCGGTTCTGTACTTGTTGTATTTTTCTACCTCAATTCATGTTACAATATATACCATACCAATACTTATGTCACTAGAAATAATACTTAGCTTAATCGTAGAACATAACAGTATTGCTCACTACATATCAAACAAAAGCCCTTTCTTTGAGCATTTTTATTTGACTATAATGTGTCTCAATATAAAATTTCATATAATACAATCACAAACCAATAATAAGCCATCTATAATATGATTAGATTATACAAGGAAGAAAACCAATCCTTGAGAAAAATGCAAAATACCACAAATCAAACCCAAAACCAGACTATTTTAGTAAAACTGTACGGACTGTCTAACTCCTAAAACCCTCTGAGCACCGGCTCTGCCACCCCTATTCTCCCCGGCGATGGCCAACGCCGCCGCCGCTGAAAACCCCTTCAACTCCTCCATACTCGCGTAGCTCTTACGCGCCCCCATTATTCTCCCATAACCACTCGCCTTCTTCTCCCCTGAATTCACAGATTTGCTCCCCCCTTTTGACCCGCTCCCGTACAACTTCGAACTCTTCGCCGGTGGCGGAGTCGCCGACTTATCAATCCGGTTCCCCGGCGGCGGCCTCCGATTCTCCTTTCTCAGCACCGACATGAGATCTGGCACCGATTGCGCCACCATTGATGACTTCGACGAGGGTTTTAAAACGGTTCGATTCTGACCTGGAAACCCGTCCTGGACCTGAAATTTGACCGATTTCTTAACCGGACTCGGGCTGAAACTCGGTTTAGGGATCTCGGGTTCAAGTTCCCGGTCTTCTTCGCGGATCATGGACCTCATCCGGAGCTTTGATTCGCGGAGTTTGGAGTAGGCTTCGTACCTGGGGCCTCTCTCCATGAAGTAGGAGTCGGTGGTGAAATTGAATTGGGGATTCGGATCGAGAGATTGGAGGGGCGGGGTTTGCTCCATGGATGTTTACGGAGAGCTTCTGGATTTGCTATTCAACCGCTTTAAAGAGAGAATATGGCTGTTGAGCTTTGTGAAGAGAAAGTCAGAAAGTTGTTCTCTTTTACTGCTTTGGTGTGGTGGATTAATTTTTAAAATATTGGATTTTCCAACGGTCTAATTCCAGGGGAGAGAGAAAATGAGAAATGATGGATTGCCCTTTGTAAAAGTAGTGAAAAAAGCCATCTTTTTCTCCTCACAATGGTTCATACTACAAGTAAATTTTCTTGGATGCTCTTGATTAAGTATTGGTTGCGGCTTTATGTTTTTTTTTTAATCAGAAATATTGAAGTGGAGATGGACTGAATTACAACTGAGCTTCTTCTTCTTCTTTTTTTTTTGCGTTGTGAATTAGTCATGTTTGACACATTCATATAGAATGTCTGATTCATGGAATAACAAATCATTCAATTACTTAACAAGAAGGACAAACACCAAATGAAAATAATCACATGTTCAACTGGTATAATCTAAATACTGATGTGTTATTGCCTAATAGACCTTGAGATGAAAGACTGAAGCCAATTAATCATTATCATTCTGTCTGTGATTACCCACCATAGATTATCATTTCAAAACAAATATAACTATATAAGGGAAGAAAGGAAATCAAAGAATAAAACCAAATGGACTTTAGTAAGAATTGGTTAGCATATAAATTCTCACAAAATTTGTGGACCAAAAAAATGAAGTTGGTAAAAATGGAGGGTAACAAATGGAATATGTAGAGAAGTAAAAGAAAAGCGGGAAAAGTGGAAGGAAGCAATGCGATAGATAACTAACTGATAAGGCGAATCTGTTGCGGACGTGGCGATCACCCGCCTCTTCTAAACCACAATTCCGGCTCATCAAAGACAAAAAAAATCCACACAAAAAAATCTCAACTTCATTCACAAACACATATATTGATCTGATTGCAAATCCAGACTTAAAACATACAACAATTCTTTCCCTCTTTGGAAAATACCCAACAAAATCATCTCTTTGTTGCTTCCCAGAATCACTATCATTTGTTTCTTTCTTTCTGCTAGCTTCTAAGCAATCTCAATCTGGATTCTCTCTAACCTCTGATCGAATTCTGTTAAACCCAATTGATTCAAGTTTAAACTGCTGCACGTTATAGATCGAGTACTTTTGTAGAGTAGTTAGTGCATAATAAGCTTTTTCTAAGTCAATTTGTTGACTTTTCGGAGGTGATATTTTTTAGGGTTGGAGTAAAAATGCAAGCTTTAGCATATGGCATTAAAGGCAACTTAGGTTCAGATTTTGAATTTAGGGACCCTAGTTGTAGCGGGGATATCTCTAATAATAGCATTATTGAGAGGATCAAAATAAATACACACGCAAGTAATCTTCTCAGATTTGTAAGAAGAACTCGTAGGAGCAATCTCTGTAGATTGAAAATCATGGGTGCTGGATTTGCCACAATTGCTGGCGTCGATGGCAAGTCGAGATCGTCTGCTAAGTACAAATCAGTTAGAGCTCAAGCTTCTGGTTTCTCCCTCTCTCTCTTTTCTCACTCATTTCTTATTTTAATTTTTCTGATGGTGGTGTTCTTTAGAATTGATAACAGATTGAATTTTGTTAATTAGCGTCCATTCTCAAGTTCATGTGTAAAAGAGGCTTTCTTGATTTCCTGGAGGTGGTGAATGGATGGTTTTAGTATGAAAAAGAGAGTGTACATTTATTCTGAACACGTATAATCATGTCATCACAAATGCATTTTTTCTAGTTTGTTACATTTCTGGTTCAAAATTATGAAATGTTAATTACAAAAAAGAAAGATCTGTCTTGCAGTAGGAGATCTAGATGACGCGCGTCTTATTGGATTCCAAGGCAAACCTTCTACTTCAGTATTGCCTTATGTTAGTGTTGCTTGTTTGGGAGCTATTCTTTTCGGATATCATATCGGGTAAAATTTTCAAACTCTATGATTCTTGATCCTTCTTGTTGTTCTTGATTCTTTGAATGGATATTTTAGCCTAACTTCTAAAGATGTAAATGAAATGTGCATATTTCTGAATTTATTTGCATTCTTTGTAGAGTAGTAAATGGTGCCCTTGACTACTTATCTCTAGACCTTGGAATCTCTGGAAACGCTGTTCTGCAAGGTAAGACATCTTAGCTTTTGATTTTGATGCCCATCTACTAGATTTGTTCCAAGTATCATTTTTACAATTTTTTATAAGGTTGGATCGTTAGCACGGTACTAGTTGGTGCATTTTTGGGCTCATTTACAACCGGAGCTTTGGCTGACAAGTTTGGCAGAACAAGAACCTTTCAGATAACTGCAATTCCACTGACAATTGGAGCTTATCTTTGGTACATGTCATGAGTCATGAAATCCTAATTCCTTTGTAACCTTGATTAAGTATTACTGATTATACTGGTTTGATTGTTCACAGCATGACGTCAAGAACTATTGAGGAAATGATGATTGGTCGGTTTCTTTCAGGCATTGGAATAGGCATATCATCAGCTTTAGTACCTTTATACATATCTGAGGTAGTATTATCCTCTTTCTTTGTCTTCCTAGAAAATGCCTTGTTTACCTTGAAAATAAATGGAGATTTTTATTTTGTTCGACAGATATCGCCAACTGAAATCCGAGGTGCACTTGGTTCTGTCAACCAGCTTTTCATTTGTATTGGTGTTCTTGCTGCATTGTTGGCTGGATTACCCCTAGCAAGCAATCCATTGTGGTACTATGAAACTTATTTGTTAACTTCATATCTCAGTGATCCATTGCAAGATGGTTTGAATTTTATATCTTTAGATTAATATTATTAGAGTTAGTACTACTTCAGTAAAATATGAAACAAGATCTTGCATTGGAGTTGTATACTAGTAGATAAGTGAGATTTTTGAGGATTTCTAAACTGACATTTTGATTGATTTTGAGGATTAGAAATACTAGAAAGCTGCACCAAACAAACCTATAGCTTTTCAAAACTAAAAACTGATTTTTGTAATACCTCTTTTCTTCTAGCTTTCAAATTTTAGTTGTTAAGTTTTGAGAATTAAGGTGATTGTTTGAATATATCATAATTTGAAACAATTACTTCTTTATAACTATAAGAACATAAAACTGTTTTGAAACAAAAACAAAAACTTGAAGCCGAATCAAACGAGCCAATATGTTTAAATTATGTTAGGTGGAGAACCATGTTCGGCATGGCAGCTCTTCCGTCGGTTTTGTTGGCACTTGGGATGTCATTCTGTCCAGAGAGTCCTCGATGGCTTTTCCAGGTTTTAAATAATTTGCAACATCATCTATGGATCAAACAATCTTCCCCTCATCTCGGCATTTAAAATGTCTAAATTTTCAAGTCTATATCTTGCAGCAAGGAAAAGTTTCAGAAGCCGAAGAGGCCCTAACAACACTATATGGAAAAGAAAGAGTTCCACAAATGATGAATGGATTCAGATCAGCAGCTCAAGATTCCTCTTCAGAAGAAGAAGCTAATTGGTTAGATCTGTTTAGTAGCCGTTACTGGAAAGGTATATTCATCATCATTATATTATTTTTCTTGTTCTTTTATCTTTTATATGCCTTGGTTTATTTTTTTAATCTAGTTAATATCACAACTAATCTTTTGCAGTTGTAAGTATTGGCGCTGCACTTTTTGTCTTCCAACAGTTTGCCGGAATAAATGCTGTAGTGTGTTATTCCACAGCAGTATTTAGTAGCGCTGGTATTCAATCTGACATTGCAGCTAGTGCTTTTGTTGGGGCATCAAATGTTTTGGGTAAGTAGGTTGTTGTTTGAAGATTTAATAATCAGATCTTGGATCTTATATCATGAATGATGAAAAGAATGTTGCAATAGGAACTGTTGTTGCATCTTATTTGATGGATAGACAAGGAAGAAAGAGCCTCCTAATGATAAGTTTCTCCGGAATGGTAACATTTTTCCACTCTCTCTTCTTGCATATTTTTGCCTCTACACTGAAACAAATTTCACTCATAATGTAACAGCTTTATGAAATTTGATGTTTTGCTTTTGCAATTCTTGAAGGCTGCTTCAATGCTGTTGCTGTCTTTATCCTTCACATGGAATGTCTTAGCACCCTACTCTGGAACTCTTTCTGTTCTAGGAACTGTGTTGTGAGTCTTTTCTTTTACATTCTGGTACTCGAACAACATTCACAATTCAAACTATACAGCTTATGTGACTCTGACCCGAATAACATACTTCAGTTTCGCCCTTTGATGCAGATATATACTGTCCTTCTCACTGGGTGCTGGGCCTGTGCCTGCTCTTCTTCTTCCTGAGATATTCCCTTCCCGGATCCGAGCAAAGGCGATTGCTTTGTCATTCGGAACTCATTGGGTAAGTCGCTTTTTAGCACAAAATTCCATCACTCATCCAACTTTTCAGCAAACAAAACAAAGGAAAATGCATTTTCCGGTTTGCCCTTTGCAGGCAACAAACTTTGTAATAGGGCTCTATTTCTTGACTGTGGCGGAAAAATTTGGAATCGGTAGAGTATACCTGGGGTTTGCTGTGGCAAGTATTCTGGCGGTTTTGTACATAGGTGGCAACGTTGTGGAGACAAAAGGAAGATCCCTTGAAGAAATAGAGCGTGAACTTAGACCTGCTGCTTAACTCTGGCGATGAGAACCGAGAACAAATAGTCTGAATCTTGTAGACGGAAAAAAAAAAACACAAATACAGCTTATGTTTGGGATTTTGACATCCTGGAGCTGTATAGACAATATCAAATTTTACAAAGTGAAAGTAAAAGGTAAGGATAATACAAAGTTGCCTGACTACAGATTGAACAACTATTCAATTTGTAACCAAAAGAAATACAATGAACATTGCAAAATGTTGACACAATGAACTGATGTGAATCCAAAGAGAATGAGGGCAGAAAAAATGTGCATCATTCTTTTGCAGCTTGCGATTTGACAATGTCAACTCATGCATTTTGGCATCATAACTTCTAGCAAAACCCGAATCTTTCTTAAGTTTGAGTGTAAAATGTCAAATAGGTACCAGAATTCAGGCCTTTCTTGCACGTTGCATTGTAAATTCCTACATGATTTGTGATCGCAATCCTACATGTTGGATTTTCTCTCCCACCGCTCCTTTGTATCAAGCCTATAAGCCACAGAGGTCATCATAGCAACGCAATATCAATTGAGATGAACATAACATGAAAACTTGGAAATGGCGCGAATAAACAATAATACGATCAAGCTTTTCATTGAGAGAGAGAGGGAGAAACCATACCCCCAATGTAATTTCCTTTTCTTGAACGCATTATGCACATCATCTTGGAGTGATGGTTCTTTTGTGTCACTAGAACCTTCAGTAACAAAATTTGCACCCTCATCTACAGTCTGATTTGCTTTTAGATCCTTTCCCTCAAATTCCTTGTTTCCTGTACAATTTGAAGAATGAACTTTATCTTGATATTTTAAAATGAAGATATGTGGAGTGACTACAGAACAATCCACAAGAGCAAGTAGTAGCTAAAGGACCTTTGTGTTTCTTTTTACTCTTCATCTTTGATTTTATTTGCAAACGTCGCCTGTGCAGCTCCTATAATATAACACATTCAAGGGAAATCAACAAAAGACCATTCAAATGTTACACAGATAGTGAGATTGAGAGCAATTAGTTACAGATTCCACTGGAATCCCCAGTCTTCAAACCATTATAGATCAACATCAACGAATCCTAAAATTAGCAGCCACCTATCAGACGCAATTCCAGTGGTCAGAATCTCTATTTTGATTCATAAGTATCAGGAAGCCGCAAAATCTTCAAATTTATTGACGATCGATTTTCATTCTCAAAACACTACTTCGTACCGAAAACAATCACATCCAAATTTATTCAGGTTTAAGCAACTACAAGGATTCAGCAATGAAATTAGGGTTTGCTTTAATTTGAAAGAGCACCTGAAACTTATTCTTCTGGCTCTGCGAGACACCAACAGGTTTAAAATCGGGCTGTAGAATTGGCAATTTTGCTAGCGCAGATTCACGTCGTGCATCTTCCTTCTCCATCTATTTTGCCTCTTTCCGTGCTCGACTGGTCCCCAAACGGTTTGGAATTCCGAATCCATATTCTATTATTCTTCACCGATATAAAAATAAAAGAATTATTTATCACAAATAACTTTTTAATAAATTATTTTTAACATATTTTATTTTATTTTTAAAATTACATGTTGTATTAGTAATTGTGATCAAAATAAATTTTAAATATGAATTAACATTGATTAAAAAATGACTTATGTTAAAAAATAAATAAAATAACATTTATAAAATAAATAAAATATGGGAAAGCGACAGGAGGCTATGTTATTCGTAATTATCGTCGCGAGGTCATTTGCGTGAACGCAAAATCTAATGACTATTGGAGTGTAATATAGGAAGTCTGCGGTGCTAAAGCCTTGGCATGATAGCGTGGTCTCAGGCACGGTGTGTTGCGTCGAGGCTGCGGTGCCAATGGCAAGGACGCAGACTAGCGATGGCTCGGACAAGGGAGCGTCATGGCTTGTGAAGGCATGGACCACTAGAGAGCGAGTGGCCGAAGTGATGGCGCGAGTCCAGCTGCGTATGAATGGGCCATCGGAGCGAACAGACATGGCTTCTTCTTCTTGGATGGCGTCCATAGGCATGTGTGCATCAGAATCCTCCAATCCACTTGAATCCAGGTAAATGTGGATACAACGACGACGACGACGACGAAGACGACGACGACGACAACGATGACAATGACGACAACAACGACAGCAACCCGAGGGGGTCGGGTCACGATTCTCCAAGGATCCGGTCTCGTCGACGAGTCGCACAAGCAACGCAAACAAATCGATGGTGTTTGAGTGTTTTTTTTTATTGAGAGAATGTAAGTTTGTAGAATAGAAAGCAAGAGAGAGAAGAGAGCTTTGGGAGTAAGGGCTAGGGTGGAAGAGTAATCTCTATTCCACAAAAAACCAAAACTGAGTACAAAGAGAGGCAAGGAGGGCTTTATATAGAGCACTCCTTCCTAGAATACACTTGGACTAATTTCGATATGCAAACCGAGATACGCGCCCAATAAAATAAAATATCATAATAATATAAATAACAAATACATGAAACATATATAATAATAAAGTCATGCAACATAAATAATAATAAAAGAGATAGACACCGACGTGGCTCGGCTAGGCCAAGAGGGTTGCACCGGCATTGGCGCACAAAGGGGGTCGCCATGGCCTAGGGCGCCTCGGAGTCGTCGGAGCCCGACTTGGGTAAGGGCTGGATGTAACATCCTCGGCCAAAGTGCATACGTCATTCGACATTCATATAAGATTAAGAGCATATGCATAGTATATTGGTATGATATATAGTGAGTTTTTAAAACTAATATTTATTTTCTAATTAAGTTTATTATATTTTAAAAAAAATTTAAATAAAAATTAATTAATAATTATTTAGGATAAAGTTTATAGTAAAGGAGATTTGAGGGTGAAAAGTGTGGTTTTATAAAAAATTTGCCAACTTTCTCTAGAATTGCCGACTCACAATCAATATATATATATATATGTTGATCTTCTTTGCTAAGTAACATAAAAGGGAAAAAAAGAATTAGAGAGAGGAGAGTTCGAGAGTTGCTAAGAGAAAACGTTTGATGTTTTCGGTTGTTTTTGCTGGATCTGGTACAAGATCTCTTTTATCGGGTTTTAATCCTGAAGTATAAGCGTGATTTGGTAAGTTTTAATTAGTTAATGGTTTATTTGGATTTTACTGATTTTTTCAGATCTAGATCCTTTTGATTCAGAAAATCGCCGATTTATAGTTCTCAGAGGGTGTTTTCGATATTGGATTTATATTCGGTAAAAGATTTCAGAGTATTTTTAGGGTTTCATTTTGCAAGGATATTAGGGAGTCCTTTGATCAAGTTTTACAGAAAGGTCTGAACTAGAAAAATGTTGTTCTATATATATAGTTTATTGTTGTCAAGTTTTAAAGGATTCAGAATTATGCACGAAAAGTTATAATGCATTCTGACATTTCATCGCATTTGGGGTTAGAGTTTGTAAGAGTAAATAGCCTAATTTGCATTGGGTTACATATAGGAGCACCAATCATAGATCGTGGTCAAGAACAAGGGGGAGAGATATAGTATCTGTCTTAAACAGGTGAGTATAGACCGGAGATTCAACCCTATGTGCCATGTGTGAAATATGAATATATGGATATATGTGCTATATGTGGTATATGTGATATATGTGCTATGTGAGCTATATGGGTATATGTGTTATATGAGTTATATGGATATATGTGTTATATGTGATAGCTCTGAAATTTCCAGAGTTGTTTGCACATAAAGTATGCTAACATATGACATATGATATATGATATATATGATTACATGATGCACTTGATTGCATAGCATATTGCAATGAGGTTAAAAGGATTTGTGACTGTCTTGCCCTGAACTGTAATTCAGGAAATCTTCGGATTTCTTTGTTAAAGCGACCTACGGGTCATACAAGATCTTCAGATCATACAGGACCTACGGGTCAATGAGGAGATCTTCGGATTTCTTTCTTAAAACGACCATAAGAGTCAATATTCAGGAGATCTTCGGATTTCTTTGCTAAAGGGACCATAAGAATCCATATATAGTAAACCCGGGGCAGATTCAGGCTTGAACAGTTCACATAATAATAAATCGGATACATCGGCATTTGCATTTGCATAGTAAATTCCTATATGACATATGTATTTATGTATGTATATGTACATGGACTAAATGTTTGACTCTGTGTGAAATAATTGATGATGGCTTATATTCACTAAGTATGCGACTCACGTAAATCGCAAAACAATTTTTCAGGTTCAGCTAGAACTTTCTTACGCGTGTCTCTTTTAGAGGTCACATTCATACAGGTCGGCCGGCTGAAGCTCAGTGCAACCTTCTCCTCCTCATTTTTGCATCTTAGACATATGGGCTATAATAGAAGTTAGAGTGACAGATGTCTTCGTATGAGAAGTAACAACATAGATGTGTGTGTGTGCAACCTTTTATGGTTGTTAATGTCTACTATGTGCTTACGTGAATAGTTGGCATATGTGATTTATTTGTGTATATACGAAATAAGTTTTACAAAGTATACGTCATAGGGTATAAGGGTGTCACACTGGACGCCATCAAACAACAACAACATTGACCCAACTAAATGTGGATGCGGTCTCAAAAGGTAACTCGGGTCCTATTGCGGGGGTGGCCTTTTTTGCAACTCCACTGGTTTCTTATTACGTGTCTTTACCTTCACATGCGGACATTGTTCCACCCTTACAAATGAGTTGTGCGCCATCCTTCAGGGCTTCAGGTTGGTTTGAGCCTGGGAATCTCTCATTTGGTGTTGGAGACAGACTCCCTCGTGGCGGGTCAGCTCATCCAAGATACATCCCTCAAGATACATGCTGACTTTTATCTTATAAGCCAGTGTCATGCCTAATTTAGCATAATCCGTGGCAGGTCCGGATTGTTCAGTTCGTCGAGCTCTCAATGTGGAAGTTGATATTTTAGCAAACTTTGCTCTTAATTTTGATATTTGTTTTGAAGAATTTGATGTACCTCCGATTTATCTTTCGGAGGGTTAATTTTCTAGCTCTTGTTGTTGGACATGATGCAATAGGTATCTAGGGCATTTAGGCATTACCCCCTCCTACTCTTACACAAAAAATACTACTGGTGATGGTCCTTTTAAACTTCACATGGTCTTTACATTTTAACTAGTATGTATTCTCGTACCTTGTACGGATTTTTTCTTAAATAAAATATTAATAGTTAAATATTTTCAAATATGTTTATTATCTGATAAAAATAATTATGTAAATGCTTAAATATAATTTTTTTATGAATAGCGTAAAAAGATAATGCAATTATCATATAACTAATCAAGATCTTTTCATATAAGGCAAAAAATAATTGAACTATAATAATAACCAAATTGGCAAATTAAATAAATATTATAGAATTTGTATGATAGAATAAAAAAATATCGTAATAATCTTCCTATATATCATATCCAAAATTAAGAGATTATTTAATAATGTGATTTTCTATCCTATATTTTATAAACATAAAAAAGAATTTATCATATCTAAAAATAAAAGATTATTTTAAAAAAAGGTGATGTGGTCCAATCTACAAGTGACATGTGTCGTTTAATACTTTTTTTAACCTCCGCTTTAGGTTATAGTTATGAAATCAAATATGTTTTTTATCCGATAAAAATAATTATGTAAATGCTTAAATATAATTTTTTTATGAATAGCGTAAAAAGATAATGCAATTATCATATAACTAATCAAGATCTTTTCATATAAGGCAAAAAATAATTGAATTATAATAATAACCAAATTGGCAAATTAAATAAATATTATAGAATTTGTATGATAGCATAAAAAAATATCCTAATAATCTTCCTATATATCATATCCAAAATTAAAAGATTATTTAATAATGTGATTTTCTATCCTATATTTTATAAACAAACATGAAAAAGAATTTATCATATCTAAAAACAAAAGATTATTTAAAAAAAAGTTAACGTGGTCCAATCTAAAAGTGACATGTGTCGCTCAATAATTTTTTTAACCTCCGCTTTAGGTTATAGTTATGATTATTTACCAAAATCATCTTTTTTTTTTATTTTGAAATCGCGCCAAAACTTTTTAAGATTACGAATTTATGATAAGAAATTTTCATCCCAACCCAATAAGGCCCATAGCACTATAGCAGTAACTGCTCTTTTATATTCGAGATGTTGTTGCACTCATGTTGAAATTGACAGCATTATTTTATGATACATAATTCGATTTTTCTAACATATGCCCTTGGGGCATAGGTTAAGAACCTTAAAATGGAAATGATTTGTTGAATTTTATTATTTGGAATTATTTTGATTATTTTCTTAGGGTTCATTAATTTCCATATAGGGTTTTAGTTTCTATAACTAGTACTCTTAACCTATGCCCTTAGGGCATAGGATAGAAAAACCGTATCTAATTAGGTAAGCTTAGAAACGTCATGCTCTGATGAAAAATCTTGCGCGTGGACCAATTAGAGTCAAGCACAAGACTTTGATATTTCACCAGGTTTGATCTATAAATTCAATTAATTTAAGGCACATATCGAGCTAGCTAGGTTTGAGTCTTTTTTTAAATGTTAAATCTTGAAAGTTTCAAGTGATGATTGATGGAGTTGTAATAAATATAAGGGAAATTCTTTTTGGTGCCCTTCAATTTTCGACATTTTTTTTGGTGTCCTAAACAAAATCTTATTACTTTTGGTACCCTTCTACTTTGTATACATTTGTCTCCGTAGCCTAAAATCCAAAACACAATCACTTTCCATCCAATTTTAATCAATTCCGTTAAAAAAAAAAGAAATTCATTTCTAATGAGAAAACAGAAGGGAGGGAGGGCAAGCTCGATTGCACATATCAAAGAAATTCATTTTGCTGGTTGTGTTTTAATTTCAGTTGCTGTGAATCAAAGAAAACTTATACTAATGAATCAAAGAAGAAATTCACTTATACTGAAATCAAAGAAATTCATTGATTCCGCAAACCATTTCGCCCATTTGAAGGATGAGGCTTCATCGACGCCGACGCCGGTAAGGGAGGAGGAAGAGCAACGGGGCAACGAAGCTCCTGCAGCCGGCCGCCGCCGCCGAGGCTCCAAACCGGGCAGGATGATGACGCTTCACAACGAGGTCGCCTGACGACGAGGCTTCACTTAGTATGTAAATCTGAAATTAGGGTTTTAATTTGGGAAAATTTTGAAAGTAGGGTTTTACTTTGGAAAAATTATAAATACATACACATTTGAAGAAATTAGGGGAAATCGAGTGCTGAGTGCATACATATTTGGAGAATATTGATTGAATTAGAGTTAAAGAGCTTGAAATGTACTGTTTGATTATATAGCTAAAGAACTTATGACATGGCTTGAATCAGCCTATGTTCGGTGGATTTGCAGGATTGCTAACTCATCTGGAAATGTATATACACATTTGCAGGATTTGCTGCATTTGCATACACATTTGGAAGAACTTTTTTTAAAAAAATGATTAAAGTTGGATGAAATTTGGGTTTGTTTGAACTTTAGGCTACGGAGATAAATGTATATAAAGTCGAGGGGTACCAAAAAAAATAAAATTTTTTTAGGACACCAAAAGAAAATGTCAAAAACTGAAGAGTATCAAAAGGAATTTCCCTAAATATAACTTCCGGGGGTATTTTGTATTTGAGTTTTAAGCTGCAAGTTTGTCTTGTATTTGAATTATCTACGGACTCTATATGCATGAGTTTGATCACTTTTTAATTAGGTATTTAGGTTTACCCAACAACATAAGAAACGATACATATACATGGACCACCGCAATATAATTAATCCCTCCAAACTTAGAATTTTCTGACAGTCACTTAAAGAAGATTGCAATTAATAAATTTCTGATTGGTAGCTGGTACCTTATTGCATCAATAAAGGGGGAAAAGACATTAACTAGTGCTCGTTTCATCGGACAACACGTATATAATGGAACCCATAACACATTAAAAATTGAAAACAATTGTTATCTAAAACTAATGCAACCCATAAACCCATTAACTTACAAAAGTATATTGCTATTATTGAGCACTGAGCTCAAGAGGGGTACTCATTTTTTTTTATAAAGTATGTTTAAACAATTTGCAACAAAAAAAATGGGCTAAAACATATCGAGTCTCCATCTGATGCTTCGCTTGAGTTGACTTAAACCACCTTCCATCAAAACAAAACAATAACAAAATAAAATAATCTCGTAAAATAAGTTTAATTAGTTGCAGCATACAAAAAATAAGAAATAAAAAAAAAATTCATGTATCAAAGTTTAGCAAGGCATATGAAGAAGTTTGTTTCTGAATGGTCACTTGCAATAAAAATTCCTGTGATAGTAACATCTCGATCAGTTATTCTAAGGGAAATTCCGGTTGGTACTAGGGGTGGCAATTCGGTAAATCGGTCGGATTTCGGTTGGGTTATTCGGATTTTGGATCATTCGGGTTTTGATTAGTAACGGGTATGATCGGTAATCGGATATTTCGGGTCGGGTCAGATGTGTAAATTGTCGGTTACATCGGGGTTATCGGGTCAAAATCGGTCAAGCAAATCCGGATTTCGGTTGAGTCGGTTTCGGGTTGAGTCAGTTTTTGCAATTTTCGATTGAATCGGATTTCGGTTGAATCGGTTCGGTTAAATCGGTGTTCGACTAAATCAAATTTTGGTTGAATTAGGTCTTGATTGAATTTCGGTTGAAATCGATATTAAGAGTTTAAAATAACTTTATTTAAGTGATAAAAGTTATATGAATTTAATGAATGGGTCATGATAATATTAAGAATCGCTGTATTTATATATACTATTTGAATTTGAATTTGAATTTGATATTGAGTTTTTAAAGATCAAATTTTCCACTTGTAGAATAAATCAATTAATATTAGACCGGAAAAGTCAATCAAATTAATAGATGATCACAATTTACAAATTTATAAGATACAATATTCACAAATCACAAGTAAAGATTATATTCCATTAAACATATGTAAGATTTTATATTCATAAAAAATTCTTATGATATTGCAATCAACTAATTACATGTTACAACTAATGATTATATGATGTTATAGTCCAATAATTTAAAATGATCTCAGTTCACAAATAATAATTTTATAGTCACATACAATTTCAAGATCATATACATAAATAAATAAAATCTTTACATTTTATTGAAGAAATATATCTTTTGTGATGCATAATAATATTGGAATCCATGACTATATGAGACTATGGTAAGTAGTTCTAAAGTCATTAAAATAACTAGTTGAAGTCCCGTGATATTCACGTGATAATTTTACTAAAAAACTATACAATTCTACGATATTTATTTAAAATATTAAATATATTTATATAATATCATAATAAATTATGCAATAGACAAATTATTTTTTTTAGATTGTACTCCATATTTTAATTTTATATATTTTTAAATATTTTTCCATTATTTGTGGAGATCTTGTCCAAATTTAGATTGAAATTATTAAAATATTGATTTTATTTTTTATTGAATATTTTTAAATAATATTTTCTTATTTTTTTAGACATTAATATGTATAAAATACTTGATTTTTTTTATAAAGATAATAATAATTAGGATAGGTTATCTACAAAACATAATATAATTTATTAAAACATTTTTTAAAGTTAATTTATTAAAATTGTATATTAGGGTTCTTATCTTTTACTCTATATTAATAAGAATGTTTGTAAATATGAAAAATACAATATAAAGATTAGTATGTAAGAGAACATTGTCCTTAATTTAAGAGATAAAATATAGAGAAAATTATCTACGTATTATTTTGCAAAATTCAATCCATATTTACATAAATAAAATAAAATGTAAGGTGGGGCTAGATAAAAAAATTCTATATTTACATAAATAAAATAAAATATAAATCCATACTACTATAAATGCAAACGTAACTTTTAATCAGCGTCGTTTATTTTTATAAAATCCCTTCAACCTATCGTGCGGCCCTTATCTTTCCCTCCCCTTCTCCTGTACGCATTACGCCTCCTGCTTCGTCTTCAGTCTTCACACGGCCTTTTTGACTCTTGGTCTGCTCCAGCTCCACTTCGAAGACTAGATACTCGCCTTCCACCGTCGGCCATCTCCGATGAATAGGAGCTTCAAGGACTACAACGTCCCTGGCATCGCTCCCCCCTCCCGATCATCCCTCTTCCCAACCATCGCCGCCTCCTATCACCATCGCTGCAGCAACAGTCTCTCCCGCGACTCCTCCGAGGACTGTGCCTCATATCTCTTCTCCAACAACCGCCGCATCTTCTCCTTCGCCTCCTCCTCCGACGAATTCTGCGAGGGTACGTAGCTATGTCTGTACTATATTTAATAATTTGATTTTATTAGAATTCCCGATCATCTTTTGTTGTCCTCTATTTGGTTGATTGTGAGGGCTAACAATTTTTGTTTGTCTGAAAATTAGAAATTCTATATTGATACCTCTTCAAATTTAGGGCTATGTCTTTTGGGGGATCTCTTCGTTGCTAACTTCGGCTACCCATTACTAATTTTGTTTAATTTGAGCGGTTGAGGCTTGAGGTTTCTTGTTTACGTAATTTGGGTATTTTGATGGGTGATTTAATATTTAGGGTTATGGAATTATGTTCCGTTGTGTGTCACCTTCAAATTGGCTAATTGAGCGGTAATTTCAGATTTAGGGTTGGAAGTTCGTGGAATTTAGGTTAGTCTCTGATTTCTAATTCTTAATAATGGTCGTCATTTTGGTACGAAATTTGTGCAATATCGACTGATTGTTTGCTTATGTTTTGTATTTTTTGTTCAAATTGGGTGATGTATGAGCTCGGGACTGACAGGTCACATGGCTGCAAATCCTGTTTTCAGTAGTATTGAATTTCTTTTGATCAGTTTTTTATTACATGTCGATTCTAATAGAAGTCTGACGATATGAATGTAGCAAAGGGTAATCGGTAGTGAACGATAAGGACGAGGAAGGATAGTCATCGATTCATTCCGCCTCTAGCTTCGTTTGTGAATGTGATGATCGAGGAATGAGGATGCCACATGGTTGGCTATTTCTCCAAGGTAATATTTCTCTGCTTTATCTGCATTTATGCTCTGCTTCCAAACTCCAATATTCGTGTCTATTGTACTGGAAAAAAATCATGCAGAATGACTTGAACTTTATGCATGAATTCTTCATACTAAGGTCACTTATAAAGTGTGGTTGGTAATTGCATCTTCAGCTGTAGTAGATTGAATAAAAATTCAATTCTCTTTTTGCTACCTGAAAAGCTGTACAATTCTAAATTTTTTAGATGTCTTTAAATTTCCATGCACTAATGAGCAATCCACTTAAACATGTTCATCTAAAAGCCAAATTGGGTGTGAATAAATTAATAATCAATCAATTGTGTTAGCAAGACGGTGGAAGGGAATAATGTAAGATCGTGATGCTATAAAGCATCTTAAAATTTTGCTTAGCATAAAGCTTATTCAGGGATTGCTTAGATAGTGTTATGCAACTCTTTGTTTTTTTGTGTTGCATATGGGCATATGGCATTAAAAAAGAGTTCAGCTTCAAAGGCTATTTACTCTTAAAACCAATGGCCATGCATATTATATCTTACCTTGCCCTAATGTATGACTGATTCAGTGTTGACACATGTCTACTGACAAATTTTTTGGTTTCAGTATGGTTAACGAGGTGCCAATTCTCAACACTAACTCAATTCTAGGTCTAGCCTTTGGTTTGTGATGAACAAGAAGGCTAATTATCAGTCCCTACGAAGAGGGCTATAATTATGAAGGGCGTGTGCTAAATAAAGACAAATATGGTATGTGCTAAAATGTTGAAGAATCAGAGATCTTGATCTTGTTCTGCTCACTCTATCTTTGCATTTATTCTCCATGATTAGGTGTACTCAGCAAAGGAAGAGTCCAACAAAGAGGTGATCATGGTTGATCCTGTTGAAGCGAAGAGGTTAGTTACAAAATAAATGGAGCAATATGGAGCAAAATAGAGATTTAAGGTTTGGAACATCATCCTGTCAATTTTGGTTGCATGCCTGGTTGCATTAGATTATAGTACTAATTTTCTCATCAAAAGGTTGTCTCTTCCTTGTACATGTGAAATGATCACAATATTTGTGGTAAGTGAACGCTTTTACAGGAAAGAATTCATGCTCTATGAGGATCACTGCATCAATAAAGCTTTTCAAGAGTTTTCTGTCTGGCTACTTCTGATTATCTAGAAAGCACTATTTTACTCTGAAAACCAAATATGGGTTCTTAGTTCTTACTTATTAAAATGGCTTTGTGATGTACATGAAGCTGGTCTCGTTTTTGGATTGGGTCAAATGTTGATAGTTTCAAACTGTAGTGTTGAGAGGGTAATTCTTGACAACAAATAAATTTATAAGTCAAGACCCCGCTGAGTATAGCGAAGTCAGGATCGTTCCACAGGAAGCAAGGTTGTTCGTTTATCGACTACTAAAAAGCAAACAAAATCAAGCAAAAACACACACAAGCAGCCTCGTTAACGACGTTGTCAGGGTCGTTAACGAACCACCATACATAAAAACACTCAACTAGCGACCTACACAAATTCGGTACCGAGCCAAGTAACTCAGCAACGAAATTCACTTAAAATAATTCAAAATAAAAACAAAGATCTAGGACTAGGGACACCACAACATAGCCAAGCATATAAATAGATAAAGTCATATAAACTCGTAAGAAGAATAGATCATGCCTTTAAATAGATAAAGTCATCAACTTTCGTTGACTATCAAGCAAATTAACCTACTTTCGCAACTTAACTCACTTAATTGTTTGTTTTGGATCTAAAGCTTGAAACTTTCGTATTCAAACAATATCGACTTTCAAGTTACTAACTTTCTCTTTCAATCCAGTTAAAAACTCAAATTACCTCAACTTTCATTTCGGTATAAACACAACAAACAATCTCAATAATAGATAAAAGGCATTCAACACACAATCTCACTCGTCAAACATGCTCAACTATGCCGGGCTTAACCCCGATCCTAGAAAAGAAGACTACTCACTAATCATAACTACGAAACAAGAAATCATTGAAAATAAATTACTACTCAAATTAAATAACAAATATCGTCTTACACAAAAAATCAGAAGAAAAACCCGAAAACAAACAAATACCGAACCGAAATACTTGATCAACGAACTCGGTAACTCTCGTCCACCGACCCGACGACTCGTCTCCGATCCTCTCTCTCTACCTCGGCTATTCCTCTTCTCTCTATGCTCGATTTCTCTATCTATCTCCCCCCTTTTCTAGGCTAAATAAGAGGTCTATTTATACTAAAAAGCTAAAAACTAATAAGGCCAGAAGATAAAAACTTTCCTAAAAGATAGAAATAAAACTCTAAAAAGATAGAAACAAAATCTAAAAAGATAACAAGACCTAAAATACAATATATAATAACCCTAAAAATTATAAAAAATACTCTACCGACACGGAATAATTTCCCGCACAGGATCGGTGAGTTACAAAGTCAACCCTCGAAATTTCTTATCACGTGGCCTCGTTAACGAGCCCTTACAACCTCGTTAACGAGCTTGGACTTGGTTTCTTCTACACTTCAACTCGTAAAACCTTGACATTGACTTCTTCAAATTTGTATTCCTCTGTCTTTTACTGTAGCGCTCCAAATTCAGCTCCATATAGCTCTCTTCCTTGCTAAAACCTACAAAATACACAAAATAGAGTAGCTCTCATACTTTCTATGAAAATATGCAAAACTATCCAAAAACATACTAAACTAAACCTAAACTTATCAAAACTAGACCTAATAAATAAAGAAAACCTACCAAAAACTATACTAAAATCACGAACATCAAAATACCCCATACTTAAACTTGCTTGTCCTCAAGCAATTACTAAACACTAACCAAAACCAAACAAACATACTCATCAAGAAATAGCCATCCTCCAAAAAGCAACATCTACACATGAGAAAAATATAGCAAAAGATACTTAACGTCATTACACATATATGCACCAAATAGACATAAGAAAATACAATCCAACCTCACAAGGGATATAATGTGTTTCACTCAACTCTCAAGTGTTTAGGCTTATGAATTCAATCTCTCAACTCAATCCAATATGCAAAAACTCATTGAAATTGGAACTTATATCACCAATACTCTCCACCCAAGATTTGTCAAAACAAGCAAAAATCATCAAGAGAAACTTAGGCTCAATGAAAAACTTCATAGAAGCTTCCATTCGGCCGGGTTGTAATGGGGCTTGGTAAAGACAATAAGGCGTGAAAATATTTTGGCTATGTGGTGCTAATAATATCCGGGAATCAAAGACTCCTAAAAACTCACATAAAAAAAACTCTCATAAAAAAAACATATACCAAACTCACTTCTTTTGTTATGCACACCCATTTTACTCACCCAACATATCCTAGAAAGTCTCATAAGAAATAAAGAATCCCTGATTTTATCTATAAACACATATGCACTTCAAACTTCCTTCTTCTCTTTTCGCTGCCTCGTTAACGATCCCACTTCAGGGTCGTTAACAAGCTTCATCGTGTATTATTCCATCATTTTTTTTCTCATTTCCAACAAACAACTTTATTTTGTGCATTTTTCTTTTATCAAGAGATCTTTTCTTAGTACAAGTAAAACAAGAGACTTCCAATCTACCCTTCCCAATAATCCCTCAATCATAGCAAACAATATATATCACTCCCTTTTTTTCTTTACACTCAACAAAATACCTCTCCAATCTAAGTCCTAATCCCCGGATAGGGTCAAGCTTATCTCGGCTAGGGAAAATTTTGTGGAGCTAAAAATAAAAGCTTCAGGCTAGAATTGGCTTCAAAAGAAGAATCATGTAAAGGTAGATAAGGAATAATAGGGCTATAAAAATAAGTTATCCATCATATGATTTTCACAAGTAATGAACTATAAATCCCATACGGGTCTCAAGAAATGGATAACCATCACAATTCCAAGAGATAATATACATATAGAGAGTAAATCACACAAGAAAAAAAGAGGGAATTATAATGATCTCCCTATAAGGCCAAAAATAACTCAAGAAACATGCTCGAAAGGAATTATATGATTAGGCTAACAATTACTATCATAGAACTTAAGAAAGGGATATCTATCAATTCTAAATTTTTTTTTTTGCTTTTTTATCAAAAATTTTCTCAATTTTTTTTCTTTTCAATTTTTTATGAAACAAAACTACTTAAAACAAATAAACACATAAGATAACAAGTTTTCTACTTTCTCCCACCCCATACTTAAAATTACAGTGTCCCCACTATAAGAAAAATAAGAAGAAGGAAAAAAATAGAAAAAGAAAACAAACAAAGAAAGATAAAAAATAAGAAAAAAAAACAAAACTTACAAAGTCTCAAACAAGGAAAAACGGCTTCTACAAGCTGAATCACTGGTTTGGTGGAGGAAAGTAATGCTCAAAGGTACCCATGAAGTCGTACATCGTCCTCCAACGCTCAACATCATCCGCTTCTCTCTGACGATGCCTCTCATCCTCCCTCGACATGCGAGCAGAATAGACGGTCTCCCATCTATCCATCCTCCGATGAATGTGGTCCTGCTGGAGGTGGAGTTGCTGCATCCGAGCAGAAAGATCCTCGGCCCATGGTGGTGGCATACTCGATCATGTGTACTCGGGCTGAGGAGGTGGTGGATAGTGAGGCTGGAAATGGTCTTGGTACAACACTGGGTTGTATGGCATGAGTCCAAAAGACTAAGGATCGGTAGGAGCTGGCGGTGGTTCGATAGAAGCTCTTGGTACCTCGTTAACGAAGCTGGGTGCCTCGTTAGGGATGTAGGGAGGAGGTTGGAAATGGTCGTTTAACGAACCTGGTAGGCTCGTCAACGAGGACGTTGGTGCCCAAAACTTCCGTGTCGAGGTCTTCATCTTCGAGGTTAAGCTCCTCAGTTCCTCCCTCGGTGTCGGCTTCTTCAGTGTCGTCGCCAATTACCTCGGTATCCTCATCGTCGTCTTCATCTTCCTCCATTGCTTCTTCCTCTCGCTCAAATCTTGTTTCACATGGCCGTAGTGATAGCTCATCCTCCGGCTTAGGCTCTAACGGGTAAGCATGCCCTGTCCACGCCTCGTACCAATTTGGTACATAGAGTAACTCTAGCTTGTCGAGGGTGGGCCTAACGAAGCGGTCTTGAACTTTTACTTTGAATCCTCCTTCGGTTTGGATGAAAATACCGGAACTATACGAATAGCTCTTGTTGAGGAGTTGAGCGTGGGCTGGTGTATAGCGAGTGAGGTCAACTCCAAGGTTTTTAGCCAAAAGGCTAACATGAATATCCCTCTCTAGATCTAGCAAAACGAAGCAAAAATCACAACCATGGGCAATATTTAATCATGAACACCGATCCTCTATATAAACTCAATCCTAGACATGAAATTTCTACCCTAAAAATCATAAATCATGCAATTTCGAGTTAGGGTTTAGAAAACATACCGGAGAACCGAGAAATTTGAAGAACAAGGGGTCGGGAATTGGGTGAGTAACGAGCTCGGTGGGGGCTATCGAAAGCCTCGGATCTTCGATGGTGAAGGGAGGGATTTCCGGCTCCGGTAATGACGGTTGCTCGGTGATGGTGGCGCGGGATTCCGATCGGTGGAAGGGGTCTTCAAAGGTTTTTGGTTGAGTTTGATTTGAGAGTGAAAGAGATTTGGGAGGGGTAGAAGGGTTATATAGGAGAGGGAAGGGATAGGAAGGGGTAGAGGGGGTGGCGGATAGGGTAGTAAAAAAAAGATAGATTAGGTTAAAAAACTTACCTACCCGTTTTTCCGAATTAGGTCATCCGAACCGGGTCGTTAACGAGCCTGGGTGGGTCGTTAACGAGCCACCGTAGCCTCTTGGAGTGATTTTTTCGATCCCTTCTCCTGCATCTTGTTAGCTCGAAATTAAATCCTAATTTCTATCCTAAAAACTACTAGAAAGAACTCAAAAGAAAGCTAAGAAAAAGAGTCTAAAAAAAAGAAAAATCTAATTCTATACTAAAAAGCGGGTTGCCTCCCGTAAGCGCTATTTTTAACGTCGTCTGCCCGACGTGCTCCTTTGACTAGTCTGATGATGTGAGAGCCATGGTAACTCTGATCTCTTCATCCGAGTTGGTTTGTTCATGGAACTTCTTCAGCCGGTGCCCATTAACTTTGAAAATTACGCCTCGGTTGTCGATCAACTCTACCGCTCCATGAGGATAAATGCGATGAACCACAAATGGCCCACTCCATCGTGTCCTAAGCTTCCCTAGGAATAATCGGAGTCTAGAGTTGAAAAGAAGTACTTTGTCACCGACGTAATAAGTTTTGGGCACTAATTTCCGATCATGCCACCTTTTAGTGCGCTCCTTGTAAATTGCGGCATTTTCATACGCCTTCAACCTCAGTTCTTCTAATGCTTGCAAGTCCATGAATCTTTTTGCTCCTGCTGCATCGAGGTTCATGTTGAGCTCTTTTAGGGCCCACAATGCTTTATGCTCCATCTCGACCGGTAAATGACATGCCTTGCCATACACTAGATTGAAAGGAGTGGTGCGTAGAGGCATCTTGTATGCCGTCCTGTATGCCCATAGAGCGTCATCTAATTTAGAGGACCAATATTTCCTAGAACGGGAGACTGTCTTCTCCAATATGCTCTTTATTTGCCTGTTTGAAACTTCAACCTGGCCACTAGTTTGGGGGTGATAGGGTGTTGCCACCCGATGGGATACCCCATACTTAGCTAAAAGTGCTTCAAAACTCCACTCGATGAAATGGGAGCCACCATCACTGATAAGGACCCTTGGAACGCCGAACCTGGGGAAAATATTGGTCTTGATGAATTTAGCAACAGTCTTGGCGTCGTTAGTCCTTGTTGCAACAGCTTCTACCCACTTAGAGACATAGTCGACTGCAACTAGGATGTACTTGTAGGGGCCTGATGCGGGAAATGGTCCCATGAAGTCTATGCCCCATACGTCAAAAAGATCAACCTCCAATATCCCGGTAAGTGGATTTTCATGTCTCCAAGTGATGTTTCCTGAGCGTTGGCACTCATCACATGCTGTCACGTAAGCTTGCACATCTTTGAACATGGTTGGCCAATAGAGACCACTTTGAAGAATCTTCGCCGCGGTTTTGAATCCTTTTGCATGGCCTCCAGTTGGAAGTGTGTGACATTGGTGGATCACTTTCTCGATCTCCTCTTCTGGAACACAACGCCTAAAGAGGTGATCGCTCCCTTGCTTAAACAAGTAGGGATCATCCCAATAGTACTGTTTTACATCATGGAGAAATTTCTTCTTCTTTTGTGGGGTAAGGCCCTCGGGAATCACGCCTCCTACAAGATAGTTAGCGAAATCCGCAAACCAAGGGGCTTTTGATCCTCTAATAACATGGATTGATATTGGGGAAGAAGAAGTGGAAGTAGGAGAAGGAATGGAATTTATTTGAGCTTGTTTGGTTTCAGAAACCTTACCTGAATGGGTCGTTAACGAGCTTGGAGTCATTATTTTATCCTCGGTAACGACCTCCCGTGGCTCAGTAACGACCTGATTGACTGTTATGCTGACCCATTCTGAAAGTTTATCCTTGCAATGTATGCCTTCCAGCCTCGGCACATCGTTAACGACCCTGAAGGAATCGACGACGAGGGTCTTGTGGAGTTCGACCTCGTTCAGCAGGTTCGTTAGGTCTGGAATCGTTTATTGGTACCTCATCGTTGGACTCGGTGATATGCCCTACTGGCAATCTGGATAGGTGATCTGCCACTAGATTTTCTGCTCCCTTTTTGTCTCTTATTTCATGGTCAAATTCCTGCAGTAAGAGCATCCAACGAAGCAATCTAGGTTTGGCATCCTTTTTAGCCATTAAGTATCTAACAGCCTCATGGTCAGTATAAACAATCACTTTGGATCCAACAAGGTATGACCGGAATTTTTCAAAGGCAAATATCACAACAAGGAACTCTTTCTCTGTTGTGGTATACTTACTCTGCACTTCATCCAGCGTCTTACTGGCATAATAGATGGCATGGAGCTTTTTGTCCTTCCGTTGCCCTAAGACTGCGCCAACTGCATAGTCACTGACTTCACACATAATATCGAAAGGCAATGTCCAATCAGGGGACTGCATAATGGGGGCAGATACGAGGGTAGCTCGTAACCTATAAAATGCTTCAAGACATTCTGGAGACAGCTCAAACACTACATCTTTCATTAGTATGTTAGTCAAAGGTTTAGCTATCTTAGAAAAATCTTGAATAAACCGTCTGTAAAAACCAGCATGCCCAAGGAAACTCCTAATGTCTCTTACAGAAGAGGGAGGAGGTAGTTTTTCAATAAGCTCGATTTTTGCTCTATCTACTTCTATCCCTCTTTTAGAGACAAGGTGTCCTAATACTATCCCCTCTTGAACCATGAAATGACACTTTTCCCAATTTAACGCAAGATTGGTTTCTTCACATCTTTTAAGCACTCGTGCAAGATTAGCAAGACAAGAATCAAATGAAGAACCATAAACAGAAAAGTCATCCATGAAAACTTCTACAATATCCTCTATCTTATCTGAAAAAATGGCCATCATACATCTTTGAAAGGTAGCAGGGGCATTGCAAAGCCCAAATGGCATTCTTTTATAGGCAAAGGTTCAATAGGGACATGTAAAGGTCGTTTTCTCCTGATCATCAGGGTGAATAGGAATCTGCCAAAAACCGCTATAGCCGTCTAAATAACAAAAATAATCATGTTGGGCTAGACGTTCTAACACCTGATCAATGAAAGGAAGCGGGAAATGATCTTTTCTAGTAGCACTATTGAGCTTCCTATAATCGATGCACATCCTCCAACTAGTGGTGGTTCTAGTCGGGATAAGCTCTCCCTTTTCGTTTTCTATCACAGTCATCCCCCCTTTCTTTGGAACTACATGGACCGGACTCACCCATTGGCTATCCGATAAAGGAAATATAATCCCAGCATCAAGTAATTTAATAATTTCCTTTTTAACTACATCCTTCATGTTAGGATTTAACCTACGTTGATGCTCTATGGTGGGTTTATGATTATCCTCCATGTATATCCTATGCATGCAAAGGGAAGGGGAAATGCCAGTTATATCATCTAGGGAGTAGCCTATGGCTTTCCTATGCATCCTAAGCACATTCAGGAGTTTTCCTACTTCCTCATCTTTTAATTTAGCATTAAAAATGACCGACAAAGTAGAATTAGGACCAAGGAATTCATACCTGAGGGAGTCTGGCAGGGGTTTAAGTGTTGGGGTCGGTTCTGCAGGGATTAGAATTAGTTCTTCTGGTTCCGTCTTCAACACTTCCTCAAGATATGCAAAGGCTGAAATTTCGTTGTCTTCTACCAGGGTTGTTAACAATGCTGATGGGGTCGTTAACGAGCCTGCTTCTTCTGCCAGGAGAATCGGTAACGTGGCTGGGGAGCTCGTTACTAAAACTGCAGGGGTTATTTCTGCCCATCTTTGACCTGAAATTTCATTACCTAATGCTGATCTTCCAATAGGGTCCCCACAATTAATGATCTCCTTGTGGGTGTAGAGCATCTTGACTTCGGCTTTATTAGTCTCCTTAATTGATTGTTTGAATTGGAATTCTGTCACCTCATCCCCAATTTCGAAAGTTAGGAGTCCCCTCCTAACATCGATTATGGCTCTAGTTGTGGCGAGGAACGGTCTTCCCAAGATAATAGGCACCACCGGATCTTCGGGCATTGTCATAACGATGAAGTCGTTTGGAACAAAGAATTTACCCACTTGGACTGGAAAGTCTTCTATTACCCCTGTTGGTTTAATGCAAGATCCGTCTGCCATGTAAAGCCGCATGTTGACGGGCTCTAGTAGTCCCATATTAGCTTTAGACCAGATTGAGAGAGGAACTAAACTAGCACTGGCGCCCAGATCACATAAAGCTTTGAACTTGTGGTTGCCTATGCCGATTGTTATTGCAAATCTCCCTGGGTCTCCTAGCTTTTCCGGTAGAGCTATTGATCTGACTTCATCCTGCAGCTCTGTAATGGATCTTTTCCTGCTAAGAATATCCTTCAAAAACTTTGTCTAAGTCGGCATTTCGCTTAGGGCCTCAGCGAATGGGATGAAAATATTAATGCCCTGAAGAATCTTTACGAAATGCTTGAACTTACTCTCAGTAGAGTCCATAGATTTCTTAGTTGGGAATGGAAGAGATTTCACCATCCTCGGAACCAAGTTGGGCTCGAGAGGTGGGAGTACCGGGTCGACACTCGGGTCGTCAGGTATGCTAAATGGGTCGTTCCGACCCTGATGGGGTCGTTAACTACCCTAGAGTTGAGAGGAAGGCTTGGTTTAGAAAATTTACCTGGGGTTGGGTCGTCAGGTACCTTCGAAGCCTCGTCACCTTGGTATAAGGGCTCGCTATTTGCTTTTGCTGGCTCGTTAACGAGCTGTTTGGTGACGTCCTCTTCCTTCTTGTCCTCAGTTTGGACTCGCTCCGGTAATGTCTTCCCGCTCCTAAGGTGCACCGCTGCTATTTGTCCCCTAGGGTTCTCCTCGGGGCGGCCCGGGAGTTGCCCTGGTGGTCTTGGAATCTGGGCAGCGAGGTTCCCTAGTTGGGAGTCAACACTCTTCTTCCATATATCGAACTCTCCCCATCTTTTATTTTGTTGGTTCAGGTTGGCTTGAACTTCGTTAACCTTGTTGGTCACTTCGTTAACTTTGTTGGTTACGCCGTTAATGCCTTCCTGTAATCCTTGAACCCATGATGGTGGCTCCTGATGGACTGGAGGTCGATAAGGTGCAGGTCGTCTATCTGGTGGAAGCATTGCATAGTTTTGATTGGTATTCTGATTGCCCCATGCCTGATAGTTGTTTGACTTGTCATTATAGCTAGGCTGGTTCCTGTATGGTCCTCTCTTATAACTCATCTCAGCTATTGTCTCAGCGGCTCTAACCTGCTCTATGTTAGTGCAAGAAGAAGTACTATGTGCAGAAGAACCACATTCTTGACATGATTGAGAGGATTTCAGAAAACTTACCTGCTTCTTCAGACGGTTGACCTCATCTTGCAAGAATTGATTTTTAACATCCGGGTCAACTTCGTCTCGGTTAGGTACGTAGAGACGTTTCTGAGGTTGTGGAGTCTTCTGGGTTCCATACATGGCATCGTAATTGGAAAGCTTATCCAACAGTTCCATGCCTCCGTTGGATTCATCTCTATAAAACCGCACGCAGTATGCGTGTTGATGCGGTTCTTGGTCTCTGCGTTGATACCTTGGAAAAAGATTTCTTGCAAAACATATAAAGGTTGCCCATGAGTGGGTCATTGTCTAAGCATCTCTTTAAATCTTTCCCATGTTTCAACGAATGTTTCATTAGGCAGCTGGTGATAGGAGGTGATGCGTTTCCTCAACTCCGTCGTCTTAGCAGGAGGGAAGAACTTTGTCAAAAATTGATCGTACAAAGCTTTCCAAGTCCTGATAGACTTAGAAGGTAGGCTCTCCAACCAGCTCAAGGCCTTTCCAGTAAGGGACCACCTAAAAGCTTTTAACAGAACATATTCAAGTGAGACACCTTCAGTAGCTATGGTGTCACATAAATCAATAAAGTTTCTAATATGCTCCATAGGGCACTCAGTCGGTTTCCCTTCAAACTGAGCCCGTTTAATCAAGGATATGAATTGAGACTTGATCTCAAAGGGTTTCTCAATCGTTGGAAGCACAATCGGGGACTCTGGCACCCTTAGTTCTGGATGCATGTATTGTTTGGCATTCCTTGGATAGGCATCAAGCTCCTCTTGTAGACGAGCATTAGCAGCTCGTTGACGCTCAGCTTCAGCAGCAGCGCCTTCCTTCTCAGTCTTCAACGCCTCCATCTGATTTCGGAGGTCTTCCATTTGAAAAGCCATCTCTTCTGGTGTGGCCATGGCTCGGTTTTCTCGGAGTCTACGGTGTAGGGAACGTTCGGGTTCTAAGTAATAACCAGTGTTGTCACACTTGAGCCTTCGTCGTCCTACCGGCATACGCTGAGAAAACAGACAAAGAAAATGAAAATTAAAAACAAAAACGGGGTCGGGCTATTCCCGAACCCACAGATAAACTAACAAACACGTTGCTTCCCCGACAACGGCGCCAATTTGTTGAGAGGGTAATTCTTGACAACAAATAAATTTATAAGTCAAGACCCCGCTGAGTATAGCGAAGTCAGGATCGTTCCACAGGTAGCAAGGTTGTTCGTTTATCGACTACTAAAAAGCAAACAAAATCAAGCAAAAACACACACAAGCAGCCTCGTTAACGACGTTGTCAGGGTCGTTAACGAACCACCGTACATAAAAAGACTCAACTAACGACCTACACAAATTCGGTACCGAGCCAAGTAACTCAGCAACGAAATTCACTTAAAATAATTCAAATAAAAACAAAGATCTAGGACTAGGGACACCACAACATATGCAAGCATATAAACTCGTAAGAAGAATAGATCATGCCTTTAAATAGATAAAGTCATCAACTTTCGTTGACTATCAAGCAAATTAACCTACTTTCGCAACTTAACTCACTTAATTGTTTGTTTTGGATCTAAAGCTTGAAACTTTCGTATTCAAACAATATCAACTTTCAAGTT
The DNA here is from genome assembly GCA_964016875.1 of Fallopia convolvulus. Lineage (NCBI taxonomy): Eukaryota > Viridiplantae > Streptophyta > Magnoliopsida > Caryophyllales > Polygonaceae > Fallopia > Fallopia convolvulus. Next base: position 30,991,728 of record OZ024735.1, on the reverse strand, counting down.
ACTAACTTTCTCTTTCAATCCAGTTAAAAACTCAAATTACCTCAACTTTCATCTCGGTATAAACACAACAAACAATCTCAATAATAGATAAAAGGCATTCAACACACAATCTCACTCGTCAAACATGCTCAACTATGCCGGGCTTAACCCCGATCCTAGAAAAGAAGACTACTCACTAATCATAACTACGAAACAAGAAATCATTGAAAATAAATTACTACTCAAATTAAATAACAAATATCGTCTTACACAGAAAATCAGAAGAAAAACCTGAAAACAAACAAATACCGAACCGAAATACTTGATCAACGAACTCGGTAACTCTCGTCCACCGACCTGACGACTCGTCTCCGATCCTCTCTCTCTACCTCGGCTCTTCCTGTTCTCTCTATGCTCGATTTCTCTATCTATCTCCCCCCTTTTCTAGGCTAAATAAGAGGTCTATTTATACTAAAAAGCTAAAAACTAATAAGGCTAGAAGATAAAAACTTTCCTAAAAGATAGAAATAAAACTCTAAAAAGATAGAAACAAAATCTAAAAAGATAACAAGACCTAAAATACAATATATAATAACCCTAAAAATTATAAAAAGATACTCTACCGACACGGAATAATTTCCCGCACAGGATCGGTGAGTTACAAAGTCAATCCTCGAAATTTCTTATCACGTGGCCTCGTTAACGAGCCCTTACAGCCTCGTTAACGATCCTGGACTTGGTTTCTTCTACACTTCAACTCGTAAAACCTTGACATTGACTTCTTCAAATTTGTATTCCTCTGTCTTTCACTGTAGCGCTCCAAATTCAGCTCCATATAGCTCTTTTCCTTGCTAAAACCTACAAAATACACAAAATAGAGTAGCTCCCATACTTTATATGAAAATATGCAAAACTATCCAAAAACATACTAAACTAAACCTAAACTTATCAAAACTAGACCTAATAAATAAAGAAAACCTACCAAAAACTATACTAAAAACACGAACATCATGTAGGCTGATAGTATTACTCGATCTCTTGAGCAGATAGAATGTATATTTTTTTTTTGGGTTAAACTAATTCCACTAAACAATGTGAGCTCCTGTTATGTGTGATGGAGATTCCTCTATTTAATCTCTTCTTTTATATCAACCAAAATTTGCATTATGAAGAGATCATACGAGTAGTCATTAGAAAAGAACACGTATCTACCATATTACAGCACAATCTAACTACTCCCATTCCTAAATAATCACCAAATAAACTGACTGGCCCATTAAACTTACCTCACAACTTCACAATAGACCTCCATGCGAAGCATGGACCCAATGCTAGTTAAGAAAAAATGTAATGTAAATTTTTATCAAAATTCAATTTAAGCAAGTATTAATCAAGATTTGTAAATTTTTCTCTTTTTTTTTTTATCAAACTTTGATTTAAGAAAAAATCTTTAATATAAATGCATAAAAAGATAAAGAAAATATAATTTTATTAATTTGAATTAAATTTCGATTTTTTTATTTTTTTGACATTTACATATAATCTTAGTTATCAACATAAAATTATACATTTTTCTCAAAATTAAAATATATCAGCATAACAAAATTTATTATTTAAAATTATATCATTATATAGATATAAATTTTATACTTGGAGCTCAAGCCTTGTTAAAAGATAAAAAAATATATTAAGACCCTAAATCTTGTTAAGAGATAAAAATATTAAATTAATATGGATAATATCATCTCATAGGAATTTATGTATATAAAAATTATACAAATATGTTATCTATTGTAGTAAACTAATACATAATCCATAGATAGAAAATTATATACAAAATAAAATACATAAACATGTTATCTATTTAGTATACATAGCAAGAATACTATAAGTTGTTACAAAATTTATTAAAATATAATTTCGCATTAATTTATTTAAAAATGCCACGTGGCGCAAATTTTACAACATACTTGGGTTCTGCTTTATAATGTATTAGGGTAGATTTCAATCATTACTATATACTCAAGCGAAGGTTAAAATAATGTATAAAATGATTCCATATTAAAATATATCATTCATCTTTTTTAAATCAAACTGATTAGTTGAAATTTAATCGAATTATTTCTAAATATTTATATTTATATATATATTAAAAAAATGTATTAGTTTTATTTTGGGATAATATATTTTTTAGATAAGATATATATAATTCTTAAAATATCCTTTCTTATATCAATTTTTAATGATTATTTTTAGAAACGATAGTTTTTTCAAAAAAGATATGTATAGTTTTTCTAAAATATTCTTATTTATATGATCAGTTTGATCAAAATTTAACAAGTACAAATACATAATACAATAATTTTATAAAATTCCGTAAAAGGTGCGAGAACTAACACTATTTCATAACTAAATGATTATACGATCTCTTATATTCATATGATCTTATATATTAATAACATATAAGATCTTATATTCTATCAACCAATAGTTTTGAAAACTCAAAACATAAATATTATAAAATCTCATATTGATTTTGGTATAACTATGATGAATAATTGAATATAGACATAAATAAATAAAATATTTTTTCATTTGATAAATATATTTTTATTTGTGAAGAATAATGATATTGGGTTGTATGACTTGTGAGATTATGATCAATATAGTTCTAAAAGTTATTAAAATGATTTCAATCCAATATCCAAATAATTATCTCATATCTTATATTTACATGATCTTATACATTAATCATATATAAGATCTTATATTGTTTTGGAAACTAAAAACACAAAATAGATAAAATATCATATTGATATTAGTATAACTATCATAATATACATAAAGGAATAAGATCTTAATAGACTATTATTAAATAAATATATCTTTTTTGTGATGAATGATGATATCTACCTAATACATTATAAAGCAGAAACTATGTCTGCTGAAAAAATTACGCCAAATGTTACTAGAATAAAATAATGTCAATCTTTTAAATATTAACTTGTATTATTCTTTTTATACATCCAATTGTTTATATTATAATAAATTTATCTATTCATATGTTGATACTTTCTATATTAATTTTGTGCATGTCATATCTTTTAACAAAACTTGATCTATATGCTAATATTTTTTATATTAATTTTATACACAATAAATTTTCTTTTCTTTTAACAAATCTTGCACTCCAATTATATAATTTTTTTAACTATATGTTGATATTTTGAAATATAATAAACTATCTATAGAATATATGATATATTTTAGTATACATTAGTAGAGGTTGATTCACATGGAAATGATTCTTATCATGAAAACTAGAAACAAATGAGGACCCTTGGATTTGAGTAATGGATGGCTAAGATTAAAAGAGATAGGGGCAAAATGGTAATTTTGACAAAAAAATAATAAAGAAATAAAAAATAATTTTTTTTAAAATTTTTTCTTAGTTTCGCTTCTTTTTGCCAAAAACACGAAATTTAATTTTTACGTTACGTGCACATATTTTATGCATATGTTCACACTATTATAAGACAGTTCACATATTATCACACTTTTCAATTCAGAGATTTTATAATATGTTCACATATATTACAAGTGTGTTCACATATTATTGTGTGTTCATTTTTTATGGTCATATGTTCATGTTCAATTAAATCATAATACAAGCGTTAAACGACTTAAAAAAATTTGACAAAAAAATAAAAAATTATTTTATTTATTTTTATTTTTTTATATCATTCTACGTATGTAAAACGACTTAAAAAAATAAAATAATTTATTTTTTTTAAATTTTTATTTTTTTTAATTAGATGACCTAGATTCATTTCTAGTGTTTCAATCAGATGGTCCAGATTCGTTCTTAGTTTTCATGATAAACTCCATTTTCATTTGATTCAATCTCTACATTAGTATGTCTACATAAATTTTAATAAATTAATGTTAAAAACTACTTTAATAAATATTTTAATAAGTTATATTATCATTGCTAGATTTCCTACCCTAAACCCTAAACCCTAAACCCTAAACCCTAAAAGATAAGAACTCAAATACATAACCTTAGTAAATATTTTATAAAAAATGATTTTTTATGCATACTAATATCTTTAGAAAAATAAAAAAATAATTCAAAATATTCAATTTAAGTGAAATTAACATTTAAAAAAATTTAATCAAAATATGGGGAAATATCTCAACAAATAATAAAAGTACTTTTTAAATATATGTCGAACTAAAATATGTGGCTCGATCTTAAAGGTTTTTTTTTATAAATTACATAATTTTATTGCTATATATTATATACAAATATTTTAAATTTTATATTACTATTAGATTATTGTATAATCTTTAGTAAATTACCCCGTGAATACCCGTGACCTGGATTATACAATAATCCAGGTCACGGGTATAATCGGGTTCGGATTGTTTCGGGTGTAATCGGGTTCGGATTGTTTTGAATTTCGGATACAACCGGTTCGGGTACAATCGGGTTCGGGTTGCTCGGATTCGGGTATGTATCGGGTTGGTCTTTTCCGATATAATTGGTTTCGGGTTGCTTTTTTAAACGAGTTGCTTTCGAGTTCGGGTTAGAATCGGTCAGATCGAGTCGATTTCAGATTTCATTTTTTAATTTTTTTCGGATATCGGTCGGTTCTCGAATCGGGTTGTTCGGTCGGTTATTTCGGGTCGGATCAGAATTTGCCACCCCTAGTTGGTACCCTCCAATTTTATCCTTTTCCGGTTGGTACCCAACGAATAAATCTTTTCTGAATTATACCCTTTAACTTTTGCTTTTGTTTAGTCTGTGCCCCTAAACCAGAAACGTCGTTAAATTTTATCTTATTCCGTCCTTTTTCTAATTATATCAAAAAGATTAATATTTCTTAAACAATCTGAACTTAAAAACAAAAAAATATAAAAACAAAGGAGATGTGATGTGGGAAATCGAAGATACGGGGTGAAGAACCGTAATCGCCTAATCGGTGAGCGGCCTGCGAGACAATAGATAGGAGACGAGTGGTCAGCCGACGACGAAGATCAATCGATCGACAACAACAAGCAGTCGACCAACGACGACAAACGATTCCCACGATTGGAGACGGAAAACGAGCGACTTTTTTCTAGGTTTTGGGTTTGAGGTTAAATCTTTAATTGGTGTGTTTTAGATCTAGTTTAGGACGATTTAGGGTGCAATCTAGTTAATTTATATTCCTTCTTTGTTGTTTTTGTGTTCAATTAGGGGTAATTTTGATTTGAGTTGAAGCTAGGTTTTGGAACTTTAATTGATTTCTAAAAAGGGTTTTTTGGGTTAGGGTTGAATTTGGATCAATTTAGGATAATTCTCACTTTTATTATACATTTTTATATCTAATATTGAAATTGAATGCACAACTTGGAAGATTGTAATTGTATTGTACTGATTTATGGTTGAATGTGTAAATCAGAGGAAGAGAAAGAGAAGAGCAGACAAGGTAGGATGACAATCTTTAGGGAGGAGTCAAACAATGACATGAAACATGATTTTTGGCCATAGTAGATGACAGTGGTTAAGGTTCTGAAGCTTCTTCCATTGTTGAGGAGAGAGATAAAAAGTTGGAGTTGATTGCTACATTATATGGGTTGTGATGAAACCCGAAATCTCGATCTAACAATGTTCGAGATCTCCTAATAGCTATGTGATTCTACCACCTACGGATCACTTGATGGATTTTTGGGGCGAGACTGAGCTTTGAGTTCGAGCGTGGTGAAGATGGCTTGCGAGGTTGTGTAGCGAGGTCTTTGGTGTGAGCGAGAGCTCTGTGTGATTTGAAGTCTTTTTGTGGACTTCACTTGTCTGTAGCGAGGTCTTTTGACGATGTTTCAACACGTCGATCTTCAACGAGCACGATAGTTCTTGAGTTCAAGATGTTTTTCGACCCTCTTCCATTTACGAGGTTCTTCTCCTTTTATAGAGAATTGAGGAGCCGGGTTTTGGTTATTGCTCGATGTGGGATGCCCGAGATCAGGGCTTCTGATTGGTCCGGAGGTGAGGCAGCCGATGATTGGTTGGAAGGAACGGCGCCAGTTGAGTGGTCGAGCCGGGCGGGGATGTCAGCTAAGTCGGTGATGAGGTTTGGACCTCGTCGTTGAGGTTCAAACCTCGCGCGGATAGGGGTTTTGTTAAAATAAAAAAGGGGGGCATGGTTGTGGGCCCCAGAATCCACCTTGGGAATCCCATCGGGCCCGCTTGTTCCTCGTACCCCGGGCCCACTTCCTGTTCTACCATTTTGAGCACCGTCACAACTCCATGGCCTGGGGACCTCGTCCCGAGGATCGCAGGTCATAAACACGAGGTGTAGTTAGTCCATTGAACTCGGGGTGCAGGGTTCATACTTCCTAGGATTGCGAGGTGCGAGGTCTAGAGGTTGGGTGGACACATTGTGAGAGATTTTCTTTCGAGGCCTGACACTTAGGTGCATTTCTCTCATTCGTACGTGCGATGCTTCCTGGGCCCGCTCCCCATACTTTGCTTAATGGGCCGTCGAGGTAGACCAGGCCCAATAAACCTTTCGGGGGCGAGGAGAGGCCCAAATTTGTTCTTTATAAGAGGCGTCTCTCACACGCCTTATCTCCATCTTCTTCCTTCGGCATCTCCTCTCTTTCTCTCTCGCCCTTCCAGTTTCCGACAGCGGTTTCCAGGCGGTTATCGACGATTTTCTAGCACTCCGGTAGCGCCACCGCAGCACCCGCGTTAATCTTTAAGCAAGTAAGCGTCTCGGCTCCCCCTTTTTGCCTCTTCGATGCTTTTCGTTTTACGCCCTAGTGGGCGACGGTTGTCCTCCGGCGTTTCGTGCCAATGTCATGGCGGCGAGACGGCGGGGGCGAGGGCGGCGCTTGCTTCTGCGCGGTGCTCTTGCTCCTCTTTTCTCTTGCGTTTTTTCTTTCTTCGTCTTGGTTTCGTGCCCTAGTGAGCGACGGTTGCTCTTCGGCGTTTCGCGCCAGCGTCATGGCGGCGAGACGGCGGGGGCGGCGCTTGCTTCTGCGCGGTGATCTTGCTCCTCTTTTCTCTTTCGTTTTTCTTTCTTCGTCTTGTGCTCTAGCGGCGATGGTTGCTTTTCGGCGTTTTGCGCCAGCGTCATGGCGGCGAGACGGTGGGGCGAGGGTGGCGCTGGCCACGCTCTTGAGCCCACCGTTTGCCAACCGACGGTTGAGTTTCTGCGACTCCTTGGCTTCTCTTTATTCTTTGAAATTCGAGTGCCTCGGAAACCCAAACGTCATGATGTTCGACTGACGGGACGTTTGGGCTTCCACCGCTGGCGTCCATTCCGCCTTCTCTTTCCTCCTCTTGGAGCTTCACCTTCCGTCTTCTCTTTCCTCCTTTTGGCGCTTCACCTTCTTCCCCGCCGTCCTATTTTGTCAGAATAGCCCTAGGGTGCCACGTGACCTCTTCCCGTCTTTACCTCGCGTATTCTTTTTGTGGCTTTGATCGATGTCTCAACAATTTTTCTTTTCCAGGTGTTCGCATCGCGTGGCCTGTACGTCGCTCTTTCATGCCTAGAGGAGCTTCTTTGAGCCCCCCGCCAGGCTTCGTGTTCAAAGTTCAAGAGAGATTCTACGAGGAGGCTTCTGAGACCGTAGGGAGCGTAGAGACTAGTGACTCTCAAAACCCGAGGTCTCCCTCGCTGATTTTTAGTGAGCCCTCTTCCAGTGACTCCTACGTCTCCGTCAACTCGCGCTTCTCCGGACTTCGCGCTTTGTCTGGTGTTGAAATGGCCTCGTCCTCGATATCAGATGAGGAAGTGGCTGGTGTTATTGTGAGGTCGTCCGACTCCAACAACCTAGCCAGCTTTTTTACGCAGCATATCAACGATGATGTGTCCGCCCTTCCGCCTGTCCTTGAGGAGCGGATACCCACGTCCTCGGATTCGAAGGAGACCTTTCTTTCCGAGGGGGTGTCTACGACCCTGGAACCGAAGGACCTTGCGAAGATCGCCAAGGACTTCGCTTGGCCCGAGGGGGTTGAGCTAGCGCTCCCCGAAGGGGAGGGCTGCTCCTTGGCGGTATACGACAGGTGCGTGGTCGTGCACCTGTTTAGTCTCCAGGCCGGCTTCAGGCTGCCTCTTGCCCCGCACATCGTCGACTTCTTGTGGGCCATGCATGTCTGCCCCGCGCAGCTTTTTTCCAATGCGTGGAGGCTCCTGTGTGCCTACACCCTTCGCAGCCACGAGCTCGGGGAGGGACCCGACCTCGACACCATGTCGAGCCTATTTCTAGCGAGGAGGGAGCATGACTCTTGCCTCGTCAACCTCAGCTTGCCCGACCTTAAGATCACCACGGCCCCTTCGAACGTCGGGTCGTGGAAGAAGAAATGGTTCTTGGTCCGGGACCCTACCGAGAGGTATCTCAACTTCCCCACGGCCCCGGACAACTTCGTTCGGCCAAAGGGCACACAAAAGGCTGACGAGATCAAGAAACGATACGTTCCTGAGTGCCAGGAACCGTTTCAAGAATACCTGGCACATGACCGGCTTGAGCGGGACGGCCTGAGTCTCACCCTTCCACCCTGCGAGGGCGAAGAGGGTACTCACTTTCCCTTTTGTTGCTTGTTTTTGTTACTTGCTTTTGGTCTGGGGCAACGCATGGCCCCAAGGGAATATCTCGCTTGGGTCATAATGCCTTGATCGTTTGTGATATCTCGCTTCTTGTCTTTTATCTAACTTATTTCTTAACATGTTTTTTGTGTTTTTGACAGTGGATCTCTTCAACGCTCTGACCTCGAGGGAGCAAGGAAAGAAACCTGTTACCTCCACCTCTCAAGTCCCACGAGGCTCTAAGGGCCTCGTTATAAAGGAGCCAACCCCCCAAGCGAGGCCACCGACTTCGCAACCGAAGGTAACACCCCTGCCGGCGAAGGCGCCCGGGGTGAAGATTACCGAAGGGGACGTTCAAAGGGGGGACATCGCTAGGACGTCCTCCCAAGTCCCCCGAGGATCTGGCGATGGAGCCGGATCCAAAAGAAAAGAGTCCGAGGGTGCCCCCCGCCAGGACAAGAAGAAGAAACAAAAGGGGGATAGCCAGAGGGGAACCTCGGGAGGGGAGATGGCCCACCGCCCCGACCCCGTGAGCCGGGTTGTGTCCGCCGACGGCCCCCCCGCGGAGAAGTTCCATTGTCCCGGACCCGCCTGGGGTGTGTCCAGGGACTGGGACCGGGCAACTGGAAGGAGGAGGTTGCTTGGGCAAACAATCTCTCGGAGGCCGCCCTTAAAGACGAGATCCTCCGCTACTCGGCGATGGTATGCCTTACTTCTACGAGGTTGTCCTTTTGTTGGTTTTATTATTATCATTTTTTTACACCACGTTTCTTTTTGGTTTTTCAGGGTCACTTCTTCGAAAATTACACCTGCAGCCGCATCACCCTCCTCCATAAGAACATGGATAGGATGGAGGCGCAGCTCAAGGCCCGCGACGCTGAGGTTGTGAAGAAGGACAAAGACCTCACTGTGGCCAAGAAGCGGGTTCGAGCCGCGGAGGTTGCTGCGGCGGACAAGGCCAAGGAAGCCGCCAGGGCCAAGGATGAGGCGAGGAAGGCTAAGGAGGAGGCGGGGAAGGCTAAGGAGGAGGCGGGGATGGTTAAGGGGGAGGCGGAGAAGGTTAAGGGCCACGTTGGGGATCTTGAGGCCGAGATCGAGGAGCTCCGAGGAAAACACTCCTCGGAGCACAAATTTTTCAAGGAGAAGGAAGCGGAGCTCCAGAAGGCCGAGGAGGAGATCAGCAGCCTCCGACAGCGCATCATTGAGCTCAACGAGGAAGTTGAGGCTTCGGGCCCTAAGTACGTGGAGTCTGCGGAGTACAAGGAAGAGTTGGTGGGTAGCGTGAACAAGATGTTCCGCCAGGCCGTCCGCATGGGGGTCAAGCAGGCGGTCGCCAAGTATGGGCACATCGACCCCCGCATTTCCTTCTTCAACCCCAACTACGCAGAGACTATGGGGGAAGAGACCGGGGAGGAGCCCGAGGGAGAATGCGAGTTCTTCCTCAGAGAGGATGGGACCGTGGCCGAGGCACCCACCGCAGAGGACCACGACCAGGGAGGCCTGGACATCGTTGTCGCGGACTCTCATCCCGCGACCAACGTGCCGAGTTCCCAGCCCGTTGTGATCTCCGACTCGGTCGTCCCTCAAGCTCCCATGTAACCCGCCGCCGAGGTCCCCAAGGAACCCGCTGCCGAAGGCCCGAAGGAATGAAGGATGCTCCCGACTCTTTAATGCGTTTTTTATAGTTTCGTTATTTTGGTGGCCCCGCCGGGGTCTGTAATTATGACATTTCGGCCCTTGTGGCTTTATTTTATGTAATTCTCCTTGTTTTATGGTTGCGTTGTGTTTATTACTTTAGTTTACTTGTACGTATACCCCCGATCCAACCCCATGGCCCGAGTGTCACAACATTTGTAGCACCTTCGGGCCACATCGGGCGCTCGTTTTATGCCACGAACCCGAGCTTTGCTCGGATCGCGTATGATTGTTGTCGTGCCAAGATCATGAGCCTCGCTCGGATCTTACATGATTGTTTTTATGCCGAGATCTTGAGTCTCGCTCGGGTCTCGTATGATTGTTTTTATAGTCTTCAACCCCAAGCGGGAAGCGAGGGGTGGATTTAAGCCTTGCTGGTGTTCTCCATTTTCCTGCCTTTCGTTACTTTGTGTGGACAATCATCAACATCGCTATCTTACTCCTTGATTTGGACGAGTTCTTTGTGAGAGTGACGACTGGTTCTATGAGGATAGTCAATCTGGCACAACCATGCTCGGCCATCGCGCATCTTCAACTCCATTCTGTACTCTGCACCAGTTGGCGCTTTGAGAATAGCATACTTGAACCAACGTTTACCGTATTCCTTGACATAGCTTCTTGGCATTTCCAGGGTTCCATTCTTCAAGATGAATTTTGAGGATAATACTGAAGAAATTTGGAGAGCTTTCCATTTTGCTCAAGATGTCTAGAGCCTCGCTTGAATCGTGGAGGTAAAATTATATGCCGCGATCACGAGCCTCGCTCGGATCGCGCATGATAGACTTTATGCCGCGATCACGAGCCTCGCTCGGATCGCGCATGATAGATTTTATGCCACGATCACGAGCCTCGCTCGGATCACGCATGATAGATTTTATGCCACGACCACGAGCCTCGCTCGGATCGCGCATGATAGATTTTATGCCACGACCACGAGCCTCGCTCGGATCGCGCATGATAGATGTTATGCCACGATCACGAGCCTTGCTAGGATCGCGCATGATTGTTTTTATTGTCTCCAACCCCAAGCGGGAAGCGAGGGGTGGACTTCGCAACTTAGAACCGAGAGTCTCCAACCCCAAGCGGGAAGCGAGGGTTGGACTTCGCAACTTAAACCGAGAATCTCCAACCCCAAGCGTGAAGCGAGGGGTGGACTTCGCAACTTAAAACCGAGAATCTCCAACCCCAAGAGGGAAGCGAGGGGTGGACTTCGCAACTTAAAACCGAGAATCTCCAACCCCAAGCGGAAAGCGAGGGGTGGACTTCGCAACTTAAAACCGAGAATCTCCAACCCCAAGCGGGAAGCGAGGGGTGGACTTCGCAACTTAAAACCGAGAATCTCCAACCCCAAGCGGGAAGCGAGGGGTGGACTTCGCAACTTAAAACCGAGAATCTCCAACCCCAAGCGGGAAGCAGGGGTGGACTTCGCAACTTAAAACCGAGAATCTCCAACCCCAAGCGGGAAGCGAGGGGTGGACTTCGCAAGAAATTTTTATTTTTGAGACTGATTTGAAAATTCCACAACCCTTTATTCACAAAATTTGTAGGAAATAGCGGAGTTTGGAGAGTTTACACATAATATTTTTTGAGCCGATCTATGTTCCATGTTTTGCTCAGGGTATGTCCCTCGTTGTCTTTGAGCTTGAAAGCTCCGGGCGCGACCTCCTCCCCGAGGAGGAATGGTCCCTCCCAATTAGGGTCCAGCTTGGCACCCTCGGTACGCCTCAAGACGAGGCTACCCGTGGCCAGGAACCGGGGTCTGACCTTCTTGTCGTGATACACCGCTACGCGCCGTTTGTATTCTTTGGAGCGCAGGTCGGCCACCTCGCGCAGCTCGACCCTGAGGTTGGCCTCGTTCTCTTTTTCATCGAAATCAAAAACTCTCGCCGAAGGGACCAAGGTCTATATTGGGATTAGCGCTTCTGCCCCGTAAGTTAGAGCAAAAGGCGTTTCTCTCGTTGCGCGACGCGCGATGGTGCGATATGTTCATAGGACGAGTGGGAGAAGCTCCGCCCAGCGACCTTGTGCCATGCCCAAGCGCTTCTTCAAGTCAGACAAGATACGGGCATTTACGTTCTCCACCTGGCCCTTGGACTGAGGGTGGGCCACGGAGGAAAACTTGAGGGTTATGCCCAGGTCGGAGCAGAAGGTCCGGGTCTCCTCGCAATCAAATTGGGGGCCATGGTCAGTCATGATGGTCATGGGAACGCCAAAGCGGCAAACGAGGTTCTTCCACAGGAAGACGCAAACCTTTGTCTCCGTGATCTTTGCCATTGCTTGTGCCTCGACCCACTTCGTGGAATAGTCGACGATGACCAAGATATACCGCACCTGGCTAACAGCCTTGGGGAAGTGGCCGAGGATGTCCATCCCCCACATCGCGAAGGGGCATGGCGCGTGGATGGAGCGAAGACGCGAGGTCGGGGCGTGCTGGAGGTTACCGTGATTCTGACACCTGTCACATCGCTAGACGTAGGCCCTCGAGTCTTGCCGAAAAGTGGGCCAAAAGTATCCCAAATGGGTGATTTTATGTGATAGGGATCGCCACCCTGGGTGGCCGCCACAGACCCCCTCGTGTGCCTCATAGAGGATATGCTCCGTAGACTCGGTCGGCACACACAGAAGGTTGGGCTCAGCATGGCCTCGGCGATAGAGACGGTCGCCGATGACGCAATAACGTGTCGCCTGCATTTTTAACTTCCGAGCCTCCGCGGGGTCCTCTGGTAGGACGCCGCTTTCCACGTATCGCGTGATCGGGGTCCTCCAGTCCCCAGTGGTGACGGAGAGAACCTCGCTGGTTACACTCCGCGAGAGGTTTCTTTCTACCATCACGCGATTTCCTACCTCCAAGAGGAGGGCATAGCCTAACCTTGCGAGAGCATCCGCCTTCGTGTTCGAGGTTCGCGGGATGGACTCTACCGCAAAGGTTTCTAGGCACGATACCAAGGCCTTAACTTTCTCCCGGTACGCAGGCAGGAACCCCGTCCGGGTGTCGTATTGCCCGTTGAGCTGACGTGCAACTAGCCCGGAGTCGGTGTAGACCCTGATTTTGCGGGCTCCATTGAGGAGTACCATCTCGATCCCGGCTATCATGTCCTCATAGTCGACCTCGTTGTTGGTGGCATCGAAGGCGAAGTTAAGGGCGTACTCCGTCTCGATCGAGGGACCGACGAGGAACACACCAGCCCCGCCACCGGCATCACATCGTGAACCATCAACGAATACCTTCCACTCCTCTGAGCTCGTATCAGTTTTGGGGAAGGTGACCTGCACCATGAAGTCAGCGAGGGCCTGTCCCTTCATTGCGGTTTTGGGAAGGTAGCTGATGTCGAACTCGGAGAGCTCGACTGCCCACTTCGTCATTCGCCCGGAGAGGGCGGGTTGGTGGAGGATTTGTCGAAGTGGGAGGTCAAAGAGGACCTGAATGGGGTGCGGGTGGAAGTTAGGGCGCAGGCGCCTGGCGGCGGTCACGACGGCCAGTGCCATTTTCTCCACCGGGGAATATCGCTGCTCCGCGGGCTGGAGCACGCGACTTGTGAAGTAGACTGGGAGCGTGGCTTTTCTGGTTAGCACCGCGCGGACCGTCTCTGGGCTCACCTCAACATATAACTGCAAGTCCTCGCCTGCCATTGGAGGTGACAACGTAGGGAGCTTTGATAGGAAGGCTTTTAGCTCGGAAAAAGCGAGCTCTAGCCCCTCGTCCCAAACAAACTTGTCGTTCTTCTTAAGGGCAGCAAAGAAGGGCAGAGACTTGTCCGCCAAGCGGGAGCAAAACCTCCCCAAGTAGTTCACGGCGCCGTTGAGACGTTGTACCTCTGTGCGAGATCGCGGCAACCTCATTGAGAGAATCGTCTCGACCTTGGCGGGGTTTACGTCGATCCCGCACTCGCTGATCATGAAGCCTAGGAACTTCCCCGACGACACGCCGAAGACGCACTTCTCGGGGTTCAGACTGAGACTATTGTGCCTGAGGGTCACAAAGACCTCATGGAGATTGGCCAAATGCTCCTCGGGGCTTTTTCTCCGCACCACGATGTCGTCGACGTAGGCCGACATGTTTCTCCCCAAATGGTTTTTAAAGACCCGGTCAACGAGACGTTGGAAAGTCGCCCCCGCGTTTTTAAGGCCGAAGGGCATGACCTTATAGTGGTACATACCCCGCTGTGTGATAAAGGACGTCTCCTCCTCATCACACGGACTCATCGAGATCTGATTGTATCATGAGTACGCGTCGAGGAAACTCAAGACCCCGTGCCCCGCGGTTGAATCAACTAGTTCGTCGATCGAGGGCAAGGGGTAGCTGTCTTTGGGGAACGCTTTGTTGAGGTCCTTGAAGTCCACGCACATCCGCCACTTGCCGCTGGCCTTTTTGACCAGCACGACGTTGGACAACCATTTCGGGTACTGGACCTCGCGGATAAACCCCGCGGCCAGCAGCTTAGCCACCTCTTCATTCGCGGTGTTTGCCCTTTCCTCGTTCATCTTCCTCCGTCGTTGCACGATAGGGCGGGTGGTGACGTCGACGCTCAAGGAGTGTTGGGCCACGGTGCGCGGGACGCTGCGGAGGTCCTTGGCGGTCCAAGCGAACGCATCGCGGAATCTGGACAGCAGGGCCTCCAACGACTCCACCGATTTCCCGGAGAGACATTCTCCCAAGTAGATCTTCTCGAACTCATTCCCGAAGGGGGTAACCACCCTTGTTTCTATCTCGGGGATGGGGATCGTGAAGTCCCGGACTTCGAGGTCGGCCTCGCCGGGGGACTCCACCATGAACACCGGGCATTTTTGCTTGGCCGAGGTTGCATAGCAAACGCGACCCTCCTTTTGGTTGCCCTTTACCTCTCCAACCCCGCCGTCAACGGGGAATTTCATCTTCACGTGATAGATGGAGACTACCGCCTAGAATTTCATCAAGGATACCCTCCCGATGATTGCATTCCACACCGAAGGCAAGTGTACCACGGTGAACTTCACCATCTCGGTCCTCCTCGTGGAGCCGGTGCCCAGCGTCATCCAAAGGTCTATGAGACCTGCCACGTCGACCTCGTTTCCCGAGAAGGAGGTGAGCTTCCCAGCGTAGGGTTTCAAAGATGTTTCGGAGATGCCCAACTGCTCGAAGGCGCCGTAGTACATGATGTCCACGGAGGATCCCGTGTCCACCAGTACTCGCTTCACCATTTTCGAGCCCACTTGAGCGTCCACCACCAAGGGGTCGGAGTGCGGCATGTGGAGTCCCTCAGCATCTTCGGAGGTGAAGGCCAAGCCAACGTGAGACAACGAGGTCTGGGCGATGGTAAATACCGAGGGATCATGATGGCTTGCCCTCGTGTACCTCTTTCTTTCTGCTTGGCATGATCCAGCCAGCGATGGTCCACCCGAGATGGTATGGATATACCCATCGGGTGTTCTTGTCTGCCCAAACCGTGCCTGCTTCGCGAGAGCCACCTGCTCGACGTTGTTGGCCTGAGCTTAACTCGGGCCTCATGGTACGGTGTTGGCGCCTGACGCAGGGTTGGCACGTCCCTTTTCGTTTGGGTTGTACAAAGGGCCGCCCTTGCCCTTATAGCCTCGTTGCTTTCCGCCGAAGCAGTTCCAATTTCCATCGCGGTTGTTGTTATGGTTGGCGTCATTCCCGTTGTTATTGTTGTTGTTGCTTCTGTTGTTGTTGTTGTAGTTCCTGTTGTTGTTGTTGATGATGCGGTTTTGGGCCTGCGTTACATACGCATCCCTTGCGAGTGGTGCGGTCACCTTCGCCTTTCCTTTAGCCTCGACGACGATTTCCTTGTCGGTCTTCGGTTGCGAACTCTGGTTTGCGGCATCCTCGGTGTACACTTGGGACGTGATCCGAGCGCACAGGCTGTCATACGTCGTTGGGCATTTCAAGAAAATGTAAGTCTTGAAAGGCCCCGGACACAGGTTGCCCATGAGGGTATCTCGCACCGATGATTCGTCGATGTGTGCGATCTCCGCTACTGTGGTGGTGAACCTCGTGAAGAAGGTGCCCAACTACTCGCCCTCTCCCTGCTCAATACCGCGGATATCCCGCATGTTCTTCTTGCGCTTCCTCGAGCCGCTGAAGTGTGTGACAAAGGATTCACACAGCTGAGCGAACGAGGCCACGGACCCTATCTTGAGGCTTATGAACCACGTCATCGCGGCCTTGTCCAGGGTGGTTGGGAAGATGCGGCAGAATATGGCGTCATCCAGGGTGGTTGGGAAGTGCTTCACGTGCTCTTTCGGGTCAGCCGTGCCGTCGTAGAGTCCCATTTGTGGCCAATGGAAACCCTTGGGCATAGGCGCGCCCTGAATCTCGTCCACGAAGGGGGAGGTGCACCCGGTCTCGACGGCCTGTTGGCGCGACCTCGATTTCAGAGGGTGCGTCGACGTCGTTGGCCTCGATTTGGGGGGATGCAAAGCACTCCCCATTGTTTCGGACAGCTCCGTGTCTTGCATTCTCGAACGTCGCGAGCGGGACCGCGAGATCTGCATGGGTCCCGGGGAGGCCTCTCCATCGATAAGCCGTTGGTGGAGGTCTCGTGTCCCGACACATGCCCAGGGACGTACGCAGGTACGTACTCGGGGTTGCCCCGGGGAGGGCGAACAGGGACGTATGAAGGGGCGAAGCCCTGCTGGTACTGCCCATAGCCCGGGTAGGGATATGGGTTCAGGGGTGCGCCGCCCGGCTCGTACCCTTGGAATGGGTAGGGTTTTTGTGGGGTGGTGTACGTCCAGCCCGGGGGGACCACGAACGGGCAGCCCGGAGGTCCCGCGCCCATCCACTGCGTGGTTTCGGGCATGTTATCGGGGTGTTGGGGGAAGAAATTGTTTGGGCAAGCCATTTCGAGGGGATCAAAGCCAAGGTTTGCATAAATCGAGAAGCTGCTTAGGATGAAGAGGTTCCCACAGACGGCGCTAGTGATGAAAGCCGAAATAAACCGTCGCTAGAAGACAAGAAACGAGATTCTTTTATTCGATTGTGCAAACGCTTGATCTTTATTTATTGTTTTCTTACAACGAGGTTACAAACCAAAGAGGCTTACAAATAGACGAGATTGACACCCTAGACCTCCTACGAGTATTCGAGATCTCGATCTAACAATGTTCGAGATCTCCTAATAGCTATGTGATTCTACCACCTACGGATCACTTGATGGATTTTTGGCGCGAGGCTGAGCTTTGAGTTCGAGCGTGGTGAAGATGGCTTGCGAGGTTGTGTAGCGAGGTCTTTGATGTGAGTGAGAGCTTTGTGTGATTTGAAGTCTTTTTGTGGACTTCACTTGTCTGTAGCAAGGTCTTTTGACGATGTTTCAACACGTCGATCTTCAACGAGCAAGATAGTTCTTGAGTTCAAGATGTTTTTCGACCCTCTTCCATTTACGTGGTTCTTCTCCTTTTATAGAGAATTGATGAGTCGGGTTTTGGTTATTGCTCAATGTGGGACGCCCGAGATCAGGGCTTCTGATTGGTTCGGAGGTGAGGCAGCCGATGATTGGTTGGGAGGAACGGCGCCAACTGAGTGGTCGAGCCGGGCGAGGATGTCAGCTAAGTCGGTGACGAGGTTCAGACCTCGCGCGGATAGGGGTTTTGTTAAAATAAAAAAGGGGGGCATGGTTGTGGGCCCCGAAATCCACCTTGGGAATCCCGTCGGGCCCGTTTTTTCCTTGTACCCCGGACCCACTTCCTGTTCTACCATTTTGAGCACCGTCAGGTTGGAGTTTGGCTTGAACAAATGATAAATTAGTACTTTTATGTTTTTATTTTTTTTATAATGACAAAATAGACGGAATAAGAATGAGATTTATATAACAGGATTTTGAAGTTGAGTGCACAGACCAAACAAAAGCAAAAGTTGAGGGGTATAACTCGGAAAAGATTTATTCATTGGGTACCAACCGGAAAAGGATAAAACTGGAGGGTACCAACCAGAATTTCCCTTATTCTAATCATATAAAAAAAATCTCCTTCTCAAGTCTTGTCATAAAAATTTGTGTGGGAAATTCGGAACATGCTACTTTTTTTTAATTTAAAGGGGATAGTTGTATTAGACCAAAAAATAATTACAAAATCCGAGGTATTTCTAAGTAGTTTGTTACTCTCCAATCCAAGCTTTACAAGTCATCTTCTAATTTCACTATCTTTTTCCTTCCAATAACTAAAACATTCCTTGGATAAGGTTCAAGAAAAGTGCCCCATCGGCGAATCGATGATCGACAGGACTAATCAACGGCTCGCTAGTGTTACCGAACTCGCTGATTACCGCCGTAGTCTCGAGCCGGTGAGCACTAATGAAGAGCCCGAAGGGATGCAATTCGACTACGAGAGCGATCGTAGAGCAC